>CM054059.1:243154104-243754104 GCA_028641055.1 Alopecurus myosuroides
TTTGTCCTTAGTGTGTTTGTTTCACACTTAAGGTGCGGCCACCCATTCCAATATTGAGAAGGTTGAGGCTCGTGATCGGGTCAAAGACCTTGAGAAGAAGCTGGAATCGACTCAGAAAGATGTCGCCGATCGACTCGCAAAGTCCCAAGAGGCCCTGAAGAAGCTGGAGGATGCAGTCGTGTCTCATGACAATGAGTTGTCTAATATTCTTTGCCCTGTGGCTAAGGCTCTGTTAGGTATGCCACTCGCCAATTTTTTATTTGTCCTTGGGCTTCTTTTCTTCCTTGTGATTTCTTTGGTTATTTTGCAAATGCGCTTGGAGTTGCCTTGGCGATTCCTGGCAAGTCCGAGTAGATGCTTTGATGGACGTCTGCAATTAGCTGCAAGGGCATGGAACGAAGGCTGCTTCTTCTATCTGTGATGCTTCCCAGGTTCTGTCCTCACTGCACCAGCGGTTGTTCGTGGGGAAGCTGGTTCCTTCGACTGTGGAGGGCCTCCTGCAAGCTTTTCTTGGCGAGGACGATCCTCTTTGCGAGTATACCCTTGCCCAGAATGAATGCAGCGTGAATACGGCTACCCAGTTTGCCTTGACGCACAACGTTCAGGGTGATATTTAGAGGGTGTATGTGGGGACCCCAGACTAGCAGTCCGAGACCTCCAGTATGCATACATTCACGATCCCATGATCAGTTAGTTGTGAACAACATACTCGAGTTGACATTGCAGATTACAACATCCACTATACGAATACACGTCTTACACAACTGGTCACATGACTCAGTTGAAAACAACTGCCACGCAGGACAGGAACACACACTCTGAAAACAGCGGAAGACTACAAAACACACTCGTGGTAAACCCAAGTCACGCCTTGACTACCTACAGGCTACTGACTCGGAGACGCTCCTAGTTCGCATAGTCGTCAGCGACTCCATCTTCTTCAGGTTTGCCGGTTTTCTGCTCAAAGTCTGGCTAAGACAATAGCCAGGGACGAAACCATACATGAGTACGTTTGAATGTACTCCTGCAAGTCACCCTAAATGAAAGCTAAACATGCAAGTATGCAGATATAAAGGTGGTAGGAAGGCTTTAATTAGGGCTCAACTAGCCATGATGAATTTAAGACTCATCATAGTTGCACAAGTTTTATTCTCCTTTGTTGAAGAAGATACTTCAGAAGATATTTCATTTCCCTTGTAGATAAAGCATGTCCACAAGGTTTTGATAAAACATTCTAGATAAAGAAAACATTTCTCTTTGCAAAACTTCTTGAAAAAAACACATCTTTAAGATCATCATTTATCCGGTACCTCAAAGGTACAATCATTCCCTTTCAACGTACCTCCCAGGTACGAGTTCCAAAACACCTTTCCAGTTTTTTTTTGAAAACATTGACACAATGCTAGCTACATGGCCATTCAACTGTCCATATCCGAGGACGCGGCTATTCTGAATAGTTTTACTCTGCAGAGGTGTACACAATCCACAAGATCCAGTACATCCGCCGTGAACAACCACGGACTGTCCGAGACAGTATGCAAACATCGGATAACTGGTCCTAACCATCCACTATGTCAGTGCTAGTAAATGACTACCTCTTCAACTGGGTTTGTTCTCCCCGGCACCGAGTGAGTTAGCCGTATCGATCCGGTTTCCCCTGACAACACACCGCCATGGCAGGAGACCCAATTTCTGCAACCGGTAGTGAACTTAATCCCACACTGTGAATGTCCCATTCTCCCTCCTGGCGACAATTCGGTTCGGGGGACTCTAACCCCTATAGCACTTTGAGGTAGACACGGACTAACACCGACAAGCAATTAGCTAGACCTCGTACCCATATTGAGGTAATGTGGCAGTACGGCTTGGTTGTCCGGCGAAGACTAGGTTATGTGTCATTTTTGGAAAACAAGTCGAAAACATTTCCTTCTTCACAAACCTCCCTCGGACAAGGTCCCACCTTTCCTCGGGGTTTTTCCAATCTTTTGCTTTCCAAAAACAACAAGTTAAAATGTCCAATAGGGGACTCAAATTGATTAAGTGATGATATTAAAATATCTAAAGGGCTTGGTAACACCAAGATTATATAGTGGATATAGCATATTAGATACATAAGATAAATAGTGGTATAGTCCACTTAAAAGAATAGTTTTTGAATCAAACTTTTGTAAAACTTCAGAAGTAAAACATGCATGATAGATAATGATAAGTAAAAAAACAGCAAGCATTTAGAATGGCTTGCCTTGGCACTGGTCTTGGTCTTGCTCTTGAAATAAACAAGAGTTGCAATAAAAACCTCTCCGGGAAATAATACCGTCTTCGTTATCTAACATCGTAAACACAAAAAGGAAAAACACACAATCAGAACCAAACAAAGGCAAGCACTTGATAAAATGTACACATACAGCAAGCATTTCATCAATCAAGTACACTCACAAACAAAATTACTAGGGTGCACACCATCAAGCAAAACATGCACAGACAACACACATGAATAGCACTAGAATTGATGTTATGGATCCTCAACCAAAATGGCATGAGTCCAGTGGGTGTTCCACTCTCATATCATGCTCAAATAAGGTTAAATGACTCTCTGGTCATTCATGAGGATGATCAAAATAACAAGAAAACAACTTAGGAACACATACATATGCATAGGAAAATATTATCAAGCAATACTACAAGCCCATAGTAACTAATGCTTTTCTAATCATGGATAATTAATAAAACCAGTACCTAAGCAACCTAATAACAGAGACAAATCAATAACAAACATACCATGGCATCACTCAATGCATGAGAATAATCATGGAGCAAAACAACTATTAAAACTAGACATGAAAAAGGGCTATTTAGACAAACAGACATGCATAACCATAAGAGATTATTAAACATGATTTATTCTAACATGATGGATATGTAAGATGACATCCACATAACAGAGAAAACAACACCTAGACATGATAGTAATATCAAAATAACAGCCTAAACAATTTATCAAAAACTAAGCATGCAAATAACTACTATGGCAGAAATCACCTAAAACTAGCATGGCATGCCAAAATTATCTAGAGCTCACTCGAGCATGCAAGAAAGTAGAATATGGTAGAATAACAGTAGCTATGCTATGGAAAACAATACTAAATCATTTATTTAATTCATCAAACCAATATGAAGAATAACATAATTTTAACCATTTTTACTAGGGAAAACACCCTAAGAGAATAAAACTATAACAACCATGGCTTTTCACACACATTTTCCTAACATGATAATGACACACTAAAAACACAAATAAAACATGTATTGATACCCTACACATGCTAGGAATAAATTTTATAACAAGATAACATAACACACAATTTAAATAAGGGCATAACAATAAAATGCAGAAAAGAGCTAAACACTAAATATTGCACCAATCCTATTCTGTAACTCCTAACATCATGAAAATCTAGTATGAGGTGCTCCTAGTCACTAGCAATCCAACACAATTGGATTCACTTCAAAAATCATCACCAAAAAAATTAAACAATTCACAGAAGTGCTCTCTGGCCTAAAAACTAACATGCATGTTATTTTCAATCATCAACTCAAGTCAACCCAAGGCCAACTGCAACAGATAGACATTATCAAG
This sequence comes from Alopecurus myosuroides, assembly GCA_028641055.1. Taxonomy (NCBI): domain Eukaryota; kingdom Viridiplantae; phylum Streptophyta; class Magnoliopsida; order Poales; family Poaceae; genus Alopecurus; species Alopecurus myosuroides. The sequence continues at coordinate 243,157,742 of CM054059.1, forward strand.
GGCTACTCAGAACAGTTGAGTTTGCATGATTTGGATACTTAAAACTCAAGTTATTAAAGAAATGGTGTTAATGAGTACTTCTGCCATTTATTTTATTTCTCCTAAAATATTGCACAAACTGCAGATCTACAAGTTGTACATGGTTAAGATTTAGTAGATCTACAACTGTGATTTTTGGTTTGGCAAGATTCACTTGATAGCATTTTTGTTTTGAATTAAAGCAAACACCAGAAAACAGATCTGCAGAGAAAAGAAATACAACCTGCAGAAAAAAAAATTGGTTAACGGGCCAGATCTGAAGGAATTGGACCGCACAGAGGCAGGCCGGCCCAGTGGAGAGCGCGCGCTGCCGAATCGGTAAGTCGCCGTTCGGTCCGTAGTCGACGGCGGAGATTAGATGGTCCAGGATTCAAACTGCCCCGTCGGATCTCGGATCGGACGTCCCAGAGGACGCCACGCAGTCCTGGCCATAAACAGGCGGCGCGACGGGGTCGTGCGGCGGCCCGAGGCGGTTGCCGCCGGAGATCTCGCCGTAGGGAGTTAGGAGGCCCGCCTAGACACGGGATTGGGTCACCGAGAACCACGGGGGCGCCGTGGATCTGATGCCCTCAACAGTGGCCGCAGGGGTGGACCAGAGCAGGGTCGGCGACAAAGCACGGCGGCTGGTGATCTAGGTCATCGATGGCGGCTCCCCTGCAGCAGAGGAAAGTAGAAATTAGAGGGTGCGTGAGATTCGCATGAGTCCAAGGAGGGTGAGGGAGGAAGTGGCACGACGGGGGATGGCTTAAATCGGCGGGTCGTCGGTTGCTCACCCGCGGCGAGTGCGGGCACGCCGTCGTCGATGTAGAGGGCGAGGCAGAGGGGTTTTGTGATGGATGTTCGATTAGGGTGTAGCAGAGAAGGTTAGGCAAGGTGGGGGAGCTAATGCGCGGCTTTGGGTGTCTGCATAAAAAAGGACGGCGAGCTCGCTGCGCACGTTCGTACGGCGGACATGGCGGCTCGCGGGTGGTCTTCTAAGGAGGAGGAGAGGATGTCTAGGGGATTAGGGACGACGAGGAGGACCTCCGGTGAGATACCAGTATGAAGGAGGTCCACCGAGGAGGGCAGGAGTGTGGTGTCGCGGCCCGATCCCGCAGGTGTTCGACAGCTAACCGGGGGAGAAGGAGATCGAGTGGAAGGCACTTGGAGGCACGGGTGTGCTCCTGGGCGCCTCGTGGAGCTACTAGACAAGGTTAGAGGGAGGGATGCGTGACCCAGGTGGCGGAACGTGATCGACGTGTCCGGCATGCTCTGTTCGCCATGGCCAGCTCATGGCTAAGGAAGAAGGAGACAAGGGGAGAGCTAGGGGTCGTTTCCAGAGGGTTCACGTGTGTGATAGAGGCCTGGTGGCGCAAGGTCCTTGCCTGGAATGGACAGAGGAGGTGGGGGTGAGAAGGAGGGGTGCTCACCATCCTTGTCCCTTAGTTGTTGGCTGAGCTAGAGGGAGAGAGAGAGAGGGTGGATCATCTAGACCATGTCTAGGAGGTGAGGATAGATATTTCCTACCCCTCAGAACAAGAGAGAGGTGTAGGAAGTCCAATTATTGGTTAGGACATGCAAGAACTCAACCATGTCCAAAGTAACCAGCAGTAGTTTTTGATTGTTTTCACCAAAAATTTGAATGAAACATATGTGAGAAATTGTGTCCATTGGATAGAGAATCAAAAATGGAGTCTAGGGGTGGTGGTCTCAAAGTTTTCTAAAAACATTTCTTTCACAAAATTTTGGAAATTCAAATATGGCAGAAACTGTTTTTAAATGTTTTCTCCAAAATTTTCAAAACAACTTTCAAATGTTTTTCTATAAATAAGTCCCACATGACCATAGGCATGTTGGGTAATTTTTCCAAGATTTTAGGAAATACTTTTCTTCACAAAATATTTTAAAGTTCATTTCTGGCCTTTTGGAAAATGGAAAATAATAAATAGTAAAATGCTTTTAAAACCAATATTTTTGAGTTGGGATGAGATAGTACATAGTATAGGTCTCAAAAGTGATTTTTAGTAAGCAACTCTTTTGTAAATATTTGAGACACCAAGTGGAAAAAGGGTGAAAACAGGAGTTTATTTAATAGGTTAAAAACCATGAGAGAAGAATAATTAAATGGCCATTGGAAAATAAATGGACCATATGGAGGTGATGCATAGGTCAAGTATATGACAAGTGTAGGTTCATTGGGCCTGAAAACAATAAGGAGTGATTTGGAGTAACATAGACAAAGTGCTTCATGATAAAGGTGATATGGTCATTATTTTGGGAATGCCTTCAATAGGACTTTGATAGATGATACAAAAGGGTTTCAACATCCAAGATAACAACTTGGATAGATAGCATAGATGTTAAACATGATATAGATGAGGGAACATTGATGAATAGAACAACATTTGACATAAAGGCATGTCTCCAAGGTTGGAAGTTTTTAAGGAAACAGAAGATGATATGGACATGTGATGGAATATGATATAGATGCTTGATCTTGTTATTACTAAGTTTTATTATCTTTAAAACAGCACACACTTATCAACAAACAGAAATAAATACCTCAAGCAAACACACGACAAGATCACACAACAAGCAGGTAACATATCAAATCACACAAGATCACTCAAGCAACTGAGTTCTTCAAATTAATTTCCAGGTGTTTCTCTCAAGTGTTAATTATAGGTGGTGATCAAGACATACCATGACAAGAGGAGTTTGTAAAAAGGTTTATCTCAAATCTTGTTATTTCCAAAAGAATATGATTGAGGTAAAACACAGAGGTAACATAGTCCCTTATTATTGTTTTTGCAAAGGAAGGAAGTGAGAAAGAGTTTTTGAAATACTTGCAAAAACATCTTGGCTGAAAACATGTTGGAGATGATTAGCTCCAAAATACTTTTCATATAGTTTTGGAAATTATCTTTTGTTTTCTCAAAACTTGGCCTTTGGGGTTTCTTCTCAAATCAAAACATTTTCAAAAAGGTTTTTGCCAAAAGAGTGTGATGGATGAAGATGATGAGCTTTCTTGTCATGACTTGATCACAAAGGTTGTGTTTTTAAGAAAGTTATGATCATTGGTTTTAATGCTAGTTGTTAGAAAACTCAAACAAGAACACAATCAACAAGCAATTAGAAAAGAAACACAAGCATTAGCCAAACATATTAAAAAGTTTTTGTTGGCCCTGATTTTTAGGTTATTGAAAACAAGTTTTTCCTGTCTTCCAAAAATTGGGCTGTTACAGCTCTTCCCCCCTCAAAATGAATCTCGTCCTCGAGATTCGTAAGGGAAAACAAGGAAGAGGTTTTTTTTTCTTAACAAGGAACAACAAAAACAAAACTCTTTTAACCAAATTTTTAATTTTTTTCAGATTTTAAGAAAACCAAAATTTGCTTCAACCCTGAAGATAAGAATGGATGCTCACAAAAGGGGTCACAGAGACCTAGTTGTGTAGGGTAGAGGCTACAAACAACTAGTGATTTTGTCAGGATTTTTCTCACGATTAGAAAGAGAGTTAGAGGCTTGGTACACCCGGAGTTCTCTGGAGTCATACACTGACGTGTGGGACCAGGCCCACCTGGCAGTCGATCTTCCTCTTCTTCTTCTTGCCTGGCCTTCTCTCCTGGTGCACACACCCTTGGCATCAGGGTGTCCCGCCCACTTTGAGCTCAGGGTGGGCTGACACCTCGCCATGAGACTGTTGTGAGTGAGACATGTCGATTCTTTGACCACTTGATGGAGGGGCGCGCTGATGATTTCGCGCCATTTGCGAGTACTGCAGCTGGATTCTTCGGCTTTTCCCGCGTAGTTCTTGATGAAGGAGAGGGCTCTGCTCTTGCTGCTATAAAAAGGTAGCCGAGGTTCTCTAAATCGCACCACACGATGAGCTTCATTTCCCAGTTAATCAATGACTTCTTCAGGGAGTATGTCTCCCTGCTGGAGCGAGCAAATTTCTTGGAGCACGTATTTATCGTGCTACTCTTTAGTGTTTGCCTAGTGGGATCAGTCATGGTGATCCTGTTAGCCATGATCTTTGCAGCCTGGGACATCCATGACTGGTGGTCTGGCGCCAGGAGTGATACCGCGATGGAAGAAGGACGAGCAGTGGCGCCGGTGGCTGCGGTTGTGGAGGTCCAAGCTGGCGGCACAAGGCCAGGAAGACTAGAGGGGCTTCGCCGTCGCCTGACTCGGTGTTCAGCGTCAGGTGAGACTAGCTCACCGTCAGACCAGGTTCCAGCCAGCGAGGGCTAGGCAATGTTAGTGTCTCCACCAGATTGGGTGTAGTGGTCTGCGTTTGGAAACAGACTTGTATCTTACTTTATGAAACTTTCATTAGTCTCGTGCAATGTTATCCCTTGAGTCATGTATCCCTTTGAAGTTCCAGAGAAAATTTGTAGCTCTGAAATGATTCTTCTTCTGCTTCTGGGTGTTGTGGAAAAAACAGAGGGATATGGGTGTACTAACTTGTTAACATGTTGAAACACTGGTGCCAAAAGGTAAAAAAGGAAAGTTTTTCATGCTGATAAACAGAGTTGTGAAAAACTACTCAATCAGAACAAAGCAAGACAATCCAACAAACACAATTCATTTAACAAACAGCACACAATCAAAGGCAAACCAGGTATTTTAAGCACCAGCAAACGTCTATTACTGCGGAAGAACGGTTAGCTCAAGTAAAACAACTGAGCGAAACCTATCAATTCCTATGGGTCTGGGTCGACAAAAGGGTTGTTGAAGTCTTCATGTCATTAACTATCTTTGTAGATTTTTATACATGGCAGAGTCTTCGGGACTTGCATTGAAATCACCATGATGTTGAGATCTTCGGAACAAAGCTCCTTCTTCTTCGGGTTGCTAACTACTAAGGTCTTCTGGTTTGTGCTTATGCTTCCTTGGTGCCTGCAGTCATTGAGCCTGACAAAGTATCTGAAGGGCAGTGGGTGAACAACCGATTTGCTTGCGAGTCCAGTGGTGCAAACACCCATGCCTGCAACTTCTGGTCTGATCAAAGGAGAGGTTTCATCCTGGCAACTCAGCAGTATCGGGTGCGCCAAGTCCATCTTTTTGTCGAGTCCTGTCGAGATGCGATTTCTTCGGTGCCTCAAATCTTGTATCCTCTGGGCGTTGCGCCTGATCGACTAAGTGCGTTGTTGAAGATTTTTTGCCGGGTGGAAGATGTCCGCGAGTGCGTGTGCCATCAACTGATCTGCAGAGCTCAGGTACCCTTGGCCTTTGTGCGGCTCTGGCATCCAAACGTGAACTTTAATTCTGTGGCGCAGTTGCCCGCTACCCAAGGTGTTCCTGTAGACTTTGTCCCTCATTACGAGGTGGTGCGACCAGCTGCTGAGCATATTATTCGGCTAACGGCTTCTGAGACATAGCGGTTGCTCCGGGAGAATGGCAGTCTCCAATAATTTGGTCGTTATCTCGTAAGGTGTATGTGCCTTGTTTAATTTTAATTTGTTAAGGTGTGTATCTTGTGACCTTATAAACGGTTGCGTGTTTATGAATACACTGTTGTTTCTTGTGTTTTATGCTAGTTTGGCGTAGCCCCCGCGTGATGGGGTGTAGCCATGTTTAGGATGTACTTGATCAGTTAATGGAATAATGAAAATTTGCACTCGAATATTGTTTATTGCTATGGCTGAGAAGCCATGTACTTGTTCGAATTACATCATGGCTGGTAACAACCTTATTTGAGAGTAGAAAAATGGCTCCTACGGGTAGAATTTGCATAAGTGCGCAACATTCCATGGGTTGGAGTAGACTCCGCCTGTTTCTAGGTTCTTCAAGCGGTACGCGCCTCCTGGGATAACTTCATGTATTATGAAGGGTCCTTCCCGGGGGGAGAGCTTGTGATGGCTGTCATGCTTGAGTCGTAACACCAGGTGTCCTACCACGAAAGATCAGCTGCGGATGCGGCAACTGTGGTGATTACGTAGTGCTTGCTGGTAGATGGCAGATCTGGCGAGTGTGATGTCCCGAGCTTCGTCGAGCGCGTCCATGGCCTCGGCGAGTGCTGCATTGGAGGATTCTTTGCTGTAGGGGACGACTCGTGGCGCGCTGAATCGAACGTCTTCAGGAAGAACCGCCTCGGCCCCGTAAACCATAAAGAATGGCATGTACTGCGTTGATACGTTGGAGTTGTTCTCAGTCTCCACAAGACGGATGGCAACTCTTCTACCCAATGTATGGCTGCTTCATCCAGTATGGTGAGTAGTCGCTTCTTCAGGCCACTCGAAACTAAGCCGTTGGATCTTTCGACCTGACCGTTGGTTTGGCGCTAAGCCACGAAGGCGAAACTGAGAGTTATCCCCTTTTCTTTGCAGAAGGCTTGTGTTTCTTTGGCTGTGAAGTTGGTTCCGTTGTCTATGATGATGTTGTGGGGGACACCAAATCTGCAGACAATGGAATCTAGGAACTGGACGGCGCACTTCGCGTGTTGAGATGCTACTGGGACAACTTCTATCCATTTCGTGAATTTGTCGACTGCCACTAATAGATGCGTGTATCCTTGATACGTCTCCAAAGTATCTATAATTTCAGATGCTCCATGATCATATTTTGCCAATTGCTACTTATTTTCTCCCTTAATTATAGCATTTTTATAAGTTTTCCGGGACTAACCTATTAACAAGATGCCAAGTGCCAGTTCCCTGTATTCTGCTGTTTTTGGTTTCAGAAAAGTTTTTCTGCAAACATTCTCGGAATTAGACCTCACAAAGCCCAAAGTTCCTATTTTCCCCGGAAGCATCCAGAACACCGAAGAGGAGTCGAAGAGGGGCAACAGGGGGCCACACCATAGGGTGGCGCGGGTCCCCCTGGCTGCGCCACCTATAGGTGTGGGGCCCCTGGAGCTCCACCGCCTTTGCCCTTTCGCCTATTTAAGCCCCCCGGATGGAAAACCCTAAACACCTGATAAAAATCGCCGAAAAGTTCCGCAGCCGCCGTCACCGTCAACCCTAGATCAGGGGGGTTCTAAAGATGTTTCCGGCACCCTACCGGAGAGGAGATCATCACCGGAGGCTTCTACATCACCATGCCTGCCTCCGGAGTGATGCGTGAGTAGTTCATCCTTGGACTACGGGTTCGTAGCTGTAGATAGATGGTTGTCTTCTCCTCATATGCCTCCATGATTAGATATCGTGAGCTGCCTATCATGATCGATATTGATCTTAGGTAATTCTATATGCTGTGTTTGCTGGGATCCGATGAATATTGAACTTATGCCAAGTTGATTATAGTCTTTATTTGCTTATGCTATTTGTGATCTTGCATGCTTTCCGTTGCTAGTGGTTACTCTGGCCAAGTAGTTGCTAGTGACTCCAATAGGGAGTATTTATGTTCGATAGTAGGTTCATGCCTCCTTTTCGCCTTGCTCAAGTGACAAAAACGTGAAGGGGGAGGATGTGTTGTTGCCATTAGGGAGAAAACAGCGGTGAGAGTTCCCGCGTGCATAATCATTGCTTACATTGCACACTTTGTTTAATGCAATTATCTGTTGCTTGCAACTTAATACCTAAGGGGGTTTGGACGATAACCTGAGGCTGGATTATTAGTAATAGATGCAGATGGATGTTGGTCTATGTATCTTGTTGTAATGTCCGCACTAAATATCATAGTAATCTTCATGTCATATTGTGCACTACGGTGTAACCTCTATTTGTCAATTGCCCAACTGTAATTTGTTCACCCAGCATGCTATCTTTTATGGAGAGACACCACTAGTGAAACTATGAACCCCGGTCCATTTTCCACACTGTTAAACAAACCACAACAATTTCCTGCTCTCTTTACTTACTGCAAGCATACACTGTTTTCCACACTATACGTCTAATATTTGTTTTCAGCAAGACTGGTGAGATTGACAACCTCACTGTACCGTTGGGGAAAAGTATTTTGGCTGTGTTGTGTGCATGTTCCACGTTGTTGCTGACACCGGTGAAGCGCCAGCACCACCGTCAGTGGCATCAACCTTCCGAAGGTCCTCTTTCTCCTACTGGATTGATAACCCTGGTTCTTAACTAAGGGGAAAACTCCTACCGCTGTTCTCATCATACCCTCCTCTTGGGGTTCCCAACAAAGTGCATCAAGGATTTTTCTGGCGCCGTTGTCGGGGAGGAAGAAGTCTTCTGGCAAGGGGAGTCTCTCACTCTCAACCTCTTTATTTTGTTTATTGTCTTGTTTTTATTCTTGTCTTGTTTTTCTTCTCTATATCAAAAACACATAAAATTAGTTCTTATTCTAGTTGTTATTTTTGCTTTATCATGATTGCTAGCAATGCTTGATGTCTTTGAAACTAGATCTTTTAGGCAAGGTGGGTTCATGGATGAACAACAAAAACATTATAGGGAACACCGCTTGTCACAAACAGGGATACACTTATGGGAGCAAATTAATAAATTGCATGACTATGCTATAAACTTGTGCTCCACTTATAATGTTACTTATTGCTTTGATAAATATTGTTGCTGTAGGAGGTATAAACACCTCCCTTTTCAATGTGAGTATAATGATAATGTTACCTTGAGGGAAATTATGAATTATATGATGTGGAACAAATTGAAGAATTTATTGCTTGGAAGGGTGCATTCGAAATTGCCTATTTGCTTGAAAGTATTGATGATGCACCTTATAAATATGAGATTTATGATATACTTGAATATTGCTTTGATAATTACAAGGATTGTAATTACTACATAATGGAATATCTTAATAAATTCTCACAGCCTAGGGAAGTAACTAATGCCTTACAGGAGCCTATGGAAGAACAAATTGTTGAATCTGGAAGCTTATTGGATGAAAAAGAGGAGGAGAGTGATGATCAATAAGAGGAAGAATGGAGCTACCCATGTCTACCTCCCAATGATAGTAACTCTTTAACTCATACATTATTTGATGAAATTGATACTTGCTATACGTGTGACCTTGATACTACTATGAATGAAACTTGTGAGAATGATATTGCTACTGTTATTTATGATGATCCATGCTACTTGGATAAATTCTATGATAATCCTCTATTTATTCCAACTATTGATATGCATGATAATGAGGAAGTTTGTTTAGAAAATTTATATGATAATGCTCTTGATGATGGTCCTATGTTACTTGATGTTACAAATTATAATGCTACTGAAAATAGGATTTCTATAATGTGTCCTATACCTTTTAAGAGTGACCAATTATCTTGTTTTCCTATTGTTAAAAGTGGGGAAAAAGAAGAGCTGGTTTTAAATTTTGATCCCACTGTTTTTGAGCTTGATATGAATTGTGTGCTTTTAGACCATGACAAACGTGCTTTATGTGATAATTATGTTGTTGAGTTTGTTCATGATGCTACTGAAAATTATTACGAGAGAGGAAAATCTGGTTGTAGGAATTTTCATATTACTAATACACCTCTCTTTTTGTTGAAAGTTTTCAAGTTACTCTTTTCTACCTTCCCATAATTTCTAGTTTGAGCTTCTTTAATTTATGTATTTACAAGATTTCTATGTATAGGAAGTGGGTTATACTTAAATTTGTTTTATTATTGCTTCTTTGTGCTCTCTTTTGATTTAATTCATATTTCTTATTTGAGCATCTACTTGATTCCACCTTCTATGCCTAGCTGAAAGGTGTTAAAGAAAAGCGCTACCGGGAGACAACCCGTTTTATTTTGTTGTTTTCAACCCGTTTTCTTTCGTTTTCTTTGGTGTGATTTGCACTTGGGTGTTTTCTATTTCCTTAGCAACCCCTCTGTATCGTTTCTTTTCAGTTTTTGTTGAGCCAAGTAAAGCCTCTAGTGGAAAGTTGAGACTATATTTCGGATTTCTACGCAGGAAACAGATTTCTGCCATCCACTGTTAATTCCGTTAAAAATCACAGAAAATTCCAAATGACCTGAGTTTTTTTTGTGCTTAATCCTGAGTTATATACGCAATTTTTCTTAGTTGACCACTTTTTGATTTGAGCAACAGAAGATTTTTTCAAAAAAATCGATCTTTACCTGCTATTCTGTTTTGACATATTTCTGCCATTTATTGCATTTCCATCTTAATCTCTTTATTTTGGTGTTATTTTGAGAAAAAAGAGTTTTATTGTGACAGTAGATAATGTGTTTTTGAGTGTTAGACTTGTGTTGAAACTGAACCATGTGAATTTATTATTTCAATTGCACTAACGTTGCCAATGAAGATTGTGAGAATTTTGATGTGAAGGAAGTTTTCAAGGGTCAAGAGAAGAGGATGATATGATGTGACCAAGAAGAGTGAAAATACTAAGATTGGGGATGCCCCGGTGGTACATCCCAGAAAATTCCAATAAGACTCAGGCGTCTAAGCTTGGGGATGCCCAAGGCACCCCCTTCTTCATCAACAAATTATCAGGTCACTTCTAGTGAAACTATATTTTTATTCGGTCGCATCTTATGTGCTTTGCTTGGAGCGTCTTTTATTTTTGTTTTCAGTTTGCTTTTGCTTTAAGTTTGTTTTACTTTCTCAATAATCTTGGTTGGACCCCAGCATTATTTTATTATAGAGTGACACGCTCCGCTTTTTCATGAGAATACTTTGTATTCTTAATCTCTGTCTAACTGCTGCATTTTTTAGCTCTTGTTTTGCATGCATATCTTGTTAGAGCTGTTAGTTTTAGTAGTGTTATGTGAATTCTCTCATGTTTGCTTGCTGTATGATAAAGAGTATTTTTGTTAAAGCATGTTTTGTATGGTTGTCGAGACATCGTAGTAGTTTTCATAGACTGGGGTGCCATGAGACTACGGTAGAGACGTGGGGTAACGGGATAGCGTAGTAACACAGAACACGGGATTTTACCCAGGTTCGGTACGTCGCGACAGTACGGCGTACCTACTCCTGCACTTCTCACTATGTGGGACTAAAGCCCGTATAATAAGGTTACAATGTAAAGGAATAGATCTAGCTACTCGTCGAGGATGAACTTCTCGGCGAGTTGCGTAAGGCTTGAGCTTGAACCTAGAACCTTGGAACTAAAGGAACTTATTGAACTTATGAAATCTATCTCCCGTCCGGCTTTATATAATAGCCGGATTAGGGCTTACAGAACCAGAAACCTAGAAGACTACGTTTAACTTGTAACTTGGAAAGTAAGGAATCCGTCTTCTCCTCCAAGCCAGATCACGCGGGCCGTGATCCGGGTTCTTCTAGAATCCGGCTTCTACGCGTTGGACTACTGGGCCGCCCAATGGACCTAAGCCCATTACCTTGCAGGCCACCCTGGTAGTCCAGCTCTTTTGTCTACCATCTTCTATACCCCTATTCGGTATATATCCGACAGTAGCCCCCAGGAAGGATCAAAACTCTGAAACTCCGCCTTTCGTCAAATACATTTTGTCCGGGAAACTTGATTCAGCAGTCTTGATTCTTTCTTCTTTCCTTTTGAAGGAGATGGTAACATAAAACTCGGAACTATGAAAATCCGGCTTTTCTTCTCGCGATCCTTCGCGGAAAAGGAACACGTGACATCAGCGCTTTAATCATACTGACGTAAGCGCCGCTTGGTTTCACGCGGGAAACCCTGCAACGTATCTCTGACAGATTCTCACGAGAAACGAGGAGATAGCCATCATTCCTCTGTCGTTCCGTTTCCCGGATTTTCCGGCGAGCGACACGCGTCGAACATCCAACGGTCAAAAGAGCCGTTAGCGCGTATCTAGAGGGTTTTTAGGCTATAAATAGCCGTCTTCGTCCTCCTCATCAACCTTCTTCACTCCCTCACTGCCTTCACCATTGGTGCGAACGTGAGCTCGAGAGCGAGAACGATTCCCTGCCCCGACGAGCCCTTTGCACGCCGGAGCGCACCAACACCACCGAGAAAGATGGCATCTCCGCAATCATCGCCAGTTCGCGCTTCCGTCGACGAGCTCTTGAGCGATCTAGATCCCCAACTCGGGTCGCCCAAGCACGCCGGCGGCGAGCCGGAAAAGGCTACGGCGTCCGCAGCGGGCGGAGGAAATGCTTCCACCGCCGCGAACGTAGCGGGCCCAAGCACCACAACATCCCCGCCGTTCGCACCGGAGACGGCGGGGGCCAAGATTCACTCTCGTGGCACTGAGCGCTTCTCCGCCGGAGCTGATGAAGAAGCAGAATTTGTCGGAATTTGGAATCAGAGTGATACTTCACTCGTCCTTCTTCGTCGGATGTCAAGGGATAGATTGATAGTTAAAGGCAAATGGCGGATCTCGAAGAATGAGCCAGAGCCCAAGCCAAAGGAAGGAGAGCGCGTCCTCCTCACCTCTCATATCACGAGAGGTATGGGTTTTCCGCCTTCCGCCTTTTTCCTAGACGTCCTCAACTTTTATGGTGTTCAACCACATAATATCTCTCCAAATTCCATCCTCCAATTAGCTAGTTTCCAAGCTCTTTTCGAAGGGTATCTTGGGATAACTCCCAACTTAGACTTCTGGCATTATTGTTTCGAGGTAAAACACAACATCACAAACGGTGTTTCGCCCATCTGCGGCACCATATCTTTTATCCTCAGAAACTTTAGGGAAGAATGGTATCCAAGGATAAGAATGCCGAAACCTGACCAATCTTGGCTAGGTTCTTTCTTTTATCACCAAGACATTCCGTTTCCCAACAAAGAAACCGGACTTCCTCCCTTTGTCAATTCTGCTGCCATTCCTCATGAAAATTGGACACTCGCAATAACAGAGGATTTGCCTGAAAACCTGATGAAAATAAAACGTCGCATTGCCAAACTTTCTTCTTCTCAACCACCTTTGGTTTGGAAGGATATCGTGTTATGCTGGTTTGGACGTCGCGTACAACCTTTATCCCTTCGTTCCCGACTTCTTTGTGAGTACACGGGACCGGAAGATAGCATGAGAGGCACCGATAGGTCCTTTAGCAAGAAGGATTTTATAGAACGCCTTCATCAGATAGTTGCCGCCGATAGCCAGGTTGAAGAAAGCCTAGCCATATATCATGCGGAAAATCTGGTTCCTAAGGTACTTTTCTTCCCTTGTTTCTGAGTTTCCTCAGATTATCTTCTCTCTTCATTTTTAACATACTGCTGATTTTTTCCTAGTTTGACGAACTTGGAGGAAATGATCTTGCTTCTGATGCTGAAATCAGCCAATTGTACGCCGAGTTTTACAACAACCAAAAGCGCAAGAGGCAAACTACCATTAAAGAAGAGTTTCCTTCTGCAGCTGCGGGTAAAAAGGGGAAAACGAATATGCCAATGGGCGGAAATTTTCAATCACCCGTCAGAGACGAATCCATTCCTGCTCCGGATAATATCCGGGTGAAAGAAGAACTTTTCGACGAACTCGGATATATTCGTCCGGAAGCTAAGAAGTTTTTTGCTCCTGCGCCTCGGGTTCGCCCTTGGCCACAAAATGGATTAGTTATCCGCAATAATATCGCGTTCTCGCCCCGCCAGGTCATACACGATGGCCTTCACCACGTAGGAATTCTTTTCATGGAATATGCCAGAGAACTCAAGGAGACTTTAACTGATTTGCGAGAAATGAGCCAGGTAATACCTCTAGCCCCCAAGCATTAAGTTGAAAATCTAAATTCTTCTTAATGATTCTTTGTATGCTTGTTCAAACTTAAGCATCTGGCTTTCATTTCCATGTTTCAGCATTCCGCAGATGCCATAAACGTGGAAGTTTTGAAAAAACTTAGCCTCAAAAGCAAAGAAGTAAAAACACTTCAATCTGCTATTGAGTCAAAAAGCAACGAACTGGCGTCGACTCAAAAGCAATTATCCAAAGCCACCGGTATTTTTCTTCATGTTTGTTGATTTTTGCTGGAAAAGTCATTTCAAAATCTTGCCGTAATGTCGGATTATTTTGTCCCTACTTTTCAGCTGCTTTAACCAAAGCCAATAAGCTCACAGCAAACGCTGCTTATTTTTCTCAACTTCGTGAAGAAAACTCCAACCTTCAAAGAGAACTTTCAAAAGTTCGAGAAGAATTGGAAGCCAGTAATCTAGCCCTTGGGATTGCGCAATCCAAGGCTTCTTTGCAGGCAGCAGAGGATAAATCTATTATCAATGACTTAGAAAGTATGCTTTTTCCTCGTATGAAAGAAAGCGATGAAATTGACGCTGTTCTTGGTAAGTTGACTTCTTTTACCAATACTTTCATGTCATATTCTTGTATTTTCTAATCTTTGCCTTTGTCAAAAAAGCAGGAAATTTTCCAGGGATTTCTCGGACGGAAAAGATCCGGGCCTTTGGGAAGATATGGAATTCAATCAGAAATGCAGGAATGCACTTAATTAGTAAATTCCTGCCCACAAGCAATATACAATTTTCGGAAGTTTACCGACTTCCGGATGGCATCATGGAGGTAGCAAATTCGAAGGAATCTTTCCTTCGCTCTGCTGCACGGGGTGGTGCGCGAATGGCACTTGGCCTCATGCGCTTACATTACCCTGATGCAAAATCCTGGCGTGTAGCATCCGGTATTCCTCAAGAATGCTCAGAAGCACAAATAAATGCAATCTTTAAAGAAGTTGAAGGCCATGCCATGCAGATTGCCTCCATGGTAAATATCTCCATTACTTATCCAGAAGAAGAAGTGCCCGCAGCCCCCGAGAATGACGGCAGTGATGAAGACTCAGAAATTTAAGGGGGGCGCACTTAACCTGGATGATGGATGCGTATAGTAGCTTCTTTACAATGTAATTCATATTGTAATACTTCTATGTCATTTGTCGGAACAAGAACTCCGCCTTTTGCGATTTCAAACTTCTTGCAAAGTTTTTTCGGGTTTGGCTGTTCCTTTATCTTCTAAGTAATCTGGTATATATGCTTTAACTGGCCTTAGTGTTTGAAATGGCTCAAATAGCATTATGAATCGTGCCGAGTAACTGGGGACGAACCAAGCAGTTTTGAAACTCGAAAACATGAATCATGCTAAAGGCATTTTTACTAACTAGTTCCAGTAACCCAGCATACGCACAATCAGATAAAACTTAGAGAAAACAAGGAACTGTTCTGAAACTTGGGCACGCAGGCACAATCCGAGTTTCCTTTAACCTTTAATAGGCCGAATCATTCAGCTTTTAAACACCGAGCACGCAGGCACAATTCGGGTCAACATTGAGTATTTGTAAGATCATTGGGAAATAGATAAAACGGAAATATTGTGTACTTATAATGAATATGAATTCCGATAACTTTATTTCATGATCTCAAAGATGTTTACATAGAAATTGAACTAAGTGTAGAAGGGACGTAATTGCTGGATACTCCAAGGCCTATTTGTCTCTCCTAGTTCAGCATCTATTTTTCTCTTTCTTTTGCGATTCGGCTTTTTGGGATCATCCTCCGTATCTCGAATGTCGACAAGATAATATGATCCATTCTTCATGGCTTTACTGATGACAAATGGTCCTTCCCATACGGGGGCCAATTTGTGCTTCCTTTGTTGCACCAGTCTCAGCACCAAGTCACCTTCTTTAAAAGAACGATGCCTGATTTTACGACTGTGATAACGTCGTAAGCCTTGCTGGTAGATGGCGGATCTTTGAAGCACAAGTTCTCGTTCCTCTTCTAGGAGATCAACAGCATCCTGTCGTGCTTCCTCGGCATCCGAGTCGTCGAAATTTTGCACTCTTGGGCTATCATGGATCATGTCCGTTGGAAGCATAGCTTCCGCACCATAAACTAGGAAAAACGGGGTTTGCTCAGTTGACCTATTTGGCGTCGTTCGAATACTCCATAACACGGAAGGTAGTTCTTCTACCCATGCTCCAGCTGCTCTATGAAGAGGAGTTTCGAGTCTTGGGCGTATTCCTTGCAGGATTGAGCTATTCATTCTTTCAACCTGTCCATTAGATTGCGGGTGTGCCACAGATGCAAGATCCAAGCGAATTCCCGTTTGTTGGCAGTATTTTGCCAACTCCCCAATGGAGAAATTTGTCCCGTTATCAGTTATTATGCTGTGTGGGACGCCATACCTCATTACTAAATCGATAATGAAGTTTCTGGCAGTTGCGCCGTCCAGCTTTTTGATGGGTTTAGCCTCCACCCATTTTGTGTACTTATCTACTGCTACTAGTAGATGTGTAAGTCCACCTCTTGCAGTTTTGAACGGTCCCATCATGTCTAGCCCCCAGACCGCAAACGGCCATGTGATAGGGATAGTTTTAAGTGCTTGGGCCGGCAAATTGGTCTGCTTGGCGT
Organism: Alopecurus myosuroides; assembly: GCA_028641055.1. Classification (NCBI taxonomy): domain Eukaryota; kingdom Viridiplantae; phylum Streptophyta; class Magnoliopsida; order Poales; family Poaceae; genus Alopecurus; species Alopecurus myosuroides. Next base: position 243,173,925 of record CM054059.1, read on the forward strand.
AATATTGGCATCCTTCGCATGTATTCACTATGCGTTCGGCGTCTGTCTTGGCTGTTAGCCAGAAAAACCCTGCACAGAATGCTTTTTTGACTATGCTTTTTGATTGAGCATGATGTCCGCAATCACCGGCATGGATTTCTTGCAATATTTCTCTTCCTTCTTCTGGTGAAATACACCGCAGAAAAACTCCAGAAGTACTGCGTTTGTATAAGTGGTCGTTGATCACTACGTATCCTTTGCATCGACGCTGTATTTGCCTTTGCAGGACTTCGTCTGCTCCTTCCGGATACTTCTGATTGACTAAGAAGTTTAGGTACGGGATTGTCCAATCCGGTTTAACGAACATGACTTCAATTGTTTCAGATGCTAAAGGGTAATCAACGTCTCCACCTTTTATGGATGGTTCATGCAAATGCTGGACGAATACCCCTGGTGGTAAAGTTTTTACTCTCTCTGATCCCATGCGGGCTAACGCATCCGCGTTCCAGTTTTCCTCCCTTTTTATGTGAAGGACTTCGAACCCAAAGAAACAGATGGCAAACTCATCCACCGTTCTCCTATATTCGGCCATTATGGGGCTTTTCGCGTCCCAGGTTTGGTTGAGCTGATGCTGTACCAAATCCGAGTCTCCGTAACACAAGATGCGTTTTACCCCTATTTCTTTTGCAATATGCAAGCCATGAAGCAAAGCTTCGTATTCTGCCACATTATTACTGGCGTTGAAGTGTATTTGCAATACGTACTCCATTGTGTCTCCCTTGGGAGATTTTAGAACTACGCCGGCTCCAGCTCCTTCCTTCATCTTAGATCCGTCAAAGTGCATGATCCAGTACTCGGATTCTGGTATCGGTGTATTTTCCATTGCTTCTGTCCAGTCGGCGACGAAATCTGCCAAAACCTGGGATTTTATTGCCGTCCTTGGCTGATACTTAATGTCGAAGGCTGCCAGCTCGATGCCCCATTTAGCTACTCGGCCGGTTGCCTCCGCATTGTTTATAATATCTCCTAGTGGTGCTTTACATACCACTGTTATAGAATGTCCTTGGAAGTAATGGCGCAGCTTTCTGGATGCGAAAAATACGCCATATGCCAGTTTCTGATAGTGCGGGTATCTTTGTTTGGATTCGGAAAAAACTTCGCTTATGTAGTATACCGGATGTTGATCTGGTATGCTTTGCTCTTCTTTTGTCCGTTCCACAACGATTACCGCGCTAATAACCCGACTAGTAGCCGTAAGGTATAATAACATGGGTTCTTCATCTTTGGGAGATGCCAAGATGGGAGCGTTCATCAAGGTTTCTTTTAACTGGGTTAACGCTGCTTCGGCCTCTTCTGTCCATTCAAACTTGTCGGATTTCTTTAACAGTTTGTATAGTGGCAAGGCTTTATCCCCCAGCCGACTAATAAATCTGCTGACGGCTGCAGCGGAACCCGTCAATCTTTGGACATCTTTTACACATGTAGGCTTTGAGATATTCAAGATTGCCTTGATCTTTTCCGGGTTCACTTCTATTCCTCTGTGAGAAACGATGAAACCTAGAAGTTTTCCTGAGGGAACCCCGAATACGCACTTAGATGGATTCAACTTCATCTTGTAAGTGCGCAAGTTTTCGAAAGTTTCTCGCAAATCCTCAAGGAGTGTATCTTTTTCCTTGGTTACGACAGCAATATCGTCCACGTAGACATGGACGTTTTTTCCAATCTGACTATGCAAACAACGTTGCATGCAACGCTGGTAGGTTGCACCTGCGTTCTTCAGGCCAAAAGGCATGGTTACGTAGTAATACGTCCCGTACGGGGTTATAAAAGAAGTCTTGATTTGATCTTCCTTTTTCATGCGTATTTGGTGGTACCCGGAGTATGCATCCAAAAAGCATAAAAGCTCAGAGCCTGCAGTGGCGTCTATTATTTGATCGATTCGCGGCAGCGCAAACCTATCTTTCGGACATAACTTGTTCAATCATGTGTAATCTATACACATTCTGAGGGCAGTTGTGTCTTTCTTCGGTACTAATACCGGATTTGCGGACCAGTCAGTATGGATTACCTCCTTGATGAAATCCGCTGCTAAAAGCCGGATAATTTCCTTGCCAATAGCCTTCCGTCTTCTTCCGTCAAATCGACGGAGACCTTGTTTGACGGGTTTTGATCCGGGAATAACCTTGAGTTGGTGCTCAGCAAGTTCCCTGGGTACGCCTGGCATGTCAGCTGGACACCAAGCAAAAATGTCCCAGTTCTCACGGAGGAACTTGATGAGCTCGCCTTCCTATTTGTCGGTCATCCCAGTCCCTACAACGACGAATTTTGTCGGATCTTTGGGATCTAGGATTACCTGTCTTGTATTCTCGGATGCCTTGAAGCTATCTGTTGGCTTCCGAGTTTCTTTTCCTGCCGGCATTTCTTTCGGCGATACCTCCTTGGCTAACTCCTTCAGTTCTTCCTGAGCTATAACTCTTTGAGCGCAAAGGGCGTTTTGCTTCTCCAACTCGTTTGCCAGCTTGAAATCACCGGCAATGGTGATTACTCCTCCTTTGGGTCCTGGCATCTTCAGCTTGTTGTAGATATAGCAAGATCTTGCCATAAACTTGGCGAAAGCCGGACGTCCGAGTATTGCGTGATACACGCTCTCGAACGGCACAACTTCGAAGGATACTTTTTCCTGCCGGAAGTGATCTTTATCTCCGAAGGTGACATCTAGGGAAATTTCTCCTAGGGATCGTGCTTGCCTGCCAGGAACGATGCCATGGAAGCGTATATTGCTGTAATTGAGCTGGGACTCGGATATCTTCAAGTGCTTCAGTGTATCCAGGTACATTATATTGATGCTGGATCCTCCGTCCATCAGCACTCTTCTTAGCCTAGTGTTTTGAACAATAGGGCTTACAACAAGAGCTTGTGTGCCGGGTTCAGGGATATTTCCGGGATGATCAGACTGATCCCAGATTATCGGTGTGTTGGAATACTTCAAGAATTTTGGGGTTGCAGGAACAACCGCGTTTATTTCTCGAAGTGTCCTTTTGGCCACCTTTGCTGACGGGGTTGCTAGGAAAGTTAGCATTGCTTCTCCGTCAACTCTCGGAAATTTAGGTTCGCCTTTTCGCTGTTGTTCCTGGATTTTGTCATCAGTGTCCGATTCACTGTCTTCTTTTTCAGCTTCTGGCTTTTGTTTGGCAGGTTTCCTCTTGGAACCCTTCCCTTTACTTCCGGATCCTGCATTGCCTTTCATATGCTTGTTTAGCCGGCATTGCGCGTTCGTGTGGGTTGGTTTCCCAAACTGAGAGTGGTGGACGCAGGGTTCCGACTTAATTCTCTCCCATTCTTCAGGAGTGTAATTGATGGGATCCGGACTGCGGCCTTTCCACTTGTTCCCTTTTTCTCCTCCAAAGGCTAAGTTAACCTCCTTGGGCTTTGTCGTTGACTCCGGAGTTCCTTTTTTATCAGAACGAGGTGTTTTCTTGGCCAGTATCAGTGACTCAATATTGCCTCCTCTTGCTCTGATATCGTCTTCGGCTGCAGCATGCTCATTAGCGGTTGTAAGCATAGATCCGAGATCTTTGTGCTTTTTGAGCCAACCATGAACGGTACAAGTCCGGGTTTTAGGCCATTGACGAAAGCATGCATTGCTTGTACGTCAGTTACCCCAGAGCAACTATTCTTCATTGCAGTCCATCTGGAGATGAAATCCACGTATGGTTCGTCTTCAAATTGGGTGCAACGGTTCAGCTGGTTGATGCTATTTGGGCGTTTGTATGTTCCTCGAAAATGCTGAGTAAATACCCTCGCCATATCATCCCAACTGTCGACAGTTCTTGATGGTAAACCATTAATCCAATCTCTGGCTCCGTCTAGCAACATTAGGGGAAGAAACTTGACAGCTTCCAGGTCTGTCCCGTTGTTGATCTGGACGGCTGTGTAATAATCTGAAAGCCAGGTATCCGGGTTTGTACTGCCGGTATATTTTTGGTAGGTTGGACCAACTTTGGCAAAGCCAGAATGCAATGTTATCCTTCGGATCCTGTCAGTAAAACACTTAGGACCAAAGTATAGATCATCCTTTTCTGCTCTGTCAATATGTGCAGAATATCTCCCGGCTGAATGGACAGAAGGGGATCTGCTCCTTTCTTTTCCATTGTTACGCGGACGCGTTTTTCCGAGGTTATCTCTATCTCTTCCGTTGTCACGCCCTCTGGGATTAGGTGGAGTCCTGCTCCTGTACCTTTCCTTATCTTTGGGCGGTGTCCGAGATCTTTCACGCCTGTGAGGTGTATCGTATCTTCCAGCTTTTTCAGCTGGGTTTCTCGGAGGTGGCATTATTTTGCCGTCATTCCGGTGTTTGTCTTCCCGATCGTGTGGTTTATATCCATCTTTCGGGAGATGAGGTCCGGTTCTAGACGCTGCGTCCCGGTTGTCGAGGTTTTTCTTGTCTTTTCTCGGATCCTCTTTTTTTGTCCGAATCTCCGGGTTCTTCCGGTCCAGGTGCTCCAGCAGCGCAAGTAACAGTTTTGCAGAGGGCGGAATTATCATGCAGCCTCCCTGATCGCTCTTGTCCTCGCTGTTGCTGCTGTAATGCTTTTCCTAGGAAAGCATACACCCCTTGGAGTTTTTCCCCGTTGGAGTACAGATCATTGTTCAGGATGGCGAACGCTGCTTCCGCGTTTTCAGCTGCGGTTTTGTATATTAGTTCGCCCTTAGCATCTTTGTCGTTTAACTGCTTTTGCCAAGATGGGTTATAGAACCTTTCTTTCGGCGGCAGTTCTTCCGGTTTTGCAATTCCGGGTAACCTTGTAGGTTTTAAGGCAGATCTGTGCTTTCTCTCGTACTCCTCAATTTCTTCCTTCATGATTTTGATGTCATTATGGGTTTGTTGGAGGTGTTGCCGAGATCTAAGCAGTTGTTTCTGTTGCCGTTGGAAAGCTTGTCTCCTGGCTTCCAGCATCTCAGGGGGTTCATTGGGTCCCACTGGAGTTTGTAATAGTTCTTGCTCTTCCAGTTCTGTCATTGGCGGAGCAGTGATTTCCTTAGATTTCTTTTCCGTAGGCTTTGTGCCACTAATATCTCCAACTTCCAGGTTTTCATCAGCGAGATCAGCTGACTTTTTCTTCCGGAGTTTGTACTGGAGTTTTTTAGAAGCACGGTGCTTTTTCTTGGAAGAGGGAGGTTTTTTGACAGGTTCATCCTCTGTCATCTCCTTGACATTAGGAAATATCGGAGAAGTTTCTCCGTCTTCCCTCTCCTCTGCTGGCGGAGGGGTTTTAGGGCTTTCCTGGCTATCGGCACCCGTTGTATCAGCTGGTTTTGCCATTAGCACTTCATGGAATCCCTCTTGAAAGGACTTAACTTTTCTTACGAAGGCATCATCATCTTCGTCTTCGGAGAAGTTATCCGATCCGGTTTCCGACTCCAATCTCGCCTCAATGGCGGCAAGCACGGACTCTGTTTCCGAGTTCACCGTCTGGTTGACGGATGTCGGATCTTCCGTCTCTGTGACGGGTATTGGTTCTTCCGTCTCTGTGACGGGTGTATCGTTGTCTGCCTCTTGCACGGGATTTCCGTCATCCGTGTTTTCGGCGATCTCGGATTGCACCATGCCGATAAAGTGCGTATCACTGTTTTGTCGGCGATCTGAGCAAAATCCGGCATCATAGTCGTCTTCGACTGGGTATAGGGCGGGTGGGAGATAATTGCTTTCACCGCAAAACCCCATTGCTTTCGCGGTTAATCCGATAAAGATATTAGCAGATCCAATCGGTAAAACGCAGGCACTTACCAGATGGTTTTGCGCCGGGATGTAAGATCCGTTGTCGAGGAAGCGCCCGACGTCGTCGTCGAATTCCAAGCTTCCGACAGTGATCGATCTTCCGATTCCGCCTAATATCCCAGGTCGGAACTTCACGCCTGACGTCGTTTGCCCCACGGTGGGCGCCAACTGTCGAGACATCGTAGTAGTTTTCATAGACTGGGGTGCCATGAGACTACGGTAGAGACGTGGGGTAACGGGATAGCGTAGTAACACAGAACACGGGATTTTACCCAGGTTCGGTACGTCGCGACAGTACGGCGTACCTACTCCTGCACTTCTCACTATGTGGGACTAAAGCCCGTATAATAAGGTTACAATGTAAAGGAATAGATCTAGCTACTCGTCGAGGATGAACTTCTCGGCGAGTTGCGTAAGGCTTGAGCTTGAACCTAGAACCTTGGAACTAAAGGAACTTATTGAACTTATGAAATCTATCTCCCGTCCGGCTTTATATAATAGCCGGATTAGGGCTTACAGAACCAGAAACCTAGAAGACTACGTTTAACTTGTAACTTGGAAAGTAAGGAATCCGTCTTCTCCTCCAAGCCAGATCACGCGGGCCGTGATCCGGGTTCTTCTAGAATCCGGCTTCTACGCGTTGGACTACTGGGCCGCCCAATGGACCTAAGCCCATTACCTTGCAGGCCACCCTGGTAGTCCAGCTCTTTTGTCTACCATCTTCTATACCCCTATTCGGTATATATCCGACAATGGTGCTTGTTGGGAGAAATAAAACTGCTGCTTGAAGTAGAATTTTATAACAGTGCTCGTAGAAGCTTGTATAGACTGTTGCTAGGACTTTTTCATTCCATGCTAAATGTTATTTTAGTTTTAAAGCCTTGTGGTTATTGAGTAGAATGATTAGACTCAAATAGCTGAGAGTGTTTAATATGTCTTGAAAGATTCATGAGTTGTTCTTGTCATAGTAAAGCATCAATATATGGTATTCTCTTTTGAATGTTTTATTTGGTTGACTTGGTGCATGCTCACACCATGTTTATGACTAAAAACCAGTCATGAATAGCCTCCATGACCACTTAGTTTTTGAACTTGTGATACTGCTTATGTTCTAATTAATGATGCTTATGTCTCTATGCATGATTATGGCTCTTATGCTCTCTTGATTTGTCGCTCCCAGTCTTTTGCTAGCCTCCACCTGTACTGAGTATGAGCTCTACTCGTGCATCCAAACTCCCTTAAACCAAAGTTTTTCCCATTGTGTCCACCATACCTACCTACATGTGGTATTTAACTGCCATTCCAAAGTAAATTGCTCGTGTGTTACCTTTAAAACCTTCAAAATTACTCCTGCTTTATGTTCCTGTTTTTGCTCATGAGGACGTAAATAGAGAATCTTTATCTCACTTGTTGATTGGATTTCACATACTGGACTAGTTGCTTCATCCGCTTATCCAAATGATAGAAGCGTTGGCAGCGGGGTGCCCAGCCCTAAATTAATGCAAACAAATTCTCTTCACTATTTTTCCCCCTGATTTATCAGTCAAAGCATAATTGTGTAAACAAAAGAGAAAGAGGGATGACCTTCTACACCAGTTGCGTCCTTCACCATGGGAGCCGCTCTTGTGAATCCAGTTGTCTTGTGACGTACTGTATTTTCTGTTTACCATTCGTTGAAATTAGCATACATCTCCCAAAATATAGACAATCCTCCACGGTATGTGATTGTTGGCAGGCACCCGAGGATTCGGTTAGTCATGGTTTGTGAAAGATGGATGGGAGGAGTGTCAAAATTTTAATACCTCTGTTTAATAAAATAAAAGCTATAGCACATGAGTGATCCCTGGTTCCCTCCGCGAAGGGCCTTTCTTTTAGTTTTATGTTGAGTCTCCATCTTCTAACTTTATGCACAGTTGAGAGATCATTTTTGCCATTCTGAGTTCTATGTGCATTTGTCCCCTAAGCATCAATAATTACTTCATGATGTTATATCATTTGTTCTTAAATTATTTGTTCTAGTCTTCCTCATGAACTTTGAAGGTGTCCTGGGATTTATGTTTTGCCCTACTCTTAAGGACTATCAAAATATCACTTTGCCATGCTTTTTATATACCTGAAACAAACGTCTACCTTTCTTTGCATTATTATTCATGATCCTTTATTTGAGCTACTCTTCGTGATGCAAAGTAATTGCTATGCTTTATTATTAAAGTTTTATTATCATGCTTGTGTTTAAAGTTTTATGATCTCAACGTGCATATGCTTTTACATTGGATTGATCAAGTTTATGTTAGTAGCATGTCACCTCAGAAATTATTGTTTTATCGTTTACCTACTCGAGGAAGAGTAGGAACTAAGCTTGGGGATGCTTGATATCTCTAACGTATCGATAATTTCTGATGCTCCATGATCATATTTTGCCAATTGCTACTTGTTTTCTCCTTTATTTATAGCATTTTTATACGTTTTCCGGGACTAACCTATTAACAAGATGCCAAGTGCCAGTTCCATGTTTTCTGCTGTTTTTGGTTTTAGAAAAGTTGTTCTGCAAACATTCTCGGAATTGGACCCCACAAAGCCCTAAGTTCCTATTTCCCCGGAAGCATCCAGGACACCGAAGAGGAGTTGAAGAGGGGAAACAGGGGGGCCACACCATAGGGTGGCGCGGGTTCCCCTGGTCGTGCCACCTATAGGTGTGGGGCCCCTGGAGCTCCACCGCCTTTGCCCTTTCACCTATTTAAGCCCCCCGGATGGAAAACCCTAAACACCTGATAAAAAATCCCCGAAAAGTTCCGCAGCCGCCGACACCGTCAACCCTAGATCAGGGGGGTCTAAAGCTGTTTCCGGCACCCTGCCGGAGAGGAGATCATCATCGGAGGCTTCTACATCACCATGCCTGCCTCCAGAGTGATGCGTGAGTAGTTCATCCTTGGACTACGGGTTCGTAGCTGTAGCTATGTGGTTGTCTTCTCCTCATATTCCTCCATGTTTAGATATCGTGAGCCGCCTATCATGATCGAGATTGATCTTATGTAATTCTATATGCTGTGTTTGCTGGGATCCGATGAATATTGAACTTATGACAAGTTGATTATAGTCTGTATTTTCTTATGCTATTTGTGATCTTGCATGCTTTTCGTTGCTAGTGGTTACTCTGGCCAAGTAGTTGCTAGTGACTCCAAGAGGGAGTATTTATGCTCGATAGTGGGTTCATGCCTCCTTTTGGCCTTGCTCGGGTGAAAGAAACGTGAAGGGGGGTATGTGTTGTTGCCATTAGGGAGAAAACAGCGGTGAGAGTGCTCGCGTGCATAATGATTGCTTACATTACACCCTTTGTTTAATGCAATTATCTGTTGCTTGGAACTTAATACCTAAGGGGGTTTGGACGATAACCTGAGGGTTGATTATTAGTCATAGATGGAGATGGATGTCAGTTTATGTATCTTATTTTAATGCCCGCACTAAATATCATAGTAATCTTCATGTCATATTGTGCACTACGGTGCAACCTCTATTTGTCAATTGCCTAGCTGTAATTTTTTCACCCAGCATGCTATCTTTTATGGAGAGACACCACTAGTGAAACTATGAACCCCGGTCCATTTTCCACACTGTTAAACAAACCACAACAATTTCCTGCTCTCTTTACTTACTGCAAGCATACACTATTTTCCACACTATACGTCTAATCTTTGTTTTCATCAAGACCGGTGAGATTGAAAACCTCAATCTACCGTTGGGGCAAAGTATTTTGGTTGTGTTGTGTGCAGGTTCCACGTTGTTGCTGACACCGGTGAAGCGCCAACACCACCGTTAGTGGAATCAACCTTCCGAAGGTCCTCTTTCTCCTACTGGATCGATAACCCTGGTTCTTAACTAAGGGGAAAACTCCTACCGTTGTGCTCATCATACCCTCCTCTTGGGGTTCCCAACAAAGTGCATCAATACTCCGGGTGTTGATTTGCGCGGCGGACCTACCATGTCGAGTCTCCACTCGGCGAAGGGCCAGGACAGAGGATCATGTGGAGCTCTGTGGCTGGCATGTGCGGCTTGGGTGCAAATCGTTGGAAGGTATCGCATCTTTCGATTAGGTCCTTTGCATCCCTGGCTGATGTAAGCCAATAGAACCCTGCTCGAAAGACTTTTCCCATGATAGCTCTAAAACTAGCACGGTGCCCGCAGTATCCTTGATGTATGTCCCAGAGCAGTTATTTTCCGTCTTCAGGTGCGATGCGGCATTGAAGGATTCACGAGATACTTTTCTTGTACAGTTTGCCATTTATCACCCGAAAGGATTTGCTGCGTTGCACTATTTTCCTTGCCTCAGAGACGTCTCCTGGGAGTTGCTGTCGGAGCAGGTAATCTAGGTACTTGTGCGTCCAGACTGGTTCGACCAGGAAGACTTGCCACGAGATGTGATGGATTAGAACGATGAGCGCACTTTCTTGACCGACTTCTGATTCTGTTACTGCAGGTGTCTTTGTTGGTTTCTTGAGCTTAACTGATCTCTTCTTGATTTTCTTGAAGTAGACCATTGGCGGTATCAGTGCATTTGTTGACCCAATGTTCGCCAATCTGTCGGCCTCCTCGTTGCTCGAACGTGCAACATGCCTTAGCTCGCAGCCCTGGAAGCTTCCCTCGAGCAGGTTATACATGTCGCGATAAGCGATCATGTTGTCTGCGATTGCATCACATTCTTTCATTGTCTGCTACATGATGAGGATGGAGTCCCCATATATCATTAGTTGAGTGGCGCCGCAGGACAATGCCATCTTCATACCATGCAGGAGTGCCTCGTACTCGGCGTCATTGTTGGATGTTGGGTCATCGAGCGGGAAGTCGAGTCGCATGGCGTACTGGAGCTTGTCCCCTCTTTGTGATATCATATGACGCCGTCTCCCACGCCTTTGTTACTTTTGGATCCATCAAAGTACATTATCCATGAGCTTGAGTATTCTGGAGGTCCTAGGGTTTGCAATTTTGTCCACTCCGACAGAAAGTCTGTGACTATCTGTGATTTGAGGGTGTCTCGCGCCTTGTACAATATGTCCCAGGCCCCTAGTTCGATGCTCCACTTGGCGATTCTTCCGGATGCCATGGGGTTTTTCATGATTGTACCGAGTGATGCGTTGTTTAGCACCATTACAGTATGCTCCTGGAAATAGTGCTTGAGCTTTCGAGCTGTGAAGAACACCCAATACGCGAGCTTCTTGTAGTGCGGGTATTGTTGCTTGCATGGTGGGAGTACCTTGCTGAGGTAGTAGATCGGCCTCTGTACTCCGTGCGTCTTCCCTTCCTCGGGTCGCTCTACCACAATTACCATACTGACCACCTGATTAGTTGCAGATAGGTACAAGTAGAGGGGCTCTCTTTCCTGGGGTGTGGCCAATATCTTTCTGCTCGATAGCACTCTTTTCAGATCTATAAATGCTTTCTTTGATTTTGGAGCCACTCAAACTTGTCTGTCTTCTTCAGCGGTTTGTAGAAGGGGAGGGCTTGCTCGCCCAGTCTTGCGATGAATCTGCTGAGAGATGACAGTCGTCCTGCTAGCTGTTGTACACCACGGAGGTTTGTGGGTTCTTTCATCGTCGGGATGGCTTGAATTTTCTCTGGGTTGGCCTCTATTCCTCGGGCTGAGACCAAGTAGCCGAGTAACTACCCTGCGGATACACCAAAGACGCACTTTTCGGGTTGAGCTTGATTCTATATGCATTGAGGGTGTCAAAGGTTTCCTTTATGTCCTCGAGGAGTGTGTCCTCCACTCGAGTCTTGATGACTATGTCATCTATGTACACTTGTACGTTCTTTCCAATGAGCTTGGCGAGACATTTTTGCATGCAACGCTGATATGTGGCGCATGCGTTCTTGAGCCCGAAGGGCATGATTGTGTAGCAGTATACACCGTGTGGTGTGATGAATGTTATTTTTTCATCGTCTTCCTGTTTCATCTTGATTTGATTATAGCCTGAGTAGGCGTCCAAGAACGAGAGACGTTGACAGCGTGTTGCGGAGTCGATGATCTGGTCGATATGCGGAAGGGGGAAGTTACCCTTGGGGCAGTGTTTGTTCAACGACGTGTAGTCGATGCGCACATGAAAGATGTTTGTGTTTTTCTTCGGGACCGACACCGGGTTTGCTAACCAGGTGGAAATCTTGATCTCCCTGATGAACTTTGCGGCTAGTAATCTGTTCACCTCTTCTCCGAGCGTGCGCTGCTTTGGCTCAGAGAAACGTTGAGTGGTTTGCTTAACTGGTTTTGCATCTTTGAACACTTCCAACGAGTGCTCAGCGAACTCCCTAGGAATTCCTAGCATATCGGATGGCTGCCAGGTAAAAATTTCCCAGTACTCACGGAGGAGTTCAACGAGCACGCTTTCCTATGCGGGGGAGAGGATTGTCGACACCATCGTCGTCTTCGCTGAATCCGTCGGTGGATTTGATGCTTTCGGGTGTCGTTGCTTGGGCTGAACTCTAGGTTTGGAGCGTTCCTTTTGGTTAGTGGCAGCACGGAGTTGTCCGTGATTTTTGCCAACTCTTCTAGCTCCTCTTGCATTCCAAAGGATTTTGCGATCTCGTGGAAATCATTGTTGCACTTGTTCGATTTCTGGATGTCTCCGTTTATGGTGATTGTGCTGTATTCTCCTGGTTGCTTCAACTTGAGGTATGCATAGTGCGGTACTGCCATGAATCTCGTGAATGCAGTTCGACCGAGAATGACGTGGTACTGTGATGGCCAGTCGACTACCTCGAAGTCGAGGAACTCCCATCTGTATTTGTTCGGGTCACCAAGGACTACCTCCAGATTAATTGTTCCAAGTAGCCAGACTGGTTTGCCTGGTACTATTCCGTGGAATGATGTTTCTGATTCTGCGAGTCCCTCCATATTCTTGTTCATTTTGCGGAGTGTGTACGTGTATATGGATATTTATCCCACTGCCTCCGTCCATGAATACCCTCTCTAGGTCGTAGTTGCCTATTTGCGCCTGGATGACGAGCGCTGCATGTCCTGGTCGGTATACCCGAGGTGGGTGATCCTCCCTGGAGAAAGCGATCGGGTGCTCAGACATCTTGAGGTACTCTGTTTTGTATTGTGGCGCTTGTACTGCCATGTTGACATGGCGAGTATTGGTTTTCTGGACTCGTCGAGACGGACAGATCTTCTGTATCATGCCTATGGTTCCGTGAGGGTTTGGATATCCGTTGGCTCCCGGGTTTGCTGCTGCTGGGTTTGCGACTACCACCATGTTGTGTTGTGCTACTTGTGGAAGTGGGGGCGGTGGTGGTGCATTTGGCGTGACTGCATTGCCTCTAGGTACTTGCGGGTAACCCTTGCTTGTGGCGATTCAATGCTTATTCAAATATGCCTCGTGGATGTTTAGAAATTTCCAGGAATCCTTGAGGAGATGAGTGGCCTTGAGCTTGCCCGTGTGCTTGTCCATGAATAGGTGCAGGGAGCAGTATCCATCAAGGTCCTCTTTGGATGATTTGTCGTCTGGCTTCGGCCTCCACTCGTGATTTCTGTGGGATCCGCCGTCGCGGTTTCTTATGAATTCAGCCGCCACAAACTCCGACTGATCATCTTGATCGTAGGGTCGCCTTTTTCTCCTTTGGCGTTCGCCGTTGCATTCGTCATCATGCGCGGGTGAGGAGGGTTTCTCGGTACGCACATAGTCCTCTCCATTCACCCATTTGTCCATTATCACCATCAGCTCACCAATGGTTTTGGGCGCGCATCATCCCAGTTCTTCCTAGAAGGTTGTGCGTCGCGTGCCCTTCGTGAAAGCTTCGACTGCTATCTCATTTGATATGTCCCCAACCGTGTTTCTGAGCGTAGTCCATCTCTGGATGTACTTGCGGGTTGATTCACCACTCTTTTGTCTGCAGGCTCGCAGTTCTTCGACAGATGCAAGCCTCCTGTATGTCGCCTGGAAGTTTTTCTCGAAGTCGTAGGTGAGGTCGTCCCAGGATCTGTAGCACACGCGTGGTCTGCCCTCGAGCCAGCTTCGGATGGCTCCAACGAGATGCAGGTTTAGGTATTGCATGGATGTCATCTTGTTTCTGCGTTGGCACTTGACTGCGGTCAAATAGTTTGACAACCAAGTTTTGGGTTCTTGGGATTCGTCGTACTTTGGGACCTCTGAAGTGAGCTTGAACTTCTTGGGCATTTACGCCTCGCGGATGCTGTTACTGAAGCATAGAGCACCACAAGCTTCTTCGTCAGAGGAGGATGACGAATGCATGCGACTCCTGCGCGCTGGCCCTGTCGACCTTGTTTTGGGCAATATTGCTTTGATCGTGTTGTGTCGTATGGTCGCGGCTCTCTGCTGCGATGTCGCGAATCGTGGGTGCGGTGTTGGGGCTCTACGCTGCTGCGCCGTGGCTCTTCTTCGCAATGTCGCAAGCGACCTCCGTGGTGTCACGGGCTATAATCACGGCGTCGCGGGCAACCGTCACTGTCTCGTGGACTGTCTTTGCGGCTTCGTGCCTCCTTGCTCTGGTGGCGGCGAGGGGATCCCTCGTTTCCTCTTCGCGACGTATTCTCGCGTCTGCGAGGTGATATGTCTGCTCGAGGTGTCGCGGTTTCGAGAGTGGTTGTTTTCTTGTTAGCTTGGGCGGCGATTGGGGCTCTTGCCAGGCCCATTCCCCTTTGGACTTGGCGATGCTGGTCTGTGTGAGGGTCGTAATCTGGCGGCTGGATTACCCGTAGGTAGGTGGCGGCGGCAAGGACCGTAGCTGCCGGAGTTTTCGGGTGTACATTGCTGATGCATGTAAAATGCATAGATGAATTTTGCATATTTTCACATGGTTTTCTATTACATATTGCATCATATAAGGGTATACTTCAATGTTTTATAGTATTCTGGGGTTAAATTACAAAGTCCCCCAACTTTTATGGAATTAACCCTGCCTGTCAGAAACCCCGTTTTCTATATTTTTGACGTTTCAGGGGGCAAACTTCCGTGAAATCACCTGAAAATCTGTGGGGGTCATTTTCTTGGAAGGAGAAGACTTGCGGGCGAAGGATCCATGAGAACTGGGCAAGGAGGCCCAAAAGAGGACCCTCCACGCGGCCAGATTCCTTGGCCGCGTGAGAGGCCCCCTTTTGGCCCCTGTGGCCCCAATTCCTTCCATCTTCAACTTACCGACTCCGTCTTGACCTAAAACCGACTATAAAAAGGGTCCCCCGTACCCTTACGGAGGGGAGCGCCACCGAAACACCGAAACACCGAAACAGAGACCTGGAGTTCCAGATTGGAGGGGGAAAACTCCGGCGGGGCGCCACCGGTGTGATCTCCTACCCCTCCAACGTCATCTCCATCGACATCTCCATGAAGAGGGAGTAGTCCACCCCAGGGCTATGGGTTTGTGGAAGTAGCACTTGTATCTCTCTCTCTATGTGCTTCACTAATTAGATCCGTATGAGCTGCCTCACATGATTACGGGCACCGTTGTAATTCCTATGTGGTGGATCTTTTCTATGAGTTATTGAATCTGAGATTGCAATTGTTTCTCTTGAGTTATTTGAGTATATGTATCTTATGTACCCCGTTCTTATTTGCTAGCTTTGATCTATCTAGTTCTTGAGAGCGTGTGTGGGGTGATGGGTGCATTAGTTGGAGTAACGGGGGGTGGCTAGTGCTGTGAAAGTGACAGAAGTTCAGCGATCCACTTAGGTTTTGTTAAACCTTTCTTAGTTACCTCACTAGGGATAAAAAGGAGTACCTTGTTACCGGGGATTTTAAGTGACACTAATCAATCTCCATGACTAGATCTAGCAAGTTCTTACTTCAACTTCATGTCACATTGCTTAAAGCTATACTCTGGTTTTTCCTTAATTATCGAGGTGTTATGATTTATTTCGCATCTTGGTGGAGTATAAGAGGGATAAATATGACTGTAGAGATCTCTATGCTAGGACGTGATGCCCATATGAAAGTACTCAATGTTAAACATGTTATTGTAATCTCACATGTAATTCTTTATGTCCACCGTCTACCACTTTATTTGAGAGAATGCAAGTGTGAAACCATGAACCCCGGTCCTATTTTAAATATAAGAAAACACTCTAGTTACTTTGCTGCAATTTACTTTACTTGCATCTCCAATTCGAATTTACATTATCTCCATCACCACTTGCATCACAAAAATACAAAAACAATCCATTGCATATTTATTTTCTCATTTGCATTTAGTAGTAGATTTAATTATTGCACATTTACTTTCAGTTTTGCATTGCAATTTAGAAGTCTCACACCTTGTGCTTGACAACCACTTGGTGAGGTTGAGGGCACAAAATTCTCTACTTGTTTGCAGGATCCTGGAGGAAGCTTGGAAGACAACTGCTGAAATACTAGCTCCCCAAGAGTTCGATATAAACCCTCGAGTCACCCTCGTGGGTAAGAAGGCTTGCCACTAGCTACACACTCTACACTTGGAGTCTCAACCTAGCCATCAAGCGTTTTTCTGGCGCCGTTGCCGGGGAGCCATAGGTGAAGGAGTTGTCCAAGGGAGCTCACAAGAAGTCTTCATCACCAACAAGGTGTGCAAACACCTAAGCTTGGGGAGGTTGCACCTACGTGAGTACCGTCCTTTCTATCTCCACCTTCTTTTAAGTAGATTGTTTTGTTTCTTGTCTTGTTTTTGTTTTGTTTTTGTTCTTGTTTTTGTTTTGTCTTGCATATTTTATTTTAGTTTGCATTTTAGCTTTGCATTTAGTTATCTAGTTTATTTTAGCATTTCGAATTTTCCTAGTTACTTTACTTTTGTTTTGCATAAAAAATTAAAAACTACATAAAAACTGTTAAAATGGGTGATAGAACTAAATTAAGTGACTACACAAATACACCCAATGACCAATTCATTGCTAGGCCAATTACTACACCTGAAATACAAGTTGAAAGCTATGAAGTAAGTCCTAGTTTATTGAATTTAATTACTAGAGATCAATTTGGTGGTAGTGCTATGGAGGATGCCTCTATGCATCTTCATGATTTCATGGAAATATGTTGTCGTGGGATAATCACGGCAGATGTTACCAGGGGTAACTGATCTTGGGGCAAGTCGACACAGGCGTTCGGGAGAGGGTTTAGCTCGAAGGAAGACATGATACAACTTGATATGACAGCCGGCAATCGAAGTCGCCGGATCTCTATTCTCGATACAATAACTCGATTAGGGTTTACACTGGATACTCGATACCACTCGATATTGCTAAGGTTCTCAAATCTCTAGATCTCTGTGTCAATCTATACCCGAGGGTCGGTTTATATAGTACCCGTACCCCCCTAACTTACTTTACAAGGCACACCCGGGTCCTACCCAGACACGGCGTGCTAACCCTAACTTTCCTTTACAACACCCATAATCCGGGTCACTAGGCCCACGAGCTTGGGCCTCCACAAACATCTTTATCCCTAGCTGTATCCTGCTCACTGTCCCTGGGCCGGGTTATTCCTCGGATCTTGGCATACCGGGTTAGCATCCCCCCATCAGTAGTCCCCAGAATAGCCTGGGCTTCACGGATCTCCTTGAAGCGCTTGCTATTCCTGAAAAGATATCAATCACACGGGCACATGGAAACCGGGCTAAGATGTTTCAACATCCAGCTAGGCCTTGCTCCTTGGTGGCCATGCGATAATTCAGGTTTTTCCCTCCAAACACCTTGGTTCAAACTTCTGGATCCAAATCATAGTAGCAACGCCAAGATCCTATGCTTGACAGCTAATCCCATCATCACGGGACGAATCCCCTTCTTTCTTTATCCGGATGCTTTACTCAATACTGGGCGCATATCTCGCAGGAACTTTAAATAAATAGCCGTTTTATCCCCACAATTCCCGGCCTCCACTCACCGAGCCGGGCTTATCCAGTCGCACTATAAAAAAGCTCCTTAGAAATGACTCGAACCCTAACGGCTCATTTCCCCCGCTCCATTCCTTTCTCCTCTTGAGCTCTCTTTCTTCCTGAGCGCCACCACGGACCTTCCACGCACGTTACCGGAACCAATTGCCCGAAGGCTACGCTCCGCCACCGGTCGCTCCGCGCCGCCGCCAAGATCCGCCGGCAAGCTCTCATCCGGCCCACCAAGAACCGCAAAAGGACATCAGGCCTGCGCCATCTGCCTCCGCAAGGCCTCCCTCGGATCTCCTCCGGTAAGCCTTTGGCGTTCTTCAACTTCCCCTCACAACCTCTGATTTTTTTTCTCAGATTAGATCCAGATCCGTCCGCCTCGAATTTCTTGGCTAGACCGGATTAGGCTACCCATAGTCTCTTTTAGTTCGCACAAAAGATAAAGCGCATACTCCAACCAACTCGCCTACTGCCCACAATCATTACCTTCGCCACGAATTTGAAAATAAAACTTCCAATCTAGGCTCGTACTGCCCAAGATTTCCGCCCCTGCATCAGTCACTCGGCTGGACTGCTCCTTTTTAATCCCCTTTATTCACATTTGGCGCTTAAGCCACTGCCCATCGTTTTCAAAAAGCTTCTTTACCATTTAGACCCCATAAATTTCTCCATAATACGCAATACCCGGAACTTCCGAGCTTGATTCTACGGGCTAACACCCGGATCTCCTGCCATACCTCAATACCATCCGGCTGATACCTGACTGTTTCATAACTTCCATGCCTTAATCTTCTTCTTATTTGATGCCTTGCAGGTCAACCACATGGCTCCCAAGAAACAGATGAAAACCCCAACCAAGGCTAAAGCCCCCAACACCATTTCCGCCAACTGGGGGCGGTCGATGGTCACGAAGGCCAAGTTGGAGGAGCTAGTGGAGCTGGGAGTTCTCCCTCCTCAGGAGGATATCCAATGGAGGGTGCCGGGTAAGGAGAACCGGCCCACCCCTACAAAAGACGAGGTAATCTGCTTCGTGGAACATGTGACCCGGGGTTTTCGCCCACCCGGTCATCCTTTTTTCCGTGACATTCTTAGTCACTATGGCCTTCGCGTCTTCGACATCGGGCCCAATTCTGTGCTGAATATTACCCACTTTATTGTCCTTTCTGAATCCTATTTATGCACTCCACCAAACCTAGCTCTTTTTATCGAGCTTTATCAATGCAAACCATGCCGCGAAAGCGGTGATGGGGCGCTTCTCACTTGCGGCGGGGTTTCGATCCAGCGCCGCAAGAACTCCCCGATGCCATCCCTCACCCTTAATTCTCATGTCAAACACTGGCAGCTTTCTTATTTCTACTGCCAGGACACTTCCCCATCCGGCCAAAAGAAACTGCCGGGTTATTCTGATGGCCTTCTTGATATCTCTGATAAATTTAGTGCCTTTGCCCCTGACTCAGATAGGGAGGCAATCCAACCTTTGATATACAAACTCGCCACTCTTAGAGCCCAGGGCCTCATTGGGCTCAACCTAGTGAAGACCTGGGTCGACTTCAGAATTCAACCCAACTCCATCCGCACAAAGCTGATGTGCGAGTATTCTGGGGAGCCTTCTGATCCACTACGATACTCTGACAACATCTTCGCAGTCGGCGACACTCTCAAGACCATCAAGGGTTTTCTTACGGAGAAGCTCGAGGTAATCCGGAACATATCCGGGTTAGAGCCCTTCACACTTGAAAACCCGGCCCCCCAGGTAAAAACCCGACTCTGACGCCTTTACTTTCGCTCTTTCCACTTGATGCAACTGATAACTCGTACTTTAACGCCTTTCAGGATGATGACGACTTTTGGAACACCAATACCCCCCCTAGCTCCGAAGGTCCAGGGGAACAAGAAGCTGTTCGCTCAGACGAAGGTACTCTCTGAGTTTTACTTGACTCGTTTGAACTCACCGTAACCCCTTTATTTCCAACCGTAATCTTGATGACATTCAGAACAAGAAGATGACGAGGAAGAAGATTCGGACGGCAAGGTAGAATCCGCCAGTGATGAGGAAGAACCGGAGCCGGCAACCAAAGCCGGATCTAAAAGAAAAGCTCAAGGAGCCACCTCCAAGGTTTCATCCCCCTTCACACATTCACTTTATATTACCGTAATGATATTCCTGAACCTTTCTTGACGTTATTCCACTGGTCAATCTTGAAGGGGTCGCCCACGCCTAAGCGCAGGTCGACTCGAAATCACCCGGGTAACGACGCCCTTAACCCGGGTTCTTCACCGCTCCCCACTCGGCAAGCTGGTACTTGCTCTATCTTTTCTTGGTTAGCACGGTTTCCTCGAAGCATTCTCGCATAATATTTAACTTGACATTTTCCAGCCTCCCCCGGGTCTGACGATGGATTTCCTTGTGACTTTGCGGTGAATACCGGGTAAAAATCCCCTTCCAGATACTTTCCGGTACTTCGTCATCTTTTCCTGACTGCATATTTAGCTGCTTTGTGATAACATCTATAGGGCCACGGTCGCTGTCAGCGATCAAGAGGATTCAGAAGATAAGGGCCCGGGTAAGGGGAACCCAGCTGACAAAACTGCAACCGCGTCTGGCGATGAAGAACAGACATCGCCGACTAAACCAGATCAGCAGGAAGCCGAATATCCGATTGCTTCTCATGCCAGCAAGGGAAAGACCACCGCCTTAGGTGCAGAAGGAGTGTCGGATTCCAACGTGCAAATGACCCGGGTTCCACCTCCTTCTAAGAAGAAAACCTCTTCTAGGAAATTCCAAGGGCCCGGGTCGTCTGACACGAATAAAGATACTTTCGAACAATTGATGGACAAGCTTCTCACCATGAAGGCTTCGGAGAGCGAGACTTTAGAGCGCATGGCTGCAGAGCACCAGGTAAGAGCGCTTGTTATCCTATATTCCCTACCTAGTCCCCAAGTTCCGAGTATAACTTGCAAAAGTTATGCTTGGTACTTCTCACCATATTTTTCTTGCCATAACACTCATCTGGTTCTTGCACCCTTTTACACTTACAGGCACATGTAACTCGGTCTGATGAAACCTTGCTGAAGACTGAACGGCTCCTTCTTGCCGAGATAAAACGCCGAGAAATCCTTGAGGATAATATGAAAACTTTGAAGAAGGATGTCTCCAAATACAAGGAGAAGTGCCTCGCCGCTCAGGCCGATTTGAAGAAGTTATCGGATCAAGTCTCCGATACTTATCAGATTTTACTTAGTAAGTGTTTGCCTGCCGGCTAAGTTTTTGCCTGCCGACTAATTTTTGCCTGCCGACTAATTTCATACCCGGCTGCTACTGATACGTTCTTGCTTAGGCGCGAACCTTGCAGCTCCAGAGGAAGATGCTATTGTCAAGGTTAGGACCCTGAAGAGTGTGCTCCGGACTTTCTTTGCCGGCACCAAATTTATATTGAATGCCATTAATTGGCCCACGGAAGCCTATCCGGGTGAAGAGAACCTTGTCCAAGCCTGCTCCACTATACCCGGATGGATTGAACTCTGGAAGCGTTCGTCCTGCCGTACTGGTATAGTGCGGGCTTTGACCTTGGCCAAAGCTTACTTTCCGAAGCTTGACCCGGCGAAGATAATCTCCGGGTTTCCTGAGTTCAAGGCGGATGGCGCCAAATTTACACCTAAGGATTTCAAGGCCATTCAGTCGGCAGTGCGCCCTTCTGCCACCACTCTAGCCGATAGCTTGAACCTTAATACACTAATGGCTGCGTATGACGCTGATGACAAGATTATCACAGAGGAAGCACCCCCGCCCCTTGACCTCTTGGAGAAATGGGCTGATTACTCAGCTAAGAAGAAGGAGGCAACCTCGAAGAGGGAGGCCGACTTAAAATCAGGGCCGTCCGCCTCTACACCGTCCGTCCTTCCTCCTATCCGCCCTGGCGCGGTGAGTCCGGGTGGCTCTGCCAAAAAAGCTAAGAAGCAGGTCCAGGAGCAAGACCCGGAAGATCGCGCTCAGGAGGCCGAGTAGAGTAAGGATGTCATAATATCTTAGTCACATGGAACCTTTTTGTTTGAGTTACTTTATTCTGTTAATGGTGCGCCTGTGCACTTCTGATACCGATGCAAAAGCTTGTAATATACTTCTATTTGATGACATATTTTCGCGGCTTTCCCAGCCTTTTGATAATCGTACTTTTTGCTGTTCTTCTGAACTTGTTCTTGATACCCATCTCTTTTTTTAGCTCCCTTCATAAGACTCGTTTTCTTTTCGAGACCAGGGGCTTTGATAAGTGGAATTCTCTTGAAGTTCCCAAGACTCGGATGACAGGGCCGTTTTGAACCTTGGTATCAAAGTGGTTTGTTTCTGTTACGAAGTCCCCAGTCCCCATGACCCAAAGGACGAGTCATGAGGGTGTGGCCTTTCTCAGAGGACAAATCATTCCCTACCAAGGCAAAACCCTAAAACCATCTCATGCAAATACTGAAGTTATGCTTGATAATCACTGAGTTTCCGGCTTATCAGCCTTGTACTCTGCATAAACTTGTGGTTTAGATGACCCTTTTGACTATCTTATACTATAAGCCGGCTTTCGCGTGGATACCATGTTGTTACATCCATACGAGAACAGTGTCAGGCACGTCCCATTGGGCTCCATGGCTGATTGTAATCGTAAGCGAACGAATCATGCCACTTTAGTGCGAGTCACATCAAGCTTAAGTAAGATAAGTCAAGAAAAATTGGCTTCTTTGCCCAGTCATAAGATTGCAGCCGTGCTCGTTTGCGAGGAATCGGCCCTTATAACTTATAGCTATCTATGCCGGGTCATTTGGGTTAGTGGTTGGTTACCTGAGCAACCAACCCCCAAGACCTACATGCAATCGATGCTTTTGATGATACTGAATTATCGATGTCACATTGATACTACTTACTTGTGATAAAGGCGAAAAGACATAGGAAGTGCCTCATTAAAAACCTTCCAGTCCCCGTAGGTACCCTGGGTAGGAAAAGAGCGCGTCTGAAACCTGCCGCCCGTTACATTACTCAGTTCTTTGTAAACACTGGTCCTGATCCGGCTTGACCAATGCACATCCTCCATAAGTTGGACTTTTTCCTGATGAGTACCGGGTTTGCCAGCCAACCCGGGTGGGGTGTCTCCATGACTTTGCTGGTTGTGGGCGGCCGTGTAACTTCTTCGTTTACAGCAGACTGCTTGGGAGAGTCAACTTCGATTAAGGCCACCAATTTAGCATCTTGCGTTACCTTGGACTTTGCTTTTTCGCCTTCAGTACTCGGCCTTTTTGATGTGGCTATATCCTCCGGGTCTGCTTGAGATCGGTAGTGCTTGAGCTCTTCTTTTCTACAGGCCTGCTCGGCCATTGCTGCGTCTCCTTCGTCACATTCAGCCGCTATATCTCGATTTCCATGTATGGTAATGGTCTTCTTGGGACCCGGGATTTTTAGCTGTAGATATACATAACACGGCCTAGCCATGAATTTGGCATAAGCCGGCCTTCCAAACAGCGCGTGATAGGGGCTGCGTAATTTCACTACCTCAAAGGTGAGCCACTCAATTCGATAGTTATCCTTTGATTCTCCGAAAGCTACCTCCAATGCGATTTTTCCCTCGGGGCATGCTGAATGACCCGGCACTATTCCATGAAAAACTGTTGAGCTTTTTTGCAGTTGAGATTCCTTGAGACCCATGCGTAGGAAGGTTTCCCAATATAGTATATTGATGCTGCTTCCACCATCCATTAAAACCTTCTTTAGTTCGTACCCATTAACTTGCGGTGCGACTACTAGTGCCAAGACTCCTGGATGTTCCACTCTTTCTGGGTGATCCCTTCTGCTCCATGTTACCTCCTGTTCTGACCATCTCAAGTATCTCGGAACGGCTAACGAAACTGAGTTGACTGCTTGCTTCAGTATCTTTTTGTCCTTGTTAGATCCTCCTGTGGTATGCACATGATATTGACCCAATTGTTTGGGGTTAGCCTGGAAGCCTCCTGCCCCCCCTTGGTTATTACCTTGATTTCCAGCCGCCGGGTTACCAGCTGGGGGTGGGCCGTTGCCCGGGTTTGCCCCTGGACCCGGTCCTCCTCCCCGCCCTGCGCCTCGCATAGCTCTGTGCACTTCCTCATTTTTTCATCTTTGCAAATCGGCGCACTGCTCCAAGGAGTGGTTAGCCGGCCTGCCATTCCTGCTGTGTTTTGGGCACGCCATCCTGAAGATGTCCCAACTATTACTCGGCCGGGGCGGCCCTTGGTAGTTTCCTCCGTTGTGATTTCCAGTATTGAAGTTTCCTTCTGCTCTTGGCCTTGAAGACCCGGCTTCGGTGTTAGCGACAAACTCGGAGCCTCCTTCGAAGGGACGCTTGTTCTGACTATTTCCGTTGTTTCCTGACGCTGTTCCGTTGCCGGTTCTTCCATTACCGCTTGTGTTTGCTTTTGTCTTCTTGTCATCAGCTTCTTCTTCTGTGGTATCTGTCGCAGTGTGTTTGTTGCACGCATCCATCAATTCTCCCATTGTGACTTCTGACGCATTTCGACTGGACTTCATGCGAGTTAACTTTTGCACTAAAGGTATATACTTGCATGTTTTTGCCATGGCTTGTAGCGCATCCTTGGGCTGGATGTCTGTGGATGAGTGAAGTATCTCCATAACCCGGCGCACCCAACTGCGCGCCGATTCTCCCTTCTTTTGGACGCATCGCTCTAGATCATCAATGGTGAATAATTTCCTGCAGGTCCCGTGAAAGTGCTTGATAAACGCGGTCTTCAGTTCTTCCCACGACTTGATCGATCCCTCTGGTAGATTGGTGAACCACAATTTTGCTGCTCCTTCAGACATCATCAGATACATGAATTTGGCTTGAAGATTCTCGGACGCGTTGCGGATTGACATTGCCATCTCGTAGCTGCTTAGCCATGTTTCGGGATCCATGGTTGGCTCATAATTCACTACTTTCCCTGGCTCTTTGAACTTTTCCGGGTAAGGTTCAGCTCTAATATTGTCCGAGAGACACTTGGGCCCCGCAAGAATGATTGAAGCCGGCCTTGCCCTGGAAACGTGTGACACCGCGGGGGGCGCGTCTGGGCGCTGTGCTGCGGGAGGTCCATGCGCTGCAGACCCGGCCGCGGCCCTCCGAGCCCTAGAACTGTCCACGACGGCCTGTGCTGCTGATACTGCCTGAGCGCGGGGAGGAGGCGGCATTTGCTGCTGCTCTTCCCTCCGCCGCGCCGAACTTGTTTGTAAATTCCCTTGCTGCTGGCTGACATATGGCGTCCCGTGCATTCCGCTTCTGTGATCCGGGTAATTGGCTTGTTGTGCCACCGCAGTGTGCAACAGCTCGATGGCTTGCCGGGTCTTCTCTGCATGGGGCGACTCTCCCACAGGTATTTGATTCAATGCGAGTGTCGCCGCATATACGTTGTCCATAGGATTGTTGTAGTGGCCGGCTGGCGTGCGGAATCGTGACGGTGGCGGCGGTAGTAAATCGTTGCCGGTTGTGACTCTAGTTTGCGGTGGGGGTAACCCGGTCCGCTCATTTGCCGGATGTGTCGCTGCTGTTGTCTGTTGGGGTGCGGTTCCCTGGTTCACCACTGGTATCGGTTGGTCCTGAGGCGTGATGAACAAATTAGCCGGATTAATAACCCCGCCCGTTGCTGGCAACCTGGTGTGGTGCCTTTGATGTATCCTGGACGTTTCCTCTCGAAGCCGGGTTTCCAACGCGTCTAGTTCGCGCCGTCGGGTGGCCATCCCCTGTCTATCTGCTTCCACTTGCCTTCTTTGCTGTTCCAATGCACGACGAGCCACGTCCAGATCTCTAACACGCTCCGCCGCGTTTTCTGGGGTGATAACAGTGGCAAGGACTGTAGGATCCAAAATCAAATTATTATCGAACAGGGCCGGGTGACGTGGATTAGAGGGACCCGCCCCTGGTGTCCGATTGGCTTGAAACCCGATCATGTTGGCGTGTTGCTCCTCATCTGCTGCGCGACTGGTGACCGATGCTGACTCTCCATCGACCCGGGTCAAGACCGGGTCTCCGTTAACCGCGCCCTGTTGCTGGGCCACTGCCTGAGCCGCCCCGACTGGTGCCGCGGCTGTGTTTCCATGGTTAGCCGCGGGGGCTGCATAGACTGCAACTCGGCGCGCGATATCCGGTGTAAATTCAGGCTGTTCCTCTTCACCGTTCTCCTCATACCGGTTTTCCAGTAGATCCAGGATAGACCCGGTGTCATCTTCTCCTTGGACCCGGTCGCGTGGGGTCCACGCCGGCTCCTCCGGCTGTTCCCACTCCGCGATGGGTTCTTCTGCTGGATATGTCGTTCCCGTTGATTCTTCATCATCTGATCGGATAGACGTGGCTTTTCCTGGCATAGAATCAGATCCAACGTTGTCAGGGACCGAACTGGAAGCACATACCATACCGATGAAGACGTTGATCCGGCCGATTGTTATGACGGATCCGGTTTCGAGGTGGTCCGACTCCGGCCCCCAGCCGGAATCGTCCACCACCTTTTCCCCTTCGTGGTCGATGTAGATCTCGCCGATGACAAGATTCTCCATGCCCTTCCGAGCTTCTCCCGTGATGTAGACACCTTTGGACGCAGGCCCCACGGTGGGCGCCAACTGTCGTGGGATAATCACGGCAGATGTTACCAGGGGTAACTGATCTTGGGGCAAGTCGACACAGGCGTTCGGGAGAGGGTTTAGCTCGAAGGAAGACATGATACAACTTGATATGACAGCCGGCAATCGAAGTCGCCGGATCTCTATTCTCGATAAAATAACTCGATTAGGGTTTACACTGGATACTCGATACCACTCGATATTGCTAAGGTTCTCAAATCTCTAGATCTCTGTGTCAATCTATACCCGAGGGTCGGTTTATATAGTACCCGTACCCCCCTAACTTACTTTACAAGGCACACCCGGGTCCTACCCAGACACGGCGTGCTAACCCTAACTTTCCTTTACAACACCCATAATCCGGGTCACTAGGCCCACGAGCTTGGGCCTCCACAAACATCTTTATCCCTAGCTGTATCCTGCTCACTGTCCCTGGGCCGGGTTATTCCTCGGATCTTGGCATACCGGGTTAGCATCCCCCCATCATATGTGATATGCAAAAATTTAAAAATGTGGAAGGTAGTGTTTTAAAACTTAAATTATTTCCTTTTTCACTTAGAGGAAAGGATAAAGAATGGTTACTTTCACTACCTACAGCTAGTATAAAGTCTTGGGATGATTTAAAAGAAGCTTTCATTAAGAAATATTATCCTCCCATTGAAATTTTGCAAAATAGGAATAATATCCTCTCATTTAGGCAAAATGATAATGAACATGTAGCCATGGCATGGGATAGAATTAAATTAATGCTTAGAACATGCCCATCACATGGAGTAAATGAATGGACCATACTACACTCTTTTTATAATGGTCTAAACTACATGTCTAGAAATATACTTGATTCTGCTGCTGGAGGTGCCTTTATGAGTAAAACTATAGGAGAGGCTAAGAGCATATTAGAAAGCATATTGCAAAATTATAGTCAATGGAATACTGAAAGAGAACCCAATCCCACTAAGAAAATAAACTCAATTGAAGAAACCAATGATTTGTCTTCTAAAATGGACACTATTCTTGCTTTTATTAATAAACAAAATATGGAGAATGTGCCTTTGCAGGAGCTAGTTGGTAGTAATTCTGAAAGTGTGGATGTTAATTTTGTTAGTAATTATGGTAGCAATGGTTTTGGTAATGCTTACAATTCATATAGTAAACCTCCTTATGCGCCAAATAAACCTTTTGTTCCATATCCTAATGCTAATGAAAATAAGTGGAAGCCTTCTAGTGAAATTTCTGAATTTAATAAATTGCTTATAGAACAAGTTTCTAGTCACAATGCTATGATACATGACTTAAATAAGTCTATTGCATCCATTAGTAGTGATATTAAAGGATTGCAACTTCAATCTTCGAAATTAGATAAAGCATTGTCAAAATTAGCTGATAATCAAGCAACTCTATTAAGCATGTCAGCAGGAAAGCCACAAGCACAACCTAGTGTAGGAATGAATTCTATTACTATTTCTGCTCCTATTATTGAAAATATTGATCATATTGCTGAGAATACAAGTGAGCATGTCCCTACTAGCTTAGAAGAAACTTTGAATGAAATAGTGAAGTACCCTGAATATTTACTTCCATATATGTCTTATCTTGCTAGCAAAGATGAAATTAGTCCTCATGAATCAAGCATGCTAGCTAAATTAGAGAGTAAAGTAGAGGAAATTATTATGCTTACTGAAATTAAGGATCCATTGCTTGATTTAGAAAAAAGTAGCTTGCAAGAACTTATTTCTACTCTACAAAAATTTGCTAGTGATCCCACTATAAATGTTAATCAACCTGGCTTTGGATCTTATATTGCTAATCATGTCTTGCAAGAAAAAATTGCTAGGTACAAGAATGAGGCCATGATACCTCCTAAGCTTGGGGATGCATGTATCCCCAAGGTGCTAGTTTCAATTGGAAAAGAAATTCACCATGCTATGTTAGATCTAGGTTCTAGTGTATCGGTACTCTCTAAAGAATTATATGAATTGCTAGAACTAGAAAATTTAGAAAAGTGCTCAAGTGAATTTGTCCTTGCTGATAACTCTACTAAACATGCTGTAGGACAAGTAAAAGATGTTATGATTCAATTGCACATGACTTTTGTACCCGTTGATTTCATTATTATGGATATGGGGGATAAATCCCCTAGTCCTATTATTTTGGGTAGACCTTTTCTTCGTACTACAGGTGCAATAATAGACTCCAAGGAAGTAATGTCAAGTTTCAGTTCCCTCAAAAGGAAAGCATGGAGCACTTCCCAAGGAAGAGGGGCACGCTGAAGAACAAGCTCCCTCATGAGCTTTATCCCTCTTGATTATCAAGTAAGTAAAGCCTAGCTATATGGCTATAAAGAAAGCGCTTTACGGGAGGCAACCCGGTTGTTTTTGTTTGGATTTTCCTAGCGTCCTCTTTCTGTCTCAAGATATTAGTTTTTTTGTTTTAATTCTGGAGTTTTCAATATAGAGTCAAGTCAAACCCATTTGGACTTATAAGTTGCTATCCTAGTGCATGAAATTTCTGTTTCAGCACGAGTCTTCTTACCGTATGATTTTAAGTTTTTTATTGGTATGTCGGATTGAGCTAATTTTTTAGTATGTTCTGAAACTTTTCGTCCTCTATAAGAACAAAAATTGGATTAATTTTTTGACGAGTCTAGCTTAGGGAAAAACGTTTGTTTTGCTGCTTCTGCTTTTCTGGACAGATTCTACCTTCTTTTGTTTTATGCACTCTTTGGGCTTGGGAATCGAATTCCATGATTCTTTCAAGCAAGAGAGTGAACACACAACATAATGAACCTTATTGTCTATCTACTGGAGCATTTTATTTGGAATTTGGCACAGCAAGCATGTGATTTGTTTGTCCTTGCTAATCTCACCCCACAGAAAAAGAATGGGAGAAACATGTTTTGTGAAGTTTTTTCACAGGGAATAGAGGAGCTGCGCCTCAAGACATCCAAGAATGGTGAAAGCCATAAGCTTGGGGATGTTATGAACACCCCACTGGAGCTACACTCTTTTGGTTATCACACGTCTACTTTCTGTTTTTCTAAGCAAAGCATTTATCGTAGAGACTTGAAGCATCTAGTTTTTGTTTTTATTTTTGTTTTGATAAGACCACCATCATTTTATATGAGATTGAGCTACTAGAGTTTGGGGTTGGAATGTATTGCATGCTAGTATTATGACTTGGAATAGGGATGCCATGGTTGATTTGAAGAGCTACATATGTTTGCATGATTTATAGGCTTTTTATGTGTAGAAATTTGCAATAATGTTGTTTTGAGCTATCTCTTATTCATGTCCTTGATGTTAATTGCTGGTTTATTTAGTTTGTCATGAAATGAGTAGTTATATGGACATATGCATGCATAGTATATGGTCAACTATCTCCCTCTTGCTAGCCCAAAAATTTAAAAATTCCAACAAGTAAAAACTTGTTTCCAACACTCCTTAGCCAAGTATTTCCAGTGAGTCCACCATATCTTCCCATTAGCTTCATTGCTATTCCGAGTATGTTCACCATGTTATTGTGTTATTTATGTTCTAAATTAAGATATTCACTTTATTAATTGTCATGGGTTGAAATTGGGATAGGACTCTCACGAACTTTTGAAGGCACACTTCACTTTTTATGCATCTAATAAACATGACCCAATAATGGGAGCCACAAGTTTTGCGTTTGACAAGTGTGTGTTTGGGAGCTAGCTATAAACGTGTATCACCGGAAAGCTTTCAGCATTGCACAAAAAATTTACATTTGGTTGATATCATGTACTTTTGTTTTTGGACTCCTGCCATGCCGAAATGAAATAGAGGAATAGTAAGTTTTGATGAGTAAGTATCTATATGACTAGAGAAACGCATTGGGCCGCTAACCCAAGCCATGCTTTATCATGGTGTAAATTTACTTACATCTTGAGTGACTCTACAACACATCCTATAATAAAATAAGAAGCTATGCATAATAGTGAATGAAAATAAAAAGCATGATGAGTCTACTCCGTTTGTTCATCTTGTCATTGTAACATGGGCTTGTTTCCATGTCATGGGGAAAGAGGTACCTCAAAGCTTATTAGGAATCTTAAGTTGAGTAATCATGGAGTAGGTTTTCACACTCACGGGGCATGAGGCTTTCAACCACCTTGTCATTCTCATTACTTCAATACTCACAATTTTAAGATGCTAGTGATAAAGGGGCAATGAGAGTCCTAGATCAA
This sequence comes from Alopecurus myosuroides, assembly GCA_028641055.1. NCBI lineage: Eukaryota > Viridiplantae > Streptophyta > Magnoliopsida > Poales > Poaceae > Alopecurus > Alopecurus myosuroides. The sequence continues at coordinate 243,204,354 of CM054059.1, forward strand.
TGGATACCACATTTCAATTAGTAATTTTAGTTGAATAATTTAGAGGCTAAATAAGACTTCATCATGTTTTACCCTCTACTCAATTTTCTCCAAAGTGTCCACCATATTTTCTATTCTCCATTATGCTATTCTTTGACCAATATAGGATTTTATTTTTCATTTTGTGTATGCATTTGGTCCATAGTGCTTTTATTTCATTATACACTTTGTGAACTTTCATGAAGCGTCTTTGCTTGCATATTTGATATTTCTTACAACATGAATTGTATATTGCTACTCATTTCTAGTATTAATCGTTTGATTATATGTAGCATGAATAATCCTCCTTGATATCCCATGATTGTTTCAATATGCAAAACCCATCTTAGTTTTATCACCTTCTTACTCGAGGACGAGCATGGGTTAAGCTTGGGGATGTTGATGCATGTAAAATGCATAGATGAATTTTGCATATTTTCACATGGTTTTCTATTACATATTGCATCATATAAGGGTATAATTCAATGTTTTATAGTATTTTGGGGTTAAATTACAAAGTCCCCCAACTTTTATGGAATTAACCCTGCCTGTCAGAAACCCCGTTTTCTATATTTTTGACGTTTCAGGGGGAAAACTTCCGCGAAATCACCTGAAAATCTGCGGGGGTCATTTTCTTGGAAGGAGAAGACTTGCGGGCGAAGGATCCACGAGAATTGGGCAAGGAGGCCCAAAAGAGGACCCTCCACGCGGCCAGATTCCTTGGCCGCGTGAGAGGCCCCCTTTTGGCCCCTGTGGCCCCAATTCCTTCCATCTTCGACTTACCGACTCCGTCTTGACCTAAAACCGACTATAAAAAGGGTCCCCTGTACCCTTACGGAGGGGAGCGCCGCCGAAATACCGAAACACCAAAACTGAGACCTGGAGTTCCAGATTGGAGGGGGGAAACTCCGGCGGGGCGCCGCCGGTGTGATCTCCTACCCCTCCAACGTCATCTCCATCGACATCTCCATGAAGAGGGAGTAGTCCACCCCAGGGCTATGGGTTTGTGGAAGTAGCACTTGTATCTCTCTCTCTATGTGCTTCACTAATTAGATCCGTATGAGCTGCCTCACATGATTACGGGCACCGTTGTAATTCCTATGTGGTGGATCTTTTCTATGAGTTATTTAATCTGAGATTGCAATTGTTTCTCTTGAGTTATCTGAGTAGATGTATCTTATGTACCCCGTTCTTATTTGCTAGCTTTGATCAATCTAGTTCTTGAGAGCGTGTGTGGGGTGATGGGTGCATTAGTTGGAGTAACGGGGGGTGGCTAGTGCTGTGAAAGTGACAGAAGTTCAGCGATCCACTTAGGTTTTGTTAAACCTTTCTTAGTTACCTCACTAGGGATAAAAAGGAGTACCTTGTTACCGGGGATTTGAAGTGACACCAATCAATCTCCATGACTAGATCTAGCAAGTTCTTACTTCAACTTCATGTCACATTGCTTAAAGCTACACTCTGGTTTTTCCTTAATTATCGAGGTGTTATGATTTATTTCACATCTTGGTGGAGTATAAGAGGGATCAATATGACCGTAGAGATCTCTATGCTAGGACGTGATGCCCATGTGAAAGTACTCAATGTTAAACATGTTATTGTAATCTCACATGTAATTCTTTATGTCCACCGTCTACCACTTTATTTGAGAGAATGCAAGTGTGAAACCATGAACCCCGGTCCTATTGTAAATATAAGAAAACACTCTAGTTACTTTGCTGCAATTTAGTTTACTTGCATCTCCAATTCGAATTTACATTATCTCCATCACCACTTGCATCACAAAAATACAAAAACAATCCATTGCATATTTATTTTCTCATTTGCATTTAGTAGTAGATTTAATTATTGCACATTTACTTTCAGTTTTGCATTGCAATTTAGAAGTCTCACACCTTTTGCTTGACAACCACTTGGTGAGGTTGAGGGCACAAAATTCTCTACTTGTTTGCAGGATCCTGGAGGAAGCTTGGAAGACAACTGCTGAAATACTGGCTCCCCAAGATTTCGATATAAACCCTCGAGTCACCCTCGTGGGGAAGAAGGCTTGCCACTAGCTACACACTCTGCACTTGGAGTCTCGACCTAGCCATCAATTGCCTTCCTCATCGACGCACATGAATGACGACTCGATAGTTCTGGAGATTTCGCTGTGGGAGCCTTGGTCCATGCGAGCTGTTTTTGAGGCATGCTTTCCCCTCCTCGGAGGTTGTTCTCCCGTTGAATCGTGAGTTCTAGATAGCGCCGCGCTGCGTGCACTCGATTCTTCTACTGCGTGTCTACGTGCGTCGAGCGCCCGACCAATGTTTATCATATCCTGGTTTTTCTTCGACAAGAAAGAGTGGTACGCTATCAAATCTTCTTGGGAGGATCTGACCTCTATCAGTTGGCTTGCTAGCAACGCCTTCTTAGCCTTGACCTAAGCAGCCCGCGAGACGTGGATGGTCTGTCTTGCCGTCGCGCTCGCCTCTGTTTCGGCGGGTTCCTCACCAGGCTCAGCCATGCAGACATGGGCCAGATATGGCTCGTGAGTCTTTGGGGCGGGCCAGTAGCCTTCGTCATGATCGGCGGGTTCTTCAGCGGCGATGGTGTGGAAGTCGAGCTTGTTGCAGCGGATGGAGCCGTAACTTGACTCCGAGTTGTAGTCAAAGTTGTCGAGTGGCGATTCTTGAGTCGCTGTGCTCGAGATGGATTCAGCGTCAGATCTGGCGAGTGCCGAAGTGTCGGGGAAGCGCAGAATCCCCTCTTCGCTGGCGCGGAAGTGGAGGTCGCCGAACATCATCCTGACGCCCTCCTGGAGACTGTTGAACACCGGGCGAGAAGTCGGCGAGTGGGGCGTGTAGACGAATGACCCAAAGCAGATTGGCTCCATAGGAGCGAAGATTTCGAGCTCCAGTTGAAACTCGATGCAGATGAAGCCCGCGAAGCCGTGGATCCAGCGCGTGCCGTTCCCATAGACGGTGCCAATTATCGAATACTCATATCGACAAATCCCTCGGGTGATCCAGTAGGGTTTAAAGAATAGGAAATGATTAGACGCCGACGGACTCAACGGCTAATAGGGGCATAATTTACCTAGGTTCAGGGTCCTCGTGGAGGTAAAAACCTTACTCCTGTTTGTCTGATCTTGTATTATGGTGTGATATTACAATGGCGGGTGCTTAGTCGAGAGATTGGATCTCGAGAGGCAGCACCTATGGTCGTAGACATTAGATGTCCCACCGGGTGGTTCTCCCAGCCATTATATAGGAGGTTGGGCCTCAAACCCGTACTCGGGTGGGTTACAAACCCGCCCTCAAGTCTTGCGGGTGGGCCGCAGTAGAGCCTTCTAGAAGATTAGGGTGGTCCCTCAAACCGGGCTTTTACGTTGGGCCTTAGACCAGATAGGCCTATCCAGGGGACTCGGGAGTCATCCCCACGTCAACAATATGCTTGAGAAATCATGAACTTAGCTTGTTCGAACAAAGGATAAGAGGAACTTTATTGAGCTCTCTATGGGAGCTGCTCTTGAAGCCTTTAAACATGAAAGAATGATAAATCATTCGATACCATTTGTTGACATAGACAAACACCTCTCTCAAAATTTATTTTTATACTCTCTATATGTTTTCAAAACCTTAAAAATCTCTAGCACATGATTTATCCCTGCTTCCCTCTGCGAAGGGCCTTTCTTTTACTTTTATGTTGAGTCGATTTTCCTACTTCTTTCTGTCTCAGAAGCAAACACATGTGTCAACTTTGTGTGCAACAATTTTTACATGCTAGTTTATTGCACTTTTTTTATTGTTGATAATATCCATGAGATATATATGTTGAGAGTTGAAAGACAGTGCTGAAACTTAAATCTTCCTACGTGTTGATCGATGCCTTTTATTTAGAATTTATTGCTTTACGAGTTAACTCTTATGCAAAACTTTTTGATGCTTGTATTGAAAGTACTATTCATGAAAAGTTTTTGCTCTTATGATTCAGTTGTTTAATCATTATCTATTTGTTAGAAAACTATAGACCATTGACTTGGATCACTTCATTCATGACTTGTGCTTACATTATTATTTGATCAAGATTGAGCGGTAGCATGTCACCTCAGAAATTATTTTTTTGTTATCGTTTTACCTACCCGAGGACGAGTAGAACTAAGCTTGGGGATGCTTGATATGTCTCCAACGTATCTATAATTTCTGATGTTCCATGTTGATATTATGCCAATTGCTACTCCCTCCGATCCCAATTAAATGTCGTAGGTTGTACATGGATTTGTATAGGTTTAGTTCAATTCTCACGTCACTTAATACGGATCGGAGGGAGTACATGTTTTCTATACACTTCATAGCATTTTTATGCATTTTCTGGGACTAACCTATTGAGTATTGACAATATGCCACAGTGCATGTTCCTGTTTTCTGTTGTTTTTGTATTTCAGGAAAGTTGTTCTGGAAATATTCTCGGTATTGGACGAAACAAAAGCTGAAGTCCCTATTTTTCTGTCACGTACACGGAGTCCGAAGGAGACTCGAAGGGGGGACAGGGAGGCAGCCACACCATTGGGCGGCGCGCCCCCCTTGGCCATGCGGCCATGTGGGTGGGCCCCCTGGTCGCCCACCGACATCGCCCTTCCGCTAATATATTGTCTTCCTCGAGAAAACCCTAAGTACCCGTGCCTCCATCCACGAAAAGTTCCGCAGCCGTCGCCATCGTGAATCCTAGTTCGGGAGGGTTCTGAAGCTCTTCCCGGCACCCTGCCGGAGAGGGGAATCATCACCGGAGGGCTCTTCACCACCATGCTTTCCGCCGGAGTGATGCGTGAGTAGTTCATCCTTGGACTACGGGTCTATAGAAGTAGCTAGATGGTTGTCTTCTCCAATTGTGTGCCATCATGATTAGATCTTGTGAGTTGCCTAACATGATCAAGATCATCTTATTGAAATACTACATGTTGTGTTTGCTGGGATCCGATGAATATTGAATACTATATCAAGTTGATTATAGATCTATCATATATGTTATTTGTGATCTTGCATGCTCTTCGTTGCTAGTAGATGCTATGGCCAAGTAGATGCTTGTGACTCCATGAGGGATTATTTATGCTACATAGTGGGTTCATGCCTCCAGTAATCTGGGGGAGTGACAGTAACTTCTAAGATTGTGGATGTGCTATTGCTACTAGGGGTGAAACAACAATGCTTTGTCTAAGGATAATTGTGTTGTTTACGATATGCACTTTACTTAATGCCATAATCTGTTGCTTTCAACATAATACCCAAAGTTTGCTCGGATGACATCCTGAGGGTGGATTATTAGTCATAGAGGCAGTTGGATAACGGTTTATGTATCATGTTGTAATCCCCAAATGAATATCATAGTATTCATCATGTCATGTATATGCATTACGTTGCATTCTGTATTTGTCAATTGCCCAGCTGTAATTTGTTCACCCAGCATGTTATTTATCTGTTATGGAGAGACACCACTAGTGAACCGTGGACTCCGATCCATTCTTTTACAATGATAATACAACCTACTGCAAACATTGTTATTTTTCACTACAAACATTGTTGTCGTTTCATTCACTGCAAATAAACATCATTTTCCACACTATATGTCCAGTCCTTTGTTTTCAGCAAGACCGGTGAGATTGAAAACCTCACTGTTTGGTTGGGGCAAAGTATCTTGGTTGTGTTGTGTGCAGATTCCACGTTGCTGCTGATCCGGGTAGTGCGCCCTCCCAACATCAGCTATCAACAACCTTCAGAAACGATTTCTTTCTCCTACTGGTCTGATTAAACATTGGTTTCTTACTGAGGGGAAATCTTGCTGTTGTACTCGTCATACCTTCCTCTTGGGGTCTTCCAACGACTATGTGTTCACATGCCATCAAATCTCTGAAGAAAATTCGAGAGAAAAACAAGAGATACACGCGGTACTAGCAAAAATTGAACACTCGTAGAACAATACGAGCGAAAACTAGAGTGTTCTAGGCAATGAAAACAGAGTGTATCTCTCCTAAAATAAAAGTGCTAGGATCCAACCAAAAATCTACAGAAAATAAAACAAAACAAACTGAAAGCAAAATAAAATGATGCTCCATGAATAAGACATATCAGGTGAAACAATAAAAATATAGTGTTTTGAAAGAAACCTAATATTTTTGTTGATTAAGAAGAGGATGCCCTGGGCATCCCCAAGCTTTGATGATTTCACTTCTTGGATATGTCTTGGGGTAATATGGGCATCCACAATCTTGAGATTTTGTCCATCCTTCATATCATTACATCATTCTTCTCCCCCTACACTTGAAAACTTACTCCACCTAAAACTTCTCACAATCTTCATTAGCAACGTTAGTGTAATAAAAATAATAAATCCACTTGGTTTAGTTTCAAGACAATTCTCACACTCTATTTAAAACATCATTTACCATCACAACTTCTTTAAAAGCTCTCCCTCTCAAAATAACACCATAAGAAAGAGATTAAGATGCAAATGCAAATATTGGCAGAAATCTGTCAAAACAGAAGAGTCGGTAAAGATGATTTTTTTTTCGAAAATCTTCTGTTGGTCAAATCAAAAAATGGGAAACTAAAAAAAGTTATATAACAACATGAGTCATGTGTATTTTTTTGTTCAAAGCAATCTGACGTTCAGGATGAGAGATATGAATTTTTGGTAACAACCCAGAAATCTGTTTCAGATCAACAACTTCCCCAAATCGCACTATCTCTCTATTAGAGGTTACTCTTGGCACAAAAACGAATAAAAAGGATAAGAAGCGGTTTCTAGAGGTAAAAACTTCCAAAACAGAAAAGAAAAAAATAAAACAAAAGTATAACAAAGAAAAACAAAAATGGGTTATCTCCCACAAGCTCTTTTCTTTAACACCTTTTAGCGAAGAACGAATCAAGTATTATCAATAGAATCATGGGTAGTACTCACAAGGGACTCAAAAGGTAACTTCATTATCTTTCTAGGGAAATGTTCAATACCTTCTTAAGGGGAAACTTAAATCTTATAATTCTCTCTTTCATATCAATAATGGTACCAGTGGTGCGAAGAAAAGGTCTCCCCAAAATGCTAAGACAAGAAGCATTGCATTCAATATCCAAAACAAGAAAATCAACGGGGACATAATTATAGTTAGAAATAATGAGAAAATCATCAATCCTTCCCAAATGTCTTTTAATAATGGAGTCTATAAGATGTACTCCCCAAATACTCTCATCCAAAGTTTTCAAATCAAGCATATCATATAAACTTTAAGGCATGATAGAAGAACTTGCACCAAGATCACGCAAATGATTACAATAAAAATCATTCACTCTTATTATAATAGTGGGCTCCCAACCATATTGTAATTTTCTAGGAATAGAGGCTTCAAGTTTGAACCTTTCTTCCTTAGCTTCAATGAGAGCATTAGTGATATGTTTAGTGAAACCAATATTTATCTTACTAGCATTAGGATCTTTAGCTAATTCTTGTAAGAACTTAATAATATCAGAGATGTTCAAAATCAAGTTTATCATCCTCAAACATGGTGAAAAAAAATTCTACTAAAGTCGTATTATCCAATCCCACTTGCAACAATTTTCTCACTAGAAATATTTTTAATCTCTTGGGACTCCTTCTACCTAAAGTCATGACCTCTCCAATCCCATGTTTTGACATAAAATGTTTAGAAGCATTAGGATACTCATTGGTACTGAAAGTTTTCACTTCCACAAATGGTTTGAGGGTATAAATTTTAATAGGCTCACTTTTAGCAGCTTTTTCATCAATTTCAGCTTCTCTTTCTCTTCTAGCACGTATTTGAGCTAACATTATCATGTTCTGATTTATTTGAACTTGTATAACACTTATAGGTTCAGTTTTATTGGTCCCAAGAGGTGTATTTCTAATTTTTAAAATTTCTACATCATTAGCAACCATAGAGTTAAAAGGGAACATCATTAGGATATATTGGCACTTGTTTAGCTAGCAAAGAAGCTAGCATATCAATTTTATCACTCAAAGAAGAGACCTCCTCAACAGAATTTAGCTTTTTACCTGTTGGGGCCCTTTCTGTGTGCCATTGGGAATAGTTTGTCATTAGATCATCCAATAAATTATTTGCTGAGACGAAAGTGAGGTTCATGAAGGTTCCTCCCGCAGCTGAATCCAATAAACTTCTGGAGGAAAATTTTAATCATGCATAAAATTTTTTGGACAACCATCGACATAGTAAGTCCGTGCGTGGGACAATTCTTAACCATAGTATTCATTCTTTCGCAAGATTGAGCAACATGTTAATTATCATTTTGTCTAAAGTTCATAATTTTACTCCTCAGATGTATAATTTTTGCAGGTGGATAATACTTCCCAATAAAAGCATCTTTGCATTTAGTCCAAGAATCAATGTTATTTCTAGGCGAAGACAATAACCATTCCTTAGCTCTTCTTCTTAAAGAGAAAGGGAACAATCTTAATTTCATAATATCACCATCTACCTATCTATATTTGTGCATGTCACATAACTCGACAAAGCTATTTAAATGAGAGTCAGCATCTTCTCCAATACCAGAAAATAGATCTTTCATGACAAAATTCAACAAAGGAGGTTTAATTTCATAAGAGTATGTTGTAGCACCAGATGGAGCAATTGGTGTGAATATGAAATAATTATTATTGGTACTAGTAAAGTCACAAAGCTTGGTATTATCATTGGAAGCCATGTTTGCAAGATAACACAAATAAAATACTAGAAACTAGAGAACTAATTTTTTTTGAGTTTCTGATAAAGAGAAAACAAGACTAAACAAAAGTAAACTAAGCAAGAACAAAAAAAAAGAGTGGAAGTGTGAGACTCCCATTCCAGCAAGCTAAAAGTCCACGACAACGGCGCCAGAAAAGTGTTGTTAACGAGGGACTTCTTTCTTATGAAGACCTTGAAATCCCCGGCAACGGCGCCAGAAAAAGTACTTGATGCTGACGTGAACACACGCTCGTTGGGAGACCCCAAGCGGAAGTTATGATGTAGTCTGGAGTAAGTTTTCCCCTAGTATAGAACCAGAGATTATCGAACCAGTAGGACTTCGTAGTCTCGAATAAGGTTTCTTGTATCAATAGTGCAAGACCAAATGTGGAACTTTCACACAAGCACAAACTCCCTCTTGCCCCAACTTTCCGATAGGTTGTCAATCTTCCGGTCTTGTGAAAAACAGCATAATTAAACATATAGAGTCTTGGAAAACAGTAAAAGTAAAAAATATAACAACAAGGAAACAATTATGAAAGTACTTAAAAGAAGGTTTGCAATATGAGGAAAATAGGACCGGGGACCATAGGTTCACTAGTGGTGTCTCTAGAAAGAAAACAAACATGCTGGGTGGACAAATTACAGCTGGGCAATTGACAAATCATGAACGCATAATAATACTATTATGACGAGACAAAGTCCATGGGTTCTAACATTGTAGGCATTACGTCCAGGCATATGGACCGCTATCCAGCATGCATCCATATCAAAAAGTCCACCTCAAGAAATCTATCCAACAAATCCCTTGGTATTAAGTTGCAGCAACAAAGTGATTGCTATGTGTGTGATACGTTTCCAACGTATCTATAATTTCTAATGCTCCATGATCATATTATGTCAATTGCTACTTGTTTTCTCCCTTATTTATAGCATTTTTATACGTTTTCTAGGACTAACCTATTAACAAGATGCCAAGTGCCTGTTCCCTTTTTTTTTGGCTGTTTTTGGTTTCAGAAAAGTTGTTCTAGAAACATTCTCGGAATTGGAACCCACAAAGCCCGCAGTGCATATTTTCCCCGGAAGTATCTAGAACACCGAAGAAGAGTCGAAGACGGGCACCAGGGGGCCACAGCATAGGGTGGCGCGCCCCTGGCCGTGCCAGCTATGGGTGTGGGGCCCCTGGAGCTCCACCGCCTTTGCCCTTTCGCCTATTTAATCCCCCCAGATGGAAAACCCTAAGCACATGATAAAAAAAAACCCGAAAAGTTCCGCAGCCGCCGTCACCGTCAACCCTAGATCAGAGGGGTTCTGAAGCTATCTCCGGCACCCTGCCGGAGAGGATATCATCACCGGAGGCCTCATCATCACCATGCCTGCCTCCAGAGTGATGCGTGATTATTTCATCCTTGGACCACGGGTTCGTAGCTGTAGCTAGATGGTTGTCTTCTCCTCATATGCCTCCATGTTTAGATCTCGTGAGCTTCCTATAATGATCGAGACTGATCTTATGTAATTCTATATGTTGTGTTTGCCGAGATCCGATGAATATTGACCTTATGCCAAGTTGATTATAGTCTTTATTTGCATATGCTATTTGTGATCTTGAATGCTTTTCGTTGCTAGTGGTTGATCTGGCCAACAGCGGTGAGAGTGCCCGTGTGCATAATCATTGCTTACATTACACACTTTGTTTAATGCAGTTATTTGTTGCTTGCACCTTAATACCTAAGGGGGTTCGAATGATAACCTGAGGGTGGATTATTAGTCATAGATGTAGATGGATTTCGGTCTATGTATATTGTTGTAATGCTCGCACTAAATATCACAGTAATCATCATGTTATGTTGTGCACTACAGTGCAACCTCTATTTGTCAATTGCCCAGCTGTAATTTGTTCACCCAGCATGCTATCTTTTATGGAGAGACACCACTAGTGAACCTATGAACCCCGGTCCATTTTCCACACTGTTAAATAAACCACAACTATTTCCTGCTTTCTTTACTTACTGCAAGCATACAACATTTTCCACACTATACGTCTAATCTTTGTTTTTAGCAAGACCGGTGAGATTGACAACCTCAGTGTACTGTTGGGACAAAGTATTTTGGTTGTGTTGTGTGTAGGTTCCACGTTGTTGCTAACACCAGTGAAGTGCCAACACCACCGTCAGTGGCATCAACCTTCCTCAGATCCTTTTCCTCCTACTGGATTGATAACCTTGGTTCTTAACTGAGGGAAATTCTTGCCGCTTACTCATCACATCTTCCTCTTGGGGTTTCCATCACACCATCCAAAGCAATCAAGAATTTATGGCGCCGTTGCCGGGGAGGAAGAAGTCTTCTGAAAAGGGGAGTCTCTCACTCTAAACCTCTTTATTTTGTTTATTGTCTTGTTTTTATTTTTGTTTTGTTTTGCTTCTCTTTATTAAAAACACAAAAAAATTAGTTCTCATTCGAGTTGTTATTTTTGTCTCTACGTTGCTATTTCTCATCATGTTGTTCCCTAAGTTTACCTTAAAATATTTGCCAGTAGGAAGTGGTTCTATACTTGTAAAGGACACTATCAAAGAATTCTTTGATCATGTTAGTAAGCATGATAACTTTGAGGAAAAATCCATATTAAAACTTGCTCCCAATTACGAGACTGGTGCACCTTCTTTAGTTCACATGCTAGAATCTAGGTTTGTTAACCTACATACCATAATGCAACATATGTTCCTCAAATTGAATAACGTTGAAGATGTTGAGAAAAGAAACTTCATCTTAGAAACTATGCTTAAAGAATTTGGAGATGTTGCTATAGAAGCTAGAAAAGTTTTTGATCGTTTTAATATGCTTGGCTCATGTTTAGACATTGTTGGTGCTCTAGAAAAACTGAATCTAATAATGAAAACAATGATAAAATACCAATCTCTTTTAAATTAGTTGCACTGCACTAAGCCCAAGAAAAGAATTTTGATTGGATTGTTCCTAAGAATTTATTTGATGAAGATAGTAAGCCTAAAAGTACTAAGAGAGGAACATCTAAAACTCACTTAGATACAATACAATACATTATTAAAGAATTGCCAAATCTTAATATTAATTCTTCACTTGAAAATACTTGAGTTGCCCTTTTTATGCCTAGCTGAAAGGCGTGAAAGAAAAGCGCTACCAGGAGACAACCCGTTTTATTTCGCTGTTTTCAACCCGTTTTATTTCGTTTTCTTTGGTGTGATTTGCACCTGGGTGCTTAATATTTCCTTATCAACCCGCTGTATATTTTCTTTTGTTTTTTTGTGGAACCAAGTAAAGCCTCTAGTTGAAAGTTGAGGCTATATTTCGGATTTCTGCGCATGAAACAGATTTCTTCTGTCAACTGTTAATTCTGTAAAAAATCACAGAAAATTCAAAATGACCTGAGGTTTTTTGTGCGCAATCCTGAGCTATATACGCAACTTTTTTTAGTTGACCACTTTTTATTTGATCAACAGAAGATTTTTGAAAAAAAATAGATATTTACCTGCTGTTCTGTTTTGACAGATTTCTGCCATTTATTGCATTTGCATCTTAACTCTTTCTTTTGGTGTTCTTTTGAGAAAAAGAGTTTTCAAAGAACTTGTGACAGTATCTAATGTATTTTTGACTGTTATAATTGTGTTGAAACTGAACCATGTGAATTTATTATTTCAATTGCACTAACGTTGCTAATGAAGATTGTGAGAATTTTGGTGTGAAGGAATGTTTCAAGGGTCAAGAGAAGAGGATGATATGATGTGATCAAGAAGAGTGAAAATCCTAAGCTTGGGGATGCCCCGGTGGTACATCCTAGAAAATTTCAAGAATACTCAAGCGTCTAAGCTTGGGGATGCCCAAGGCATCCCCTTCTTCATCGACAAATTATCAGGTCACTTCTAGTGAAACTATATTTTTTATTCAGTCGCATCTTATGTGCTTTACTTGGAGCGTCTTTTATTTTTGTTTTCAGTTTGTTTTTGTTTTTGCTTTAAGTTTTTTTTTTTACTTTTTCAATAATCTTTTTTGGACCCCAACATCCTTTTATTGGAGAGTGACACGCTCCGCTATTTCATGAGAATACTTTGTATTCTTAATCTCTGACTAGCTGCTGCATTTATTTAGCTCCCGCTTTGCATGCATATCTTATTAGAGTTGTTAGTTTTAGTAGTGTTATGTGAGTACTCTCATGTTTGCTTGTTGTATCATAAAGAGTATTTTTTGTTAAAGCATGTTTTGTATGGTGCTTGTTGGGAGAAGAAAATTGTTGCTTGAAGTAGAATTTATAACAGTGCTAGTAGAAGCTTGTATAGACTGTGGCTAGAACTTTTTCATGCCATTCTAAATGTTATTTTAGTTTTAAAGCCTTGTGGTTATTGAGTATAATGAATAGCCTCGAATATCTGAGAGTGTTTAATATGTCTTGAAAGATTCGTGAGTTGTTCTTGTCATAGTAAAGCATCAATATATGGTATTCTCCTCCGAATGTTTTATTTGGTTGACTTGGCGCATGCTCACACAATGTTTATGACTACAAACCAGTAACGAATAGGCTCCATGAACACTTATTTTTTGAACTTGTGATACTTCTTATGTTTTAATTAATGATGCTTATGTCGCTATGCATGATTATGGCTCTTATGCTCTCTTGATTTGTCGCTCCCAGTCTTTTGCTAGCCTCCACCTGTACTGAGTATGAGCTCTACTCGTGCATCCAGACTCCCTTAAACCAAAGTTTTTCCCATTGTGTACACCATACCTACCTACATGTGGTATTTAACTGCCACTCCAAGTAAATTGCTCATGTGTTACCTTTAAAACCTTCAAAATTACTCCTGCTTTATGTTCCTATTTTTTCTCATGAGGACGTAAATAGAAAATCTTTATCTCACTTGTTGATTGGATTTCACACCCTGGACTAGTGGTTTGATCCTCTTATCCAAATGATAGAAGAGCTGGCAGCGGGGTGCCCAGCCCCAAATTAATACAAACAAATTCTCTTCACTATTTTGCCCCTGATTTATCAGTCAAAGCATAATTGTGTAAACAAAAGAGAAAGAGAGATGACCTTCTACATCAGTTGCGTCCTTCACCATGGGAGCCGCTCTTGTGAATCCAGTTAGCTTGTGACGTACTGTATTTTATGTTTACCATTCGTTGACATTAGCATACATCTCCCAAAATATAGACACCCAGTGTGAATCTTTTAATACCTTTGTTTAATAAAATAAAATCTCTAGCACATGAGTGATCCCTGCTTCCCTCCGCGAAGGGCCTTTCTTTTACTTTTATGTTGAGTCTCCATCTTCTAACTTTATGCACAATTGAGAGAGCATTTTTGCCATTCTGAGTTCTATGTGCATTTGTCCCATAAACATCAATAATTACTTCATAATGTGATATTATTTGTTCTAGCCTTCCTCATGAACTTTGAAGGTTTCCTAGCATTTATGTTTTGCCCCACTCTTAAGGACTAGCGAAATATCACTTTGCCATGCTTTCTCTATACCTGAAACAAACATCTACCTTTCTTTGCATTATTATTCATGATCCTTTATTTGAGGTACTCTTCGTGATGCAATGTAATTACTATGCTTTATTATTAAAGTTCTATTATCATGTTTGTGTTTGAAGTAATATGATCTCAGCGTGCATATGCTTTTACATTAGATTGATCAAGTTTATGTTAGTACCATGTCACCTCAGAAATTATTGTTTTATCGTTTACCTACTCGAGGATGAGTAGGAACTAAGCTTGGGGATGGTTGATACGTCTCCAATGTATCTATAATTTCTGATGCTCCATGATCATATTATGTCAATTGCTACTTGTTTTCTCCCTTATTTATAGCATTTTTATACGTTTTCCGAGACTAACCTGTTAACAAGATGCCAAGTGCGTGTTCCTCGTTTTCTGTTGTTTTTGGTTTCAGAAAAGTCGTTCTGGAAACATTCTCGGAATTGGACCCCACAAAGCCCGAAGTGCCTATTTTCCCCAGAAGCATCCAGAAACCAAAGAAGAGTCGAAGACGGGCACCAGGGGGGCCACACCATAGGGTGGCGCGCCCCCATGGCCGTGCCAGCTATGGGTGTGGGGCCCTGGAGCTCCACCGCCTTTGCCCTTTCGCCTATTTAATCCCCGCGGATGGAAAACCCTAAGCACCTGATAAAAAAAACCCGAAAAGTTCCACCGTCACCGTCAACCCTAGATCAGGGGGTTCTAAAGCTGTCTCCAGCAACCTGCCGGAGAGGAAATCATCACCGGAGGCCTCTTCATCACCATGCCTGCCTCCGGAGTGATGCGTGAGTAGTTCATCCTTGGACTATGGGTTCGTTTATGTAGCTAGATGGTTGTCTTCTCCTCATATGCCTCCATGTTTAGATCTCGTGAGCTGCCTATCATGATCGAGATTGATCTTATGTAATTGTATATGTTGTGTTTGCTGGGATCCGATTAATATTGACCTTATGCCAAGTTGATTATAGTATTTATTTGCATATGCTATTTGTGATCTTGCATGCTTTCTATTGCTAGTGGTTGCTTTGGCTAAGTAGTTGCTAGTGACTCCAAGAGGGAGTATTTTATGCTCGATAGTGGGTTCATGCCTCCTCACCACCTTGCTCGAGTGACAGAAATGTGAAGGGGGGGATGTGCTGTTGCCATTGGGGAGAAAACAACGGTGAGAGTGCCCGCGTGCATAATCATTGCTTACATTACATACTTTGTTTAATGCAGTTATCTGTTGCTTGCAACTTAATACCTAAGGGGGTTCGGATGATAACCTGAGGGTGGATTATTAGTCATAGATGCAGATGGATTTCGATCTATGTATATTTTTTTTAATGCCCGCACTAAATATCATAGTAATCATCATGTTATATTGTGCACTAAGGTGCAACCTCTATTTGTCAATTGCCCAGCTGTAATTTGTTCACCCAACATGCTATCTTTTATGGAGAGACACCACTAGTGAACCTATGAACCCCGGTCCATTTTCCACATTGTTAAACAAACCACAACTATTTCTTGTTTCTTTACTTACTGCAAGCATACATCATTTTCCACACCTATACGTCTAATCTTTGTTTTTAGCAAGACCGGTGAGATTGACAACCTTAGTGTACTGTTGGGACAAAGTATTTTGGTTGTGTTGTGTGTAGGTTCCACGTTGTTGCTAACACCAGTGAAGCGCCAACACCACCGTCAGTGGCATCAACCTTCCTGAGATCCTTTTGCTCCTACTGGATTGATAACCTTGGTTCTTAACCGAGGGAAATTATTGCCGCTTACTCATCACACCCTCCTCTTGGGGTTTCCAACACACCATCCAGAGCGATCAGTGTGCAATAGACAAATGCATTAAGATCAATACGTAATGTAAGAAGTGGTTCCCATCCGTAGAAAAGAGCACCACTGTTTTCTCCCTAGTGGCAACATCACATCGTCCCCCCCCCCCGCACGTTTTTCTCACTCAAGGGAAGGCAACAAGAAGGCATGAACCCACTATCTAGCATATAAACCCTCTCTTGGAGGTGAGAACAACTATGTGGCCAAGGTAATCATAAACACCAGAGAGCATTGCAAGACAAGATTAAAATTCTTTACAAATATAAGTGATGCATCTCAGATTGACATGAACAAAATAATCATAATCTCATGGTTCATCGGATCCCAGCAAACACAACATGCACAATTACATAACGGTGGTCTCGATCATGTGAGGCAGCACACAAGACTGTAAACATGGAGGCATAGGGGAGAGAACAACCATCTAGCTACTTATATGGACCCGTAGTCCCGAGAGGAACTACTCACGCATCTGTCCGGAGGAGATCATGGTGATGTAGAGGGCTCTGGTGACGATCCCCCTCCCCAACAGGGTGCTGGAGCAGGACTCTAGAAGCCCTAGATTGGACTTTGACGACGCCTATCTGTATGTTTTATGGAAAATAACTCCATACCCGATGTCTTTAAGGTTAGGTGCAATTTATAAGTGAATGGGGGACGTGAGGCGTTGCCGGGAGCACCCGAGGGAATTATTTTCCACCACATGAAGTCGACTCTTCGCCCATAAATTTCCCTAAAGCCTAAAAAGTACGGGGACGGAGTTATTTTCCATGAAACATACAAAGAGGCGTTGTCACCTCGAAATTCCAATCTAGAGCTTCTGGAGTCCTGCTCTGGCACCCTGCCGGAGAGGGGGATTGTCACTGGAGGCCTCAACATTGCCAGGATTGCCTCCAGACAGATGTGTGAGTAGTTCATCTCGGGACTACGGGTCCATAACAGTATCTATATGGTTTTTCTCTCCCTATGCCTCCATGTTTAGAGTCTCGTGAGCTGCCTCACATGATCGAGACCACCATTATGTAATTGTACATGTTGTATTTGCTCGGATCCGATGAACCATGAGATTATGATTATTTTGTTCATGTCAATATGAGATGCTTCACTTATATTTGTAAAGAATTTTAATCTTGTCTTGCAATGCTCTCCAGTGTTTATGATTACCTTGGCCACATAGTTGTTTTCACCCCAAGAGAGGTTATATGCTAGATAGTGGGTTCATGCCTCCTTGTTGCCTGCGCTCGAGTGAAAAAAACGTGCGAGGGGAGGATGTGCTACTGCCACTCAGGATAAATCAACAATGCTCTTGTATATGGACGAGAAACAATAATTACATTACATATTGTTCTTAATGCATTTGTCTCTTGCACACATAGCAAACACTTCGTTGCTGCAACTTAATACCAATGGATTTGCTGGATAGATTTCTTGAGGTGGACTTTTAGATATGGATGCATGCTGGATAGCGGTCCCATATGCCTTGACGTAATGCCTACAATGTTAGAACCCGTGAACTTTTTCTCGTCATAATAGTACTGTTATACGTTCATGATTTGTCAATTGCCTAGCTGTAATTTGTTCACCCAACATATTTGTTTTGTTTGGAGAGACACTACTAGTGAACCTATGCCCCCCCGATCCTATGTTTCTCATATTTCAAACCTTATTTTAAGAACTTTTCTTCATTGTTTCATCGTTGTTCTATTTTTACTTTTATTGTTTTCCAAGACTATATACGTTTCATTCTCCTGTTTTCAGCAAGACCGGAAGATTGACATCCTTCCAGAAAGTTGGGGCAAGAGAGAGTTTGTGCTTGTTTGCAGGTTCCACGCTTGGTCAACGACGCCAGTAATTTTCTGGCGCCGATCATTCAAGCAACCTTCCTCAAGACTACGAAGGCCTAATATTTCGATAAACTCTAGTTCCACAAATGGGGGAAAATTTCCGCTAGACTATATCAGACCTTCCGCTTGGGGTCTCCCAACGAGAATGTGATCACGTCAGCATCATATGGTTGTCCAAATTTTGTATGCATGATGAAATTTTTCTTCAAGAAATTTATTGAATTCAGCTACGGGAGCTACATTTATGTCTACCACATTAGGTGCAACAACTAAACTCTTAGATGATATGAGGGAAAATTATTCTCAATGGCATGCTTAAAGAGCTCCAACTGGTAATAAGGTAAATTTTGTCGAGCAGATCTTTTTGTTGAATGATAAAGTTGATATTATTGTTTCTGTACTCACTAGCAGTAAAATGCATATTGATCCTAATAATGTTCCTTTAAACTCTTTAGTTTCTTAAGAAAATGATCAAGCTTATGTTAATTTTATCGCTACAAACAACTTCAATGATAATGCTTATAAAAACAATTTATGTGGTAACAACTACATGCCATATCCTGCTAATAATGATAATTCTTATGAAAATTATTATAGAAATGCTTACAATAACAATAAAACTTCCCCCTCTGATCTTGATAATATGCTTAAAGATTTTACATCTACACAAAAAGTTTTCAATAAAACTTTTGAGGAAAATTTTAAGAAACTAAATAATCTTATTCTAAAAATTGATAATTGCTCCAGTGACACACGAGGGCGCTCACTGAGGAGGGCGACAAAAAGAGCTCAACCACATAGAGTCGCCTCCCGAGACACCTTATATGTCTCAAACGTATCTATAATTTTTGATGATCCATGCTATTATTATATCAATTGCCACATGTTTTGTTTACACTTCATAGCATTTTATGTATTTTCTGGGACTAACCTATTAACAAGATGCCAAAGTGTTAGTTCCTATTTTTTTTGTTTTTATCTTTCAGAAAAGCTAGTCACAAAATATTCGCGGAATTGGTAAAAATTGACGTACACAAATATTACAACAGAAGACTCCAGAAGCCCGAAGGGGAGGAGCAGCCGACCCACGAGGCGGCCACGCCACACCAGGGCGCGGCCCACCCCTGGCCGGCACCCTCCTATGGCGTGGGCCCCTCGGGTGGCCACCGACGCCGTCCTTTCGCCTATATACTCTTTCTGTCCCAGAAAACCTAAATACCCGATCGAGAAACCACGAAACATCCAGACGCCGCCGTCGTCGTCAACCCTAGTTCGGGAGGGTTCTGAACCTCTTCCTGGCACCCTGCCGGAGAGGGGAATCATCACCGGAGGGATCTACACCGCCATGCCTACCTCCGAAGTGATGCGTGAGTAGTTCGTCCTTGGACTGCAGGTCCATAGCAGTAAATAGATGGTAGTGTCTCCACTTTGGACTATCATGTTAAGATCTTGTGAGCTGCCCTACATGATCAAGATCATCGTTATGTAATGCTACATGTTGTGTTTGCTGGGACCCGATGAATATTGATACTATGAGCAAGTTGTTTATTTATCCATATGCCTATGTTTTTTATATCTTGCATGCTCTACGTTGCTAGTAGATGCTTTGGACAAATAGATGCTTGTGACTCCAAGAGGGAGAATTTATGCTCGATAGTGGGTTCATGCCTCCAGAAATCAGCGTTCGACTGACTGAAACGTGCACGGTTGTGGATGTGTTTTTGCCACTAGGGATAAAATAATGAAGCTTAGTCTACGTGTATTTTGCATTGTTTACATTACACACAATGCTTCATACAATAATCTGTTGTTTGCAACTTAATATTGGAAGTGATGCGAAAGCTGACCCGAAGGTGGATTATTTAGGCATAGATGAGCTGGATAGAAATCTATGTACTTTGTTGTGATTCCATGTAAAATCTCATATTGAATATCTTTTCATATATTGCATTTCCATTCCCTCACTATTTGTTAATTGCCAAGCTGTAATTTGTTTACCCAACATGCTAAAAATATTTAGGGAGAGACACCACTAGTGAACTGTGGACCCCGGTCCATTTTCCTCAAACTGTTAAACCGCCTACTGGAATCTTATTGTTCTCTACTTTTTCCTACAATCATCACTGTTTTCTGCACCATATGTTTAATCCCTTTGTTTTCAGCAAGACCGGAGAGATTTACAACCTCTCTGTTTCGTGGGCAAAGTAGTGTGTTTGTTTGTGTGCAGGTTCCACGTCAGTTGCGCTGCTGACAACCTTCTGAAGAACCTCGATGTCCTCCTGGATTCGATAACCTTGGTTAATTTCAAGGGAAAACTTGCCGATGTTCTACATCAAACTCTGCGCTTGGAGTAACCTAATGAACAATGCACCCCCAAGGCATCAAGCTTTCTGGTGTCGTTGCCGGGGATACTGGAATCTCCAGATAGGGGAGTCTAACACTTCAAAGCACTTTATTTTGTTTTTGTATAGCTTGTTTTATTTTTTTTACTTTTTTTGCTCTAAAACTCAAAACCACACCAAAAAAATAGATTCCTGCATTTAGTTTTGGTTGCTATTTTTTCATTATGTTGCTGCCTAAATTCACTACCAAAGAAATGAAGGTAGGAAGTGGATCTATTACTGGGAAAAATAATATTAAACAATTCCTTAATTTTGTAAGGAGACATGATGATTTTGAAGATAGATCTCTCGTGGAGCTAGCCCACAGTTATGAAATTGATATAGCTTCTTTGGTGTGCATGCTAGAATCTAGGTTTGTTAATCTTCACGCTGTTATGCAATAAATGTTTCTTTAACTCCATGATATGGAGGAGGTGAAAAGAAAAAATTTGTGCCAAAAACTTTGTTTAAGGAATTTGATAATGTGGCTAAGGAGGCTAGAAAAATCTTTGCTAAATACAGAGTGTTCTCTTGCTATGCTAATATTAAAAGAACTCTTGAATCTATGGAAAAGGATAGAGAAAGTTATTCTAAAAAAAATTGTATTGAAAAAGAACTAGAGGTGCCTATTCCTTTTAAATATATAGCTATGCATGAAGTTTTAGAGAACAATTTTGGGTGGATTGTACCTGAAAGTCTTTTTGATGAAACTAGTGAATCTAAAAGAAGCGAAAAAGAAGATTCAGAAACTTGCATAGATATTATACTTTGTATTATTGAAATAACTTCTTAGCTTTCTTTGGGAAATTCTAAACTTGATAATACTTGATTCCCTATTTGGGCTTAGCTACAAGGCGTTAAAGAGAGGCGCTTACGGGAGGCAACCCATCGTTTTTTGTTTGTTTGTTGAGTCAAGATGATTGTTGCTTCTGTGACAACATATTTGTATCTTTTATTTGTTATTTTGTTGTGCCAAGAAAAGTCTCTAATGATTAGAAGATACTTTTATTGGGATTACTGCGCATGAACAGATTTCTGTTATTCACTAGAAGAATTCCACACACTTATTAGAAAGTGAATTTGATCTAAAAAAAATCATGCGTATTCCTGATATACGTAGCTATATTTTGTTAGACTAAATTTTTTCGACCTGAGCAACGTAAGTTCCCTGAAAAAAATCATCTTTATGGACTGTTCTGGTTTTGATAGATTTTGTCTTTATTTTGCATTCTCTCTTTTACGAGTTGTGTGTGGATTATTTTAGGGTGAAAGAGCTTCACTTAATGCTAGTAACATTATCTAATGTTTGAAAGTAATTTCTTATGAATTTTTGTCCAAAAGGAACCAAGTGAGATTTTTTTTGATGCACTAACCCCACTAATGATAAAAACATTGAAGTTTTGATGTGAAGGAAGTTTTCAAGTGTTAAGGGAGAAGGATGATAATGAAAGATCAAGAAAAGTGAAAAGCTTAAGCTTGGGGAAGCTCCTCTAGACCTCCCCAATATATTAAAGAAGACTCAAGCGTCTAAGCTTGGGGATGCTCAAGGCGTCCCCTTCTTCATCGGCAAATTATCAGGTCATCTCTAGTGAGACTATATTTTTATTTGGTCACATCTTGTGCACTTTTCTTGGAGCGTCACTGTGCTTTTGTTTTCAGTTTTTTTTTTATGTTTTGTTTGCTGCTCTATATTAGTTATATCCTAGCATTCTTGTTTGGGAGAGATACACGCTTCGCTTTTTCATTAGAATGCTCATGTGCTTTGCTTATATTTATCGAGTATTCTTGTTTGTTACTGCTAGAACTTTTAGCTCTCTGTTTTCAACTTTTCATATATCTCTTGTCAGAGCTATTAGTTTCTTTTGAAGAAAGTACTCTCTTTCTTCACTTATAATTGTTTGGATAGTTGATAAATAAGTTGACTGGTGTTTGGTTGGAACAGAAAATGTTGCATGTGGTATGGTATAATAGAATTCTTACATAAGTCTTATAGATCATTGTCTTGAGTAATTTGATGCATGTCAATTGTTTTGAGTTACCAAGTAAGTAATGTTTAAACTTATGTACCATGTAAGTAATGGCTATTAGTGAATTACTACCATAAAGATTGTTGATATTTGGTTTGCATCATTGGTAGTTCCAAAGTCTAGATAGTTTCTAGTAAATATTTGGGTTAACAAGGAAGACAATGTGGAGTCTTGTAATTTTTCAACCATGTTTTTCATATAAGTACTTGTTGTACTGGTTAATAGTTGTGTTTGCTTGAATAACCTTGCTAGCCTAAACTCTGTACTAAGCGGCAATTCTGCTTGTGCATCCAAAACCCTTGAGCCAAATACATGCCATCTGTGTCCACCATAACTACCTATTATGTGGTATTTCTCTGCCACTCCAAGTGAAATTTTCATGTGCTACCTTTAAAATATTCAAAACTCGTATACTCCCTTTTTGTGTCACTGTTTACCAGCTCATGAGGACGTGGGTAGATGGTCTTTATTTCGCTTGTTGATTATACTTTACACACCTGGACTAGTGGCATATACATCCGCTTATCCAATTCGCTAGAAGAGATGGCAACGGGGTGCCTAGACCCAAATTTGGTCACTACAAAATTCTCTTCACTCTTTTTGCCCCTGATTTAGCAGTTAAGCAAAGTTCATAAGTGTGTAAACAAAAGAGAAGAGGGATGATCTACTAACCACAGTAGAAATAACGTTCTTCGTGGGAGCCTCTCTTGTAAAATCTAGTTAACTTGTGACTTAATGTATTGTCTACTTGCTGATTTGTTCACCATTAACATACACACCTACACCCAAAAATAGACACTCCTCCATGGTATGTGATTGTTGGCAGGCACTCGAGGATTCGGTTAGCCATGATTTGTGATAGCAACGGTTGGGAGGAGTGTAAAATATTTTATGCTCTCTCAATATGTTTTTCAGAACTTAAAAGCTCTAGAACATGATTTAATACCTGCTTCCCTCTGCAAAGGGACTTTCTTTTACTTTATTGTTGAGTCAGTTTTTCTACTTCTTTCTATCTCCACGAGCAAACACTAGTGTCAACTTTGGCACACCATTTGTTATATAATGATATGTTTAACTTATTGCATTATTTTGCCTTGACAATATCCATGAGATATATATGTTACAAAAGTTGAAGACAATGCTGAAACTAAATCTTCCTCTATGTTGGTCAAACACTTTTTTTAGAATCTATTTCTTTGTGAGCTAACTTTTATGCAAATTCTTATAGTCTCATTATCTCCAAAGTACTATTCATGAAAGTTTGCACTTGTATGATTCATTTTGTTTACTCTTTGTTTACTTGTTAGAAAACTATAGACCATTGACTTGGATCACTTCATTCAATTCATGTGCTTTGCATTACTATTTGATCAAGATTATGTTGGTAGCATGTCTCCTAAAAAATTATGTTGTTTTATCGTTTACCTACTTGAGGACGAGCAGGAACTAAGCCTGGGGATGCTTGATACGTCTCAAATGTATCTATAATTTTGTATGACCCATGCTGTTATTATATCAATTGCCACATGTTTTGTTTACACTTCATAGCATTTTTATGCATTTCCTATGACTAACCTATTAACAAGATGACACAGTGTCAGTTACTATTTTTTGCTGTTTTTCTCTTTCACAAAAGGTAGTCGCAAAATATTTTTGGAATTGTACGAAAATTGGCGTACACAAATGTTACAACAGAAGACTCCAGAAGCCCAAACGGGGAGGAGGAGCCGACCCAGGAGGCGGCCATGCCACACCAGGGTGCTGACCACCCCTAGGTGGTGCCCTCCTATGGCGTGGGCCCCTCGGGTGGCCACCGACGCCGCCCTTTCGCCTATATATTCCTTCTGCCCCAAAAACCTAAATACCCGATCGAGAAACCACGAAACATCCAGACACCGCCGTCGTCGTCAACCCTAGTTTGGGAGGGTTCTGAAGCTCTTCCCGGCACTCTGTCTGAGAGGGGAATCATCACCGGAGGGCTCTACACCACCATGCCTGCCTCCGGAGTGATGCATGAGTAGTTCGTCCTTGGACTACAGGTCCATAGCAGTAGCTAGATGATAGTATCTCCTCTTTGTGCTATAATGTTTAGATCTTGTGAGTTTCCCTACATGATCAAGATCATCGTTATGTAATGCTACATGTTGTATTTGTTGGGATCCGATGAATATTGATACTATGAGCAAGTTGTTTATTTATCCATATGCCTATGTTGTTTATTTCTTGCATGCTCTCCGTTGCTAGTAGATGCTTTGGCCAAGTAGATGCTTGTGACTCCAAGAGGAAGTATTTATGCTCGATAGTGGATTCATACCTCCAGAAATCAGCGTTTGAGTGACTGAAACGTGCACGGTTGTGGATATGCTGTTGCCACTAGGGATAAAATAATGAAGCTTAGTCTACATGTCTTTTGCATTGTTTACATTACACAATGCTTCATGAAATAATATGTTGTTTGCAACTTAATACTGGAAGTGATGCAGATGCTGACCCGAAGTTGGATTATTTAGGCATAGATGCGCAGGATAGAAAGTCTATGCACTTTGTTGTAATGCCCTGTTAAAAATCTCATAGTGAACATCTTGTCATATATTGCATTTTCATGCCCTCATTATTTGTCAATTGCCAACTGTAATTTTTTTACCCAACATGCTAGAAATATTTATGAAGAGACACCACTAGTGAACTGTGGACCCCGGTCCATTTTCCTCATATTGTTAAACCACCTAGTACAATCATACTGTTCTCTACTTTTTCCTGCAATCATCACTGTTTTCCGCACCATGCGTTTAATCCCTCTGTTTTCAGCAAGACTGTACAGATTGACAACTGATACGTCTCAAACGTATCCATAATTTCTGATGTTTCATGTTTTTTTTGCCATACACTACATGTTTCTTATACACTTTATGTCATTTTTATCGATTTTCTGGGACTAACCTATTGACAATATGCCACAGAGTTGGTTCCTGTTTTCTGCCGTTTTTGGTTTCAGGAAAGTTGTTCTGGAAATATTCTCCGAATTGGACGAAACAAAATCTGAGAGTCCTAGAATTCCCGGAGCGTCAACAGAGTCCAAAGGAGACCCGGAGGGGGGGCACAAAGGAGCCACACCACAGGGGGGGCCTCTGGCAGCACCCGGGGTGGTGTGGGCCCCCTGGCCACCCACAGACATCGCCCTTTCGCCTATATAATCCCCCCGATTCATACACCCTAAATCAATCCGCCCCCTTCCATAAAATGTTCCATAGCTCCGTCGTTGCCGCCGAAAAGTTTTGGGGGACAAAAATCTCTATTTCGGCGCCCTGCCGGGACGGGGAAGTGCCCCCAGAGCCATCTCCATCGATTCCACCACCATCTTCATTGCCGTTGTTGTCTCCTATGATGAGGAGGTAGTAGTTCTCCCCTGGGGCGAGGGCTCTACCGGAGTTATGTGTTTCATCTCTCTCTCCCATGGTGTGATCTTTATGTGATCATGAGCTTTGTAATCCAGTTGAATAAGTAGATGTTACTCTTCATCTGTCATGCTACTCAAGTGGTTTTGTTATGCGATCTCCGTAGACACTTTGATCACGGTGTAATGGTGACAGTGTGTGCATCGTGTGGCTTAGCATGATATTTATATTTAATGTTGGATGACCCTATGAAATTGTTGTGCTTGTTTGGAACCATTTAGGTCTCATGGTGGTAGCATGGGGGTTACCTAGTTGGGGATATGTGAACTCTAAGGGGTGCTTTTATAGCCCTACACAATGATTGGTGTTTGTTATCCGACCGAAGAGTGGTTGAGAGTAGCATAGTGAAGAGATGATATTTATGTATTCAATTATGTTATTATTGTTGAGAGTGTCCACTAGTGAAAGTATGATCCCTAGGCCTTATTTCTAAGCATTGAAACACCATTTACATTCAGTTCTGCTACATGTTTGCTTACTGCCATTTTATTACAGATTGCTACCATCACTTATAATCATCCATACTACTTGTATTTCACTATCTTTTCGCCGAACTAGTGCACCTATACAACTGACAATTGTATTAGGTGTGTTGGGGACACAAGAGACTTCTTGTATAGTAATTGCAGGGTTGCTTGAGAGGGATATCTTTGACCTCTACCTCCCTGATTTCGACAAACCTTGGGCGATCCACTTAAGTGAAACTTGTTGCTTTTCTACAAACCTCTGCATTTGGAGGCCCAACACTGTCTACAAGAATAGAAGCGTGCGTAGACGTAGGTTCGGCTCGCCGCGCTTGATCAATTCCTTCGGGAATCAACGAAATCCAGCCATGTGTTCTAGGGTTAGGGTTAGGGTAGTGCTCGATTTGGGGATTTTTTTCCTCCCCAGCCCATTTGGGGGAAGGGGGATTTAACACATCATATGTTTTACGAAAACCCCCTTCGAGGACAGGAATGCAAAAAATTAGCCCCTGCTCAGTCTCACGTGCGGGGCACGAACCTGTTTTTCGTGCCAAAATACACTCAGCAAGCCACGTGGCTACGAAAACCATCCCACGTGTCACTTTGTGCCCAAATCACTCATCAAGTAAGAGTTCAGTTACCTTTCTGCACTTTTTGTGACTTGAGTTTTTTTATTTAGATAAAAGGCATTAAACATGCCAATGAATTAACAAAGCCAGAACGGTCCACAATAGTTCATTATACATGATGGGCATATAGCTTAGCCAATAGGAACAAACAGACAAGCGTTGGCATACAACTTAGCCAAACTAAATATAAGGAAGGACATAGACTACCGACACCGTTGAGGCTAGAGTTGTAGCTGCAGACAATCACGGTGGATCTTCTCGAGCTCTTTAGAGAGTCTTCTAACGCCCTCTTGGTCCTCAGGCTGAAGCGTGGGCGTCCACAGCTGCAAAAGACCATTGTTTTGAAGATGATGTCAGCGGGATGCTGAATAATTTTTCCTTCGATGGCGTGCTTATTTCTAATATGCCAAAGAGCCCAAGCTTTGGTAAGAAACAAAACTTGCACAATTCTAGTGGTAGGCGTCGGGATGGGGCTCGCGAGGAGGAGCCACTACACTCCGCTAGAGGGGTTCCAGGTCCTCCCAAGGGCCTGGCGGGCCACACTCCAGGAGAATATGGCAAGCGAGCAGGAGAATAAAATGTGGTTGGTGTTCTCCATGGTTCCGCAGACCTTACAGTGTCCATCAGACGGGCCGTGTCGAATGGCAAGTTGTGCTCCCATCTGCAATTTTTCTAGCATAAGTTGCCAAGAAAAACCTTTGATTTTTAGCGGGACATTGGCGTCCCAGATATCTTTAGAGAAGGCAAAGAGAGGGCCTCGATAGAGGAAACCATACATGGATTTCATCGAGAATAAGCCAAAATAATTGAGGGCCCAAGAGATCCTGTCATGACCGGTGGAGGTGGGGGTATCCCTAATAATGCCCACCAGCTCTTGCCATTGTTGGGCACCGTCTGGATCAAGAGTTCTACAAAGACAGATGACGTCAGATAGAGCCCGCACAACCGTGATAGCTTGGTTGTCGCATATGTTAAAGATGAGGGGGAATTTGTGGCAGAGGGGACCTTCCCCAAACCATCAGTCTGTCCAAAACTGCGTGCGGCAGACATTGCAAATAAGATGCTTGGCCCTAGTCTTAAACAGATGTTTGATTTTATGCAAGCTTCGCTAGAACTGCAACCCGCCGCGATCGGAACTAGCGAAGATGCCCCCTCCCTAGCATATTTATTGCAGACGATCATAGCCCAAACTGTGTCATCCATTTGGTAGAGTCTCCATATCCATTTAAGAATGAGGGCTTTTTTCATGACGAGGGAATTGATCAAGCACATGCCTCCAATGTCCTTAGGTCGTCAAACAACCATCCAATTTAGCATGTGATATTTTTGGCTTGGTCCAGATCCTTCCCAAAATAATCTGGCCCGGTGAGAGTCGAACTTCTCGTGAACCCTTTTCTAGAGAAGAAAAAGACCCATCACATAGGTGATGAATTTTTCTAGGCAGGAGTTGGACAGGACAAGGCGGACCCCCAATGGGAGGAATCTACCAATCCAGGGTTCCACCCTGCTGGCCAGTTTTTGAACCAGGAACATCCATTACTCCTTAGATAAATTCCTTTCAGCAATCGGGAGACCCATGTAGATCATTGGAAGCTTCCCAAGCTTACAGTTGATGACCCACAAGTGTAGGGGTGATAAATAGTATCGAGGAAGGTTTCACTGTAAGCGCTAGAGAACAATTGTTTAGGGATTTTCGTAATAGTAACAAAGCGATAAAAAGTAAATAAAAATAAAGGTAAATAGTTTCTACAACTGGCCCAATGTTTTTTTTAGCACAAAGTACAAGCCGGTGGTACTTCTTATAATGGCTATAACGTTCTTGAGTACACACAGGAGGATTCGTCTAGTTATTTTCATCACATGTTTTTGATTAATGTTTATCGTTTTGGTAAGTGTTATGTGGGTAGACCTATGTTAGTGCACCGTCCTATCCAAGGCTAATGCACACTTACGATTACACTACTTGCAAGTCTCGGCAAATACAAGAAAGTAATTAAGAAATAAATCTAACAGAAGCAATAAACTTGTGGTATCTACCACTCCCTTATGTGAAGTATTGCAAGCTGGGGTTTAGGTTTCTGTCACTCCGGCAACCCACCACAAGAAATCCAACACTCAATGAATTCCTCTAGGCCCTTAAAAGGTGAAGTGCTATGTAGTAGACGTTCACATAACACCACTAGAGAAAAAACAACATAAATTAAATATCAAACCTTTAAATATTACTCAACAAAACATGATTACTAGTATCTAGACTTCTCACATGTCCTCAAGAACTAAATGGTCTACTCACAACACATCATAAGGTACATGATCAGAGGTGATAAATGGATGAATAACAAACTGGTCATAAAGTGCAAACACCGATAAATCTCATAAGCATCAACTACAAACAAGTAATTCACACCGGGAGAGAGATCTAGTGGGAAACAACGATATAGAACCCTAATTGTTACAGCGGGACAGAGGTGGATGGTGAGGATGATGGTGCTAGTGGTGATGACGATGACGATGATGATCTTGATGATGCCCGGTGCGATGACGGTGACGGTGGTGACAATTTCCCCCCTCCGTGAGGGAATTTCCCCGGCGGAATCTCCCTGCCAGGAATTTGTTTTCTTCTCTCTGTCGCGAAGAGGCGGCGGAAAAATTATACGAAGTGCCTTCCTTGGATTTTTAGGTCACGGGGGGTAAGTGCCCCGAAGGAGTGCCGGAAAAGGGGCATGGGCCCCTAGGGGCCCACCGGGCGCGACCAAGTGGGGGCCCGCGCCTGGCTGCCCCCGGCTCCCCTCTGGCAGCCCTTCGGGCTCCCTGGTGATTTATGACAAAACATTGTTTTCTGATTTTTCCCGATTTTTCGGACGTCCAGAAAATATCCCTTCTGACAAGTGCCTTTTCCAGCTGTTTTTGGACTATGATAAATAATTTTGTAAAACTAGAGAACACAGAGAAAACAACAAAATAACAGAAGTATAATGTTATAATAGGCGAAATATCAATGAATAAGGGAACATTATCATATTAAATAGTGATGCAAAATGGACGTATCAACAGTTTAGCTGCCTAGTGATACGTCTCAAACGTATCTATAATTTCTTATGTTCCATGTTGTTTTCATGCCATATGCTACATGTTTTCTGTACACTTTACATCATTTTTATGGATTTCCTAGGACTAACCTATTAAGAAGATGCCAGAGAGCCAGTTCTTGTTTTCTGTTGTTTATGGTTTCAGAAAAATTGTTCTGGAAATATTCTCGGAATTGGAAGAAATAAAATCCCAAGGTCTTAGAAATCTGTCACGTACACGGAGCCCGGAGGGGACCCGGAGGGGACCCGGAGGGGGGCCCTGGAGCCATGATACATCCAAAACGTATCTCCTTTTCCGAACACTTTTGCTATTGTTTGCCTCTAAACTTGTGAGTTTTGGATACAACTAACACAGACTAACGCTGTTTTCAACAGAATCACCTTGGTGCTTGTTTTGTGTAGAAAAATCAACTTTCAGAAAATTGCCCGAAAAAGTTCCTGAAGTCCTTATTTTACCCGAAGACCCCCGGAGCTAGAAGAAGAGCCAGAGGGGGTCAAGGAGGGGCCCACACCATGCCTGGGCACGTCCCCCCAAGGCTGTGCCTACAGGTAGTGTGGTGGCCCCAGGCACCCCCTCGGGATCCCCTTTCGACTACTTATGCCACATAACCCTAAAACAGAGGGGGGGTTCATCATATTCCCGAGAAACACACCAGAGCGCCGCCGCCACTTCGAAACTCAATTCGCGGATCAGAAGTTCCTGTTTTGGCTCCCTGCCGGGACGGGGATTCGGAGAAGATCATCACCATCGTCACCGCCACCACTTCTCCATCAACCATCCAGGATTCCCCCATCCATGTGTGATTAATCCCCGCTGTAGGCTGAGAGGGATGGAAGGGATTGGATGAGATCGTTCATGTAATAATGTCAGATTGTTAGGGCATAGTGCCTAGTATCCGTTGTTAGTGCTTTATATCGTTGTTGCAACTTGATATGCTTAATGCTTGTCACTAGGGCCCGTGTGCCATGATCTCAGATCTGAACATGTTATTGTTTCATGAGTCTAATTATGTTTCTTGATCATATCTGCAAGTTGTTTACACACATTATTGTCCGGAACCCGAGGCCCCAAAGTGACAGAAATTGGGACAACCGGAGGAGATGGCTGTGATGTGAGGATGACATGTGTTCACGAAGTGTTAATGCTTTGCTCAGGTGCTTTATTAAAATGATCACCTTAATTACCAGTAGTTTCCCTTGAGGCCCCACTGAAAACGGGCTGGTAGGACAAAAGATGTTTTGCAAGTTTCTCATTGGGAGCATGTACCACTAATTTGGAACACATGCCCATGGTTTGCCTAGAACTTGGATGCTTTATTATTATCTATCTGCAATGCCTATGTTTTGATTATTATATAAACTATCTTATCCATGCAACGCCAGTTCATCCATCCCTATGCCTATAGTATTTTAATCTTGCTATTTTCCGCAATTGCTACTGATGTTACTATTTTAATCCTGCTGTTATTTTACTACTACTGCTGCTATAAAACTATTACCACTGATAAACCTGTTGCGAGCAAGTCTATTTCAGGTGCAGCTGAACTGGCAACTCATCTGTTAAGGCTTATAAATATTCTTTGGCTCCCCTTGCGTCGAATCAATAAATTTGAGTTTTACTTCCCTCGAAGACTGTTGCGATCCCATATACTTGTGGGTCATCAAAGACTATTTTCTGGCGTTGTTGCTGGGGAGCATAGCTTTATTTATTTTCTCACTTGAACATGATACTGTTCGCTGCAAGCTTTTCATAATGAGTAAAACTCGTGATGAAAAAGTCTCTATATTACCATCCACTACAAGGAGAGGTACAACTCTAAACACCTTTGTTGCTCTTGATTCACCATCTATAATGAGTAAGCTTCTTACACCACTACATGCTACACACACTGCTACTTCTGCGGGGTCTGAAAATGCTTCTGATACTTTTGATGATGCTTCTATTGTGCTTGATGATACCTGTTCACTAGGTTCTTTCCTAGATGCTACAATTGCTAGAGCTAAACAAATTGAAAACACTGAAATTCCTGTTGAAAATGTTGGTACACCTGTTAATTCACCCAAGTCTAGAGAAATTCCTAGTGATGATCTTGAGGAAACTTACGTTGAACTTAATGATGTCTTTATTGAGGAAGTTCAAGCTACTACTAGCGCAAGTGCTCTTAAGAGTATTCTTGCAAGCCATGCTGTTAAATAGAAATCTTCTCCTGATGCTAAGTTTGCTACATCTCCCATACACTTTAAAGATACGGATTATGATTTCTTTCTAGATTTATCTGACATATCTATTGTTGAGAAAGAACCTTTTTGTGGTACTAAAAGTAAAGTGCTATGGAACATATGAATGAGATTTCATCTTTGAGTAGTTTATTTTCTGATAATATTAAGAAACACACTTACTTTGTTACCAAGATCTTCCCTTTCTCTTTGAAAGATGAAGCTAAAACTTGGTTTAACAATCTGTCACCTGGATCTATTGATAGTCCTATGGGTTTGGTTAATGCTTTCTTTAAAAAAAATCCTGCTAGTGCTCAACATGCTGCTTTGCAGAATATCTTTAACTTTAAGCAAATTGAAGGAGAGAAAATGCCTGAATCTTGGTCAAGGTTTTGTTCTTTAATAAGAGCTATATCTGGAAATCCATTACCTAAAAATGAGCTCCTAGATATATTTTATAATGGACTAACTGTTGAATCTAGGACATACCTGGATAGTTGTGCTGGTTGTGTTTTCAGGAAAATAACTCCAGAAGAAGCTGAGGAATTATTGGCTAAAATAGCCAAAAATCATGATGATTGGACTATATTTGAGCCTACACCAACACCAGAACCAACACCAATACCAACACCCAAGAAGAGGGGAATGCTTGTATTAAATGATGAAGTGATGAGGGAAGCCAAGAAATCTCTTAAAGAGAGGCGTATTAAATCTGAAGATGTGAAGAATCTACCACCTATAGAAGAACTATGTAAGCCAATTCCTCATCCACCAACAGTTGAGGTACACTTTCTCCAATATTTTGATAATAGAGATATTCCCTATTCTAAACCACCTGATCAATGCTTAGATGAATTTGATAATTATGTTGTTAAGAAAGAATCAATGCTTAGATGAATATGAGAATGCAGAATCATCTAATGGAAAACTCTAGAGCTATTGATAATTTGCATGGTATTATTGACAGAACCTCTAATGATGTTAAAATGCTTGTTAAACATTTTCATATGGTTCAAACTCAAATTGATCAACTCACTAAAGTGCAAAAACATTTGCTAGCTAATGCTTCTAGAGAAAAACATGTTAGTGAAATAATTACTAGAAGTGGTGTTTCTACTCAGGATCCCTTGTATCCTGAAGGACATCCTAAAAGAATTGAACAAGATTCTCAACAACCTAAAAACAATAGTTCTCCTTCTAAGAAAAAGAAGAAGAGACATAAAACTGTTGTAGAATCTCCTGAACTTGCTAAGGATCCTAATAGTATATATATCTCTGATGTTGAAACTGAAAGTGGTAATGATAAAAGTGATGCTTCTGATAAAGAAGAAACTAAAGTTGAACCTGAAAAGCAAACTAAAACTTCAAAGTGTACTAAGGAGGATTTCATTGCTAATAAACATGGTAGTGAGAGAGAACCTTGGGTACAAAAAGCAATGTCTTTTCCTAATAAGAAATACAAATCAAAGGAGGAAGAACATTATAACAAGTTTTGTGAATGGATGAAGCCCTTGTTTTTGCAAATTCCTTTGACTGATGCTATTAAGTTGCCTTACTCTAAATATATGAAAGATATTGTCTCTAACAAAAGAAAAATTCCTAATGAGGAAATTTCCACTATGCTTGCTAATTACTCTTTCAATGGCAAGGTTCCAAAGAAGCTTGGAGATCCTGGTATTCTCACTATTCCGTGTTCTTTTAAAAATAATTATGTTATAACTGCTTTATGTGATATGGGAGCAGGAGTTAGTGTTATGCCCTTTTCTCTCTATAAGAGGCTCTCTCTGAAAAATTGATACCCACTGATATATCTTTGCAAATGGCTGATATATCTACTGCTATTCCTATTGGTATATGTGAGAATGTTCATGTTCAAGTGAATACTAACTGTTTGATATTAACCGACTTTGTTGTGTTGGAAATATCTGAAGATGATAATATGTATATTATTATTGGGAGACGTTTTCTTAACACTGCAGGGGATTTTATTAATTGCAATCAAGGAAAAGTAACTTTTAATGTTAATGATAAAGAGCACACAGTTTATTTTCCCAAGAAGATTGATAGGAGATATGGTCTAAATTCAATTGAAAATATTGAGACTGTCAAGATTGGAGAATTCTATTGTCCCATTCCAGTGCCACCAAAAGAATATGAAATTATTATGATTGGGACTATGTCTATCAAGGTTGAGGTAAGATAATCATTTAGTGATAAGCAAAGTTTTGCTTCATATAAAAATTGTTTTGGTAACAAGACTTGATCAACCTTGTTAACAAAGTGATTTTCAATGAAGAGAACAATGTTTTCACTTTTATGTTTATGTTTTCACCATGTTCCCACCATGCTATTTTAGTATAATTATGTTTCCACCATCCATAGTCATGTTTTCATCTTGATTACTGTGGTTACCCATGTTTTCACCACCCATAATTTTGTTTTCACCACTTCCACCTTTGTTTTCACTGGTTATTTGCTGTTTGAAATGTCTTAGAACCTATGTAGTTCTGTTTTTGGTTTTGTTTTACACCTTTCTATATTTGTTTTTCTACTTTTTAATTATTTATTAAATTCTAGAAATTGCTCGAAAATGAAGTTTCTCTAAAAATTCCAGAAAAATTATATTAAATTTCTACGTAAAAAATGCGGCAGAGAGGCACATGGGAGACCCTAGGGGACCCACCATGCAGGAAAACCATGCCTGGGCACGGCCTGGCCCCTGGTGGCGCCTGCACATGGTGTGGGTCCCTCTGTCCCTCCACTAGCTCTCCTCTCTACCAAACACTCCACTCTTTCTCCCAAAATCAAAAACATTCCTGGAACCCGAGCTCTTGCTGTTCTTCTTTGCGAATTTCTTGATCTCTTTGCTTAGCCCATCTTTGTTGCTGAAATTTGGTGCATTTGCTCTCCGGTATGTGACTCCTATGATTATCCAAGTAGAATTTTGTTTAGTGGAGTATTTCTTGAGTATTTTGGTACTGTAGGTGACATCTTATGTGAGTTTGCATGCTTGATTTTTGTTGAAACAATGTAGTTTTGATGCATGTATAGCTCTCCCACAAGTCTCTATAGTAGTTTCTATCGTATAGTTGTTTGAAATCAATTTTTGTGATGTTAGCTATTTTTTTTTGAAATGGACAACTTCAAGTTTGGAGAAATATTTAGGAGTGATGCACCTAGGAGGATAAGGCATTCACGCTCAGCTACCGTGCTGATACCTTCGTATAATCAGAACCTCATTGCACCAAGTATCGACGATGCGGGGGATTATGGGGATGCAAATCCATCTACCTTCCCTTGCTATACTTTTCTTAATGATGAAGGCGTTCTCGAGGATTTCTTGCAGCTGATTGGTAGGGCTGGTTTAACGAATTACATGAATGATGAGATCCCTCAGTATGCTTTATTGACAAAAACTTTTGTTGAGATCTTCAAATTCAATAACTCACAGTATGACCCAACTGCTGCCTTCAAAATCTATGATAGACCTGTTGCCATGCCTTTGGAATTTTTTTTGCAGCATTACATGTATTAACGTATTGGGACAGCGAGGAAGATTCAAGAAAGGCCCGCTGATTTGATGGAGCTCTACCGTGGAATTACCAATGATGATGACCGCTTAGCTCAGCGCGGCAAGATAAGAAATATTCAACTCCCCGCTATTAGATATTTCACTTACTACCTTTCTACTAGTGTTCTTGCTAGGGAAAACACTATTAATATTTCAAATTACCATCTTGCTTTTCTTGCTGCTGCATTGACCGGTAGCGATAAGTATAACCTTGGTTCATTCATTGCTCGCCGCTTAGCTGCTAAAGGACCCATTTATGGGGGTATTGTTGCTACACGTGTTTTGACTGCTCTAGGCCTCTCTGTTGCTCCACATGATGTTTTATTAGCTCCACAGAGACTTGACCTTGCTGCCATGAAGGCTCACCACTTTGTTACTACAAACTCTATTGCTGGACATCTAGTATATAGAGTTTTCTTTACTGACGGTGACGAGAGGGAAGTTCTCTTGCCACAACCTGTTTTGTTTGATATTAGCAGGACACCATGGTCGCGTTCAAAGGAGGAGTTGGATGAGCAGCTGCGCTTTCTTGAATTCCATGCGAAGCACGACCTCGAGCATCAGACGGGGCAGAACGTGCCCTCTGAGGGCTACACCACGCAGTACACCGGGGCGTCCTTGAGCTCATATCAGGAGGATGGCTCATCCTCGACACACTATGGGGGCGCCACTTCATGGCCCTCTTGGGATTGATCTCCACGTAGGCCATAATCCTAAGCTTGGGGGGTGGTATGCCGACATCACTCTCGTCTACATATCACATTTTTGTCGGTTCTTTGTATATCCATGTTTTCATTTCTTTCGCTTCTTTTTGTTTTTATTGTTTTGTTCTTGCTTTCCAAAACATAAAAATATTTGTGTTGTTTCTCTTGTTTTGCTTCTTTAGTTTCTTTTGTTGTTTTCTTTACTTTCTCATTTCATTTTAATATTCAAAAATCCAAAAAGATTTTGCTTCTGTTTGCTTGTTTCCTTATGTTCTTGTTTTTAATTCGAAAACCCAAAATATTTGTTGTTCTTCTTTGCTTTTGTAAAGTTTGCTGCAGAGTTCAGTAGTCCTCCGTGACTCCATTGGAGCTTGGTTATCATTCTACATTATTCAATCAACAAAAGTGAAGAGCAATAATGACGATTACGATGATCCAAGTTGTGGTGAGAGGCTTGTATGAACTCTATTTGTTTTCATTTTTGTACATATACTCATTCATGTGGACATGCTTAGTTTGTTCATGTAAGGTGTATGTTATTTAATCGATGCTTAGTAGTTCATGATCTCTCATGTTTAGTTCCAACTTATTAATATTACATAGCATGTCATATAAATGTTTGCTTGCATTGTTTTATTCATAGAAGGGTATGAATTGTGGTATCTCCCTCTGAATGTTTCGCTTAAATCGACTTGGCACATGCTCACGCATGCATAAGACTGAAAAACAAAAGTCAATTAAGTCTCGGTGATTTATTTTGCCTAAGAGTATTTGTATGACTTTTATGCCCCCGTTAATTTTGTTTTCTTGCAAGCATGATTATGACAGTTGTTGCTCTCTTGATTGTCGCTCCCTGTCTATTGCTAGCCTTCACATGTACTGAGTATGAGCTCTACTCGTGCATCCAACTCCCAAAAACCAAAGTTTCCAAATTTGTCCACCATACCTACCTATATGTGGTATTTCACCGTCACTCCAAGTAAATTTCTCATGTGCTACCTTTAAAATCTTCAAAAATCATTCCTGTTTTGTGCCCATGTTTTAGCTCATGAGGATGTAAATAGAGAATTTTTATCTCACTTGTTGATTGGACTTTGCA
This sequence comes from Alopecurus myosuroides, assembly GCA_028641055.1. Lineage (NCBI taxonomy): Eukaryota > Viridiplantae > Streptophyta > Magnoliopsida > Poales > Poaceae > Alopecurus > Alopecurus myosuroides. The sequence goes on from CM054059.1 coordinate 243,241,922, forward strand.
CACCTGTACTAGTGGCTTCAACCGCTTATCCAAATGATAGAAGAGCTGGCAGCGGGGTGTCCAGCCCCAAAATTGGTTACTATAAATTCTCTTCACTATTTTTGCCCCTGATTTATCAGTCAAAGCATAAGTGTAAACAAAAGAGAAGAGGGATGGCCTTCTATACCAGTTGCGTCCTTCAATGGGAGCCGATCTTGCAAGGTCTAGTTGGCTTGTGACGTATTGTATTGTCTGTTTACCATTCTTTGACATAAGCATACACATCTCTACAAAAATGTTTTCAATACCTCTGTTTATAAAATAAAAATCTCTAGCACATGAGTTAATCCCTGCTCCCCTCTGCAAAGGGCCTTTCTTTTACTTTTACGCCGAGTCTTCGCCTTCTCACTTTATGCAATTTCTTGAAAGCATGGTTGTCATTCTTAGTTTAATGTGCTTGTCCCAGAACACGATTGATTGGGGTATAACTTTGATGCTTGTATTTTGATATATTTACTTCTAGTCTTCACTTGAACCTCAGAGGTTCCCTGGCATTTATGTTTTGCTCCATTATTAAGGGCAAGCGAGATACCACTTTAGCATATCTTATTATGAACATTACAATCCCGCATATTGATATATTTCATGTTGTTTATTATTAGTGTGTTGGTATCTCTTCATGGTTTGCATAACTATTAGGATACTTTATTTGCATACTTCTGATTATGAATTGTCTAAGCATTTGATCATATAGTGAGAATGTTTACATCATATGAAACAAATGTGTTCGTAAAAGTTCTTTTACTGCACCCAGTTGTCAACTGAATTGCTTGAGGACAAGCAATAAGCTAAACTTGGGGGAGTTGACATGTCCAAAACATATCTCCTTTTCCGAACACTTTTGCTATTGTTTGCCTCTAAACTTGTGAATTTTGGATAAAAATAACACAAACTAACGTTGTTTTTAGCAGAATTACCTTGGTGTCTCGTTTTGTGCAGAAAAATAAACATTCAGGAAATTTCCCGGAAAAGATCCTGAAGTCCTTATTTTACCCGAAGACCACCGGAGCGAGAAGAAGATCCAGAGGGGGCAAGGATGGGCCCACACCATGCCTGGGCGCGCCCCCCCTAGGCCACCCCTACAGGTGGTGTGGTGGCCCCATGCACCCCCTCGGGCTCCCCTTTCGACTACTTATGCCCCGTAACCCTAAACAGAGGGGGGTTCGTCATATTCCATAGAAACACACCAGAGCACCACCGCCACCTCGAAACTCAATTCGGGGATCAGAAGTTCCTGTTCTGGTGCCCTACCGGGACGGGGATTCAGAGGAGATCATCGCCATCGTTGCCGCCACCACTTCTCCATCAACCATCCAGGATTCTCCCATCCATGTGTGAGTAATCCCCACTGTAAGATGAGAGGGATGATTGGGATGGGATGAGATCGTTCATGTAATAATGCCAGATTGTTAGGGCATAGTGCCTAGTATCCGTTGTTAGTGCTTTATATCATTGTTGCAACTTGTTATGCTTAATGCTTGTCACTAGGGCCTGAGTGACATGATCTTCGATCTGAACATGTTATTGTTTCATGAGTATAATTATGTTTCTTGATCATATATGCAAGTTTTTTACACATATTATTGTCCGGAACCCGAGGCCACGAAGTGACAGAAATTGGGACAACCGGAGGGGATGGTTGTGATGTGAGGATCACATGTGTTCACGGAGAGTTAATGCTTTGCTCCGGTGCTTTATTAAAAGGATCACCTTAATTACTAGTAGTTTCCCTTGAGGCCCCGCTAAAAACGGGTTGGTAGGACAAAAGATGTTGTGCAAGTTTCTCATTGGAGCACGTACGAATAATTTGGAACACATGCCTATGGTTTGCCTAGAACTTGGATGCTTTATTATTATTTATCTGCAATGACTATGTTTTGATTATTATATAAACTATCTTATCCATGCAATGCCCGTTCATCCATCCCTATGCCTACAGTATTTTAATCCTGTTGTTTTCCGCAATTGCTATTGTTGTTACATTTTTAATCATGTTGTTATTTTACTACTACTGCTGTTATAAAACTGTTACCACTGATAAACTGTTGCGAGCAATTCTACTTTCAGGTGCAACTGAACTGACAACTAATCTGTTAAGGCTTATAAATATTGTTTGGCTCCCCTTGTGTCGAATCAATAGATTTGGGTTTAATTTCCCTCGAATACTGTTGCGATCCCCTATACTTGTGGGTCATCAATCCACCACACCATAGGGTGGCACAAACCCCCTTGGCCACGCCACCAGGTGGTGTGGCTCCCCTGGACACCCACCGACATCGCCCTTTTGCATATTTAAGCTCCTCATCGGGTTAACCGTAAATACCCGAGCCTCCATCCACGAAAAGTTCCGTAGCCGTCGTCATTGTCAACCCTAGTTTGGCAGGGTTTTGAAGCTCTCCCCGGCACCCTGCCGGGAGGGGAATTCATCACAAGAGGGCTCTACATCACCATGCTTGCCTCCGAGTGATGCGTGAGTAGTTTATCCTTGGACTACGGGTCCATAGCAGTAGCTAGATGGTTGTATTCTCCTCTTTATGCCACCATGTTCAGATCTTGTGAGCTGCCTAACATGGTGAAGATCATCTATGTGTAATGCTACATGTTGTGTTTGGTAGGATCCGATGAATATTGAATGCTATGTCAAGTGATTGTCAATCTATCATGTTTATGTTGTTTATGATCTTGCATGCTCTCCGTTACTAGTAGATGCTCTGGCCAAGTTGATGCTTGTAACTCCAAGAGGGAGTATTTATGCTCGATAGTGGGTTCATGCCTCCCTTTCATCTATGCTCGAGTGACAGAAACGTGACGGATGGGGGATGTGTTGTTTCCATTAGGGAGAAAATAACAATGTTTTAATTGTTTACATTACACACTTTACTTAAGGCAATAATCCGTTGCTTGCAACTTAATACCCGAGGTTTGATTGGATTACGCTCTGAGGGTGGATTATTAGTCATAGATGTAGTTGGATAACAGTCTATGAATTATGTTGTAATGCCCACATGAATCACATAGCAATCATCATGTCATGCGTATGCACTACGGTGCATCCTTTATATCTGTCAATTGCCCAGTTGTAATTTGTTTACCCAGCATGTTATCTATCTTTTATGGAGAGACACCACTAGTGACCTGTGGACCCCGGTCCATTCTTTTACACTGAAAATACAACCATTACAAACACTGTTTACTTTTCATTCACTGCCATCATTGTTCTGTTTTCATTTACTGCAAACAAGCACTTTTTTCCATATTATACATCAAATCCTTTGTGTTAGCAAAACCGGTGAGATTGACAATCTCACTGTTTCGTTGGGGCAAAGTATCTTGGTTGTGTTGTGTGCCGATTCCATGTTGCTGCTGAGCCTGGTAGTGCGTCCTGCCAACATCAACTGTCAATAATCTTCAGAAGTGATTTCTTTCTCCTACTGGTCGATTCAACCTTGGTTTCTTTCTGAGGGAAAAACTTGTTGCTATACTCTTCATACCTTCCTCTTGGGGTCTCCCAACGAACATGTGCCCACACGCAAACAAGATTTTGTATGGCGTCATTGCCAGGGAGGAAGAGGATTTCTGCAAGGGGAGTCTCTCACCTCCAATCTCTTTACTTTGTTTTAGTTTTGCTTACTTTATTTTATTTTTTCTTGTTTGCTTCTTTATATCAAAAACACACAAAAATTAGTTCCTATTTAAATCCGTCTTTATGTCTAGTCCTGTCCCTATTACCATGTCACCTTAGGAAATGATCTTCACTTTCAAACAGGAAAGTGAGGAGAGTTTTAAACAAGCTTGGTCTAGAGTTTTTGATTCCTATTGTAAAACTGAACCTAGAATGACTATAAGCTTGTTTGTTCATATTTTTTACTTTGGTCTTGTTCTTTGCTATAGATATGCTTTAGATACTTTACTAGGAGGAGATTTACTTCACTATGATGGGGATCAAGCTTTTAATGCCATAAAAATTGATTTCAACCTATAGCTCACCTAGTAGATCTTATATAGCCCTCGCAAGCATTCATGCTAGATTAAACACTCTTGAGACACATATCTTGCTTAAAAGAAGGTTATAATCAGATTCGTGAACATTATGATTATGTCCTAGTAAATTTTGGAGCCTCAAATTTGATCCCTACAGTAAAAGTTGTTATAAATGGTGAAAACTTTCATGCTCGTTGTGATATTATGTCTGAATTTTGTCTTATGCCTAAACAGATTTACGAATCTTTGAGTCTTTGGGGACTTTCTGAGGGTGGAGAAGGAATTCCTCTTACCAATAATGCCATTATATTTCCCACTGGGATAATTGAAGGAGTGTTTACAAAACTCCTAGGAAGTACGGTATCCACTGATTATCTTGTTACTGAATGTGTAGGAGAAGGCCAAATTACTCTCGGAAGATCTTTGCTAAAGCTCTTGGGAGAAACTATTAACATGGGAAAAGGCACCATGAATTTCACCTCCATACCGGGTTTCAATCATATGTTCCCTAAATTTAAGAGTAAGGGTAAGAAAGGTAAATGTAAGGCTTCTGGTCTCAAATTGGATGCTTCTTCACTTGAAAATACTTGATTCTTGTTTTCTGGGCCTAACTAAAAGGCGTTAAAGAAAAGCACTTCTTGGGAGATAACCAATGTTTTTATTTTTGCAATGTTTTCCTCTGTTTTTATTTGAGTCAAGGTGTTGTTTACTTCTGTAGAAACTCCTTTATATCTTTACTTTCTCGTATTTGTTGTGCCAAGTAAAGTCTCTAGTGAAAAGTTGAAGTTAGATTTGGATTTCTGTGCAGGAACAGATTTTTGCTGTCCACTGTTTAATTCGTATAAATTCACAGAAAAATAGAAACTACCTGAAAATGTTTGTGCATGATCCTCAGCTATTTATGAAACTTTTTCTAGTTTTGAGTTTTCTGATCTGAGCAACGTAAGTGCCTCAAAAAAATTCATCTTTACATGCTATTCTGGTTTGACAAATTCGCCCTTTTTACTTTGCATTATCTGTTTTACTATGTTGAGTGGATTTCTTTCCTCCATAAAACATCAGTGGATGTAGCTAATGTTTAAAAAGTATTAATAATGCTTGTGTCCATGGATAACATGTGAGTTTTTGATTATGCACTAACCCTCTAATAAGAATTACTTTGAGTTTGGTGTGAAGGAAGTTTTCAAGGGTCAAGAGAAGAGGATGATATAATGTGATCAAGAAGAGTGAAAACCCTAAGCTTGGGGATGCCCCCGTGGTTTATCCCAGCAAATTCCAAGAAGACTCAAGCGTCTAAGCTTGGGGATGCCCAATGCATCCCCTTCTTCATCAACAACTTATCAGGTCACTTCTAGTGAAACTATATTTTTATTCGGTCACATCATATGCACTTTACTTTGAGCGTATGTTTGTTTTTGTTTTGTTTTTATTTTATTTACCTTGCTGCAATAAACTTAGTTGGAACCCACCATTCTTGTGTGGGAGGGAGACACGCTCCGCTTTTTCATATGAATACTCGTATTCTTCATCATACTTCTATTTTTCGTTTTCTTCTAGTTGCTGCAAATCCTTTTTAGCTCATGTTTTTCATGCATATTTTATTCAGAGCTGTTAGTTCTAGTAGAGTAGTAGAACTCTCTTGTTTCCTTGATATATCATTTGGAGAGTTTTTGGTTAGATAAAATGATTAGTGTTGGAAAGCAATAAAATATTTCATGCTTATAACGGTGCAAAAAGAAGCTTGTTTATACCGTGGCTAGACTTTATCATGTCACGTTGGATATTATTTTAATTCTATGCTTAGTAGTTATTATTGTAGCATGACTTGTCTCAATTATCTGAGAGTGCGTAATGTGCCATTGAAAGAGTCATGAGTTGTTTTTTTTTCACACCGAAGCATAATATTGTGGTATTCTCTTCGAATGCTTTCTTTCGTTGACTTGACGCTTGCTTACACCATGTTATGACTATAAACCAATCACCTCTAGCCTCTATGATCATTTAGTTTTTGGCTTGTAATACCGTTTATGCTTTGATTAATAATGTTTTTGTCACTATGCATGTTTATGGAAATTATTGCTCTCTTAATTTGTCGCTCCCAGTCTTTTGCTAGCCTCCACCTGTACTGAGTATGAGCTCTACCCATGCACCCAACTCCCCAAAACCAAAATTTTCCAAATGTGTCCACCATACCTACCTATATGTGGTATTTAACCGCCACTCCAAAGTAAATTTCTCATGTGCTACCTTTAAAACCTTCAAAATTATACCTGTCTTGTGCCCCTATTTTAGCTCATGGGGATGCAGGTAGACGATCTTTATCTCACTTGTTGATTGGACTTTACACATCTGGACTAGTGGCACATCCGCTTATCCAAATTCATAGAAGAGCTGGTAACGGGGTGCCCAACCCCAAACTTGGTTTCTTCACTCTTTTCCCCCTGATTTATCAGTTAAAGTATAATTGTGTAAACAAAAGAGAATAGGGATGATCTACTGACCCCAGCAGAAAGAACGTCCTTCAATGGGAGCCGCTCTTGTAAAGTCTAGTTGGCTTGTGACGTACTGTATTGTCTGTTTTCCATTAGTTGACATAAACATACACCTCTCTAAAAAATTGTTTTCAATACCACTGTTTATAAAATAAAAAGCTCTAGCACATGAGTTAATCCCTGCTTTACTCTGCGAAGGGCCTTTGTTTTACTTTTATGTTGAGTCTTCATCTTCTAACTTTATGCACAATTAAGAGAGCATAGTTGTCATTCTGAGTATAATGTGCATCAGTCCCAAAGATTATTATTGATTGACTCATGATATGTTATTACTTGTTCTACCACTTGAACTTTAAACGTGTCCTCGCATTTATGTTTTGCTCTCACTTTTAAGGACAAGCGGAATACCACTTTGCTACGTTTTCTTTATGCTCGAAAAAAACGTATAACTTTCAAGCGCATTATTATTCATGATCATTTATTTGTGTCACTTTTCATGTTGCAACATGGTTGCTAAGTTTCATTATTAGAATTATATCTATCATGTTTATATTTAGAGTACTATGATCTTAGCTTACAAATGCTTTTACAAATATGATGATCAAGATTATGTTGGTAGCATGTCACATTAGAGATTATTTTGTTTTTATCGTTTTACCTACTCAAGGAAGAGTACAACTAAGCTTGGGGATGCTTGATACGTCTCAAACGTATCTATAGTTTCTGATGTTCCATGTTGTTTCCATGCCATATGCTACATGTTTTCTATACACTTTACATCATTTTTATGGATTTCCTAGGACTAACCTATTAACAAGATGCCACAGAGCCAATTCCTGTTTTATGTTGTTTTTGGTTTCAAAAAAGTTGTTTTGGAAATATTCTCGGAATTGGACGAAAAAAATCCCAGGGTCTTAGAAATCTGTCACGTACACGGAGTCCGGAGGGGGGCCCTGGAGCCACCACACCATTGGGTGGCGCAACCCCCCTTGGCCGCACCACCAGGTGGTGTGGCCCCCTGGCCACCCACCGACATCGCCCTTTCGCCTATTTAAGCTCCTCCTCGGGGTTAACCCTAAATACCCCAGCCTCCATCCACGAAAAGTTATGTAGCCGCCGTTATCGTCAAACCTAGTTCGGGAGGGTTCTAAAGCTCTCCTCGACACCCTGCCGAGAGGGGAATTCATCACCAAAGGACTCTACATCACCATGCCTGCCTCCGGAGTGATGCGCGAGTAGTTCATCCTTGGACTACGAGTCCATAGCAGTAGCTAGATGCTTGTCTTCTCCTCTTTATGCCACAATGTTTAGATCTTGTGAGCTGCCTAACATGGTCAAGATCACGTATCTGTAATGCTACATGTTGTGTTTGCTCGAATCCGATGAATATTGAATGCTATGTCAAGTGATTATAAATCTATCATTTTTATGTTATTAATGATCTTGCATGCTCTCCGTTACTAGTAGATGCTCTGGCCAAGTTGATGCTTGTAACTCCAAGAGGGAGTATTTATGCTCGATAGTGGGTTCATGCCTCCCTTTCATCTGTGCTCGAGTGACAGAAACGTGACGGATGGGGGATGTGTTGTTGCCATTAGGGAGAAAACAACATTGTTTTCATTGTTTACATTACACACACTTTACTTAAGGAAATAATCTTTTGCTGCAACTTAATACCCGAGGTTTGATTGTATTACACTATGAGGGTGGATTATTAGTCATAGATGCAGTTGGATAACGGTCTATGAATTATGTTGTAATGCCCGCATGAATCACATAGTAATCATCATGTCATGCATATGCACTACAGTGCAGCCTTTATATCTGTCAATTGCCCAGCTGTAATTTGTTTACCCAACATGTTATCTATCTTTTATGGATAGACACCACTAGTGAACTGTGGACCCCGGTCCATTATTTTACACTGATAATACAACCACTCCAAACACCGTTTCGTTTTCATTCACCGCCATCATTGTTCTCTTTTCATTTACCGCAAACAAGCACCGTTTTTCACATTATACATATAATCCTTTGTGTTAGCAAAACCGGTGAGATTGACAACCTCACTGTTTCGTTGGGGCAAAGTAGCTTGGTTGTGTTGTGTGCAGATTCCACGTTGCTGCTGAGCCTGGTAGTGCGCCCTGCCAACATCAGCTGTCAACAACCTTCAGAAGTGATTTCTTTCTCCTACTGGTCGATTCAACCTTGGTTTCTTTCCGAGGGAAAAACTTTCTGCTATACTCTTCATACCTTCCTCTTGGGGTCTCCCAACAAACGTGTTCCCACACGCAAGCAACAAGCTACTCGTTGTTGGACCTCCGCCGGTTGGTTTAGGACGATGACTTCACTTTTGTGGTAGTTAAATTTTAACCCACACATGTTTTTGAAACACATGAGAAAGGACTTCAGGTTAGCGATCTCCTGGTCATTGTGTTGGAGTAGGATGATCGTGTCATCGACATACTGGAGGTGAGTGATGCCACCCGGAAACAGGTGTGGAACAACTCCGTGGATGTGCCCAGCGGAGTTGGCCTTAGAAAGAATCACCAAGAGCCCCTCGGCGTAAAGGTAAACATGTGGGGGGGGGAGAGGGTCGCCCTGGTGCACCCCTGTTTTGTTTCGGAAGAAAGGGCTTCGTTGTTTATTGAGATGGATGTTTGTCCCCTCCGCCACGAGTTGGGAAGTTATGTGAATGTACCCAGCATCAAAACCTTTCCCGTGAAGCACCTCCGCAAGGAAATCCGAGTTGACCCTATCGTAGGCCTTTTCAAAATCTAGCTTGAGCAGAATTCCCCCAAGCTTCTTGCTGCCAAGCTCATGCATGATCTCGTGAAGGGACAGCGCACCGTCTAAGATGAAACACCCTTTGATGAATGCAGTTTGGTTGTGGCTAATCACTTCATTGGCAACCGGGTCCAGTTTTGAGGCGTACACCTTGGCAATGATTTTGAATATTACGTTGATAAGGGCGATAGGTCAGAATTGGGTAATGTTGTCGGCCCCCGGGTTTTTTGGGATTAGCGTCAACACCCTCAAGTTGAGCCTGGAGATGTCTATTCTTCCGAGCATGAAGTCGTTGAGGATGAGTATCACCCCGTGCTTCACCAGATTCCAATACCTTTTGAAAACGGAACCGGGAACCCATTCGGGCCAAGGGCCATGTCTGATTTCATGCCCTTGACAATGGCCTCGAGTTCTGACTCCAAGAAAGTGTGGCAGAGAGTTTCGTTATCCCTATCCAAGACTAATTGGGCCCCTGCCCAAATGTTGGGAGCCAGTCCGCATTGTCTCGGGGCCGATGAACCCAAGAGGTCGCGATAGAACGATAAATGTGTTGTTGTAGCACCATTTTTTCAGATATTTTCCCCTCACCCGTTTAGAGGGAAGAAATGATACATTTGCGCCTCTTCCCATTGGCGATCGCATGAAAATACGCCGTGTTGGGATCCCCCCCTAAAGTGCCTAGCGAGTTCTGCCTCGTTGTCTCCAATATTCCTCCTCGACTGTGAAGAATTGGAGGAGTTGGTCTTCGAGGTATAATTGAAAGGTTCATTCGTCGTCTTCAAGACCAATTGAGCTCGCTTTCAGGTCTAACTCTTTAGTATCGCGCATGAGAGACTCTTTTTTTGTTTCTAGCCTTCCTACCTAAGTTGTGGCCACCCTCTGAGCCATTGCCTGGTTCCCCCGCTCATGAAGTTCCACCAGTCGATAATATCTCGGCCCCAGACCTTCCCATCAAGGTTCTCCCAGGTAGACAAAATTAGGGCGTAAAAAACGTGAAGTTCGAACCACCCATACTCAAAGAAGAACCAGTTACTACGCATCGGGGTGCCCTCGCTCGGTCTAGGATAAGAGGGGTAAGGTCCGAACCGAGGCTGGTTTCTGCAATCAAGGAGAGGAGGGGGAAGCTGAGGTCAATGGAGGGGGAGATGAAGACCCTGGCCAGAACACACCGAACATGGTTGATGCGCTTGTTGGTCCAGGTGAAGCGCGCCCCGGAACGCTCCACCTCATGAAGCCCCCAGTTGGCAATGTGGATGTTAAATAGGTCTATCCGCGCCCAATTTATGTTGTCATTGTTTTTATCTTGTCCCGCCATAAGATTAAAGTCTACGCACATAACCATAGGGTGTGGGCATCTCGCAATCTTCTTAGAGAGCTCGTCTAGGAACTGAGCTGAGAAGACATGGTCCGCAGGGCCGTAAACATTGATGAAGATGAATTTCTTGTTTGAGACACGGTGTAAGACCTCAAGGCTGAGGTGGTAGAGCCCTCCGTCCATGCTCCAATCCCCAAAGAGGCTATCTCTAACTCTGATGAGCATCCCCTAGATTGTTTGTTTGTCGTCCAAAAGAATGGTTCTCCTGTTTTGAAGCTACGTAGTTTCAGGTCTTAAAATAAGCGCAAGTAACCACCTCCAAGCTACTTGAGTGACCAATCCACTTATCTCGTGTAAATTCAGTGACTGTCGGTGCGTTTATCTTGTCTTAAGATAAGCGTCGATTAAATAAATTTATCTAGATGTATTTTAAAACTAAATACTCTCTCCGTCTTAAAGTTGGACAAAAGTGGATGTGTCTAGACATATTTTAGTGTTAGATACATTATTTTTGTTCAAACTTTAAGACAAATAATGTCAGACGGACGGAATACATCTGTTTCACCTATGCTTATTTTGAGACGGAGAAGGAGTAGATGTGAATATTTGTCCCAACAGTTTAGATTAGTGATGTGGCTGTCTGGATATATACACATGAACATGACTTAGCCATCCTATATTACATATGGTAATTACACCTTCCATTCCCGTGATTAAGCATTTAAGCTCCAAGGAAATATCGCCAAGATCACACGAATAGGCTGCGCAAGACAACAAAATTGCAAGCGATTGCTGCCAAATAGGTCGATTTCGATCGAGCTCCGCTTCTGTGGCTCTCTGCTGCCCTCTCCGCTTATTCCCCCGTCCTCCTCGGTGGGCATGAGCAGCAGAAGAAACGACTCCGGCGCCGAGATGGCTCCTCCCCGCACGGTGATCTGCGTGGGCGACATCCACGGCTACGTCTCCAAGCTGGAGAGCCTGTGGGCGAACCTCCAGTCCGCTCTCCCCGCCGACGCCTTCGCCACCGCGCTCGTCATCTTCCTCGGGGACTACAACGACCGCGGCCCGCACACCCGCCGCGTCCTCGACTTCCTCCTCGCGCTTCCGGCCCGCCACCCGGCCCAGCGCCACGTCTTCCTCTGCGGCAACCACGACCTCGCCTTCGCCGCCTTCGTCGGAGCGCTGCCGCCGCCGCCCGACGGATCCCCTTTCGCTGCCACCTGGGCCGAGTACATCGACAACGAGGCCCATGAAGGTTGGTTCCGCGGGCCAGGGCACGAGGACATGCACGTGCAGGGGAGGAGATGGGGCGGCGCGATCAAGGAGAGGTGGAACCACAAGAAGGGGCTCCCGTACAAGGGCTCTATCTACGATGCTCAGCCCACCTTCGAGTCATACGGCGTCGCCCATGGATCACCAGGTCAGTTCAGGAATTCCCCAATCAATTTGGTTTCGTGCTTCAGGAACATGTATTGTCAATCCAGGAACACGTGTGAAAATAAATTCTGTCTGCACCAACATTACGGTGGTTGGCCTATTTTTTTTTTCTTGAATCAATGTAGTAGGCCTAATTCAACAAAAACCGTACAGCAAGAAATGCTATAAAATTAGAAAAATTAAGTTGGAGACACACTATCACACTATGCTTGGTGATTGCATGAATGACGTCGCTCTTGACAGTAGGCTACAGAAGTTTCAGTATTAATACTTTGTTTCTGATCAGTCTTGAACAGTGCTTTAGTCCTACAAATTAACTACGACTATGAGTATTATTTATAGCCAAGTGAGTTTCCTATACAAGAACGGATTGAATGCCAAACATGGTTTCCAATGCTTCAACAGTGTTTTGGTAAGTTTTAGCAATAGAATTATCAACACCGTAGATCCTCCTTTTTATTAAAGGGTATCCACGATCTATTCTCCATCATTGGAGGCAGGGGTAACTCATGGAGTGAATACCATTTGGCCCATCAATAACACCCAACAACAAATTCGTTTTCTCATCCAGAGTGTGTAAGCATACATTCATAGCTACCAATGCTCCCTGCAGAATTTAACCAAGCAGCTTCTAATTTGCCAGCGGTTCTTATTGCACTGTAGATCTCACGAAAGCAGTGCCTGAGGAGCACAAGAGGTTTCTGCATGACTTGGTTTGGATCATGAAGAGGTATTTATCCTTTATCTAGTCCAAACTATAGTATATATGCAATAGGTATTTCTCCTTAGTTTTCCATGTATGGTTGTATGGCAGGAAAACGTGCCTATTGATATGGATGGAGGTCAGATTGTTTGCAACCTGATTGCGGTTCATGCAGGCCTTGAGAAGTCCATGGATTTGAATGAGCAGCTTCGAGTTTTGAGAACCAGAGACACAAGGGTGCCAAAGGTGCAAATGCTTAGCGGGAGGCAGGATGTTTGGAATATACCGCAGGTGATCTTACATGTGATCCTATTGCACTTAACTCTTCAGTTTGGTTTCCTTATTAGTGTGCTCCCACAAATTTAGCGTTGAGCTACGTCAGTGCCGTCTGTTATAGTTGCTGAAAGTTTGAAACTAGATATAACATTCACTGTATCAGATTGCCATCCTTGGCTGTTATATAGCAGATACCAACATAGACTGCATAATGCTTTGTAAATTCTCTTAGCTGTAGCATGCATTTTAGAGAAAAGAAATATCACATTCTTCAGAATGCATCTATAAATACAGTGAGATGTACATGCACTCATGTATTTTGAATCATCTGCAGTATTAATGATCCCGACAATGGCTTGATATTGCACCATGTAAAGTTCCATTAGCACTAAAGTCTAACATTAACATGGAAGTTTAGTTTGTGATCTTCATAGAATTACTAGTCTGAGTGAAGCCTGCATAGTTAGCCCCCAAATTATTTGATTTCTCACTCTGAACTGCGGAAGTGCAATAATTTTTTGTCAGCAATCTTATGCTTGCTTTTTTTTTTTTGAAGAAAATCAATGTTATGTTTGTTTTGGATTAATTTTATACAGATAGGACTATACAGGCTAGTGAAATGTTGAAATGACAGGGTAGAATTTTCTCACCAGATGTGTGAGAGCGTAATCTTTACTTGTAAAGCTGCAAGTACTGACAAGTACTCCATTTTATCCTATCAAATTGTTTTTTTTTTCACTTTGGTGATCTATAGAAAGAATAGTGGGGCATGCAGGAAAAACGATCACAGCTGTCTACCTGGCATGCTTCAAGTATGCTCTAAGCTATCAACAAGGTACATCTGGGTACAGTTTGGTTTCAGAAATCACACCAGCTTCTCTGATACTCTGGAGTTTATGTTGGTTCCCTTTTAGCTGAAACAGCAAGCACATGGTGCGTGGTGCATGTGGATAGGGGCAGTGGATGTGATAGGATAGACTGCCCCGATGATTCATGACTACATGGTGTGGTGTTAATGATGTGTTGACGTAGGCCATGTTATCTTCAGATCGTTTACATGTTACTATGCTTCTGCAGTTACCGGGATTAGAAATTTATCACATGAACAGACATGCTGATTATGTGGATGTCCTTTTTGCAGGATCTGGTTGGCAAGCAGACCATCGTTGTAAGTGGCCATCATTCTAAGCTCCACATTGACGGTCTCAGGTTCGTCATCGACGAAGGTGGCGGGTACGAAGACAGGCCTATAGCTGCCGTTGTTTTCCCTTCAAAGGAAGTGATCAGAAGCACAGAGGAAACTTCGTCCCAGAAGTAATCTAGACATCATCAGAACGACACGGATGCAAGTTTATTTCTTGTCACTGTCATAACATCAGCAATCGGATGTACTAATATGTACATTTTCCAAATTGGGATGCGAGGTTTTGAATACAGAAATGGCGTTGTTTTATTGTATAACCTTGAGCATAATAAGTTGTAAGAAGAGATAATGTGTGAAGCGATCCCACTTGGGCTCATATCTTCTCCTGAGTCCTGAGCATGTTAATGTGCCAGCTATGGCAGGGAACTTCATGCCTGTCAGCATCATTGTACTCACAACTTGGCTGTCCGTCGGCATGAATCATGAATGGCACTGTCCTGTGTTCTTTACACATCAGCTTTTCTTTTTGACTGGAGCAAACGAGCAGTATAACCCGTGGTTCATTTCGGGAGGGCGATAGACAGACCACATCATCGCATCACACGGGAGTTGATGAATTAACGGTCGAGAGAGTGCCTCACTGCCTCCTGGTAGGCTCCTTGGAGCTGGGACAAGGCCGGACCTTCTCGTTTGTTTCTTCCTCATCTGGCCGGAACAGCGAAAGCGAATGGACAATGCCCACCGCGCAGGGACCACGAGACTACATAAGTTTCAGAATTCGGATCCCTCCGTCCTCGCCTCCTCGGCCTAGTCAACACAGGTTGCCAAGCTTCACATAGAAAAATCTCTCTGGTATCTAGGATCATCGAGGGCTTAAAATAAGCGCACAAGGTGCACGGGTTCAGGTGAATAAATAATTAGATAGATAATGCGTTCGGAACTTGGGATGGATGAGATGACCATGCCAAAGTAAAATATTTGTTCCTGTTTTGCAGTCAGAGAAACCAAGAGACGCTCTCGGATGTGTATTTTCTTTGGCGGTGCCAGGACGCCGAGGATTCGGCTCAGTCCCATCAGGTTGAGCATGTTGAATTATGTAATACCGTATAGGTACTGGTATATACTCCATCCGTTCGGAAATACTTGACTCCCAAGTGAGTGTATCTGTTGTCTAGATGCATTTATTTGGAAGTCAAGTATTTTCGAACGGAGGGAGTAGTACTCTACCCAGTACCTTATACAACTCTGTACATACCCGTGTAGGGCTTCTACACCTAACCTGGCCCAGGCAGAGGGTACGGTTCCTCCCCGTTTGACATGGTATCAGAGCCATCCTCTCGGTGTCTAGATCCGATCTACGCGTGACGACCGCGAAAAACCTCACCCGTCTGTGATCACCGGTGTCATCAACTACGACGACCAACAACCAGACAATCAACAACCAAAAACCCAAGCCGGCCGTGATTCACCGCCGCCGTGGTCCCCCCCTCCCAAAACCCACACAAAACCTACAAGCAATCCCAAAACCCTACTAGATCTGATGCCCCCCTCGTCGTTGGCCGCCACCATGGGCCGCGCCAGGGGTATTCATGTGTATTCAGATGAATACCCAAGATTTTGACCAGAAAAAAATTAGTACATGTCGGCCCATACATTAACCTAGCACTCCTGCTCCCGAGAGGACCAAACGCACGCGTAGGCACATAGCGGCGGCGGCGGCGGACAAGACCCAGGCGAGAGGCGACCGGACGGCGCGACGGCCTCGCCTCGGCCACCTCTTCACTCCTGCCCGGCGCCCCTGCTTCGCCGCCCGCCGTGCACGACCCGCGGCCGAGCATGCCTTCACACTGCCACCTGAAGATCCGCTCCTTTAAGTGAGATGGAGGCGTCCGTGGCTATGGCTTTGGTTCTATTGCTGGACTAACTATCGGCAAGCCATCCGTCCTAAAGATCTTCTCCTTGTTGGGAGAACACGAGCTCTTCTTCCCGGCCGCCGCCTAGACACTCGCATAGCAGTGGTGTTCCGGTGCAGGGAGAGCAGATGGTGGCTAGCACACGGATAAGCAGTACAAGCCAAGCTGCAGATCGCTGATTTTTTTTAAAAAATTGATTAGATACATCTCGATGTGGTCATGTCTAGATTAGGCAACGTGGTCTTGTGACTGAATTATAGTATATATGATATATTTGATTCCGATTTTGTCGTCTCAGCATTTGAACGTGATCAGAGATATATTTAATGTTTGGAACAAACTAAAAATAAGTTCTTGTTATTCAAGTAAAGGGGTGAAAATTTACATTTTGAGGAAGGGAAAATTTTGTTGTTGCAACTCTAGTTTCTGCCCATTTTGCTTTTGCCACTCTAAATTTTGACATTTTGCTTTTGCCCTTTGAAAAAGGAAATTTTTTATTTACATTTTGAAGAAGTCATGATTTAAACAACGATAATTTATATCTCAACCGTCGTTTCATGTAAATAAATTGATAGTCCCGATGGAAATGCATTTGTGAAGATGTATTGGAAAATCGCTAGTGTCATGCTGTTTGGTTCATATGTTGCATTTATAGAAAGAAAAATTGCAATGAATACCCCAGCCACTAGATCCTGGAGCCGCCACTGCTCTCGGCGCTCCATCGACGGAGAAGCTGTCTCGTGAAAATCATCTGTTCTGGAAGGCCCAAGTTCTTCCGGCATTTCGCGGTGCGCAGGTCATGGGACTGCTTGACGGTTCCGACCAAGCCCCGCCTAAAACCATGGAGGTCGAGGAAGGAGCTCTATCCATGCACGCATGCAGGCGAGTGATCTACGTGCGTCCCCTTTGCTAGGACCTTTGCTAGGATCAGCTAACAGAATTAGTTAGCGAGTGCGTGTGTACCTCTCTCTCTCTCTCCTCTCCTTGTACCTCTATTTAAACTCCTGTACCAGGTTGATTGGAATATACTGAAAATCATTGGCACACCAAGTACGACTACCAAAACTTACACTCAACCTTGATGGGGCGAGCGGCGGCGGCGTCGGCGGCGGCGGGAAAAAGTTTGACCTCGACGAAGCGATCACGAAGCAGAGAAAACAAGTCAACCTCAACCGTCAAGACTCGTAAAGGTGAGCCACCTGCCTCCGCCGTTATCCTCCTCTATCAATCCCACCAACCTCAGCGGGGAAAACTACTATGAAATAGCAAACCCTAGAGCGTTTTCCTTTTCGGGAAGATTCTAGAGCGGTTGTAGAAGCACATCCATGCCATGCATGGGGGGAAACCATGGGGGATCGAAAGATCTGCTGAGGTGATTTTCGATTTGGATTTGACCCCGCAGACTCCCAAACCCCTGCCCCTCGCATTCCCTCCGTCCGCTAGTTAGGTTAGGTAGGGTAGGGGACGGCTTAGAGAATGGGCATTCAGCCTCTGTCGGATCCATACCTGCCGTCATGTTTGATGTCTGAATTGGGGATTGATCTAGGCACGCTATTTCTTATGTTAAATCTGCTTACAGGTGAGATCTTGGTACTGTTTGAGACTCCCTCTGGCTTCGCAATTTTCGGTTTCAAGATGGAGAAGTACTTCCTCGAACAACCAAACCCTGGGGAGGTACAACTTGCTTTGTTATTTTTATCCTGCTCCGTTACTCATGTGCTTGCTTGCTCGTCTTTTATTTTGTCATCGGCCTAGCTGATTGTTTCTATCTCCTCCAGAATATCTGGTCAATCTTTGGCAAGGAGTATAGGTCACGAGAGGTTAGCCCCCTCCTCTGCATCTTTTCCTTCTGACTGTCAGGTTGTTTGTCGCCAATTTAAACCCAATTTAAACAGAGTACTGTTCTTGTACTATTCACGATCTTCATGTTTATTTCAGTTCCTTTTCATGGAATAATAATACTCCCTCCGTTCACTTTTATAAGGCATTTTAGTTTTAGCCACATACGTTCTAAAAGGAGTGAATCTAGACTTATTTTATACATAGATTCACTATTTTACTATGTATGTGGTCAAAATTAAAATGCTAAGTAGTGTGGCTTATAAAAGTCGACGGAGGTTGTAACAATAATATTAGCACAAGCTCATTGCTCACTGTTTGCCTGTTAATTAACAGATTCAACACACAACTTTTATCCTGAATGCTGTGTGGAAACCATGCAGCATGATGGTGTCCTGTGTATGCATGCACCTTCAAAAACTACTTTCATCAACACTGGTAATGAAGTTGCAAAATAATGAATGGGTGCAGGCTGAAATGTATGCTAATTCTCCCCTTAGCTGCTAGCCATGGATGATTGAGCTGTAACTTATTCTGAACTGCATTGCAAGAACTCCAGGACATGAACAAGACTGTATCTTTTACTTCTGTTATTAGAGCATGTCTAAGAGCATGTCTAACAGGCCCCGTATCACGCGAGCGCCCCGTAAAATTCCGGCGGCATACGGGGTGCGGGCCAAAACGGCCGTCTAGCACGCCCCGTATGCGGCCTGGCCCGTAGGAAAAATTTACGGGGCCTGCCAAACCGCCCCCGCCGCCCCCTACAAGTAGAGGGTGAGGGTCGGGGTGGGGGTCCAACCCCCCACCCGCAACCCTAGCTCCGCCGCGCGCCGCCGCAGCTCCGGCGAGAAATTACGCGCGCGCCGCCGCCGCATTCCAAGCGCCTCCACCGCGATGAGCTCCCCCGACGCTTCCGGCTCCTCCACCGCCCGCTCCAAGCGCCGCCGCGAGCCGGAGACGCTCGAGGAGGCGTGGCGGCTCCACTGCAAACATTCCGTTGCAGGGAGCCGCCGCGGCGCCAGGAAGTACGAGGCGTGGCCGCAGGCCATGCCGGCGACTCTGAAGGACTACGCCCCGGGCGGGAAGTACTACACCGTCGACCCGCCGCCGCGGCCGATGAGCGGCCCCCACTTCGCGAAATGGCGCGCGGAGTGGGAGCTGCACCAGCAGTTGAAGCGCGGCGGCGACGGCGGAAGCGGCAGCGGAGGAGGAGGCGCGGCGACAGCGCAGGAGGAGGAGTTACCGGCGACAGAGGAGGAGGAGGAGGCCGCCTTCGCGGCGGCGGTCGAGCTTTCGAAGAAGGAAGCAGAGGCCGCGGCGCGGGCGGAAGCGGAGGAGGAGGCAAAGGCCGTCGCCGACGTCGAGCAGTTCAAGGCGATGGAGGCTTCCGGCCCCGTCGTCTTCCTAGACTAGATTAGATTAGGACGAGCTCGAGCTCGATTCCATGTAGCAATGGTGATCCTCTGATGAATGAAATCGAGTTTATCTTTTCTCCCGCGTAGTTCAAATTCAAACATACGGGGCGGATTTACGGGGACTGCTAGACGAACTTGTAAATCCGAGCACAGATTTTCCTAGATTTCCTGTACAGGGCCCTCTACACGCGATTTAGGGGGCGAAATTTTAAGGGTCCTGTTAGACATGCTCTAACGGACCCCTTATGTTTTCGCCCCCTAAAACGCGTGTAGAGGGCCCTGTATACACATTTCGCCGGCCAAAAACTCGTGCGAGCTAGCAGACCCCCTACCCCCACCCCGTAAAACAGAACGGGGTGGGGGTAGGGGGTCTGCTAGCTCGCACGAGCTTTTGGCCACTCAGAAGACAGGGTTTTGCAGGGTTTTGCACAACTACACAAGCATATCAAACATGGCAGATTCAAGTAGGCATAGAGGTTCCCAAAAGGTCATGTTCTAGGCATAGAGGTTCCCAAAAGTACTGCCACCACCAACGCGATCCACATCAATCTCGGAGCCCACCGTCGGCACCACCACTCACCGAAGTTGAAGCACCAAGGTTGGTTGCCTCGCGAGCTTGACGTGCCTGCAACTTCCTCGCCATGATCTCGGCCTTGCTCTCTTTCCACCACAGCAGCTGATCGTCGTCCATGTCCTTGGTGTTCATCATCATGATCTCCTTCTCTTCGGCCAAGAACTCCTTCATGGCTTTGGTTTGTTTGAGAGCCAACATCTGGGCATCCAACTCGGCCTTGCGCATAGCCTCCTCTCTTTTTGCAGCCACCTTGGCAAGCTTCACCTCCTTTTTCTTCTCGGTGATAAGGACCTTGGTCTCCAATGTCTTGAATGCTATTTCCTCCTTTGCCCTAATGTGCTGATCCATCTTGTCCTTGAAGCTAGCTGCCTCGGCTTCTAGCCTCTGCCTCTCCTTCGCCTTCTTGGTGCCCTCGGGCTTGCCTACGTTGCGACCACCCATGTCTTCCTCTTCATCATCCATGTTGAGCATTGCCTCCTTCTTGCACTTTGGCTCTTCGTCCCTCAACTTCCACTTGGGAAGGTGTTGGAGCAAGTTGAAGCAATGCTCAAACTGAAATTCCTTGTTCTTGGAGCCGGCCATGTCCACTTGGTCCACACATCCACTTGGTGGATTATCCGCCACTTGGTCCATGGCAGCGCTCCAACGAGAACAAGCTGGCTTGATCGTGTTCCACCGGCCTTCAAGGGAGCGGTAGGATCGATCCGCCAAACTCTTCGTGCGAGGCTTGAGCTTGTGGTAAAGATCCTCAATGCGTTGCCAATAGCGCTTGCCGGTTTGATCGGTGCCGGTGGCAGCATCCATGGACACTTTGCCCCACGCACGGACCAATGTGACATCTTCAATCTCGGTGTAGTTGGGCTGCTTCCCCGATTTGCTCCGCCGTGCAGTAGCCGCGTCCACCTCAACCACGTCGTCGTCCACCTCTTCGTCGCCCTCTTCATCCTCGGCATAGTCAGCGTACTCGTCGTCGAACGCACCAATGCCCGAATCCAAATCCACCGCAGAATCGTTGAGCATGTCCATGTAGGATGTCGCGAAGGCCGGTGCGGGCACTTCGTCGAGCACCTGGCGGGCACCAGCCGGCGGCGGCGTGGGCAACCGCGTGGGAGCAGGCGGAACGGCCGGCGACGGAACCTCGGCGACCACCTGCGTGGGCGGATCGTCCGTTGCAGGCGTCGCGGCCTTCTTCACCTTTGGCGGCCGCCCCCTCGTCGCGAATGACTTCACCCTCTTGGCGGTAGCAGTAGTGGTCGCCGCCGCCGCCGCCGTCGCTACCGCAGGCCCCGGCGGTGTGTCGAAGAAGAGCTTCGGGATCCTCTTCCTCTTCATCGGCATGGTGGCGGAGATGATGGCCGCGACATCGGCGGAGGTCGTGCGACCACCCACGACGTCGACGGTGGCAGTATTCACCACCTCAGACATGGGTGGCGCGTCGTCGGCGGTCGGAGGAGCTTGCGAGGAGTCCATGGCGGCGAGATCTCGCGACGCGGTGGCCGGGGAGGGCGAGGAGGCGGATTTCCGGCGGCGGCGGCGGCGGTTGGGAGGTTCGCGCGCAGTTGGGGAAAAGGTGAGGGGTTGGCCCTGTACATCTCCTCCCGACCCGCACATGTAAGGGTCGACGGGCCGCCCCCTACCCAAACTTGTAAAAAATCGTCCGGGGTGGTCCATTTACGGGGTCTGCTAGATGGCCGGGTAGAGCCCAAACCCGTATATCAGCGGTTATTATATGGGTTTGGGCCATTTAGGGGGTCTGTTAGACATGCTCTTAGTGTTTCTCGCTAGTGTTTCAAAAAACAGTGCTAGGTAGGACATTTGAAAGTGGATCACTGTGAACAAGGCTAACCAGTAAACGGGCAGAGTAGCAACACATCATTTAGAACCTAGGTGCCGCATCTAATTGTTTTCCTGCCTAGAGCAGTTTAGGGCATGGTCTATGTAGGATGTGGAGCAAAATGGTGGTGAAGATGTTACATGGTTGTGATTTTCTTTGATCTATTGTTCCAAATTTCTTCTATTTAACATGCCAGTGTCTTTCCTGCTTACCTCTTGCTTTTTTTCTGTAAACGTTGATTGCGATGTACCTACTGAATTACCTGCCTGATTGGGAGACATGACGATATATTTGATTAATTTTTTTCTTACCCTTAAAAAGCTTGTCCTTGTTTATTTATTTATCAGACCGTTCGGCTGAAAGAGTTTCAAGCTTTCAAGGATAAGTCCAGTGCCATTAATCATCTTACTGGTGTCAGCAAGGATCTTAGTGAGATGATCTTGCGCCATCACCGCCCTGGTCAGATATTGGCAGTTGGAAAACCTGAATATAAAAGAATCATCCAAAACAGCTTGGTTAGTGTAAAGCTCCCTTGTTTGCTTATGATTGTGGAAACCTTTGAACATCTATTTTGCTGCCACTTGTTTCAGGAGGATGTACCTTGCAGCCTCAGTATAGCTGTAGGGGAGGTGATGTTGGGCCTGAAGTATCTCATGCATAGTTTAGTTCCCCAAGAGGACGTGAAGCTGACGGAGAAGGAGAGGCCAATGTGCAGGGGATTATATAAATTCCTTGATCGTCATGGTTTTGATGTCAAACCGGAGATGGTCAGTTAATGCTTTGTGCTTTATGGCTCCGTGTCATTTATTGTTTCACTATTATCTGATAGTTTGTGCAGTGTGTACTTTGAATCCTTAACTGGCCCTGCCCAAAGCTCTTGGTGCAACATGTAAACTTCTTTTCCTTCTTTAAGTGACAACACAATATTGTTTTTGTACCCAGGTTAATGAGAAGGTTGTTGGGACGGCATGCACGTTGTTTGACGCTGTATTGGTTGAGAAGAAACATTCTAAATTCTTGGACTGGGCTGCTGATAGGCTGAAGGATGATTCTGGCATTAACATGAAAAGCTGGGACAAAATTAAGATCGCGAAGGCTCTGAGGTTCATGTTTGTGCCTAGATATACAATTGTAGCTGAAATAGAGGTAATGTTTTCTAAATGCTTAACATTATATGGAAATTTATCATTCATGTAATGGACATTTATCTTTCAGATGTTTACTAGAGAAGAATTATTAGTGTTTGTGGATGATGCATATAAATATAATGACCTGATTCGTCAAGTCAATATCCTGAATGTCCACAATCAACTTGTGGAGGCGCTTGAAGTTAAGAGACAAGCCCTGGAAATATTGGGCAACTTGCTTAGCCAGATGAAGAAACATGCTAGTAGAAGTTGATCCTATATCCTAGCATGAAGGAAAAAGTGGATTGGAAATTTGACCCTGTTTGTCGAGGCTGCCATCCATCCCGGACCAAAGTGTTCGACATCTATGTTTTGTATTTATAAAATTGACTCTGCAAACTAACTAGTAATTTGACCAGTGTCGTATTTTGAATTTTCCCTACCTTCCAATCTTGGAAAATATTAGAAACTAGTAGGCCTCGGCGTGGCGGCACGCCGCTCCCGTGGTTGTAGATATCTATGTTTTATGTTGATTTGTATTAGCTAACGTCGGATATGCATGTCAGAGCGAATTAGAAGAGTAAAAATCCAACACTCAGACCCAAAATTACTAATAGGAATGATGAAAAGATTATTTTATTAGAAATTCCGCCTTTTTAGTAAAATACAGAGAAGTTTACCTCAGTTATTTTAATTGCTTCTTATAAGTATATATATAGATTGCACGTAAATCTTAAGTACTGCATCCAGTAATGTAAACAACAGGTGCCTAAATGTAAACATGAACACTAAAATAAGGTAGGTGCCTAAATGTGAACATGAACACTAACATAAGGTTGTTTGCGGCATTGTAGCAGACAAGCATTGTTGCGGGTTTAGCAACTTTTAAGAAAGGGCATATTTGGAGGGTTGGATCTGTTAGAACGATTAATATATGGGAAGATCATTGCAGGAAGCCCATCTAGAATGATTCTGACATCTCGTGGCAGAATTTTACCGAGACATGTTGATGAACTGATTAATGAGGAGGCACACACATGGGACGAGAGACTTCTCAGATCTTTATTTAACACGATTGATGTAATAAGAATTCTGAGAACTAGAAAATACCCCGCACGTTGTTGCGGAAACATTTGCTACAAAATGTCGAAACAAATGTAGCAAAATAAATTGTATTGTTACTAAAAATATGTAGATTGCAATTAAAAAGTGAATAAAAACCTTAAAACACAAATAAATAATTAATTCATGTTAAATAGGAAAAAAATATAAGATTAATCTGAGCCACACGGCTCATCTGAAATATCATATACATTTGTATTCAGAGGCAAAGGCAGAAAATACAAGAAATGCATAAGGCCCAAAAGAAACATCACTACCAAGATTTATGTAAACAATGTGAAAATGTTGGTAACGAACGATGATATACTGCTGTTAAAACTTGGGGCATCTCCAGCCGTCCCCCCAGAGCCCCCCCCCCCCCCAAACGGCGTTTTTCGCGCTGAAAGCGCCTAAAACTCACCAGTCGCCCCCCCCCCCCCACCAGGATCCGGTTTAGCGCCGCTTTCCGCCGTTTCGCGCCGCCGAACCCAGCCCAAACCCAGCGCGCTGGGTTCGGCCTAGGGGGCGAAATACGTGCGCGGGCCAGAGCTGTCGGCGACGGAAGACGGTTTTCCTCCGTTTTTTCGGCGTTTCCCTCCACTTTCCCCCCTCATGTACCTCTCCCCCACTTCGTTCCCGCCATTTGCCCCCCACCTCGAGATCTAGAAGCCATGGCTCCCGCCCGATTCACAGGACCCCGCGGCGTCGCCGTCGCCGTAGCCATTCCCGCGATCTCCGAGCTCGGCAAGAAACCGCGCAAGGCGAGAGCGCCGAAGGAGAAGCCGCCCGGCATGACCAACAAGGAGTTGGATCGCCGAGAGGACGCGTCTGGCAACGGCCAACATCAAGCGCTGGGGGAGGGAGGCGGCGCAACGGCAGAGGCAGTTGATGGCGCGACTGCAGGCGGAGGAGCAGGCCGCCGCCGAGGAAGAGGAGTTGGAGGATGAGGAGGAGGATGAGGTGGCGCCGGATGAGCCGCCTACTCCGGTCACAGCCGCAACGCCGCTCGTCAAGCGGAAGACCGGCTTCGGCCCCATCTTCGCCGGATGGAAGAAGTCGCCATTGCCGTCACCACGCCTGTCACCGCACCCGACGCCTACGTGGTTCGTTGAAGGCGACCCCTGGGCGGTTTCAACCCCAACCTCACCTTCCCCTACCATCCGTCGATGATGTATGGCGCCTCGCCGGGCTACGCAGCTCGGCACCAACCAGCACGTCGACAACTACTGGAAGCGGGTGAATACTGCGTACGACGAGCGCCGGATGATCGACCCCTACTTCGCCTCATGTGTCACCGACCGCGGCCAGAAGGCCATGGCGAACCATTGGGCGAACATCCAGGCCTCCTGCAACAAGTGGCACGACATCCAGGAGGAGATCTCGATGAGGCTGCAGAGCGGCGCCAACCGTGAGATGGAGCTCGTCCGGATGCTCGAGGCGTACAAGAACGACGAGGGCTCCGACTTCAAGTTCCTCCACGTCTTCGTCGTCATCGAGGGGTGCGAGAAGTGGGCGGAGGTGTGGCGGTCGATCGGCAAGGGCAAGGAGTACGTTCCCGACGCGGTGGCTGCGTGTGCGTCCGAAGGGCGTCCGCCGATGGGCCACAAGAAAGCCAAGTTGGCAAGGGACGGCGTGCCAGCAGCGGCAAAACTCCAGGCGTCCATCGAGACCTGCATCGCCGACGCCCAGGCCCAGGCCGGCAAGAGGGAGGAGGTCGCCTAGCAGAGATGGGTGGCGCTCATGGCCAACTCCCAAGTCAAGGTCGACCTTCTCAGGACTGACACCGCGGCGAAGAAGAGGAACAACGACCTTGCCTTCCTCACGGGGGGCGACCCGGCCGCGATGACCCCCGAGGTGAGAGCTTGGTCCCTGGCGCAGTGCAACCTCACCATGAGCAACATCAGCCCGGCTCCGGCCCCGACTACGTCGTCTGGTGGCACTAGCTACACCACCGCGCCGACGAGCACGCACGTCGACCTGGAGGATGCCGCGCCCGTCATCGACAAGCATGCTGTCGAAGAGTCGTGTCGACAAATCCCTCGGATGAGCCGGTAGGGTTTCGAGTAGAGGAACGATATACACGCTGGTGACCTCGACGGCTAACAAGGAGAAAGATTTACCCAGGTTCGGGGCCCTCGTAGAGGTAAAACCCGTACTCCTGCTTGTCTGATCTGTATTATGGCGAGATAGTCGATCCGTTACAATGGTGATACCATGGTGAGGCGTACGGGGTATCCCGTGTATTGCCTAGTCTAGTTGTGGCTTATATCTTCCTCTCTCTAGATTGGATCCCTAGATTGGTTGTTCTCTTTCTTTCCTCCCTCGTGGCTTTTATATATGCAGCCAGGAGTGGGTTACATGAGTCCTAGTAGATTACGTATAGGAGTTCTTGTCTTGACCCGCAAGTCTTGCGGGTGGGCTTCACGTGGGCCTTCTGGAACACTCCAAGGGCTCCTCTTCTTGGGCCTTAACCTTGGGCCTGAGACGGGGTGTCCTTACCCGCAGGGTCCAGGATCCATGTATTCGTCAGTAGCCCCCGAGCGTTTACTCGATTGAGAATCTGTCGGGTAGACGCTCAAAGTCCGTTCTTGATATCTTCGATTGGTTATTCAATCGTCTGGTTTTGAGGATGTATACCCTGTGCGCGATGCGCCTTCTCATACTCGAGTAACGAGTGATAAATGTGCCTGGTGTTGGCTGTTTTCGCAGAAGGATGTGGCTCAGTCGCTTGGCTCTCCCGAAAGATCAGGGCCAATTAATTGCATCTAGGGCAAAAACGGTTCTGGCCTACACGAATTCGAGACCTCCAACTCGAATCCGGCGAGGTGATCGTTGCGACTGGGCCGTGGAGGTCTTACCGAGTCGAACTTAACCTAAAGGGGTACCCCGCGCGTCCGCTAGGATTTTTGTTCGTGTTGTTGACACGGAAATTTACCGGAGGACGCAGCTTGAGTGCGATTCCAGGCCCAAAAAAGAGATCCTTGGGTCTTACCTTCGTACTCGAAAGAATACGGCATCCGGATGTGCCTAGTCGGCCGAACGATCCAGGATAAGGATGTGTAAATACATCGTGTGGTAGAGTTGCGGGAGCCGCACACTCGCGATTTTGTTTTGATGTGCCCATACAAAAGAGATTTCGTGTCAGGGTGACTATGCGAAAGAAATTTCGCGTCTTGATGTGCCCATACGAAAGAGATTTCGTGTCAGGGTGACTATGCGAAAGAAATTTCGCGTCTTGATGTGCCTATACGAAAGAGATTTCGTGTTATGAGGTGCGCAATGACGTAATTATGCGGTGGAGATGTACTCGACACGACGGATAGAGTTGACGCGGTGGAGCTGACTCAACACGGCGGATAGAGTCGACGCGGTGGAGGTGTACTCAACACGGCGGATAGAGTCGACGCGGTGGAGGTGTACTCAACACAGCGGAGGGAGTCGACGCGGTGGAGATGTACTCGACACGGCGGACATAGTCGACGCGGTGGAGGTGTACTCAACACGGCGGAGGGAGTTGACAAGGTGGAGATGTACTCGACACGGCGGACAGAGTCGACGCGGTGGAGGTGTACTCGACACGGCGGACGGAGTCGACGAGGCGGATGCCGTCGTGTAGTTGACGCGGACGTGGCGGAGTCGCACGACGACGTGGAAGTCGTGTAGTTGGCGCGGACGCCCAGCCAGCTAGTCCACACAAGAAGATGGATCCGAAAAGTCTTCAAGATTTTCTGATTTCGCGAATTGGCCCGCGTTGTCATATGCGTCTCGTCGAGACGGACAAGTTTGATGTTTTGCATTTCTTCATCCGAGTTAATATGCGGTCTGTACGACCACAATAAGGATCTGGACGAAGAAATCTGACATAGCTCCTCAGATACGCGGCCAGCGTGTTAGATGCTCCCGATGGGAGTACGTCGAGTGAGCGTGTAGCGCTTGTCGGTTGCGCGACCAGCACTCCCGATGGGAGTAGCCCCCGAGTCTATGTGCGATTATTTGTAATCGGGCATAGACTCAAAGATCTTGTAACGTTGCTTCTTCGATTTGTCGGGTGCACGGCAGTGCTCCCGATGGGAGTAGCCCCCGAGGCTATGCGCGACTCGCAGAGTCGGGCATAGGCTCAAGTTGTTCTGAAGCTAACCCCTTGTGCTTGTCTTCTGTTGGATCGCGGAGTAGGACATGCGTCGACTCTCGGAGGAGGGTATGTGTCGACTCCGAGCGGAGAATTGTGTCGATTGGAGACTCCGAGCGGAGAATTGTGTCGACTCCCGACTCTGAGCGGAGGATATGTGTCGACTGTCGAAGTTGCAGCCGACGTTGTGGTTCCTGCGTTGCAGTTGCAGCCATATAATTGTATGTGGTTAAATAATGTAACAGTAGTGCTGTGTATAGCAAAATATACGGAACAAATTGTTGCTCAGATTATGTTGGTTGTGAACCAACAATTTATCGACTCGCTGAGTCGAGTACGGCCTGTTGATAGGCAATAATTTGATCCTACGCGACACTTCTGCATCGTACGCTGTGCTCTTTCGTTAGCCTGACAGCCATTGTCTATGCTCCTTGCCGACCTGTTAGTTGCTGCTGCAAACTGGGTCGGAGTCAAGGGTCGACGTCAAGCAGTATCAGCTACTCGGGTTGTAGCGTGTAAATGTGGTAGTGTAACACGCAGAATGACGGGTGTCGAGTATACATGTAGTTTACGGGGCGCAGCCCCCGAGTGTTAGGTGTAATTTCACAGCAGATTAGAAACACATAAAAAAGGTAAATATGTCGACTCGTATGAGAGGAACTTATATTTGTATAACACTGTCGTGGTCGACGAGGCGGTGCCGAGTGATATCGCCGGAATCGATGAACCGGACTCGTGTGTCGGGTGCGGCTGTTTCGCGCCTCAGCCCCCTAGTGTCGAGTGCGGCTGCGGCGAATTCTCGAGTGCGTCTACTTTGCAGCATAGCCCCCGAGCAATGAGTGTGGCTGCGGCAAAGGACAGCCCCCGAGACGCTTAGTCGAGACGATTCGATGTAGCGGAGTTGAGCGGGGGAGTCATGATGTTTCCTGAAATGACCCGACGAGGCGGACCGAGTCGACGCGGCGGAGTCGCGATACTTCTTGAAGGACTCAGCGCAGCGGACCGAGTCGACGCGGCGGAGTCGCGATGTTTGTTCGAAGGACTCGACGCGGCGGAGTCGTGGTGTTTTTCCGAAGGACTCGACGCGGCGGACCGAGTCGACGCGGCGGAGTCACGATGCTTCCCGAAGGGCTCGACGCGGCGGACCGAGTCGACGTGGCGGAGTCGCGATGTTCGTCCGAAGGTCTCGACGTGGCGGACCAAGTCGACGCGGCGGAGTCGCGATGTTTGTCCGAAGGACTCGACGCGGCGGACCGAGTCGACGCAGCGGAGTCGCGATGTTCATCGGAAGGACTCGACGCGGCGGACCGAGTCGACGCGGCGGAGTCGCGATATTTGCTCGAATGACTCGACGCGGCGGACCGAGTCGACGCGGCGGAGTCGCGATGTTTGCTCGAAGGATTCGATGCGGCGGACCGAGTCGACGTGGCGGAGTCGCGATGTTCATCGGAAGGACTCGACGCGGCGGAGTCGCGATATTTGCTCGAATGACTCGACGCGGGGGGACCGAGTCGACGCGGCGGAGTCGCGATGTTTGCTCGAAGGCCTCGACGCGGCGGACCGAGTCGACGCGGCGGACTCGCGATGTTCGACCGAAGGACTCGACGCAGCAGACCGGGTCGACGCGGCGGAGTCGCGATGTTTGTTGTGTGTACACGGAGGGCAATGTTGATGTCGAGCCCCCGGGCACTATTATGGCGAGTCGCCATGTTTTGTTGATTGACCTTTGTGTCGACTCGCAGATTGACGAAAACGGATCTGCGACTTGAATTCGCGGACTCGCAGAGATCTAAAACGTGTCGCAGTGCGCGAGCCGCTGATGGAGATCTAACCATTGGAATTGGCTCAAAAAAGACGGAGTGGTGCGGGATTGTATTCCGCAGCTGTTCAACGGTGTGATTGTCGAATTGATTTCCGAGTCGACTGTGAGAATTGTTTTCCCGAAGTCGCGCGGAGTTCCGTCAGATTCTGACAGGGCTTCGGTGTTCGGGTCATCCACGGAGATCTAACCGTCGGAATACGCCGATTCTTTTTGGAGACCGTACATAATTTGATTTCGCAGCTTTCCACCGAAGGAATTTTCCAGATGAGTTTCGAGCCGCCGTTGATGACGTCCGCAATATGTACGTTGCTGCTGTACTGCAACCTGCGCGTGAAGAACGGTGTCGATGTAGACGATGAAGGCCGTGCGTGATGCCGGCGAGTGCTTGATGAAGTTGAAAGAGTCGAAGTAGACCGAATCCATGGGGTCGAGGACCCGAAGCTTGATGTAGATGAGGCCGGCGAGACCGTAGATCCAGCGTGTGTCGTTCCCATAGACGGCGCCAATTGTCGAAGAGTCGTGTCGACAAATCCCTCGGATGAGCCGGTAGGGTTTCGAGTAGAGGAACGATATACGCGCTGGTGACCTCGACGGCTAACAAGGAGAAAGATTTACCCAGGTTCGGGGCCCTCGTAGAGGTAAAACCCTTACTCCTGCTTGTCTGATCTGTATTATGGCGAGATAGTCGATCTGTTACCATGGCGATATCATGGTGAGGCATACGGGGTATCCCGTGTATTGCCTAGTCTAGTTGTGGCTTATATCTTCCTCTCTCTAGATTGGATCCCTAGATTGGTTGTTCTCTTTCTCTCCTCCCTCGTGGCTTTTATATATGCAGTCAGGAGGGGGTTACATGAGTCCTAGTAGATTACGTATAGGAGTTCTTGTCTTGACCCGCAAGTCTTGCGGGTGGGCTTCACGTGGGCCTTCTGGAACACTCCAAGGGCTCCTCTTCTTGGGCCTTAACCTTGGGCCTGAGACGGGGTGTCCTTACCCGCAGGGTCCAGGATCCATGTATTCGTCACATGCCGAGCCCGTCGTCGACCTGGAGGATGCCGCGCCCGTCGTCGACAAGGATGCCGCGCCCGTCGTCGACAAGGATGCCGCGCCCGCCGTCGACCTGGAGGATGCATCTCCCGTCATCGACCTGGACGATGTTGCGCCGGGCTCGGCGCCTGCTCCGACACCGGCCGACGCCTCTGCCTGATCGCCCACCTTTGCCCACGCCGCGCGCGCCTGACTGTGATTCGATCTAGACTATTTGATCGCCCACCTGTGGCTTTTTTGTAATATGATTGCCCAAACTATGGTTGTCGTGATCGCCGAACTCGGGCTCTATTTTTTGGGCGGGAAGAAGAACTTTCAAATGCTATCGCCGTTCTGTTTTCTGGGTCGCCGAACGGCTGGTAAAATCGCCCCCCCCCCCCCAGGTTTTGGTGCGGGGCGACGTTATCGCTAAAAAACGCCGAACTGAAACCTGGGGGGGGGGGGGCGAACGGCTGGAGATGCCCTTACAAAGGGCTTTGCATCCTTCGGTTGGACAGAATAAGTTAATTAAATCAGTTGTAAAATAGTAGATAAGATTGGTTATCAAGAAATATCTATACCCATACGTGTCTTCATAGGACCCAGGAGCATGCACAGACTGCTGGCTTATCTAAAGTGAACAATTAGTTACAAAAGCGAACGTAAATTAGCATTAATTAGAGTTACCTGAAATTTCATCAAACACACAACATGCGTTTGTGAAAGATAGTACCTCTGCTATGACAGTGGCATGCACCATGAAGGCTTTATTGGTGCGGCTGATCATATATGGAGGCACCTACAACGGTAGATATAACGTCGTTGATCAACACCATGGCATGGAGAGACAACACACAGCAGGAGAAAAGTTAAATGAGCAGAATTGCATAACTGTTATGATCACCGAACGGTAGGGAAGAGTAACCTCCATGGATGAAGTCTATTTGAGAGGGATTCACTCTCAGGAGTCAGCAGACCAGTAGGTGTGTATGTGAGCAAGGCCTGGGGCTCATTCGTGGGAACCAAAAGCACTATCTTACAAAAATATTAATTGACCGATCAAGGAATATTTCATTGCGTAGGTAAAATATTCAGCTCAAAAGCTCAAACTTCTGGATTGAAAAAATAATAACAAAATTATCAAAATTATTTGAAAAAGGTGTAAAAACCCATAAGCTTAACAATGCTTAGACTTGGGAGATCAGATGGGAACATACCAAGTCGCTCGCGACCTAGCCCCATGCAATCGACCTAGTCCTCCATGGCAGCGCCTGCCTCAGCTAAAGTTATCTCCAGTCTATATTGGAGGCTTGAGATGAGGATTTCAGTGCCAACGTATTTCGCTTGATGTGTGGAGCAGCAAGCATCTGGTTACCTGCAACCAAAGCAAAGTATCATCAATCTCAGATACGTAGTCATAGATGCATCATCAATCTCGGACGGCTGAGAGGATGCATAGGATCCGATTGGAACCGGCAAAAGGAAGATATAAAGAGGATGAAAGGATGGAGACATGAGAACGGGAGGAGAGGAAGAGACGGGCTGGAGTTGTCATAAAAGCAATCGGGCCAATAGCTCCTGTGCGACAGGTTTCAGTTGAATTGGAAGGAATGCGGCGTTTTTCGACGAAATAGCCTACGTGCGACGGATTGGAGGGAGAAAATAGCTCACGGGCGAACTGGCATTAAAACCTTAGTCAATTAGTTCCATTTGCGTTAAGACATGTCATAACTAATTTGCCCCCAAATTAATTAGCACCGCATCCCCTCAAACTGCCCGCGCTCGAACTGAACTGTCCTGCCCGCGCTCTTTTCTACAGCTCTGGCGGCGGCGGCGGCGGCGGAGCCCCCTTCTCGGCGGCAGCTGATCCGCTCCCCTTTCGGCGGCGGCGGCCATGGTGGTGAGTGAATAGTATAGGCAAGCATCTAGTCCCAATTTCCTGTGCCTGTATGTAGATCTGAGCTCTGTTTTGCTTGTTCAAACCGATAGAAGGTGAGAGGTGGCGGCGTGGTGAGAGGAGCCCGTGGTCAGGTCGAGAAGGAGCTGCCAGATTCAGCTTCGAACAGGTAATGCGGCCCCTCCCGCCCTTTTGTTCATGCGATCCTTGCTCTGTCTGACACTTCCGCATATAATAGAGGGGATGCTGCTGAAACCTTCGAATTTGTAATCAATTTCTTTCCATCGACGGCAAAATTAGTTGATGGTAGCATTCAGAGTATCCAGAGAGACACAACTGTGAAATGGGAGGTTGATTGTGCAGAGATTGATCCCAATGAGCTACGTGAGATGGAAGAGAATGCAGTTAGGAAATTAGTGGAAAAAATTGGGGAAACAGTGATTTGGGGTCCAGATCAAGAGGTTTCAGTATTGCGGTACGATGATTTCAAAGAAGAGTATGTCAGAATTGAAGATGGTGAAGATATTGTTGATGAAATCGATAGGCAAGAGGGCTGGGCAAACCTCAGGGCTGAATTTTTTGCTGAGCTCGTTGATCTGAATGTTGACTCGAAGGTGGGTTATGTGCCGTCACAGTTGGCTATGCAGGATGCAGATGCTGATTGGGCTTCACAGAGGCATATCGTTCCCATTATTACTGATCTGACAGTAATAAACGATGGG
Organism: Alopecurus myosuroides; assembly: GCA_028641055.1. Classification (NCBI taxonomy): domain Eukaryota; kingdom Viridiplantae; phylum Streptophyta; class Magnoliopsida; order Poales; family Poaceae; genus Alopecurus; species Alopecurus myosuroides. The sequence goes on from CM054059.1 coordinate 243,275,495, forward strand.
GCTAATGTAGATGCAGAAGAGGGAAATGTTGCTGTTGTTGATTGGAATGTAGTTGAGTTGGAGGAGCCTACTGATTTGGTCATTGCACCAATTGCTGACACTGAGATGGCCAAACTATTTGGCATTCCAGTCGATGACAGAGATGAGGAGGAGAGGGATGAAGCTAATACAAGTGATAACGATGACAGAGAGTTGAGTGATGTAGATGAACAGTTGATGGAAGATGCTGCAGATGATGTAGATGATGCAAATGATGAAGAGCTGGTGCATGTGTATGACAAGGAGAACCCTGTCATTCAAGTGGGGAAGTTGTGGCCAAACATGGAAGAGTTCAGGTTGTCTTTCAAGACTTATGCAGTCAGACATCAGTTTGATGCCAAGACAGTTTGGACTGATCGAAAGAAGTTTTATGCTAAGTGCAGAGGTTTGGATGGTAGTGGTAAGAAGGCTTGCAAGTGGTACATATCTGCTAGACTGCAGCCTGATGGAAGTACTGTTAGAGTTAACCAAATCCCTTATAAACATACTTGTCTGACAAGTTCACAGAAAAAATCAAGCATGACATCACAGATTTGGGTTGCAGAAAAGATAACTCCAATTTTGGCCAGAACACCCAACACTACTGCCAAAAGACTCCAAGTAGACTTGGAAAAGTTATACCCCATTAAACTGGCTTATACCACAGTGTGGAAGGCTAAACAAAGAGCAATGAAGCATTTGTATGGTGATTGGGCAAACACATTTAGGCTGCTTTACAATTTCAAAGCAGAGGTGGAGAAAAGGTCACCTGGCAGTGTTGTCGAGATAGATACCGAGGTATCAGAGGATGGCAAGGTTTATTTCTCCAAATTCTTTATGGCTTTAAAGCCTTGTATCGATGGCTTCAAAGCAGGATGTCGTCCATATTTGAGCATAGACTCATCATTTTTGACAGGCAAGTGGAATGGTCAGTTAGCAGCATGTAATGCTCTAGATGGACATAACTGGATGTTTCCAGTTGCTGTTGGCTTGTTTCAGTCAGAGACAGAAGCTTCATGGACATGGTTCATGATGCAGTTGAAAAGATGCTTAGGGCCAGTGTCACCTTTGGCAGTACACACAGATGCATGCAAAGGTTTGGAAAATGCAGTTAAAAATGTGTTCCCACATGCTGAGCAAAGGGAGTGCTTCGGCCATTTGTGGATGAATTTGATTAAAAAATTTAGAGGAGATGAATTTGGGAGGATGTGGCCAGCAGCAAGATCTTACACTAAACAGACACATTCATATCATCTTAATAAGGTTATGGCAACATGTGAGGAGTTTGGTACATGGTTGAACACCTACCATTCTTTATTATGGTACAGGTCTGGATTCAACACTGCCATCAAGTGTGATCATATCAACAACAATTTGGCAGAAAGTTTCAACAACAAGGTGAAGCAACTAAAAGATTTGCCTGTGCATGACATGGTTGATCAAATCAGGATCATTCTCATGCGGCTGTGGGAATTGAGAAAAAAGATTGGTGATTGTTTGCAAGGTGATAAACTTCCAGCAGTGGTGCAACAGGTGGTCAACAGAAGTAGAGGTCTTACACATTTGTCTGTTGAAAAATCATCGCTGTGGGGTGCTGAAGTTAGAGATAACAAGACTGGAAGAAGGCATGTTGTTAACACAGAATTGCATGATTGCAGTTGCCTAGAGTGGCAGGCCACTGGTAAACCATGTGATCATGCAATTCTTTTCTTATCTGGCCAGCAGAAGATAAATATGCATCCATATCTGCATGACTATTATTCAGTAGCAAAATTCAAAGCTGCATATGCAACTCCAATTCCACCTCTTACAGATCAGAAGCAGTGGCCAGAAGTGCCTCTTGAATTTTCCATGTGTCCTCCTCTAGTAAAAAGAAAGGCAGGCAGACCTAAACAGAGTAGATTCAAAGCATGGTTCGAAAAAGGTGGGAGTAGTAAGAAGGGAAAAAAGGACAAGAAAGATGAAAAGCCAAAAAGGGCTCAAAAGGGTAACAAAAACAGATGCAAGAGGTGCCAAACACTGGGGCACAGAGAGGGATCTAGGCTATGCATTTTCTCTCCTCCTAAACCCAGAAAGTACGTGCTTGTTTATTTGTGTTTGTTCATATTTTAGTTTTTTTTTCAATTATAAAAATGTGGCATTCTTTGTTTTCAGGAGGAAGTTTCCAAGTCAGCCTATTGTTGTTGAACAGTGTTGGCCAACAAAAAGAGCAAGAGTCAGGGGCAGCAGAAGGAAATCAAGTCAGTGGCTAGAACAGTTTGGTGCTCAAACTGAATTTGAAACTGCTGGTGTCACTGGAACTGAAGAAATTGCAGTCGAGAATGTCGAAACTGCTGTTTCTGAAACTGTTGTCACTGTCGAAACTGAAGCTGAAGCTGCTGTCGAAACTGAACCACAAACTGAAGCTGAAGCTGCTGTTGTCACTGTCGAAACTGAAGCTGAAGCTGTTGTCGAAACTGAACCACAAACTGAAGCTGAAGCTGCTGTTGTCACTGTCGAAACTGAAGCTGAAGCTGCTGTTGTCACTGAATCTGCTATCCCCGAGTCTCATGAGGTGGTATCATCGTGGTCCCCGAGTCCAGTGAAAAAACCCAAGATGATGAGTGAACTTGTGTGCGTAGTAGAACCAAAAAATCGAAATGGTAAGGCGAAGAAGGGTACACGTCGTGGTCGGAAGAGATAGAACTGTTGATCATTTGAAATTTATGGCATGTAATAACATTTGTTGGGCACCGGGAACTTATTTGGCATGCACCGGGAACTTATTTGGCATGAATAATATTTGATGACAAATTCAAATTTAGGTTCAAATTCAAATTTCGACTCAAGTTGAACTTATTTGGCATGTAATAATATTTTGATGTTTCAATGCTACCTCAACTCAAATGTGATTTTTATCTGATCATTCTGAGCTCTTTTGTTAAGTTAGACTCGTAGTCATGAAAAATGTGTTTCAAACGGCCTCATAAGGTAGGGTAAACGCCCCCTTTCTAAGAGGGTTGTTTTTTGCATCTTCTCTAAATCATCCAAATAAAATTCCCACACCTCTCTCGTACCTATATAGTGTAAATATGAAGTCTCATTATTTTTTGAATTAATTTTGTATTTTATTCTTTTATTTTTTCTGAAATCATTATTTAATTAAAAAACACATATTTTGAATCTTATTTATATTTATTTTTGGTTCCTACACGACATAATAATACTATGTGCTCAAGTTCCCTTGAACCATAATAAAACATATACATATTTACTTATGATCTAAAACACACAACATTTGCTCTTTGAAATCCATAGTACATGTACAAGAATCTCATATTCTCAAAGGCATTTTCATGTAATTGTACATAAACCATGTTTATAATTTTTTTTGGTTTCTATACAACATCATACGACTATGGGCGAAAGCATTTCTTTTTTTGATTTTTTTTGAATTAGTTATGATCTAGAACACACCAACTTCGATCTTCGAAATCCATACTACTCTGTACAAGTTTCCCATATTCTTGAAGACATTTTCATGCAATTCTATATAAACCATGGTTATATTTTTTTTTGGTTTGTATGCAACATAATAAGACTATGGGCCAAAAGCATTTCTTTTTTTGATTTTTTTTAAATTATTTGTGCTCATTTTAAAAAAAGTCAACGTTTTCACAAAAACGTTGACCGACTCAAAATCAAAGTTTTTATTTTTTTTTTGATTTGTATGCAACATAATAAGACTAAGGGCCAAAAGCATTTCTTTTTTTGAATTTTTTTGAATTACTTATGTTCAACCCTAGCTCATTTTGTCAATATCGTCAACATGTGATTTTTGGTTTTAACATTTGGATGTAACAATTTCGCCATTTTTTATAGCAACCTAGTTGCATAAGTAGACCATGTGCGCTGGCTGTACATAGTTTTGATTTTTTTTGAATTAGTTATGCTCAACCCTAGCTCATTCCATCAATAGCATGAATTGTATGAATATTTTTCATTGCATCGTGGATCTAACAAGAATACAATTTTTTATAGCAACATAGTTACATAAATAGACAGTGAGCGAAAGCCGTTTTTTTTTTGTTTTTTTTTTAAATTAGTTATGTCAAACCCTAGCTCGCTGAAACCCTAAACCCCGGAAACCCCATAACCCCGGAAACCCCAAAACCCCGGAAACCCCAGCTAAACCCTAGCTCACTGACGCCACCGTGTGCACGTGACGCACGCCCCCGATCCGCGTGTGCGCTCGTTCTAGATGCTGATTGGCTCGTTGTGCATGGATGGATTCGTGCGCGCTGAGTGGCTGGGGTTTGGATCGGCTCGTCTATTCGATCTAGACCGTTCAACAATATCCGGCGCCTGACGTTGGTTCGGTGCATGGAACTGGCGTACGAACGTGTTCCCTAGTGTGTTTCTCCGTTCCGTGTGTGATCGGGGCCGCCTGCCCGTTGCATGCATGCATACGCGTCGCATCTAAGCTATTAACACACTGAACGCGGTGATCCACGCAGTCTGACTAGCGTGCTCCAGTGATCGACGAGACACCTCTTGACCCAGTAGAGAAACGCGGGCACGCGAACGAAGGGACGCATCCATTAATGTCTTACCTTCTATTTAATCCCTCCTCTAACCTTCATCTTCCTCACGCCATTCTCCACTCGCATTCCAAGCAAGCCACCGAGCAAAGCACGCACCACATTCAAGCAAAAGCAAGCATGCAGTTCACCGGCCAGACCTTCCTCGCGGCAAGGACCGTGCGGGAGAGGCAGTACCCCGCAGGGGTCGTCGTCGAGGACAGGCTCCGCGTCTGGGCCATGTCTCGCTGGCGCGGTGCAAAGGAGCTGGTGGAGGTCTTCCTTGGCGCCCTCTATCGCCACATGCCTCCGGGCACTCCGCCCATGTTCACCGTCGACGAAGCCCGCCCGGGAGGAACGGGCATTCTTGTCCGCTTCCGCAACCCCTACGATGCGTACCACCTCCTTGGTCGTGTCTGGTACGGGAGGTGCGAGTTCATCTGCTTCACGGGGTACAACTTCTTCACCGACCTCGACAGCCTCTGGCCCAGCCGCACCGCGATGCACACCCTCCCCTACAGGGTGCCGGCCGCCGACGACGAGGAGTGAAGACGGTGCTCTCCCCTCCATCTCGATGGTGCTCTCATGGCGGTGATCTAGGCTTCGTGTCGTTCGAGTTTCTACCGTTTTTTTTTCTTTTTCTTTTTCTTTTTATCTATGTTTAGTTGGGCCCGTGCCCGTGTCGTTCACTAGTATATGTAACCGTGCTACTACTAATATATGTCGTTTACTAGTATATGCCGTTTGCTACCAATTGTCTCCCTCATTTTACTTATGATCAGAGTGTGTTACTTCGAGCGTCCGTTAATTCATAAAACGAATGCATGCAACTAGTAACAAATATATTCGGTGAACAATGCATGCAACTCTTTTATGAAGTAAATAATACAAAAATGAAAACGAATCCAATTATTTGGGCCTACAAAAATGAAAACGAACCCAAGACATGCAAAACAAGTAAAACAATTGTTTTTACAAAATATTTCGGTGAACAATGCATGCAACTCGTAACAAAATATTTATGAAGTAAATACTACAAGAATGAAAACGAATCCAATTATTTGGGCCTACAAAAATGAAAACGAACCCAAGACATGCAAAACAACTAAAAAAATTGTTTTTACAAAATACTACCTCCGTTCCAAAATGTAAGCCTTTTTAGAAAGCTAAACTAGTTTGCTAAAAAGGCTTACATTTTGGAACGGAGGGAGTATTTCGGTGAACAATGCATGCAACTCTTAACAAAATATTTATGAAGTACATAATACAAAAATGCAAACGAATCCAATTATTTGGGCCTACAAAAACGAAAACGAACCCAAGACATGCAAAACAATTGTTTTTACAAATTAAAATAAGTCAAATCTAGGCAGGTGGGTTTGTTTTCTCTTTGGGCCTAATTGTTGGCCCAACTACACTCTTTCGGCCTTTCTTCAACTACTCTTACGGCATGAGAACGAATAAGTTTTTTTCTACTGAAACTGAACTTTGGTGACTGCACTGAAACTGAACTTCAACTGAACATCGAAGGGCATATTCAAATTTAACATCAGACACTTCACTGAAACTAGCACGGCGCACAGATTGCTACCTCTGCATAGCTAACTCAAGTAAAATCTAGATTAATCTAGTCCATTCTAACGACGGATGAACAAGAGGTAAACAAAAAACAGAGCAATGATACAAGAATAGAATGCTCCTGACATGAGATTCGCTTGCTTCTGCAAATCCACCATTTGCTTTAAAAACTTCTTGATCTTCTTCAATTCCTCGTTTACTTCGGCCTCCACGGGCAGTCCAGCAATAGGGCGCGTGATCCTCGCCGCCGGCCCTCCTCTGCCCGAGCTGACATCGGGAGCAAACCCACCTAGATTTGGATCTTCAATGTGGCCCTCAAATTCAAGCCTAGCAACGTACTGATCGATCCACTCAAAGTGCGAACATTTCTTCAGCATCTGTAACAGTAGACATGAATCTAGATCCCAAAACCGAGGAGAAAAAAACGCGAATTGGAATGCCAAATACTCCTATCATCTCTCTCCTCCTCATCTCAGTTTTAAGATCTTACCTTGCCATCCCGTCCCATCATGGGAATGCTCAAACAGGACACAAAATGGCGCCCCAGATTCCCATTCTCGTCAGTTTTACTGACCCTCCGCTTCAGAGCCTCTGGCCGTGGGCATTCCGGGCACCTTGTCATCGGAACTGCACCGTACTCTGGCCATCTTGACTGCGTGGCGGAGGAGCTGGACATCCCGTGCGCCGTCGCCGGAGACGAGGAAGAATGGGGAAAGGGGAAGAAATGGCACAGACACCAGCTCGGGCACGGGCGCAGCCCTGTTTTAGATTCACTGTGGTGGGTCCCGCGCTGCTGACGTGGATAAGTTGTGGGGCACAGGCGCATCTCTGTTTTAGAATCCGTGAGGTGGGTCCCACGCTGCGAGGTGGATAAGTTGTGGGTCCAAGCGTCGCATAACCCTAACAGCTAACCGATCAGCTCCGCTTAAGAACCATGTTGGCCGTGAGCTATTTTCTTCCTCCAATCCGTCGCACGTAGGCTATTTCATCGAAAAACGTCGCATTCCTTCCAATTCAACTGAAACCCGTCGCACAGGAGCTATTGGCCCAAAAGCAATCATATATCTCTTGGTACGCTGGTGGCAGTTCAAGAAACTTAGTCGACACATTTTTTCTAAGAAAAACATGATAATATGCATTCATTAGTCGTTATGTGGCAGGTTATGCTGATGTGGCAAAATGATGAGGTGGATAGGCTGCATGTTTAGATAAATAAATTAGTGGGGCTGATATACTTAGTTATATATAGGATTCCGCTTTGTGAGGCAATGGCGAGGATTTTGTGGCTTGGAATTTAACAAGAACTTATTCTTCCAGTGTTAAGTTGGCTTATCATGCCCAATGGAATTCTACTTTCGGACATAATTTTGTTAGGAGTGATGGACAGGGTACCGAAACCCGGTCCCGGATAACGTATGGAAGCTCCAGTATTGATGAATTTCGTTGGAATCTCACTAAGAACGGAATGTTCTCGGTGCACTCCATGTATAGAGCTATGATCCAATCAGATATATCAGTCGGTATTTTTTAAAATGTATGCGTATGAAGGTCCCGCTAAAGATTAATTTCTTTGCGTGGTATCTTCAGAAAGAGATCATACTTACAAAGGATAATCTTGTCAAACGTAATTGGCAAGGAAGTTCTAAGTGTGTTTCTTGTTCTCATGATGAGACTATTAAGCACTTATTATTTGATTGCACTTTTGAGCGTTCTATATTGTCCGCTATCCAAATTGCTTCGAATCTTTATCAGCCCACATCAGTCGTGAATATATTCGGCAACTGGTTAAATGAGTCGAGAAACGATTCAAGACTATTATTAGGGTAGAAGCGCTTGCCGTTATTTGGTAGCTCTGGCTTTGTAGAAATGACAAGATTTTCAACGGTAAAAATTTCTCTCGTATGCAGATTCTATTCAGGTGCACAGGTATTCTCCGTTCGTGGTCCACATTACAGCGGGGGGAGTTTCGAGACCTTTTTATGGAGCCGTGTGCACGGCTGGAGCAGGTGGCGAGGGATATTTTTATTCCACATGGATAAGGCGCTTGATCTACGGATAGCAGGCTCATAGCATCGACAGTCTAAGTCTACATGATTTTTTTAGACTTATCGTATTTTTTTCTTTCACTCTTGGATTTCGGCTGTGTGTATTATCACGATGCAGAGGCCGGGTGTAATGCTTAAACTATTTAAATAATAAAAGCCCTTTATTAAAAAAAAATAGTGGTCCGGATTGTCGTGTGAAGGTAGCCTTTGGGGGCTATCCGGACGACAGCGGCGCTATGGGGGCGTGTGTCTCCCGTGTCTATTCCCAGTCACGCCCCCTAGTACGAGGTTCTTGTCTTCGTATTGTTCTTTGACAATTCTACAAACACGTTGTGAGCGCGGCATAAGCAGGTGACGGGCGCGGCACAAGCAGGTCACGAGCCATCGTGGCGCCCGGGGCGGTCGCTCGGCCACGCGGAGGCCGCGAACCTCGCTCGGCCACGTAGATGCGACGAAGCTCATCCTCGCGCTGGAGCTCGCTTGGCGGTGGACGCGACGACCTCCCGCTGGAGCTCGCTCGGCCACGCGAAGCTCTTCCTCGCGCTCGGCCACGCGAAGCTCTTCCTCGCGCTCGCTCGGCGGTGGACGCAACGACCTCGCGCTGGAGCTCTTCCTTGCGCTCGGTGGCGGACGCGTGTGGGTCCTCCACCCGCTCCAGCCTTCTTCGCGCGTCGGGGGCTCGACTGAGGGCTAGGGCTAGGGCTCTTCACCGCGCTACTCCGGAGGTCCCGCCCGTTCGCCGCCGCCACCGTCGATGTGTCCGTGTCCGTGACCACCGCCGCGGCGCATCCTCCCCGTCGACATGTTCCTCCAGGACCGTCAGGCTGGAGCGGAGGCGCGTCGAACTTGGACGCGGGCGACAGTAGGTGGGGAAGAGGAGGAGAAAGGAGAGAGAGGAGAGAGGACGCGTGGAGTCATATACGTGGCTATTTTCTTTGTCCGGACACCAAACCCAGCCCCAACACAACCCCTAGGCCAAGGGCTTCGCTTGGGGTTGTCGGACCGGAACAAGAGCATGTCCGAACGGGAGGAGCATTTGGGGGCGCGAGTAAGCGCGGTTGGGATTGATCCGGACGGGAAAGAGGGTTGGGGTGACTTTGGGGGGGCGCGAGTGGAGATGTTCTAAGAAGAGATAATGTGTGAAGCGATCCCACTCGGGCTCATATAGTCTCCTGGGTCGTGAGCATGTTAATGTGCCAGCTATGGAAGCAATATAAGGTCTTTGCAATTTGGCATGTCAGCATTATTGTACTTGCAATTTGGCTGTTCGCATCAGCATGAATCATGAATGGCACTGGCCTATGTTTTTACACACCAGGGCTCCTTTGATTCATAGGATAGTAAAAGTGTACGAATAGGAAAATCATAGGATTGGGATGTCATGTCTTGTTGAATCCTATGGGAAGAAGAAACATGTTTGATTGAGTGAAGGAATTTTTTCATGAGGTCCAACCTCATGTTATTTTCCTATGAAGTTTGTACTACAAAATTCCTATGGAAATTTTTCCTATAGGATATGATCCTATGAATCAAACGGCTTCAAAGAAAAATTTCCTATAGCATTTCTAGCCTACACAGATCCTTTAGCATTACTGTGAATCAAAGGAGCTCTCAGCATTTCTTTTAGAAGAAGCAAATGAGCGGTTCGTTTCGGGAGGCGATAGACAGATCACGTCATCATATCACACGGGAGTTGCTACACTAACCGTCGAGAGAGTGCCTCCTGGTAGGCTCCTTGGAGCTTTGACAAGGCCGAACCTTCCCGTTTGTTTCTTCTTGGCTAGCACAATGCACGTGCTTCGCTACAGAGTAAAACATCATTTTTACATGAATCAGCCCGTAATATAATTAAGCGAACCATGTTCAGTTCGGACTTTTGGTCTATATGGCTAGTACAACAATTCTATATGGTATCAGAGCCACGAGGTCTCGAGTTTGAGACCCTGCTCACGCAGTATTAAAAACAAAAGAAAAAAATATTCTGCGGCCCGCACAAAATCCACGCTAAGGACTAAAATAGCCTAGACGTGAGGGGGGGTGTTGAAATATAAATACACGCCTAGCCTCTTTCCATCAGTTCGGAATTTTGGTCTATATAGCTAGTGCAACAATTCTATAAATCAAACAATAAAAAAACGATTAAGACACTATATATTTCTTTTTAAGGATGTTAACTTGTTGATAGAATTCATTTGTTTTGGCGGAAAATTTGATGACCGTATAAGGTGTAAATGACAAGACCAGCAAACCGACCAATGGTTGGATAGTTAGGAGGGTGGTTGTACCTTGCATTTATGCGGAATATTCTTTCAGTATCATTGCAATTTGGCGCAGATTGACGGCGGGTCTTGAGATTGACGAAGTCACCACATGCGCCTCGCTGTCAACGGGAACGCCGTCTCCCACTGAAAGAATATTCCGTCTAAATGCAACACACATGTGTCAAACCTGGGGTTTGAACTCTGGTGGGCTGGGGGTAGAACCACCCTCCTAACCATCCAACCAGAGGTTGGTTTGCGGGCTAATACTAGTATCTTTACTACTAATTACGTTGCTCACCCTTAAAAAAATGGTCTGCCATCGATCGATATGGTTGGTCGCCGATCGCTAATTGCAAATTAGATGGGTCGGACACAAATGGACCAGGCAAGCTAACGATTTCTTGCCAAAATTGCTTTAACGCACAGGTCGACCAGCCCAGCTAATTAGGTCGTCACTTTCCAAACTTGAAGTCTCCATCTCCAAAATTGATTTAACGCACAGGTGGACCAGGCAATCAAAACAAATAACGATTTCTTTCCGAGATGGTCCAGGCAATCAAAACAAATAACGATTTCTTTCCCTGCTATAACGATTTTGAATTAAACAACCTACCGGGGTCTGTTATCCACCCAGTTCGCAACCTGGATCACTGCTCCCATCTCCAGAATAGACACCCAGGACGCGTTGTACCAGCGACATAAGTTGTTTTGCCGTCTCCATCTCCAGAAAAACCAGCGACAAAAGTTGTTTTGCCATCTCCATCTCCAGAAAACAGGTGTCAGACGTATCTTCATCTCCTGACGTATCGGCCCTGCCATCCAATGAAATTGCCAACGGTAAGTTCGATTCATGTCGTTGTTACTGATCCACTAATATACAGTAATATGCAGTTCCTAATTGTTTTGTCTGCTGTTATCCGATAGCATATAGCAGGTAGGACAGTCATCGTGCTGAATATGGCATCATCAAAACGTTCAGGGGAACGGGCTCCATTCCAAGACATAACAAACGACACTTACTCTGGTAAAAAGACCACCACCTCTAACCAACTTAGACCTCGTACATTCTAATTTTTTTTTAACTCACAATACAAATAATAGATCTAAAAGAATTGAAAAGACAAAGAGAACGGGAAAGATATGCAAGGAACAAAGAAGCGTGAAACCCGGCAGCTGAAGAAAGTTGAAGCGGCTAATCTCAGTGAGAAACAGAGTAACACAACCGTTGCAATATCACCGGGTACGTTCTTTCTTTTAGAAAACCAATAACATGATGAGGGAACTCACTGATACGTGATGAATTCTTCATTTCAGAAATTCACACTCTAGCAAATGCCACTGGGCAATCAACTATCACCCAACTGCCATACAGCCAAACTACACAAGGTGATTTTCAAAAAAAAATTGCTGGAGATGAACATGAGGGCATGTTATATACCGATGTGTGGAACACCACGGTCATGGCGAGCAGACATGAGTGTCTATTCTAATTTAGAAAATTTGAGAAATGCTGGTGATCTGTTTACTGGATCAGTGCAGGGGTGTGGATTACACACGCCAGTTCGAGCCTTAAATAGCAGTCTCAATAGTGCTTATTCCACTGATCAAAGAGAAAATTCAAACGATAACACTCAAATCTTACATGATTTTGCATATGCTACCTGTTATGTACAATAGGTCATATTAAGTATTCGCTGACTACAGTGCTATTTTTTAGCTACAAGACCAGGCCATTTTGATGATGGGTGTTGTAATGCAGATCAAGGAGGTACTGGAAATGATTGTTTTCAAGCCTTATCCGTGTTTAGCCCGATGACAGGAGATCCACCATCAAGTGGCATAGTCAATGTTGATCAGAATCAGGTTAGACGGCAACGTGATACAGAACGCAAAAAAAATTTGAGTGCGGAACAGTTGGAGGCGATAAATGCATGAGAGAGGGAACACATAAGAACATTATATGCAGAGCAAGGGATGCGGTAAACGCACGGAGACGAGCAGCAAGGCAGAAAAAAAAGGAATATCAGGAAAAAAGCTTAACAAACAACCAACTGGATGATATACTCCAGCAAAAAAAATGAAGAGATACGGAAACGAGATAGGAAACACCGAGATATGTTAAGACACGAGCAGAGAGAAGAAAGGTCTGCGGAACGAAGATCACTCCAAATGAGCCGGACACCAGAAGAGGAGCAAAAGATCCTAGCTCGGTGTAGGGCAATCTACGAGACTAGGCGGAAGACCCCCTGCGCTGCATCCATCGCAATGCCATGCCCGACAGTTAGCACACACACATCACCTGCCGCTACACCACATGGCTCACCCTCAACGCGCAAGCATAACTACAACACAGATACTGACGGTAATTACCTAATGTTGGTTCAACTTCCTATCTACGGACTCAAATAACAATTGTTTACATAACGACCATGATGCAGGCCAATACCTTACCACGACCCTCGGTGATAATAATGCCAGTGACTAGGGAACAGATGACATGCAAACACAATTACAGAAAAATAAGCCATATAGCAGAACTGAACGAAGGTCTATGGAGCGTGCTCATAAAAAATTTACCGCTGAGGAAGAAAGGCGACAGAATAGTGCAAGCCCAAAGGCAATCAGGAAAAGCATGCCACGCGGGGAGAGGCGTGCACAACAACAACATTGTAATGCTCGCTTCGCGGAGCCTGCCAAAGGTTCTTCGTTACCGTCTCTGCTTCACCCGTTCCACAAGATTACACCATCGGAACTGACGGTAAAGTGACTGCCTTTATGTATAATCTTATGTACCGAGTAATCATTACTTAGAAATATTATTTGGTGAAGGTGAAATGTAGGCAATGCTTACTAGGCTCATTGAGGAGAATCCCCATCCTGAGGAACTTATGGATGATCAGTATTACGAGTTTGTTGATGAATGTATTACTGCAAACCAGCCGGTATAACCTCTACTGATAATAGTAGACATGTACATAGACTGGTAAAGTAATCTATATCTCAACATTACATGCAGGTCCCAACGATCATGGATTCTATGAGGATGAACCAGATTGCTCCTCAAGCTCAAACTGTATGGACAATGATCCTTTTGACAACGTGTACTCTAACCTCCTAGACAACACACATATCCTGAAGCATGCCACGGGCTGCGAAATTTGCAGAGCCAGGAGATTCGAGTACGAATCCGACGGATTCTGTTGTCAGAACGGGCAAACGAAGTTGCTTCAACCAGAGCCTATACCAAAACTGGTGAGGCTTTGGTCTACCACCGATGCGGACTCCCGACATTTCCGAGAGAGCATCCGGTTCTTCAACAGCCACTTCTCATTCACAACCCTTGGTGTAAGCCTCGATAACAAGTACACGAACATGAGGTCTGGAGTGTACACCTTCCGGGCTCAGGGCTCGTTGTACCACAAGGTCCATTCATTCGGGACAGGTTCGCGGCGAGAACATCTAGAACTATATTTCTATTATGATGACCCAAGTCTAAGTCGTCGCGCTAAATACACCGAGAATTTAGATCAGGATGCCGTCAAGATGTTAGTGGATATCCGGAGGGATAACCCATACTCCAAACAGTTTAGGAGGCATGGAGCCCACAAGAAGAACCTCGACGAGTGGAGAATACAACTGAACACGGACCAAAAGCTAGATCAAAGGAGATATAACAAACATGTTTCATCCGAGGTGGCTGCAATTTGGGTCGAGGGAAGCAACCTAGCAAAGAGGTTTGAACGCAGCATAACCCTCCATGGTAACAACAACGAACGATACAGTATTCAGGCCACGCAGGGCTGCTATGACCCGCTCTCGTACCCCGTATTTTTTTTCCAAAGGGAGAGTTTGGTTGGCATCCAAATATCCCTAAACTAGACGTACCTTATGTTGTTGCGCAACAGCCAAGATCAAACCGAGAGAACGATTCAGGTTTGCCTCTTTCATGTGCTTTAACATGCTTTTCGGATGCATTCCCATATTGTTATCTAATATTTTTCTTTCTCGCCATCCATTGAGGGAGGTAGCAGGTTGTGTGTCTCTGTCAGGGACTAATACTGCTACAGGCTACAGACACGCCCTGCAATATTTAACCCTATACTTCATGGAGGACGATTGTTCCAGCAGTTTGCGGTCGACATGTACATCAAGATTGAGGGTTGCAGGTTGAACTGGATTCGGGAGCACCAGCCGGAGATACGTGTTGATCTATATAAAGGCATTGTTGATAGCATCACTGAAGGAGAGTCTCGAGGAAGCAAGGTTGGCATCAGGACGGTGCTCCCATGGTCATTCGATGGGGGTTATCGAGAAATGAAAAAAAGACATATGGATGCCATGGCATTGGTTCAGACGTACGGCAAGCAGAAATGTTTCTGACGATGACTTGCAACCCAAACTGGCCAGAAATTCTTGAGGATTTGTATCCTGGTCAGACCCCGCAAGACCGACCAGATCTTGTGGCTCGTGTGTTCAGAGCCAAACTGGAGGCGATGAAAGAGATGCTCCTGAAGAAAAGCATACTCGGTGTTGTTACAGCGCAAGTATATGTCGTGGAATTCTAGAAGAGAGGTCTCCCTCATGCCCACTTCCTTTTGATCATGGATTCAACACATAAGCTTCTTGTGCCAGAGCAATACGGCCAGATCATATCTGCTGAGCTCTCTGACAAGCACAAGTACCCGGAGCTCTATGCCATGGTTGTAAAGCATATGATGCACGGCCCGTGCGTTGTTCTCAAGCCCGACAACGTATGCATACAAGATGGGGTGTGCAAGTGCAGATACCCCAAAACGTTCAACGACAACACCTTACAAGGAAAGGACTCCTACCCCGTTTACCGTAGAAGAAAAAAATGGTCTTCACGCACAAGTTTGTGGCCAGACTCTGGATAACAGATGGGTGGTGCCTTATAACCAACACCTGATGTGGATGTTTAACTGCCACATCAATGTTGAGGTGTGCTCCAGCATCAAGACTGTCAAGTACCTTTACAAGTGCATATACAAGGGCCACGATCAGGCTTCTTTCAACATCGATCAGCCCGACAACACTTGCTCTGCCCTTGGCTTTACGACATCCCGATGCTTTTCCTGCTCAACAAAGCAAGAAAGCGTAGTCACCATCTGCTCTACAGTACCATCCTTCAAAGCACCACTTAGCAAATATGTTTAGATAGCTTGCATTACTTAAAATACGTGCTATTAGTTAAACTGATGATTTGTATCTGCAGATAGCTGTTGCAGTCTATCCATCATCATTTTCGAAACCCCATCATTGAGTAGTGCGCAACGCACAAAATATTACCAGAAAAAAGTAAGTCGCCAAACATGAAAAATTGTCTTCATAAGTATTAACTAAATTGTCTTTGCCACTTTACAGTAAATGTATATTGAAAATACATGAATTGATTTTAGGCTAGATAAACAGTAAAATCAACTTTTCTCGTGCAGACCACCACAAAAAAAAATCAATCCCCGGAATCACATAGAATTATTGATAATGCAAAAGGAATGTCGAAAAAATCAAACTAATCCTAAATTTTTGGAATGTCCTGATTGAGTATCACAACGGAAATTATATTTCGAATGCATGTTATTTGCAGTGTGTGTTATTTGGGATGTGCATGATACATATCGCCTGATTGAGTATCACACGAAAATTATATTGGAATGTATGTTATTGAGGGTATGTCCTTTTGGAATGCGCCAGACTGAGTTTCGCACGATAATTACCCGTTGATCATGCATGATCTTATCATTAATTACATAGTTTGGTTGCAAAAGGCATGTGATTGAGTATCCCGCAGCACACTATAAAATATCCAGAAATTGAGACGCACCAAACAACTACCAGCTAATAATTGAGGCGCCAAAGTCTAATATGCAAACTTTTGGATTTCCCGCCGGTAGCATCTTGTCCCGCATCTATAAAATGGACCATGCGTCCATGTCTTCCTCCTTGCAAAAAAACATTCCCATCGCAAGCCACCCGATTGAGCCCCCTACTCGCAAAGCAAACCATGAGTTTCCCATACAATCCAACCTTCTCTAGGAGGGTGATGGCAGCACCACCAGCACCTCTTGTACCTGCTCCGGATATTCCCGTTCCGGCAATCTCCAGGCAAGAATATGTTTGTTTGACTACTTATGTACATCAGCAATTTCTATAGCTTTACTTTTTTGGCCATTAAAAAATGCACGAATGTAACATTCGACTACTTTTGCAGCTCAAGTGTCCTTACGGCACCAAGTCAGAGGGGGCATTGAATTGAGGAGCACGGTTGCAAGGAACGACAGATTTTGCATAAGTACACTATAGGGTTGAGGGCCCTTATCTCAACTAATAAAGGATGTCTTGATTAATAAGTTAGAATTATTATCATTGAAGGACTTTTTGCGTTACTCTCTTCCATACAATATCGAATTTATTGCCCTATTTTGGAGTTCTGGTTTGCCTGAAGAGTCAATCTTACTATTTTGGGGAGTTTCGTTATGCTTAAACTTCTAGTTCTCTGATTTCAAGAAATAGCCTTATAATAATGTAACTCGACCAAGACTTACCCCTCCTGATTGCGTGACACCGATGGACCGTTCTGTTGAAGCCCGCGAAGTGGTACCTCGGTGCTATTAGCGTGACAAGTTCCTGTAAGCACACTAACCCTTTTTCCTGTCAAGAGACTGAATGTATCTAGCACAATTTTTCTGTCAAGAAACTGAATGTAAAGGATACACATATTATGTTCCAAGAAAAGTAGAAAAACAATTTTTTATCAGCTCTTCGTCCCTACAGCTAATAAAGGATGTCTTGATTAACAAGTTTAACATTTATGCATACAATAATTTAAACTCATGTGCATGAAACTGTGTGATTTATTTGTTATAACGTTTGCTTCAAACTATAGGTTATAACCGCATATATTTACTACCTATGGACCCAGGAAGATCCCGTTAAGATAGCGGGTGGCAATGCATTTTTGGTGGATACACATATTTCTGTAAAATTAAAGCGTGATGGTGAAATTCCCATAAATCCAGAGGATCATCGCCCTATAAAACGAGTTTTGAATTATCTAGAGCATGGCATGGTAAGATTGTAGATAAATTTTTGCGGTTTTAGTGAGTTATTAGTTACGTATGGCTTATATTACTTTTTCAACTCTTCGTCCCAATTAATGTGACAAATTC
Organism: Alopecurus myosuroides; assembly: GCA_028641055.1. NCBI lineage: Eukaryota > Viridiplantae > Streptophyta > Magnoliopsida > Poales > Poaceae > Alopecurus > Alopecurus myosuroides. Next base: position 243,293,143 of record CM054059.1, read on the forward strand.
CCATTGGTATGTATGTCATATTGACGCCAAAAAATGTCGAATAAATGTATTGGATTCATTTGCTGCCAAGTTTAGTGGTGCGGAGCTACATTTTACGGTGATAATTTACTACAATCATACTCATCTGTAATTTTTTAGTAACATATATTTTTCTACATATTATATGCTCTATTTCATTTAACGGCTTCAGGGGCTTGAGAAGCACTTTACTATCGCTTCTCAAATAAATGAATTCAACATAGGCACCAAATGGGTGGACCTTCGAATAACTGAATGGCCAATAATTGAGTGTCTTCAAAAGGATATACAATTTGGTGGGTATGTTAAAATATTATTACATCATCACATATTAATATGCACAGTGACATGTGTACTTATTTTATGTACGATAATTCCTTATATATACTGATTTATATACAGAGTTTTTTTAATACATTACAGCTCGTCATGCGGCTTGTTCATGTTACACTTCATGGAATACTTTACGGGTGAAGATCTTACACATGATGTAACACAGGTATTTTCAAAGTCGTCATCGATGTATATTCATAGGAAATACATTCATACGGTCACTTAATTTTAATTCAACTTTGTAGGAGGGTATCGGAGCCTTTAGGGAGCATGTAGCTATCATTCTGCACGAATCCGTTTTAAACGAGATAAGAGGAGCACTTGTATATGAAACAATTGCATCTAATTCTGATGCATCTAATTCTGATTGTATGATTGTGGACAATTCGAATGGAATAGAGTTGCCAGATGGACTTGTAGAAAAATGTCCTATTCCAGCCCACATCATACCCACAAATGCGCGAGAGTAATATAATGGGTTTCGCGAGCAAATAATGTTGATTTAAGATGCGGAGTGTTTGGAGTAAGCAACCCGTTAAAATATAAATTTTTAATATGCATCACTATATATTTTAATATTTTCATAATTATTGACATTTCTGGTGCAGGAAGGAATGGGTGCGAACCTCCCAACCTTATCCAATTGGTTGAGCCTTAGGAAAATCCAGAACATAATTAGGATGGACCAGCCTACGGATAATGATTGTTTCAATTTGGCCATACGCATAGTTGCCTGTGACGAAATCCTGCAAATGGTAGAGACCGATGTGCATTATATGGACCTGCGTTATTTGGTAAGTTGATGTAACTGTGTATTATCATTGATATTCCCATGTTTCTAAATAGATGTTTTTCTTAGACTGCGATGGCTGATTCCACACGAGGTGAAAATTTGCGTACAAAGCCAAATGTTCAGTCACTGGCAATGTTGTTAAATAGTTGGCCTGGAATACACTATAATATCTGGTCACGCAAATTGGTAATGATAATTAACTTCTGCATTATTGTTATGTTTTACTTCTTTCTAATGATCGTGCATATGCAGCTTTTTCTTCCCTTTGCATCCATGGACCACTTTATCTTGTTTTCCATCGACAAAGACGCATCATGTGTATACGTTTTGGATCCTCTGTCCGTAGAGGCATCGCCAGAGAGCAAGATGATGCGAAAACATGACATGGAATCGAAACTACAAAGAATATCTATCTATCTAAATGATGCACTCGCATTAGCACAACCCGGCTGGAATTCCATATTTTCCTGGGCACGTAAATCATTTGGTATTCCAAATATTTCGTCCAAGTGAGTATCTCTCTATCTTATCAAATAAACTCAAGTGTTTTATTTAGTCTATTTATTATTCAGCATAATGATAAGGCATTCATCTACAGAAATTTATCCGGGTATCTTGTTTTTTGCATTATGCTCTCATGGAATGGTACAACATTGGTTCATCCAATACGCACTGTGCGTACTTCTATTGCACATTTTTTATCATTTTCACATGAAATATTCAATCTAATGATAAGAACTGTTTTGTGTAGGATGCTTTTAAGCTGAGAAAGAAAATTTTGTTACACTTGCTCAAGTACGATGGAAATGAAGCCCAAGACAATATTCCTGACATTGTACGACAATATGTAAATAGCATTAAGGAGGAGTATTAGTCAAGTGTTTATTTCATGTTCGAACGATGTCAAATTATCCCGTTTGTCAACATAAATATATACTTTCACTGAGGTCGAATCTTATGATATTATACAATATCTTATGTATATCTTTTTCTGATAAATTGTTTACGAGAAAATAATTATGTCTGTAGCAACGCACGAGCATTCAACTAGTTAGCATTAATATGTGTGGTCTATTAAGGAGACAGAACTCCTACTCCGGGTAAACCTTAGGGCCAAGCCCAAGTAATGAAGGCCATGGCCGAAGAGGCATGTACGTGATGCAGACTAGGCAAAGTCTCACAAAATCGATCGATCTATCATCCAAGGCGACTTCTGCTTGCCGTCCCACTAGGTTCCTCTCCATGATCTGGCCGCCTGCGCAGCCGCACAATTGTTCTCGCGGCCGTCGCCTCCGCTAGGAAACATGAGTTAACCATCAACGATTAGCGAAGCTACTAAGCCACACACACACACCTCCGGTGTCTATGCGTCTCTTATCAATTGTTGACTTTCCGCTGGACACACGCCACGCCGAATTACTAAATGGATCCCCAAGGTATTATTGTATTCATGTTACAATTGATTATTATTTGTTAGTATAATTGCTCAGTCATAAGGGGCGGATATACCACAAATTAGTATTCAGAAGAAAGACTATGAGTACGATCTTTGTACGCCAAGACTATAGGCTAACTTTGCTTGCACGGTCCACATTTGTGTGGAGTCGAACATACACTATCATGTAATATGTTGTGCGTGTAGGAATACTCTTAGTAATAATTTTGACCCGTCGGTTCAACCTCCAATTCATTTTCCAATTCCTCGTTTGTATACAAATCCAACCGAGAAGGCAGAGATTGCCAAGCGTACTTGACCAACCTGATATGGAAACTTCCTACCAGAATATTAAGTATACCTCCCGGACCAAGTTATCGCGGGATGTGTGGAAAAAAATAGAAAAAATGTGCGGTATCCCTATATGGTCGATGCCTCCCCCTCCCCCATGCACAAATCCTTGATCCATTTAGTAATTGGGCGGACTGTCCCTACATGGAAAGCGAAACCCCTATGCACAGATCTGGTCGGACTGTCCTTCCGTCCTCGGCCTAGTCAACGCCGGTTGCTGAGCTTCACATAGAAAAATGAGAGAATTCCTTATTTGACACTCTTTTAAAATTTTGTTCCTTATTTGATATTGGTGAAAATTTTCTTTCCTATATGACCTCTAAACTTAATTGTGTTCCTGTCGGATATATACTGAATAGGGGTATAGAAGATGGTAGACAAAAGAGCCGGACTACCAGGGTGGCCTACATGGTAATGGGCTTAGGTCCATTGGGCGGCCCAGTAGTCCGACGCGCAGAAGCCGGATTCTAGAAGAACCCGGATCACGGCCCACGTGATCTGGCTTGGAGAAGAAGACGGATTCCTTACTTTCCAAGTTACAAGTTAAACGTAGTCTTCTAGGTTTCTTGTTCTGTAAGCCCTAATCCGGCTATTATATAAAGCCGGACGGGAGATAGATTAGATAAGTTTTACAAGTTCCAAGGTTCTAGGTTCGAGCTAAAGCTCTACGCAACTCGCCGGGAAGTTCATCCTCGTCGAGTAGCTAGATCTATTCCCTCACATTGTAACCCTGTTATACGGGCTTTAGTCCCAATTAGTGAGAAGTGCAGGAGTAGGTACGCCGTACTGTCAGGACGTACCGAACCTGGGTAAAATCCCGTGTTCTGTGTTACTACGCTATCCCGTTACCCCACGTCTCTACCGTAGTCTCATGGCACCCCAGTCTATGAAAACTACTACGATGTCTCGACAGTTGGCGCCCACCGTGGGGCAAACGACGTCAGGCGTGAAATTCCGATCTGGGATACTAGGCGGAATTGGAAGATCGATCACTGTCGGAAGCTTGGAATTCGACGACGACGTCGGGCGCTTCCTCGACAATGGATCCTACATACCGGCGCAAAACCACCTGGTAAGTGCCTGCGTTTTACCGATTGGATCTGCTAACATCTTCATCGGATTAACCGCGGAGGCAATGGGGTTTTGCGGTGGAAGCAAGTATTTCCCACCCGCCCTATACCCAGTCGAAGACGACTATGATGCCGGATTTTGCTCAGATCTCCGATAAAACAGTGATACGCACTTTATCGGCATGGTGCAATCCGAAATCGCTGAAAACACGGATGACGGAAATCCCGTGCAAGAGGCAGATAACAACCTACCCGTCATAGAGACGGAAGAACCAATACCCGTCACAGAGACGGAAGATCCGACATCCGTCAATCAGACGATGAACTCGGAAACAGAGTCCGTGCTTGCCGCCATAGAGGCGAGATTGGAGTCGGAAACCGGATCGGATAATTTCGACTCCGAAGACGAAGACGATGATGCCTTCGTAAGAAAAGTTAAGTCCTTTCAAGAGGGATTCCATGAAGTGCTAATGGCAAAACCAGCTGATACAACGGGTGCCGACAGCCAGGAAAGCCCTAAAACCCCTCCGCCAGTGGAAGAAAGAGAAGACGGAGAAACTTCTCCGATATTCCCTTATGTCAAGGAGATGACAGAAGATGAACCTGTCAAAAAACCTCCTTCTTCCAAGAAAAAGCACCGTGCTTCTAAAAAGCTCCAGTACAAACTCCGGAAGAAAAAGTCAGCTGATCTCGCTGATGAAAACCTGGAAGTTGGAGATATTAGTGGCACAAAGCCCGCGGAAAAGAAATCTAAGGAAATCACCGCTCCACCAATGACAGAACTGGAAGAGCAAGAACTATTACAAACTCCAGTGGGACCCAATGAACCCCCTGAGATGCTGGAAGCCAGGAGACAAGCTTTCCAACGGCAACAGCAACATCTGCTTAGATCTCGGCAACATCTCCAACAAACCCATAATGACATCAAAGTCATGAAGGAAGAAATAGAGGAGTACGAGAGAAAGCATAGATCTGCCTTAAAACCCACTAGGTTACCCGGAATCTCAAAACCGGAAGAACTGCCGCCAAAAGAAAGGTTTTATAACCCATCTTGGCAAAAGCAGTTAAACGGCAAAGATGCCAAGGGCGAACCAATATACAAAACCGCAGCGAAAAACGCGGAAGCAGCATTCGCCATCCTAAACAACGATCTGTACTCCAACGGGGAAAAACTCCAAGGGGTGTATGCTTTCCTAGGAAAAGCATTACAGCAGCAACAGCGAGGCCAAGAGCGATCAGGGAGGCTGCATGATAATTCCGCCCTCTGCAAAACGGTTACTTGCGCTGCTGGAGCACCTGGACCGGAAGAACCCGGAGATTCGGATAAAAAAGAGGATCCGAGAAAAGACAAGAAAAACCCCGACAACCGGGACGCAGCGTCTAGAACCGGACCTCATCTCCCGAAAGATGGATATAAACCACACGATCGGGAAGACAAACACCGGAATGACGGCAAAATAATGCCACCTCCGAGAAACCCAGCTGAAAAAGCTGGAAGATACGATACACCTCACAGACGTGAAAGATCTCGGACACCGCCTAAAGATAAGGAAAGGTACAGGAGCAGGACTCCACCTAATCCTAGGGTGCGTGACAACGGAAGAGATAGAGATAACCTCGGAAAAGCGCGTCCGCGCAACAATGGAAAAGAAAGGAGCAGATCCCCTTCTGTCCATTCAGCCGGGAGATATTCTGCACATATTGATAGAGCAGAAAAGGATGATCTATACTTTGGTCCTAAGTGTTTTACTGACAGGATCCGAAGGATAACCCTGCATTCTGGCTTCGCCAAAGTTGGTCCAACCTACCAAAAATATACCGGCAGTACAAACCCGGATACCTGGCTTTCAGATTATTACACAGCCGTCCAAATCAACAACGGGACAGACCTGGAAGCTGTCAAGTTTCTTCCCCTAATGTTGCTAGACGGAGCCAGGGATTGGATCAATGGTTTACCATCAAGAACTGTCGACAGTTGGGATGATATGGCGAGAGTATTTACTCAGCATTTTCGGGGAACATACAAACGCCCAAATAGCATCAACCAGCTGAACCGTTGCACCCAATTTGAAGACGAACCATACGTGGATTTCATCTCCAGATGGACTGCAATGAAGAATAGTTGCTCTGGAGTAACTGACGTACAAGCAATGCATGCTTTCGTCAATGGCCTAAAACCCGGACTTGTACCGTTCATGGTTGGTTCGAAAAAGCACAAAGATCTCGGATCTATGCTTACAACCGCTAATGAGCATGCTGCAGCCGAAGACGATATCAGAGCAAGAGGAGGCAATATTGAGTCACTGATACTGGCCAAGAAAACACCTCGTTCTGATAAAAAAGGAACTCCGGAGTCAACAACAAAGCCCAAGGAGGTTAACATAGCCTTTGGAGGAGAAAAGGTGAACAAGTGGAAAGGCCGCAGTCCAGATCCAATCAATTACACTCCCGAAGAATGGGAGAGAATTAAGTCGGAACCCTGCGTCCACCACTCTCAGTTTGGGAAACCAACCCACACGAACGCGCAATGCCGGCTAAACAAGCATATGAAAGGCAATGCAGGATCCGGAAATAAAGGGAAGGGTTCCAAGAGGAAACCTGCCAAACAAAAGCCAGAAGCTGAAAAAGAAGACAGTGAATCGGACACTGATGACAAAATCCAGGAACAACAGCGAAAAGGCGAACCTAAATTTCCGAGAGTTGACGGAGAAGCAATGTTAACTTTCCTAGCAACCCCGTCAGCAAAGGTGGCCAAAAGAACACTTCGAGAAATAAACGCGGTTGTTCCTGCGACCCCGAAATTCTTGAAGTACTCCAACACACCGATAATCTGGGATCAGTCAGATCATCCCGGAAATATCCCTGAACCCGGCACACAAGCTCTTGTTGTAAGCCCTATTGTTCAAAACACTAGGCTAAGAAGAGTGCTGATGGATGGAGGATCCAGCATCAATATAATGTATCTGGATACACTGAAGCACTTGAAGATCTCCGAGTCCCAGCTCAACTACAGCAATATACGCTTCCACGGCATTGTCCCTGGCAGGCAAGCACGATCCCTAGGAGAAATTTCCCTAGATGTCACCTTCGGAGATAAAGATCACTTCCGGCAGGAAAAAGTATCCTTCGAAGTAGTGCCGTTCGAAAGCGTGTATCACGCAATACTCGGACGTCCGGCTTTCGCCAAATTTATGGCAAGATCTTGCTATATCTACAACAAGCTGAAGATGCCAGGACCCAAAGGAGGAGTAATCACCATTGCCGGTGATTTCAAACTAGCAAACGAGTTGGAGAAGCAAAACGCCCTTTGCGCTCAAAGAGTTATAGCTCAGGAAGAACTGAAGGAGTTAGCCAAGGAGGTATCGCCGAAAGAAATGCCGGCAGGAAAAGAAACTCGGAAGCCAACAGATAGCTTCAAGGCGTCCGAGAATACAAGACAGGTAATCCTAGATCCCAAAGATCCGACAAAATTCGTCGTTGTAGGGACTGGGATGACCGACAAATAGGAAGGCGAGCTCATCAAGTTCCTCCGTGAGAACTGGGATATTTTTGCCTGGTGTCCAGCTGACATGCCAGGCGTACCCAGGGAGCTTGCTGAGCACCAACTCAAGGTTATTCCTGGATCAAAACCCGTCAAACAAGGTCTCCGTCGATTTGACGGAAGAAGACGGAAGGCTATTGGCAAGGAAATTATCCGGCTTTTAGCAGCGGATTTCATCAAGGAGGTAATCCATACTGACTGGTCCGCAAATCCGGTATTAGTACCGAAGAAAGACACAACTGCCCTCAGAATGTGTATAGATTACACAGGATTGAACAAGTTATGTCCGAAAGATAGGTTCGCACTGCCGCGAATCGATCAAATAATAGATGCCACTGCAGGCTCCGAGCTTTTATGCTTTTTGGATGCATACTCCGGGTACCACCAAATACGCATGAAAAAGGAAGATCAAATCAAGACTTCTTTTATAACCCCGTACGGGACGTATTACTACGTAACCATGCCTTTTGGCCTGAAGAACGCAGGTGCAACCTACCAGCGTTGCATGCAACGCTGTTTGCATAGTCAAATTGGCAGAAACGTCCATGTTTACGTGGACGATATTGCTGTCGTAACCAAGGAAAAAGATACACTCCTTGAGGATTTGCGAGAAACTTTCGAAAACTTACGCACCTACCAGATGAAGTTGAATCCATCTAAGTGCGTATTCGGGGTTCCCTCAGGAAAACTTCTGGGTTTCATCGTTTCCCACAGAGGAATAGAAGTTAACCCGGAAAAGATCAAGGCAATCTTGAACATCTCAAAGCCTACATGTGTAAAAGATGTCCAAAGATTGACGGGTTCCGCCACAGCCATAAAAAGATTTCTTAGTTGGCTGGGGGCTAAAACCTTACCATTTCACAAACTGCTGGAGAAGTTCGACAAGGTCAAGTGGATTGCGGAAGCCTGGGAACGTCTAGCAAGTTATGTACCCTTCTGTACTTAGTTCAATTCTATGTAAACATCTTTGAGATCATGAAATAAAGTTGTCGGAATTCATATTCATTATAAGTACAAAATATTTCCGCCTCATCTATTTCCCAATGATCTTACAAATACTCAATGTTAACCCGAATTGTGCCTGCGTGCTCGGTGTTTAAAAGCTGAATGATTCGGCCTGTTCAAGGTTAAAGGAAACTCGGATTGTGCCTGCGTGCCCAAGTTTCAAAATAGTTCCTTGTTTTATCTAATTCTTATCTGATTGTGTGTGTTGGGTTATTGGAACTAGTTAGTAAAAATGCCTTTAGCATGATCCATGAATCCGAGTTTCAAAACTGTTTGGTTCGTCCCCAGCTACTCGGCATGAAGTTTTATATTGCTATTTGAGCCATTTTTTAACACTAGAGCAGTTAAAGCACATTTTCCGGATTACTTAGAAGATAAAAGGAATAACCAAACCCGACAAAACTTTGCAAGGAATTTAATAATTCACAACTGTAAAAGGTGGAGTTCTTGTTTCAGCAAAAGGTACAGAAGCAGTACAATATGAATTACATTGTAAAAAAGAAAATACTTCTGTACACATCCATCATCCAGGTCAAAGTGCGCCCCCTTAAACTTCTGAGTCTTCATCACTGCTATCATTCTCGGGGGCTGCGGGCACTTCTTCTTCCGGATACGTAATGGAGATATTCACCATGGAGGCAATCTGAGTGGCGTAGCCTTCAACTTCATTAAAGATCGCATTTATTTGTGCTTCTGTACATTCTTGAGGAATACCAGATGCTACACGCCAGGATTTTGCATCAGGGTAGTGTAAGCGCATGAGGCCAAGTGCCATTCGCGCACCACCCCGTGCAGCAGAGCGAAGGAAAGATTCCTTCGAATTTGCTACCTCCATGATGGCATCCGGAAGTCGGTAAACTTCTGAAGATTGTATACTACTTGCGGGCAGGAATTTATTAATTAAATGCATTCCTGCATTTCTGATTGAATTCCATATCCTCCCAAAGGCCCGGATCTTTTCAGTCCGAGAAATTCCTGGAAAATTTCCTGCTTTTTTAACAAAAGCAAAGATTAGAGAATACAAGAAATATGACATGAAAGTATTGGTAAAAGAAGTCAACTTACCAAGAACCGCGTCAATTTCATCGCCCTCTTTCATACGAGGGAATAGCATACTTTCTAAATCATTGATAATAGATTTATCCTCTGCTGCCTGCAAAGAAGCCTTGGATTGCGCAATCCCAACGGCTAGATTACTGGCTTCCAGTTCTTCTCGAACTTTTGAAAGTTCTCTTTGAAGGTTGGAGTTTTCTTCACGAAGTTGAGAAAAATAAGCAGCGTTTGCTGTGTGCTTCTTGGCTTTGGTTAAAGCAGCTGAAAAGCAGGGACAAAATATTCCGACATTACGGCAAGATCTAGCAATGATTTTCCAGCAAAAATCAATAAACACGAAGTAAAATACCGGTGGCTTTTGATAATTGCCGTTGAGACGACGCCAGTTCGTTGCTTTTTGATTCAATAACAGATTGAAGTGTTTTTACTTCTCTGCTTTTGAGGCTAAGTTTTTTCAAAACTTCCAAGTTTATGGCATCTGCGGAATGCTGAAACATGGAAATGAAAGCCAGATGCTTAAGTTTGAACAAGCATACAAAGAAGCATTAAGAAGAATTTAAGGTTTCAACTTAATGCTTGGGGGCTAGAAGTATTACCTGGCTCATTTCTCGCAAGTCAGCCAAGGTCTCCTTGAATTCCCTGGCATATTCCATGAAAAGAATTCCAACATGGTGAAGGCCATCGTGTATGACCTGACGGGGCGAGAATGCGATATTATTGCGGATAACTAATCCATTTTGTGGCCAGGGGCGAACAAGAGGCGCAGGAGCAAAAAATTGCTTAGCTTCCGGACGAATATATCCGAGGTCGTCGAAAGGCTCTTCTTTCACCCGGATATCATCCGGAGTAGGAATGGATTCGTTTCCAGCAGGTGATCGAAAATTTCCGCCCATTGGCATATTCGTTCTCCCCCTTTTACCCGTAGCTGCAGAAGGAAATTCTTCTTTGATAGTATTTTGCCTCTTGCGTTTTTGGTTGTTGTAAAACTCGGCATGTAATTTGCTGATTTCAGCATCAGAAGCAAGATCATTTTCTCCAAGTTCGTCAAACTAGGAAAGAATTAACAGTATGTTAAAAAATGAAGAGAGAAGATAATCTGAGGAAACTCAGAAACAAGGGAAGGAAAGTACCTTAGGAACCAGATTTTCCGCATGATAAATGGCTAGACTTTCCTCAATCTGGCTATCGGCGGCAACTATCTGATGAAGGTGTTCTATAAAATCCTTCTTGCTAAAGGACCTATCTGTTCCTCTCATGCTATCTTCCGGTCCCGTATACTCGCAAAGAAGTCGGGAACGAAGGGATAAAGGTTGTACGCGACGTCCAAACCAGCATAAAACGATATCCTTCCAAACCAAAGGTGGTTGAGAAGAAGAAAGTTTGGCAATGCGCCGCTTTATTTTCATCAGGTTTTCAGGCAAATCCTCTGTTACTGCAAGTGTCCAACTATCGCGAGGAGTAGCGGCAGAATTAACAAAGGGAGGAATTCCGGTTTCTTTGCTGGGGAACGGAATGTCTTGGTGATAAAAGAAAGAACCTAGCCAAGATTGGTCAGGTTTTGGCATTCTTATCTTTGGATACCATTCTTCCCTAAAGTTTCTGAGGGTAAAAGATATGGTCCCGCAGATGGGCGAAACACCGTTTGTAATGTTATGTTTTACCTCAAAACAATAATGCCAGAAGTCTAAATTGGGAATTATTCCAAGATACCCTTCAAAAAGAGCTTGGAAACTAGCTAATTGAAGGATGGAATTTGGAGAGATATTATGTGGTTGAATACCATAAAAGTTAAGGACGTCTAGGAAAAAGGCGGAAGGGGGAAAACCCATACCTCTCGTGATATGAGAGGTAAGGAGGACACGTTCTCCTTCCTTTGGCTTGGGCTCTGGCTCATCCTTCGAGATCCGCCATTTGCCTTTAACTATTAATCTATCCCTTGACATCCGACGAAGGAGGACGAGTGAAGTATTACTCTGATTCCAATTTCCGACAAATTCTGCTTCTTCATCAGCTCCGGTGGAGAAGCGCTCAGTACCACGGGAGTGAATCTTGACCCTCGCTGGTTCTGAAGCAAACGGCGGGGTTGTCGTGGCGCTTGGGCCCGCAACGTCCGCGGCGGCGGAAGCGTTTCCTCCGCCCGCCGCGGATGCCGTGGTCTTTTCCGGCTCGCCGCCGGCATGCTTGGGCGACCCTAGCTGTGGATCTAGGTCGCCCAAAAGTTCGTCGATGGAGGCGCGAGCCGGTGAGGACGACGGAGAGGCCATCTTTTTCGGTGGCGAATGAGCGCTCCGGCGTGCGAAGAGTTCGTCGGGGCAAGGTCTTGCTCTCGAGCTCACGGTTGCGTCAATGGCGTGGGTAGTGATGGAGTGAGGAAAGATTTCCGATGACAAAGAGGACGGCTATTTATAGCCTGAAAACCTCTAGATACGTGCCAACGGCTCTTTTGACCGTTGGATGTTCGACGCGTGTCGCTCGCCGGAAAATCCGGGAAACGGAATGACAGAGGAATGATGGCTATCTCCTCGTTTCTCGTGAGAATCTGTCAGAGATACGTTGCAGGGTTTCCCGCGTGAAACCAAGCGGCGCTTGCGTCAGCATGATTAAGGCGATGATGTCATAAGTTCCTTTTCCGCGAAGGATCGCGAGAAGAAAAGCCGGATTTTCATAGTTCCGAGTTTTGTGTTACCATCTCCTTCAAAGGGAAAGAAGAAAGAATCAAGACTGCTGAATCAAGTTTTCCCGGACAAAATGTATTTGACGAAAGGCGGAGTTTCAGAGTTTTGATCCTTCCTGGGGGCTACTGTCGGATATATACTGAATAGGGGTATAGAAGATGGTAGACAAAAGAGCCGGACTACAAGGGTGGCCTACATGGTAATGGGCTTAGATCCATTGGGCGGCCCAGTAGTCCGACGCGCAGAAGCCGGATTCTAGAAGAACCCGGATCACGGCCCACGTGATCTGGCTTGGAGGAGAAGACGGATTCCTTACTTTCCAAGTTACAAGTTAAACGTAGTCTTCTAGGTTTCTTGTTCTGTAAGCCCTAATCCGGCTATTATATAAAGCCGGACGGGAGATAGATTAGATAAGTTTTACAAGTTCCAAGGTTCTAGGTTCAAGCTAAAGCTCTACGCAACTCGCCGGGAAGTTCATCCTCGTCGAGTAGCTAGATCTATTCCCTCACATTGTAACCCTGTTATACGGGCTTTAGTCCCAATTAGTGAGAAGTGCAGTAGTAGGTACGCCGTACTGTCACGACGTACCGAACCTGGGTAAAATCCCGTGTTCTGTGTTACTACGCTATCCCGTTACCCCACGTCTCTACCGTAGTCTCATGGCACCCCAGTCTATGAAAACTACTACGATGTCTCGACAGTTCCCTATATGACACTCTAGTGCATTTTGGTCACAAGAGAGGCATGAAAAGACCTTACTACCCCTGTATGTAATGTGACTAGAAATTTGTATAAGATAACATGTACAATAATATTAACATTTGGTCTGGATTCAATAACCAACTAAGACCCATAATTTGGTCACCAAGTTCAGGGAGTAGGTACGTACATGCCCGATGTGTGCAAGTCTAGGAGTTGGTACACGTATCGTGCGTGCAAGTCTACGTGTGTGGTCATGTTCGAAGGACGAGGACCCATAGTGCCCCACCATCGTACGAGTTATTTTTCGTTACCAAACTAGCTAGTGCCACGCAAGTGCAAGCATAGGCTAGTCTTCAAATTTATTTTGTTTTTCAAAACAAATCACAAGATTTTTACGCAATTCTCTAAAAAAAAGAAATATCATACCTACACGTGTGCTTGTGTCATAGCGCCACTACCACTTGAACAAATCGGTCTCATGCATGCAAATATATATATATATAAAAGGTCACACATGGAAGAGCCCAGTGGTATTGTCATTAAGAAGAAAGGTGCGCACGGCACCAGATACGAGTGAGGAGACTCGAACCTGGGCGGCTAGCACGCATCAACCCGTGCTAACCATCGGGGTAAGCCTCGGTTCACTGCATGCAAATTATCTAAGCTTTAAGCCTGGAGCCAGCGGAGGCTTCTCAGCGATCGGAGCATCCTGCTGCCGCTGTATTGTGGGTATGGCTTGCGCTACATGTTGTGGGAGGAGGATTCTCGATTGTTTTGGCCTCCTGCTGCCTCTGTCTTCTGGGCCCAGGTTGTCCTCGTTTTCGTGGGTGTCCTTTTCGTTTGACGCGTGCCTGCGTTGTCTTTTTTTCTTCCGTTATTTCTGGATTTCCTCTCCGCTTCATGGTCCTGTCCTCCTTTTGCGCCCGCCTGGCAGCGAGAGGAGTTTCGGTCGATGTGTGTCTGCATGTTTTTTCCCTCGCTAGTAGCCTTGCACGTGCACACACGTCTGCACAAGAAATATTTTATGATTCAGTTGAATGACATCTTTTAGTTTTTTTTTCGAGGGTACGCCAAAGGCGTACCAGGTTTTTATAGAAGGCAGAAATTGATTACAAGACGACTGCAACCCGCTACAGACAACGAGCGCAGTAGGAACTCCACTCCAGGCTCGTGGCGGCCACCACCCAACGACGCTAATACAAAGAAAAGAGCTTGTCCTAGACTACTAGCGAGGGAATCTTGGACAACGATGAACACCGGAAGAGAGCTACGCATGACCTCCAAGTCGTGTCTCCAAACACGATGCTCTCAACAGAGGAACGACGTCGGGGATGCCCCCATCGCACCGATCCAACTCCAAATCTAGGCTTTCGCCCGGAGACAGCTACCAACTCCGAGAAAGGACAGAGGGAAGGCGACACTCCCCAGTGACGCTTCCAAGGAAGAAAACGACACCCGCGAGTGTCGTCGTCGCCGGCTTGACATAAGCCGAGCAGGATTTTCATCCGTATTGTCGCAATCTCCATGCCTTCGAGGATTGGGACCTCACCGTCCATGTAGCCTCGCACCGCCGCCACCGCAGCTCTAGAAATTGTAGTCGCAAAGCCCGGACTCCAACATCCCCCACACAGTTGAGACACAAGGTCCATCTTCCACCTCCAGCACGGCAAGATCTGCAACCACGAAGTACCTTCGACGCAACTCAGGCCGTCTGTCATGGTGGTCACCAACTCAGGCGACACCCACGCAGTAGCCCAGTCCATCTGGCCCAGATCGGGCCCACGCCCGCACCAACTTCTCCCCCGTCGGCGGATCCAGAGATCCCCGCGCTTCCATGGACGCGGAGGCGGCCGGGCCTCAGCTCGTCAGGGGCTCCTCCCTGGCAGAGATCTCTCCGCGCCGCCGCCTCCAAGACCGCATGGTCCCGCCGCCACCTCCAGGTCACGATATCGTGCACCGCCGCCATCCCAACCCAGCTGCCTACCTCGCCGGATCCTCCGCTCCTCCAGGCCCCTTCTGTGCAACGGTGAAGGCCACTGAGTCGTCGTCCTCTCCCCCAACAGCGCCGCCCTGGAGACGTCCTCCCTCCGCGCGAAGGGGGCCGTCGAGGCGCGCCACCAGCACCCGCCGCCTTCCACGGCTGGGCCCGGCCGCCACCGCCTGCGCCGGCGGCGGCAGCGGCCGGAGGGAGGGGATCCGCCGCCGCTTGCTCTAGGGTTTGGTGGACCTCTGGAGCGGCCCGCGCGAGCCGCCATCTTTTAGTTTTTACTTAGACAATAGAGAATATATGTGATATAGATGTACGGTGTCGGGCACCCTTGGCATCAACACGGAAACGCTTCATCTCATGGTTGGCCATTACACCTCCGTAATCTTTTCACGTTTAGGCAAACAAGTCAAAAAAAATAAAATACATTCATCTATTAAACTTTCGAGCTGCTAGTAGATGTGATTCTCATTTTTTTTATCCAACATGAAGGGATCATGGAAGTAACTTATGGAAAGCAATGGTTAGTACAAATATAATATAATTTTTAAGAAATATCAAACGACCCATATGCACTCGTAAAAATGTGCTCATGCAACACAACAGAACAGAAAGCTTCACTACTGAAAAATGATGGAAATAGAAGAGAAACATGGACAAATGCAAGCATGGTAAAACCGGACTACATAATAAAGACCTCCTACTCTAAATTAGCAACGACGTATAAGTAGAAAAATACAAGGGATAACACCAATAACTCAAATCTTAGTTCCTATAATGTCTATGAGATAGATGAAAATCTTAGAGGGTTTCACAAAGAATTATATTAAATAAAACGAAAGGTTGCAACATTTGCATTAGTATATAAGGCTGGTGCCAGTGCATCACGAGTTCTCACGGGCTATAGCCCCGCCACGTCACTTTTTCCTCTCACTCTCACCCCACTCTCACAGCACGGTGCCAGTGCACGGGCTATAGCCCCCACTATCACACCTCTCTCCTCCACGTCAGCATTTCTCTCTCCTCCACGTCAACATTTATTTTGAAGATTAAAAACATTGCAAATAATGGAAGAAATTATTTTATTCAACTAAAATTGTACCGATTATATAATAATAAATAAAAATTACATAAAAATTGAAAAAATTACATAATCTAGGAATAAGCCCACACATGCTCAATCAAATCATGCTGGAGCTGTGTATACATCGGCGAGTCCCTCATTTCGTTGTCCATCTGAATCCTGGCTGCTAGGCCTGGTGATGCATTGGTATGTATTGGAGGGCCGACACTGGAATCAACTGTCTCATAGATGTTCTCCAAATTGGTACCACGCTCATCGTCGATGATCATGTTGTGCAGAATGACACATGCACGCATGATCAACCCAAGAGTACGGCTGGAGTAGGAGCGTCCGAGAACTGCTAAAATGTTGAACCTAGACTTGAGCACTCCAAATATACACTCGACATCTTTGCGCCAAGCTGATTGAGCAGCAGTGAACTGACGATGCTTTTCACTTTGTGGAAGAGTAACACCCTTCATGAACACTGGCCAGGAGGGGTAGATGCCGTCGGCAAGGTAGTAACCCCTGTTGTACTGGTGTTCATTCACCGTGAAGTTCACTATGGGTGCTTCTCCTCTAAGCACATCCGTGAACAATGGCGACTGATTGAGCACATTGATGTCGTTGTTGGACCCGGCGACTCCAAAAAAGGCATGCCAGATCCAACGATCATACGACGCAACGGCTTCTAATATTATGGTAGGGTGTTTGATGTCTCCCCTTGTGAATTGACCGGCATGCGCAACTGGGCAGTTCCTCCACTGCCAATGCATGCAATCGATGCTCCCTAGCATGCCCGGAAAGTCGCGCTCCTCGACTTTCGCTAACAGACGCTGAGTATCCGCGACAGTAGGTCGACAACAAAACTCTTCCCCGTAACAGTTGATGATGCCCTCACAGAATTCATCTAGACACTCTGACGAAGTTTGTCTAGCTAACTTAAGCCACTCATCTATCGTATCAGCAGCGGCTCCATAAGCTAACAGACGCAACACCGCAGTACACTTTTGTAGGGGAGAAAAACCAGCACGGTTGAGAGCATCAGCTCTTTTGGTGAAATACGGAGAGTATTCACCCAATCTATCCACAATGCGTAGAAAAAGGGATCGCCTCATCCGATATCTTCGTCGGAAGAAGCTCGGAGGATAAGCGCAGTTGTTGGCGAAGTAGTCGTCGTAGAGCCGATCGTGGGCGCCCACACGATCACGCCTGATGAACTCTCGACGGCGTCGCGGCGGTCTTGGCACCGCTTGGAGGTTGAGCATCGCCGCCTCGTACTCCGCCTGCATTGCGGCGATCATCTCACCCTCCACTCCGTCGCTCGAATCGTTGCTGCTGGACGAAGACATGGCGTCGAGAGGGTGCAAATGGAGAGTGGAGAAGCTGAAATTGGTGTGGAATGAGTGCAGCATATGAGGGGTATTTATAGGAGGGAGGAGATGAAAATTTCAATTTTTTGGAATTTTTTTCGTATTTTTCGGGGCAGCAACGGTAACCCCCAACGGCTAGCTGACGTGGACCAATCGGGTGGCGTCACATCAGCTAGCCGTTACCGCCCCCCCCCCTCCCCCCCCCCCGCTCCCCACTATCGCCCGCCCTATCGCCCCACCCTGCCACCGCGTCGCCCGCCCTACCATCCCGCTCCCGCCCTAACGCCTCTCCACCGCGGGCGACAGCCCGCGCTATCGCCTCCTCTCGCCGGCCGAGCTAGCCATCGCCCGCCTCGCCCCTACCGCCCCCTTCTCGCCCGCCTCTCGCCCGGCCGGGGGCGATAGCGCTCCTCCTATCGCCCCCATTGGCAGTGCATCACCCACTATCACGGGCTATAGCCCCGCCACGTCAGTTTTTCCCCTCACTATCACCCCACTCTCACGGCACGGTGCCAGTACACGGGCTATAGTCCCCACTCTCACTTCTCTCTCTGCCACATCAGCTTTTCTCTCTCCTCCACATCAACATATATTTTTGAGATGAAAATATTCAAAATAATGCAAGGAAATTATTTTATTCAACTAAAATTGTTACCGATTACATAATAATTAATAAAATTGCATAATAAATTGTAAAAATTACATAATAAATAAAAAAATTCTAATCCTCCTCCTCCTCCTCCTCGTCGTCATCTTCCAGCCCTAGCTCTTTTTTCCACCATCTGGATGGCCTTCGCATGTTTGCGCTTTGCTGCTTAGTTCATGTCGGCGGTTGATCGGTCTTGCAATTTGTTCCATTGCTTCAGTAGCTTAGCCTTCACTAAACCAGTCCACATGTTCTTCATCTCGAAGGTTGCACTTGCTGCCTCACTGTTTGATGATGATTCCTTCCCCTTCTTCTTTCCCTTTCCCTTATCCTTACGTGACGCGGCCTTGGCCCTATCGCGGCCCATTGGACGCTGCTCCTCCTCCGTCGCCTCGCTAGAGCTGTACTCACCAGAAACCCCCAGACGGGTTCTCTTGGAACTGGAATCGGTCCCACTACCAGGACCATGTTGTCCTTTCCAGTTCGCTTCATTGCGAACAGCTTCCCACCACTGGAAGCGTTTGAAAGGCTGAGTCACTCTACTGTCATTTGCGTATCTCGCCTGTGCCGCCTCCAAGACCATTGCATCGTCTGCTCCACTCTGACGTACCGCTGATTCTTGGATGTGGTATGCATTGAACAAGGACACCTAACGGTTGTAGACGTTCCAATGATCCTTCAGTTGCTTCCCGGTCCGATGGCGGGCGGGATCGAAGGTAGAGTTGAAGGTCGCATCTATCTTACACCAAAAACTTTCGCCGGTCTTGCAATTACCGGCGACAGAGTCCTTGGAGTGAAAAACCCAAGCATGAACCTACCACGAAATAGATATTGTTTTAGTGAAAAATCCAAGCAAAAAGCCAACTTAGAAATAAATATGTGACGGGTAAGTAAAGTACTAGTTTTTCCTCGTCCGCAGTTTTCCACTCGAGCCTCTTTGGACGCTTTGGTACCATTGTTTCCGCGGCATCGGACCCGTCGCTTGGAGCACTGGCTTCAGGAGGTGGTGGGGGGTACGGAGGTGGAGCGTATGAACCGTACGGATACGGAGGTGGAGCGTATGAACCGTACGGAGGTGGTGGGTACTGAGGTAGAGTCCCACTCCCGCTACCTGTAGGTGGAGCATGTGGAGGTGGTGGGGGGTATGCATACGAAGGAGCAGGGTATGAACCATATGGACCCGGAGGTTGACCGTATGGACCATATGTCCCCGGAGGTGGTGTGCTGGATGAGTATAACACTCGGGGATGCGGCGAAGAACCGGCATTGGAGCGACGATGTGTGGGAGAGACATTTTCTACGTGAGAAGGTTGTGACCCGTCGGACTGCAAGAGATCCATGTACGAGGTCATATCTGGAGTCCAACCCGACATGGCGGAGATGGTTTGAGAGAAGGAGGGAGAGAAAGATGATGAAATGGTGTGGAGTGAGTGAAGGGATATGGGGGGGTATTTATAGGGGTGGAGATGAAAATTTGGGGTTTTTTTTTGGCTTTTTTTAGCCAGCAACGGCTCCCCCCAACGGCTAGCTGACGTGGAGCAATCAGGGGGCGCCACGTCAGCTAGCCGTTACCGCGCCCCCGCTCCCCCCTCTCGCCCCGCGCTATCGCCCACACGTGCCACCGCGCCGCCCCCCTCTCGCCCGCCTTCTCGCCCCACTCCCGCCCTCTCGCCCCGCCAACACGGACGGTAGCCGGGCGATACCGCCCCCTACCGCCGGGCGATACTGTCGTCGTCCGCGGCTCCCCTCTCGCCCCCTTGTCGCCCCGCTGTCGCCCGCCGGGGGACGGTATCGCCCCCACTACCGCCCCCACTGGCACCAGCCTAATTACTGTAGTCAATTGTTCATCAATAGATTTGCGGAAACAATATATATACCTCAAGTTTCTTAATCTTCATCTCAGCCTGCTCTCATCTCATGGTTCCTTCACGCCAGTATCTTCACGCTTGTTTTGAATTCATTAAAGAAAAAATATCGCAAATGAAGTGAGATGCCTTGTTGATGACACTTACCTGGCCAAGAGGTTTATCCACATTCACGACATGTCCTGCTGCAGGCGCGCTCCACACGCATCGACAAATGCAATCACATCGGTCACTCCGCGATCGGCGTGGACGCCTACAACACCGTAATGGCTCACTACTGAAGATGGCTCCTTTTAGTAACCACCATGGTATCGTAAGTACTGTTATTTACTGTTTGGTGTGTCCATATTATCTACTGTGTTAACTCGAAAGAACAAGAAGGAATTAAAAGCAAAAGAATGCTACAAAGCAAAATGACGAAGAATCAAGAAAAAACTCATAAACCATAGAAGCTAACAATAATAGAACACACACTTGCATACCTTGACACATTGTAAGACGTGATCAATCTGCAGTAACTGAACCAAAAGAATATGGACGCAAGACATGTCATCTCATCCCAATACATTGGAATTCTTTCAGATTGCATCATTATCTAAATATGATCTAATCATAATTATATTAACATGCCTGGGGAGTATTATACTATAAGGCAAACATGCTACCTCAACGCAGAGTGGATAGAGGAATTAAAACATGGTTGGTGCACATGTCCGATTGGTATAGCAACATGATTCCTAATCTTAGTCTGTTACAGTTAGCTAATAAACATCGATCACCGTTATTGAACCAGAGAAATAAAGAAAGAAATGCTCTATACGGCCCTTTGGCTATGTACAGATCGATTCTCAGCATGCATGAGTTGTGGCTACTAATAAATGATCAATTGTAAATAGAAGTAATCCGTATATTGATTGTTAGACAATCTGGTCAAGGTGGACCTGCTCGGGCGTCTCGAGCTGCCGGCTGCTCATGAACTGGGGCAGATAGGATGAAAATAATGATGTGTTTTGGAACAACCCAGCAAGTAGCAAGCTAGCGGAGGAGGGAATGGGGAGGCGCGCGTCCTGGATGATGCCGCGCCCTGGGTGACCGACGCGAGGATGCTGCAGGATGTGACCAGGTAGTCGCATCGCTGCTGCCCCGCACGCGCTCAAAGCTGTGGCCAGGCTGTAGACCAGCTCTTCCCTCTTCGCAAAAAAAAAAAAAAAAAAAAAAAAACCAGCTCTTCCCGAGGTCCCCCGCCGTCGTGGACTGCCTCCTTGCCTGGATCGATGCCCAGCTCGGGCTCCCTCGAGCTCCTTGTTCCTTTGCTGCGCGCCGGACTTCCCCTTGGTCGTCGTCGGCCCGGTGGACGTAGCGTTGCAGGTTGGCCACAGGAAAAACCGGAGTGGAGAGTTGCGGCCTCGATCCGGCGACCGTAGTCTGGGGCCGGCATTCTAACCTTAGGAGGATGCGATGGGCATGGTGGGAAGGTCAGTGAGGAGCGGGATGTCGCTTGGAGCGGCGCTAGGATGGGAGTCAGGAGGCCACCGTGGAGATCCAACAATCACGCTGTGGCATAAAGGAAGGAGATGAAGAGCAGTTTGCGGTGGGCGCTTAATAATCCGGTCGTGGGCGTTAGCAGGAGAGGGAGGGGGAGAACCGAGAAATCTGGATCGTTCGATTAATGTGTCTGTACGGTCTAGATCTAATTTTCCTACCAAGTTTGCTCTTTTATAAATAGTGGAGATTCCCCTTGGTCGTCGTCGGCCCGACGGACGTAGCGTTGCAGGTTGGCCACAAGGAAAACCGGAGTGGAGAGTTGCGGCCTCGATCCGGCGACCGTAGTCTGGGGCCGGCGTTCTAACCTTAGGAGGATGCGATGGGCATGGTGGGAAGGTCAGTGAGGAGCGGGATGTCGCTTGGAGCGGCGCTGGGATGGGAGTCAGGAGGCCACCATGGAGATCCAACAATCACGTTGTGGCAAAAAGGAAGGAGATGAAGAGCAGTTTGCGGTGGGCGCTTAATAATCCGGTCGTGGGCGTTAGCAGGAGAGGGAGGGGGAGAACGGAGAAATCTGGATCATTCGATGAATGTGTGTGTACGGTCTAGATCTAATTTTCCTGCCAAGTTTGTTGGAATTTTGGCCCAAATGAACCAGCCCATTTAATATTCCAGAAATTCCTAATAAATCCTAGAGGCCCACTTGGCCTATTCGTGTATGGCAATAGGTGGGACAAATGTTTAGTCCCACATTGCTAGTTAAGAGGAAGTTTTACTTGTTTATAAGGGAGGCCTTTCCACTAGTTGTATGAGCATGAGAAAGAGATGACTACACGCGCGCTCCTCCTCCGCCGCCCGCCTCGCCTCGTCACGACGCGCGCGCGCCGCGGTTTGCCGAGAGCCTCTCTCTCTCTTTATTTTGCCACACGCATGAGTTAGAATATGAACAGGCGCATGAATCTGAAGCGTTTTACTAAGTGCGTTTTGATTACGGAGGCTGCTCAGCTTCGGCTGTTTGCCTTCCCAACTCTTCGTTTCATCTTCTTGCGTGACCTGTTCGGCTCCTGCTCTATGCCTATAAAACCAGAGGTCGCTCCTCTCCAGAAGGACACACAGCAATACACTGCCTTCTCGTTTCCAGAGCCTTGCGCCACCGCTCAAGTCTTCCCCATCCCGGCCTGCGGCGTGCACCGCCGGTCGGGACAGTAGGCCTCCAAAACTGCGCTACTTCGAGTCCTGTACGGGAGAAGGGCGATAAGGTTTTTGGGGAGCGCTCTGCGCGACTACTGGCTTCTTCATCACGGACGACAACGACATCTTCCCGAACGGCGACTTCTTCCCGGAAGTCGACGATCTCTTTGACGATATGGGCGACAACGTCAACAATGGTCCCGCTGCTGCACCCGTTCCTGTCCAGTATGTGCTCATGTCTTCTCTGTTCAATCTCATGTTTTAGATCCTACTACAATTCCTAGTTCTAGCAATTGGAGTAGATTTGTTTTCCCCAAATTCTATACTATGCATGCCTGTTGCATACTCTCTGGAAATTCAGATGATTAAACTATGCATGCCCTTTGTCTACTCTTCGAAAATTCAAATGACTACTTTGACTATTGCAATTGTAGTTCTGCTTTACCTACTGTTTCTATTAATTAAATTATGTGGTAAATTGCTCATATTTCCAACAAAGTTTGCTCTTTTATAAATAGTGGAGATGAGCGGTGGGGGAGTCCATTGACCTTCTCTTTTCGTGTCCGTTTTTTCCTCATCGTTTTGTCGAGTAGATCTTGCCGGCGCCGTCCTCCTGCTCGCCCTTCATCGGCTGTCTGCGGGCGCCGGTGTATACGCCGTCTTCGCCGGCAGGTATGGTCACCTTGCTCTGCCTCTACTCCCTTGCCGGTCTGTTCTTTATTCGTCCTGTTTTGGGAGAAGGGAAGGGAGGGGTTTCATCGTCGTTTTTGCCGTGTCTCAATGTTGTGCGCTTCTGTTTGGGCGAGCTTAGCTGCTGTTGTCGCTCTTCTTGTTGCCTAGCTCGCTTGCGTCGGTTTGTTGGGGGTTGCCCGCTTGATTTTAGGCCTTTTCGCGTGTGCTGCATGTGCTCAGTGATTGGTTCAATTTTGTTTCGATTTTTTGTTTCTCTATTCGTGTAGGTTGTGGAGTGGTCTGTTTCGGCGGCGCATTGCTGGAGTAGCCTGCTTGGGCGGCGCATTCCGTGGTTGTTGCGTTCTATTTGGTTTCTTCTGCCTGCGTGATGTCCTTTTCTCTTATTTTTGGTTCTAATTCGTATCGACGTGTTGTGTTTCTTGTCCTGCACTGCCGCCGTGTTTCTTTTTCTAGGCCTAATTTTGTTTTCTCTTGTGGTTTAGTTTAGATTATTTTTGGCGCCTTCCCTGGTTTGGCGCCTGATGAGTGATGTGCCTGGTGAGTCGAGATTGTGTGGGAGGAAGCGAGGTGGTGTGTATTTGTTGTTTGCTTTGTTTCGTTGCCTTTGCTGTTTGGGATCCCTTGCTGTTTTCTCACAGTGTTGTTATCTGGGCTAGCCGTGGGGCCGTGGGGGTGCCGACGGTGGCCGGCGTGTGGCCGCGCGGTCGGCGCCAGCAGTGCAGTCCCTTGGCCTTATGTGTCCGCTCTGTTTTCCATGTTCGCAGGGTCTGATGTTCTTCCTTCTGTTCCACCTCGGTGTGTTGGTATGGCCGTTGATAGCCTTTTTTGGCTTTAAACATCTGTATGCTTTCAATATCTCTATGTTGGAGAAAGAGAGCCGGCATCTATTGACGACCCCCTCCTAACTTTGTGCAGGGTGTTGAAGGCCCGATATTTTCCCGATACTGATGTTCTAGAGGCCACACCAAAATATGGTATTTCTTTTACTTGGTGAAGCATACTGAAGGGATTTGAACTCTGGAGAAGGGTGTCATACGTAGAGTGGGAAGTTGGTCCTTGATTAGTTTCCGGCTTGACCCTGGCTTCCGAGAAGATGGAGCAAAAGAGTCCTAACTCGAAGAGGTGATATAGTTTACTCGAAAGTTTCTGAACTTCTTGACCTGACCTCTGGTCATTGGGATGAAAAACTGTTGGTTTATTTGTTCTGCCTGCAAGATGCCGAAATCATGAGAGCTATCCCATTTTTTATGAAGAAGAAAAAACCTGGGCTTGGCATCCTGATCGAAGGGGAAATTTGCAGTAAAGTCATCATATAGGTTTACAGGAAGGATATGGCGCAACCGGAATCCCGGGGGTTGTTGCAAAGAAGCAATAGGAGTTCCCATGGAATTTGATCTGGCACACGCAGTGTACACCATTGGCAAATCAATTACTTTGGAGGCTTGCTCACAACAGTCTTCCTCATCGGCGAAGTATCCAACGTAGAGGTATGGACATTGATACATTATGACCAATGTTCAACGAAGATGGAGGGCACCTTTTCTTGAAATGCAAGCATGTTCGTACCATCTGGAATGAACTTCAGCTTAATGAGCTGAGACAACAGTTGCTGACCCAAAGGAGATAATTGCCCAGATACTAAACCAGAAAGAAAAGGATAAAAACTTCAGTGTGTGGCCTTGCTGTCAATGTGGTAGATACTTCGTAATAAAATAATGCAGGCGAGGCAATTCTGAGAGACGAAGTTATTATCCATCATATCAGAGTAGATGCTAGTGAGTTCAGGCAACACCGGTAATCTAAATCAGGGGAAGCAAACTGCTGAGATGAGATGGAAAAAAACCGACCTGGAGGTTTTAGAACTGAATACTGACGGAAGTGTCGCATCATCAGCTTATACAGGGGCTTGGGGCTTTGTCGTAAGGGATTGTGAAGGTGATGTGATGGGCTCAGGAGCCGGATTTACGGAGCATGTCCAAGACGTGTGTCGAATCCCTGACTCAACAAATCCCTTCGGTGAACCTATCGGGTTTCGATTAGGAGAACCCATGAGCGCTGGTGGAATCGTCGGCTAGACAGGGGGCGAGATTTACCCAGGTTCGGGGCCCTCGTAGAGGTAAAACCCTTACTCCTGCCTCCTGTAGATCTATATTGATGAATAGATCGGTTACAAGGTGTGCTCGAATCGAGAGGGGATCTCGAGTTCAAGGCTTTTGGGTTGTGCGGTAATTGCTTGGTCCTCTCCTTGGGGGCTCTCCTGGCCTTATATAGATGGCCAGGTCTCGAGTTCTACCCGGAGAGGACTCCAACCCTAGCTAGGTCGGTTACAAGTTTCCTAACTTAACTCGCAAGCTGATGCGGGTGGGCTTCACATGAGCCTTCTAGAGCATTCCAAGGGCGCTTCCTCTTGGGCCTTGGCATTGGGCCTGAGTGGGGGTGTCCTTACCCGCAGGGTCCAGGATCCATATCTTCGTCAGTAGCCCCCGAGCATGTGCTTGACTGGGATTTTTCCAGTCGAGTAGACGGTCAAATCTTTCTTGTTCTTTATGGAGGACCACCCTGACAGTCATTGTTTTTAAAGGGTGTGTTCCCTGTATCATGGGTCATCATGCTCGAGTATCGAGCAACATAAGTGCCTGTTTTTACGGCTTTTTTCACAGAAGGATGTGGCACAGTAGCTTGGCTCTCCCGAGAGATCAGGGCCAATTAATTGCGACTAGGGCAAAAACATTCCTGGCCTACACAGATTCGAGACCTCCGACTCGAACCCGATGAGGTGATTGTTGCGACTGGGCCGTTGTGGACTTATCGAATCGAACTTAACCTATGGGGGTACCCGGCGCGTCCGCTAGGATTTTTCTTCGTGTTGTTGACACGGAATTATACCGGAGGACGCAGCTTTCGAGTGCGATTCCAGGCCCAAAAGAGAGATCTTTTTGGGTCTTACCTTCATATTCGAAGAATATGGCATCCGGATGTGCCTAGTCGGCTGAACAATCCAGGTTCTTATGATGTAAAATTATCATGTGTAGGAGAGGTAGGTTCTTCCTACCCGATTGATTTGTTTGAGTTCCGTACGAAAGAAATTTCGTGCTGGAAGAAAAATTAAGTCCATATGAAAGAGTTTTCATGTTTGGAATGCCGTGCCCATACGAAAGAGTTTTCGTGTGTAGGGTATTTTTTTCTCTTGTTCGAAGAGGTTTTGCTTCATGAATTGTTCATAGAAAAGTTGCTTCTATCCGAAGGAATTGTTGTTCGTACGAAGATATTTTCGCGTTTGAACTTCCGATCGAAAGATCTTGATTTTGAATGATGTATGCCATGACGTCATGGCGCACTCCTCTTCTCCCGATGGGACGTGACGGAGTGGTAGCAGATGGTGGCCCACCTGGTCAGCTTTTTGACCGGGAAACGAGACGTCGTTCCTGGTTTTTACGCGAACCGCGCAGTAAATGCGCACGATCTTCTGTTAAGATCGTGGCACGGAACAGTGTTGGCCGCCCCTTCGTTTCATCTTCACACGTGGTGGCTTTGATAAGCGCCACGTAGCGCATCGTACGGCTGAGACCGTGCTGCTCCGTGTATAAGTACGGGTCTTAGCGTTACGGTAAAACTTTCCCAGCTCTTTGCCTTCGTCTTCTCCCCCGCACCCATCTTCTTCTTCCTCGCGCTCGAGCCCGTGCTGCAAGCAATGGCTGGCGGAAAGAAACGTGGTGCTGTCACCTCTGCATCCGGCGAACCTTCCGCGCAACCCGCGCCCCGCGCCGGCGACTGGCGCTCCCCCAACACCACCGCGAAAAGCATCAAAGAGATGCAGCGGGAAGGGCTGCTGCCAGCGGAGACAGAGAAACGGGTCCGTCTCGGAAAAAAGGAAGAGGTACCCAATCCTCAATCGAACGAGCGCGTGGTCTTCGTGGACCACGTGACTCGGGGCCTTTCCTTTCCTCTTCATCCCTTCTTCCTCGGGTTGCTGTGTGTCTATGGCATACAGCTTCACGACCTTCCCCCGAACGCGGTGCAGCACATTTCGTGCTTCATCGTGTTCTGCGAATGCTTTCTCGGCATTCGCCCGCACTGGGCGCTCTGGAAGGCGCTCTTCAAAGTCCGGATCTTCCGCGAGAAATTGCGGGTGGAGTCTGAGCCCAGCGAACCGCTTCGCACGGGTGGCTTCGGGATCCAGGCTCGCCAAGAAAGCAGCTACTTCAACATGCCCTTCATCGACTCCGCCCAAGGCTGGCGGAAGAAGTGGTTTTACGTCGTCGACAACAGCTCGGGTGGGATCGTAGAATTCCACTCGTTCGCTGTTCTGACGAGGCGAAAGTCTTGGGGGCACAGGATGTCATCCGAGGAGACTCAGACCGTTGCACCCTTACTCGCAAGAGTAGCCGCTCTCCGGGACCAAACTGCGGGAGTCGTGCTCAACAGGCTGCATCTGGCGAGTATCTTCTTGAAGCGCAGGATCCAACCTCTGCAGCAAAGGCCCTCTACTATGTGGGATTATCAAGGCGCAGAAGATCCTAGCCGAGTGAGCCGCGAGGAACTTTCGAATGTGGAATTCGAGAAGAAGATCGCGGCTATCACTCGACTGAAGGTGGGGGAGAAATTCCCCGACTGCTCAGTCGAAGCTTTTGCTGCTTCAAATCCTCCTCCAGCTGAGGTTAGTTTCTTGTCTTTGACTTGCTTCCATTTTGTTCTGAGTCCTAGTCGATAAGATTTTTCTCGTCTTCTTCTTTTCTTCGTAGAACCTAGCTATGGCGGACTGCTACCCGCCAGCTGCGGGGGAGGCTGCCTCAGAGCAAGTGTCGAGTCATCAAGACGGCGCGGTTGACACCAGCGTCGCCAACGCCTCTTCGAGTTCAGAACACGATTCTTCGGATGACGTTGAAGACTCGAATGGCGCCCCTCCGAAACGCCGTCGGGTAGATGAGGACGAAGCTACTTCTAAGGATAAATCCTTGGAAGCATCGCCCAGTCAAGCCCCTATCCATGCGACTCCACTTCGCTCTCTTGCTCCTTCGCCTTCGTTCCCAGTGATGACGACCGCTTGGAACGCGGACTTGCTGGACGACGACGACGAAGATGACGAGTAAGTGCTTCTTCCTTATTCTTGGTCAAACATTGTCTGTGCTTCAATATTGATGTTTTCTATTTTTCGCTGTAGACTGCAGACGATCAGTCCTCGCCGGTATGCC
Source organism: Alopecurus myosuroides (assembly GCA_028641055.1). Classification (NCBI taxonomy): domain Eukaryota; kingdom Viridiplantae; phylum Streptophyta; class Magnoliopsida; order Poales; family Poaceae; genus Alopecurus; species Alopecurus myosuroides. The sequence goes on from CM054059.1 coordinate 243,321,614, forward strand.
GCTACCATTCCTCCCGAAAAGAGGAATAAGGCAAAGGATGCGGGTGAAACTCCAACCGCGGGCACCGTCCAAAATTCCCCCAGAGCAGCCCCTGAAGCTGCGACTGTGGAACATGAAGCCCCCAGCTTTGCCGCCAGGACTTCAGCTTCTAAAGAAGTGACGGACAGCTCCGCGGATCCGCTCTCTCGCGCCACCGGCCAGGTAGACTTCGTCTTTTATTCTTCAAATTTTTTCGGGTGCACGACAGTGCTCCCGATGGGAGTAGCCCCCGAGGCTGTAGTCGATCGCATGCGATCGGCTACAGGCTCAAAGTCTGGTTTAATTCTTCTTCATGATTTCATTTTTATCGGGTGCACGGCAGTGCTCCCGATGGGAGTAGCCCCCGAGGCTGTAGTCGATTGTGAATAATCGGGTACAGGCTCCAACTTAATCCTTATAACTCTTCCATCTTTGTGCTTTTGCAGTCGCTCATCGATTCTTTTGCGGCGGTTGGTCGCCGCGTCGTTATCGCCGAGTCGGATTGCGAGTCCCTTCGATCGGACCGTAGCCGGCTTCAAACTGAGAACGACCTTCTCAAGGGTAAGTTTTATCACCTCCTTGTCTTCAGTACTTCGTCCATTCTTGATTTTTGATAAGCATTTCTTTGCAGCTCGACTTGAACTTTCGGAGTCCGAAAAGGTAAAGCTCTCCGAGCAGGTAACTGCTCGTGAGGCTGACCTGACGGCCATCCGACAAGAGCTGGAAAATTCCCGCATGCAATCGGAAGATGTTGGTCGACAACTTGCGGATGCGCGGAAGGCCTTGAAGGATTTGGAGGAAGCTGGCAGTAAGGCCGATAACGATGTTGTCGCTTTCCTCCGTCCCCTCGCTGAGCGCTTCGCGGGTAAGTGTTTTGGACTTCTGCGACTTTGATCCTTCATTTTGCTGAATTTTGCTAAGTATTATTTTCTTCTTTTGTAGGTCTTCTGGATGTCCCTCTAGAGATCCCTGGGCTCCAGCGGGTGGACGTGCTAACCGACACACTTGCCCAGCTTAAGAGGCACTCCGATGGAGTTTTCTCCTTGATTAGCGATGCTACTCAAGCGCTGGTGGAACTGCATGGTCGCCTCATCGCCAACGCCACTCCTGCACCCGCGCTAGACGATCTTTTGAAGGTCTTCTCAGAAGGCAATCTTCTGGACGCCTTCGCAGTCGCTCAATCGGAGGCTGGCGCGAAGACCGCGATCCAATTCGCTTTGGCGCACGGAGTCGAAGGTTTGGAGGAGGCCTACTCATCCCTTCCAGTCGATCCCTCCACGGGCAAAAAAGGTACGGCTCTCTCGTTTTGGCGAGCAAGCCGCCATTCTTGCTCGGAAGCTGTCTGAGATATTTGCTCGGCAGAAGGGAGGGTCGACTGCCGCTAGTGGGAGCACCAATGTAGCTTCATAGTTTTTTCTTTTTCCTTCTTGAATGTAATGAACCTTGGGATGTATTCCCGTACCTTCGTTGTCCTTGATTGAAGTATTTGTCTTTGAAATTTATTCCCTTTGTTTGTGCCTTGTCTCCCGATGGGAGTAGCCCCCGAGCGTTTGTCAGATGTGCGACTAGATATAACTCGAGTGGGGCATCTCACTTCTTTCCTTGTATTCTTCCAGGCTACTGTGTTTGCCGCGGAAACTTTGGGTGGACGTGGTAATCCAGTAAATCCACTTGTGGCCGCTGTTGGCACTTTTGCGGGCCTTCGTGATAAGGTCCAGGAGGGTGAGCGCAAGCTGAAAGCTGTGCGCGCGGTGTCCGATGTGGCGAAATCCAAACAGAAATTGGCGGCTGAACGCGAACAATTTCTGATGGATGAATTGGCTTCAGTCGCAAAGGATTTGCTATGTAAGTAGTGCAGCCCCCGTGCATTTTTATTCCTTGTTTTCTTTAGCTGACTAAGTACGTCTGCTCTTCAGTTGTAAAACCGGATGACAGGGAAGAAAAGCAGTGGGTGGAAAACCACATTCATCAAGAGGCTAACAGTTCGAAACCTCATGCGAACAACTTCTGGTCTGATCGCGGTCGAGGGTTTGTGATGGCCATCTTGAAATTTCGAGTCCTCCAGGCGAGAATTCTCGTGAGTTCTTTTCACGAGGTCTTGGTTGCGATGAATGCTGTATTTTATCCACTCCAAAGAGGTCCCGAAGACTGGAGCTATCTGCTCAGCTTGTTTGGACGTGAAGGAGAAGTTTGCGCGTGCGTACGCAATCAAATGACGTGCAGCGCGGTTGTGGCCCTCTCTTTTGTCCGAATATGGCATCCTGAGATAGACTTGAACTCCGTAGCTCGGCGCCCAGATTATGCAATCGAGGATATCTCGCCGTACTATGATGTTGTACGTCCTGCAGCGGAGAAGATTATCTGGATGACCTCTGAAGAGGTAGATAGAGTTTTGGCGACTGAGAATACTCAGCGCTTTGACTGATTGTCGGATGTAAATATCCTGTAATCTGTTTATAGTTTGTAAAAATTGTTGTAAGGTGTGTAACCTTGTATTTGATGATGTTTCTTGTGATGCTTAGTTGTAGGTGTAGCCCCCGTGTGTTTTATGGGGTGTGTACCTGTAACTTTTAGCATGTAAAGAACTAGAAGCTTCGGGTGAATATGATGAGGAATCATGTCTTTATTGCAATGACTGATAAGCCATGTATTCGAGCTACAGGATTGGCTAGTATAGCCTTATTTTGTTGTAAAAAACAAGTAAACCTAGGGGTAGAATTTGCGGAGTTGTGCGATATTCCATGGATTGGAATAGATTCCTCCAGTCTCTGGATTCTTCAGCCTGTAGGCCCCACCTGGGATAACTTCGTGTATGATGAAAGGTCCTTCCCAGGGTGGTTCGAGCTTATGTCCTTCCTTTTGCTTGAGCCGCAACACTAAGTCTCCTACCACGAATGATCTGTGGCGTATGCGGCGACTATGATAGTTGCGCAGCGATTGCTGATACACTGCGGATCTCGCGAGTGCGATGTCCCGCATTTCGTCGAGTGCATCCATATCTTCTGCAAGTGCTTTGTTGGAAGTTTCTTCGCTGTAGGCTACAACTCGTGGGGCGCTGAATCGAACTTCCTCGGGAAGGACTGCTTCTGCCACGTATACCATGAAGAATGGCGTGTACTTCGTTGATCAATTAGGAGTTGTGCGGAGGCTCCAGAGTACGGAGGGTAGCTCTTCTGCCCAATGTCCTGCAGCGGGGTGTAGACGATCGAGTAATCGCTTTTTGATACCAGCCGAAACTAAGCCGTTGGATCTTTCGACTTGTCCGTTCGTTTGCGGATGGGCAACTGAAGCAAACTTGAAATTGATGCCTTTTTCCTCGCAGAACTGTTGTGTTTCCTTTGCTGTGAAATTTGTACCATTGTCTGTAATGATGTCATGTGGCACACCAAATCTGCATACAATGGAGTCGAGGAACTTGACGGCGCATTGGGCGCTAGCCGAAGTTACTGGCATAGCCTCGATCCATTTGGTAAACTTGTCGACTGCGACCAGCAAATGTGTGTATCCACCTGGTGTGGATTTGCGTAGTGGCCCAACCATGTCTAGCCCCCATTGCGCGAAGGGCCAGGCTATTGGTATCATGTGCAATTCCGTAGCAGGTGCGTGTGGTCTTGGTGCGAATCGCTGGCAGGCGTCGCATCGTTCGACCAGGCTTTTGGCATCGTTGGCTGCTGTTAGCCAGTAAAATCCTGCTCGAAAATCTTTTCCCATTATTGTTTTCCAGCTAGCGTGATGTCCGCAATCTCCTTGGTGTATGTCCTGGAGCAATTCCTTGCCATCTTCGGGTGCGATGCATCGCTGAAGTATCCCCGAGATGTTTTGCTTGTATAATTCTCCATTGACTACTCGAAAGGACTTGCTACGCCTGATTATCTGTCGGGCCTCGCGCGGATCGGCCGGGAGCTGTCTGTGGAGCAGGTAGTCGAGATATTTCTGCGTCCAGACTGGCTCGACCAGAAAGACCTGTCGTGATATATTATGAGTAAGCTCGATAAGCGCGACCTGCGGGCTGACCTCTGTTTCCAGCGCTACTGCGGCTTTCTTCACTTTGACTGATCGCTTGATCATCCGTTCGAAGTATATTCCTGGCGGTATGGGTGTATTCGTGGAACCCATGTTTGCCAGTCTATCTGCTTCTTCGTTGCTAGATCTTGCAATATGCTTCAGCTCGCACCCTTTAAAGCTTCCTTCGAGTAGGTTGTACATGTCACGATATGCGACCATGTTTTCAGCAATGGCGTCGCATTCTTTCATTATCTGTTGCACTATGAGATTGGAATCGCCGTAGATCATTAATCAGGTAGCTCCACAGGCAACTGCCATCTTCATCCCGTGCAACAGTGCTTCATATTCTGCGTCGTTGTTCGATGCTGGATCATCTGGTGGAAAGTCTAGTCGCAGGACGTATTGCAGCTTGTCTCCACGAGGTGAAATAAGAACGATTCCAGCTCCCGCTCCTTCGTTTCTCTTGGATCCGTCGAAGTACATTATCCAATTGCTCGTGTATTCAGGCGGTCCGGGCGTTTGTAGCTCTGTCCATTCGCTGAGGAATTCAACGAGTACTTGAGATTTGACTGTGTTGCGTCCTGCGTAGGTGATGTCCCAGGCGCCCAACTCGATGCTCCATTTAGCTATTCTTCCGGATGCCATAGGGTTGTTCATGATTGTCCCGAGTGACGCATCATTAACCACTGTGATGGCGTGTTCCTGGAAATAATGTTTGAGCTTTCGAGCCGTGAGAACAACTCCATATGCGAGCTTCTGGTAATGAGGGTATTGTTGCTTGCATGGCGAGAGCACTTCGCTGATGTAATATATTGGTCGTTGGACTCCGTATGCCTTGCCATCTTCAGGTCGTTCGACTACTATTGCTGTGCTGATGACCTGGTTTGTGGCGGCTAAGTAGAGGAAAAATGGCTCCCTTTCTTGCGGTGTTGCAAGGATGCGCCTGCTCTGCAGCGATCGTTTCAAGTCTGCGAACGCTTGTTTAGCTTCGGGTGTCCACTCGAATTTGTCCGTCTTCTTCAGTAATTTGTAGAAGGGTAACGCTTGCTCTCCCAATCGCGCGATGAACCTGCTTAGGGCGGCTAGTCGTCCTGCGAGCTGCTGGACTCCGCGTAGATTGGTAGGCTCCTTCATCGTGAGGATGGCTTGTATTTTCTCCGGATTGGCTTCAATGCCTCTGGCGTGTCCTGGTCGATAGACTTGTGGCGGATGGTCTTTCTTCGAGAACGTGATGGGCTGATCCGCCATCTTCAGGTACTCGGTCTTTGTTGGCGGTGTCTGCACTACCATGCATAGTTTCCTCGTGTTAGTCTTTTGAACTCTGCGAGAGGGGCATACCTTCTGTATCATCCCGAGGAGTTGTCCGTGCGGAGTCGGGTATGCATTTGCTCCAGTGTTTTGTGGCGTTGGCGCAGGTAGTGCGGCTAGCGTCATGTTTGGATTTGCTGGTGGGGGTGGAGGTGGTGGCGGCTGGAATTGTTGTCCTCCTCCTGGCAGTGGCGGGTAGTTTTGGGTGGATGCAAATCTTTTCCTGGCGAGTGCGTCCGAGATGTCATGAAACTTTCGGCAATCCTTAAGAAGGTGTGTTGCCTTAGTTTTGCCCGTGCGCTTATCTGTGAACAGATGTAGCGAGCAGTATGCATCATGGTCTTCCTCGGGGGATTTTTCTTCTGTTTTTGGTTTCCACTCGCGACTTCCGCGGCGGCCAGAGTCGCGGCTTCGCGTGAATTCTGCCGCCACTAATTCTTCCCTATCCTCGTGATCGTAGTATTTCCTTCTCTTTCTTCGTCCCTGGCGGTCGTCTTCGTGTGCGGGCGACGATCCTCTTTCATTGCGCACTGCGTCTTCTCCGTTGGCCCATTTTTCGGCTATGATCATTAGCTCCCCAATGGTTTTGGGTGCGGCTCTGCCCAGTTCTTCCCGAAAGGCGGTTCTTCTGGCACCTTTAGCGAAAGCTTCAATCGCCACTTCTTCCGAGATGGTTCCTGCGGTGTTCCTGAGTGTGGTCCACCGCTGGATGTATTCTCGGGTGGATTCGCCGCTTTTCTGTTTACAGGCTCGTAGTCAATTGTGGCCGGCCTCTTGTAGGTCGACTGGAAATTTTTGCAGAAATCGCGGTGCAAGTCGTCCCATGATGCGTAGCAAGATCTTGGTCTCCTTTCCAGCCAACTGCGGGCCGCTCCGACTAGGTGCAAATTGAGGTATTGCATAGCCGTGTTCTTGTTCCCACGTTGGCACTTTACTGCCGTGAGGTAGTCGCTTAACCATTGAGAAGGCTCGAGTGAGCTGTCGTACTTCGTCACTTCCGTGTTGAGCTTGAATCGCTTGGGTAGGGGCGCCTCGCGGATACTGCGGGCGAAACAGAGTGCGCCGCAGGTTTCATCATCCGAAGAGCCGGATGACGATCGGTCGCGATATCTCGACGCCCTTGCCCTATCCACATTGTTTTGCGCGATGTCCGATCGCGCGTCGCGTCTGGGTTGATCGCGATCAGCGTCCTTCCGTGGCTCCTTGCTTTGTTTTCGCGAACGGCTGTTGTGGTGCCGTGAGCTTTTATCTCTCGGGCTGTCATCGTTGCTGCTTCGACTATCGCCGCGGCGGCGGGCTTCTTTCCCTCGACCACGTCGTGGCGATTTGTCTTTTCTCGGGGATGAGCTTCTGTGCCTGCGGGGCGTTTCTTTATCTTTGTCCTTCTCCAATTGTTCTTCAGCCTTCTTGCGATCGTGAGAGGCGAGCTTTGCGGCTGCCAATCCTAGTCCTTTACGAATATGCTTGTACTATTCCACCCGAGGGTCGCTGTCCGTCGGCTGGTTCATCTGCATGTAGGTTGCTGCGGCTAGGATTGCGGCAACTGGGGTTTGTGGGTAAACGTTGCCGTCGTCGTCGACCCTCATGAAGGAAGACGTGGTTGACCTGTTGGTTCCAGCCATGGATTCGTAGTACCTTGACGATGTTGCGGGTCCCTTCCTCGCGGGTCGGGTACCGACCGAGGGCGCAAGGGATTGCTCAGCTCGTCGAAGTCTTGATTCGTCCGCTGCTCTTCTGCGACGGGCTAGATCTTCTCGGGCGTCTTTGATGTTTGAGGCCGCTCTCACTAGGTGATAGTGGTAGGCGGTCAGGTCCTCCTGTGTGGCTCCTGCCGCGGGTGGCTGACTTCTTCGCATGGCTTCCTTGGCCCTGTTCCAGGCTTCCCGCGAGACGCCGATTATATTGCGCTCGGTTGCGCTGAATTCGGTCTCCGGGGGCGGTTCCGATCCTGCCATGCAGACTTGGGCCAGTCGTGGCCCGTGCGTCCTAGGCGCAGATCGGAAAGCTTCCCGTACCCGGGAGGGTTCCTCTGTCGAGAGGGTGTGATAGTCGATTGCGTTGTAACGGATGGACTCGCCGCTAGTCCCCATAGGGAAGCGCGAGTTGACGGCTCCAGATTCGGATTCAGATTCATCCGAGAAGTGGAGGATCCCGTCTCTGTTTGCCATGAAGTTGAAGCTCCCGAACGTCAGGGTGACGCTCTTCTCCAGATCCTCGAATGTCGGGCGTGATTCCGGCGAGTGAGGGGTGACCACGACAGATCCGATCCGTATAGGATTGCTCGGAGCCGTAGTCGATGGTTTCCAACGGGAGTTGGACGTCGATGAAGCCGAAGATGCCGGTGATCCAACGCCCGCGATTCCCACAGACGGCGCCAATTGTCGAATCCCTGACTCAACAAATCCCTCCGGTGAACCTATCGGGTTTCGATTAGGAGAACCCATGAGCGCTGGTGGAATCGTCGGCTAGACAGGGGGCGAGATTTACCCAGGTTCGGGGCCCTCGTAGAGGTAAAACCCTTACTCCTGCCTCCTGTAGATCTGTATTGATGAATAGATCGGTTACAAGGTGTGCTCGAATCGAGAGGGGATCTCGAGTTCAAGGCTTTTGGGTCATGCGGTAATTGCTTGGTCCTCTCCTTGGGGGCTCTCCTGGCCTTATATAGATGGCCAGGTCTCGAGTTCTACCCGGAGAGGACTCGAACCCTAGCTAGGTCGGTTACAAGTTTCCTAACTTAACTCGCAAGCTGATGCGGGTGGGCTTCACATGGGCCTTCTAGAGCATTCCAAGGGCGCTTCCTCTTGGGCCTTGGCCTTGGGCCTGAGTGGGGGTGTCCTTACCCGCAGGGTCCAGGATCCATATCTTCGTCAACGTGATTCATGCAGAGGAGATGGCCTGCTTGGGTGCTTACAAGCTTTGAAGTATCCTCACGTATGGGGTATGTCCAGAGTTCATGTTGAAAGTTGAAACATACTCCCGGCTGCTTGTCCAAGCTATTACCAGCAATAATCGATATCTCTCGATGAGTAGTGGGATCTCTAGAGAGATCAAGTATCGAGCTTTCTTGAAATTTTAATAGCTTGGGCTTGTAATAAGGTTGCGGACGCATTAGGGACGCTTGCAGGTTTAGGACAGTGGCCCTCAGCCGTTGGCCGGGATCTGTCCCTGAGTCTTTGCGTATGTTGGTGGCCAGCGATAATGTTGAGCACACTCGGTAATGGAATGAATATTTCCATCGAAAAAAGCGTGTAAGCACGAAGCATATTGTCACTATTGCAGCTCCAAACTTACCTGGCACAGTTCATGTATACTCACCGGGATAGGCGACTGGCAAGTGGCGCAGCGAAGCGTGCGATCCCGTCTATATATTGTACGGGTAGGTCTGGGTTGTTTAGAGCATGTTTTTCTTTTACTATTATCCCTATCAGACTGACTCGTAATTTAGCCAAGCTCAAATGTGTAACATATTTTGGTCACATTATGCACAGGGGTAAAGTGGTCTTTCATGCCCTTCTAGAGAACAAAATACACTAGAGTGTCATATAGGGAAAGAAATTAAGTCTAGAGGACATATAGGGAAGAAAAATTTCACCGATGTCAAATAAGGAACACAACTTAAAAAGAGTGTCAAATAAGGAATTCTCTCTTCAAATAGATAGATAATGCGTTTAGAACTATGGATGGATGAGATGACCATGCCAAATTAAGTGAGATATTTGTTTCTGATTTGCAGCCAGAGAAACCCAGAGACGCTCTCGGATGTGTATTTTCTTTAGTGGTGACGCGACACAGGATTTGGCTATAGTCCTTGAGCAGATGCTTCGTCGCAATTTTCCTAGGTTTTCCTACCCTAGCCGCCGCGAGGAGCCAGGCGACTAGGGAGGCGCTCGCCTTCCTCCGATCTCCACCGGCCAGGACGTTGGTCCCCTCTTAACTGCTGCCTCGGTGTCAGGAGGGAGGAGGACCCCGTTCCTCCTCTCTGTAGTTAGGTTTTGGATTTATGTGTCGTGGTGTGCCGTTGGGGTGGTGGGAGCGGCGCCCAGACGAATAAATCTGCCTCAACTCCACTCCCACACCGGCGGCGTCCTTCATGGCAGCGTCTCGGAGTTGATGGCATCGTGTGTTTGCTGATCCTTCATCGGCAAAGTTAGGGTTCTTGGATGGTGTCGGCGAGGCGGCGGCGGTGACTCCACAGGTGTGTCTCTCCTTCAGCTCTGTCCACGTTGTTGCGGCATTGTCTCTGACGTCATGGTGGAGCAGGGAGGATGTGTCGTCCAGGAGTGGGCGCACACTATTGTCTGCGCAGGTGACAGCTGGAAGATGATTCTTGTGTTGGGTGTGTGGTTAGAGGCGGGCAGTTCTGTTTTCCTCCTTCGATGCCGTCGTCATGCGGGGGTGTCAGTTCTGAAGTTCGATGGCTTGTCTGGGGACATGTTGCCCCGGTCTGATTCGTTCAACGGCAATGGTTTTGCTTGTGGCAAACTACTTTGAAGGTCCGTAAAGCTGCAGATCAGCGATGGAGCCGCGTCGAACTCGGGTGAAGAGGTGATCTGTCTTATTTTCCTTTGGTGGCCGCTTCGGTGGTGTTGGAGGAGAGGGACAGGTGCTGGTTTTCGCACAAGATAATCCTATCTTTTCAGCTCTGTAAGATCGGTGTTTACGTGTTCTGTAACCGGATATTTATTCTATAATTAAAATATGTATTACCATGAAAAAAAAAATGCTTCGTCGCACAGAGATTTTTTTTTTCTTTCGGTTTTGTTGGACCAAACAACTTGCTCCTCCAACGGTGGAGAAAGAACAGATCTGGTGCATGCTTGAGTTGGTAGCAGACTGGGTGCCTGACATACAGGGAGCGTCAGAGCAAAAGAGAGGCACATGAACACCGTGATGGAGCCAATGTGATTAGTCATGTGAAGGCAGCAACTAACCCACACACTTGTTCCCCCTTTTCAGATTAAAAACGCAGACCTTTTTCTTAGTCCATCTCCAGCTATGAGAGCCCTAGGCCATCTTTTTTCCGCCGGCGCAATAATTTTTGCCCAGACGTGCCCCAGAACCCCAAATAGCGTCGGTTTGGGGCAAAATTAGAGCCGGCGTACCCAGCCCAAACCTAGCACGCCCGAAGGGGATTTGGAGGTGCTGGCTGAAGGGAAAAACCGCGAAAACAAGCCCCGCGCATTTCCCCGCCGCGTGGACCTGCCCTATCGGCAAGAGAGAGCTTCGCCCTCGGGTGGACTCGCCAAGTGGAGTAGCCCGATCGACTACACGATGGCGTAATGGCGATGCACCGGCTCTTCTTGCCCGCGAACCTTCCCGCCGCCCTATCGCCTCCTTAAAAAAAACGTCGTCGTCCACATAGCACCCCCACTTGCCGACCATCTCTTCTCGCCCTCTTTCCCTCGCCGTGCGCAGACCACCCTCGCGCCCAAGCCACCCTCAGCAGCACCCGGCAATGACAGAGCGTTTCCTCGACGATGGCGTCGCCACGAACGGCTTCGGGCGGCGCTAGCTTCATGACGAAGAAGCACGCCTTCTCTACACAACAGGCTACCCGGTCCCGCCGGACATGCGCCTCCCTGGCGACTGGAGGTTGAGCGCGGCCGGCCTGCTAGTGCCCCATGTCCCTGAAGGCGAGGACCTCGTGGCGGCGATCCAAGCGGAGCGCGCCAAAGCGCGGTTCCACCCCCCCCCCCCCCAATTACGTTGCCTTGATGGTGTACTTAACCAAGCGGCGCGCCCAGAAGCCGGAGGCATATGATAGCCCCTTTCCGTCATCGGCGCGCGGCAACTCCGATAACCGTTGCCGCTGGTGGGGCGCCCCTGGCCGCACTCTGGCCCTCTTTATCGCACACATCGAGAACGAAACAACCCACGCCTGGAGTACCCCCTCCCCCTTTGCCCGCTGTGGGTCCCAGGCTCCTCCCAGTATAGTGGCGGGAGAGCTTGGAAGGCGAGAAGGATGGTGACCACGTCGTCCTCATCATCGGCGTGCTCCCAGCCGTCCGACGCGGTGTCATCGCCGGGTCTGCGCCGTGTGAAGACCGAGCCTATCTCGGCCCCGCCTCCAAGAGCGTGTGCCCGGGGCATCGTCATCGGGGATCAACGCGCGCCATCGCCGCCCAGATGCCACCTCCGTCTCGTATGGATGAACAAGGAGGAGGACGTCAACATGGAGCTGGACCTGGACGCGGCCCTCGCATGGTCCCGCAAAGATCATATCATCGACGAGGTGGCGAAGCAACACCATGCATCAGAAGAGTTCTCCGCGCGGCGTCGTGGCCGCGAGGAGAACAACGTCATCGTGCTCGACGACGACAATGACGATGCTCCAGGGCCGAGCAAGGCGTGAAGGGCGGTGAATCTGTCCAGGGATGCAACTACGTCGCCTCGAAGGAGGAGCCGCCCAGCGACTCCGACTCCAATGACAGCGATGGTGGCGACTACTCGAGTTCTACCGCCTCATAGGCATGGATATGCGTAGTTTTAGGATTTTAATTTTTGAAATGCCCCGTATGTAAATGAATCGGCCTATATTCGGCCATATTAATAGAATCGCCTCAGTTTCGTGCAAATCTGTCTCAATTTGACCACTTTTTGTTCAAAATCGTCTTGTTACTTGGGGGCACGGCTACAAACCAAAGCCCTCTCTCCCCTCTCCACATCGAAATTAGCGCCGGTGGCCCCCAGGAGGCGCTATTTTACCGGCTTGGGGGCGCAAAGGAAGTACGTATACGTTGGAGGGGTAAGGACCCCACCCAGTCACTCCAATAGCATGGACGTACAAAGCCTATTCTTCGTGAGCTTCTCCGGTGAGGGAGGAACTCGTTTCCACTACGAGGTCGGCTTGAAGGTGATGACCAAACCTTTACACAAGATTTATGCTTGTTGTGGGCATACCCTTTCAGGTACCCACCATTGGTATACTGGGTGCGGAGCATCTGAAGACCACTCGACGGCCCATTAACACTCGCGAAGCCCATATATCTGCTAGCAATTTTCTTGGATTACAAGACAAGGACTCGAATACATAGTCTACTAGAACTCATGTAAACCCTGCCTAGCTACCTATATAAAGTCAGGAGGGAGGACAGAAATCAGACAGACAATCATAAACTAGAACATGCGCCTCAACATCCATGCCAGATCTAATCTGCGTCGCGACTCTATAATCTGTACAATCCCGCCGTATTACAATGAGACAGGCAGGAGTAGGGGTTTTACCTTCCACGAAGGGCCCTGAACCTGGATAAATCTTGCCCCAAGTCATGTCAAGCCGAGTAGTCCACCAATGCCTTCTTCTCCCTTACGACCAAAGGTCCTTCACCATGGGGATTTTTGAGCTCACCCCCTCGACATTGGCGCTGTCCGTGGGAATCTGGGGCGTTGGAGTCGAGACTTTTTCGGCATCATCATCGACAAGCTACTACTCGTCGATCTAGGAGGGCTCGATTCAACTTAGGTCCGTCTACTTCACCAAGCACTCACGGACATCACGCACGGCCTTCGATGCTCTCGACGGGAGCGTAGATCACTTTCGCCGGCTTCATCATCTACATCGGCATCGTTCTTCACGCGCAGACTGCAGGACAACATAAACATCTTTATTGTGGACGTCACCAACGGCGACTCGAGACTCAATTTGACGATTACTTAGGTGGAAAATAGGAAATAAAATTATTTATCACCTCTAAAAAAGATTCGATGAATTCCGACGGTTAAATCTCCGTGGATTATTCGAACATTGAAGCCCTGTCAGAATCTGACGTAACTACATGCGACTTTGGTAAAACAATTATCGAGCTCGACTCTAATATCAATTTGAAGATCACACCGTTGAATACGTGCGGAATACAAGCCCGTACCAGCACGTCTTTTTTGAGATAATTCCAATAGTTAGATCTCCGTCAGCAGCTCACGCACTGCAACATGTTTGTGGATCTCTGCGAGTCCGGGAATTCAAATCGCAGATCCGGACTGAAAACCTATTTCTTCAAAATTACGAGTCAACACTTTTGGAGATATGCCCGAGAGGCAACCATAGAGATGATGATATATCTATGTATCCATGATTTGTAATAATGTGCATTGAGTAATATCTTTGTATTGATTGGCAAATATGTGACTTGTTTGTGAAACTATTTACTTACATGGTTGTTCTAAATATGTCCCTAGTCGGAGTTCATGTGAGGACACACATGAACATTAGACTAGCACATGTATCGGTTGATGGCTATGTTTCGCAAGTCATAGACATGGTGATGTCAAACTAATAATGTGAATTCATGTTACGAATATGGTGTTGGACTGATCCAGCTTGAGATATTACAACAATGTTAATAGTTCTCTCTCTACACGTTGTGCTTGCTTTGTCCTTAGACCTGAGATTGTCGCATGTTCTTGAGATGTGAATCGACCTACTTTGGGGCTATCAAACGCTACATCGTGACAGAGTAGTTATAAAGGTAGCTTTAGGGTTTGTCATGAAGCATGCTGCAAGGCATGGTTAGTTAAGATGGGATTTGCCCCTCTCTTCAGTAGAGAGAGATATTTCTCTGGGCCCCTCGAGTGATCGGATCCAGAAATGCATGGCCATGCTGAATAAGGTTAATAGTTAACCTGGAAAGGGATTCCGATTCAGAAGATTGAGAAATAGTGATCAGCTAGGAGCATGATCAAATATCGTGAGGCAAAAGGAATAACATAAACATGTGATGATTCGTCCGATGTGATCCTTATGCACGTTTGGGAGTTGGCACGTTTTGTTAGAATCCGCTACCAACTATTGGCCTAGTAGGTGTACCCATGTCATGTCTAAACGTGTGTGAACCTATTGGGTTGCACACTTAAGGCAGAAGAAGCAAAATTCGGATTAGATCCGAAATGGGCTGGAAATGGACTCCAGAGTGGGCTGTTTTAGCGGCAGCCCATTATGGGACGTCTTTATAAAGGAGAGGAGGGTGTGTGTTTTAGGGTTGCTAATTCCGCACCACATTCCACCGCAGCCACCGTCTCTCCAAGCCCCTGCCGCCCGCGTGGACCTAGCAGTCCGGCGAGCGGTGCTTTGACGCTACACGTGTGGATACCGATAGAGGAGTTGCATCTGTAGCACTTGGACGAGCTGCCAAGAGGAGCTGTTCATGGGAGCGACGGGATCCGGAGGATTCTTACGACTACCCTGTCCCGACCCGCTTCACCGAGATCGGCGCAGCACGTCTAGTGGTAATCTTGTGATCTATATCTTGCAGGAGATCTTTGTTGACGCGGTAGAAATTTTGATTTGCGCTAGTGTAGCCTACCCCGTTTTCCTTCAGTGGTATCAGAGTCGTTGCTGCGTAGTTATAGATTAGGATTGTTTGCATATGTGATATGTAGATGGGGTATGATCGATGTGATCGATTGTATGGAGTAGATGTTTTGATATGTTATTTGGATTCCGTGATCGTGATGCGAGAGGTCGTGGAACGACATACCCCTACCGGTCGGTTTCCGCCATCGGGGTAGACTGTGACATGTAAATCCAATTGCAGCACGTGAAGATCAATATGATTGGTCGAATTGGAGTCTGAATCATATGCGATGTGCATGAGATGCGCGGGGTGACAGAATGGATCTGCCACCGGTTTCGGGGAATTCGTAGAAATGGACAGTCCCATTCAAAACGGCTGTAACTTTTGCATACGACCCCGGATCGAAAAAGTTTCAACTGGAAAAAGTTGTGTATAAAAATTTCACCCTTTTGGTAGCACAAGGGGGCAAGTCGGAGCGTTTTGGCTCATTCGCCTTCTAAAATAGACTTTTAGGCCCTACAAGTTTCGGCGTTAAAACGTCTAACTCGTTTTTGCAGATTTTGTGACCGGTATGGCCCTATGTGTATGTGATGCATGTGTGCAATATTTTAATCACCTGCGTGTCGTGAGTATGTCAACACGGATGGAGCCATATTTTGTTGTCACTTATTGTATTAACGGCATGCGTGCCGAATTGTGATGTTTCCCTCTATCCATGTAATCTTCTTTTCTAGCTGTTAGTAGTAATAGCTTGTAGAAGTTTCTTGGAGGACTCATCACCCGGAGGGATGGCGCGTATGGGCCATGGAGATGGAGATCATCATGGTGGACAGGTTCCATAGAGATGGAGATCACCATGTGAAACGGGCCATACTGTGTCACAACTATGTGGTTGCTATCCCTGTTGTTTTACTCCTATGATTGTTAGATTCGTAGAAGTAGAACGATCTCTCGCAAATGTTAAGTTCCCATGTCCCCCCAACTAAAACTTGCATCATCCCATGTCTTCTACGATTGATGGTGGGTCTGTTGCAGTAAGGCGCCATCAGTTTTCGTTGACTAGGTGGGTATGTATCGGTTAGGTGGTACGACTGTTGCAGCAGGGTGCCATCTGCTGAAGCTTACACGCATAAAGGGTTGGTTAACTCATCAAGGTAATCTTAACGGTTAAGCGCCTTGGGAAATAAAGGTTGGTGTTTTTGACATGGAGATGTCACCCAACAACAAGAGTCATACGTGATATGATTAGCAAGTGTTGCTTACCGATCTATCTTGTCTTCTAGCAGTGATGCAAACGTCACTAGTCGACTTTTTCGTTGCGGATCTTGAATCACTAAGTACCGATAGAGGGATGTTGGTTTTAGTGGGAGTAGACCACGTTAAATTATTTAATGTCTTTTACTCTATCATGGATTTTTGTCTTAGTATTTTGCATGTTTTTCTGTTGTAAATCAATGGCACGTAACAAACAACCCACCTCTTTTGTGCTGCGATTCGTTCTTGAAAAGGAAAAGTTAAATGGAACAAACTATTCGGATTGGATCCGAAACCCGAGAATTGTTCTCAGGGCTGAGAGAAGGTTAGTTGCATTATGCTTGCATGCATGCAACCCGACCTTCAAAAGCAATTTGATGGTCAGGAACCGTATGATATGATCATTGCGCTGAAGGATATGTTCCAGACTCAAGCCAGGACTGAAAGGTTCAATGTTGCTAAGGCTTTTGGTGAATGCAAGCTAGCTGAGGCCGGAGCAGTAGGGCCGCACGTGATCAAGATGCTTGGCTATGTGCAGAATTTGGACAAGTTTGGTTTTCCATTGGACCCTAAGTTGGCCACAAATTTCATTTTGGCTTTGCTTCCATCTAGCTATGGGAACTTCATTTTCAACTACCATGTGCATGGGGCGGAGAAGGACCTTAATGAACTTTGTGGGATGCTCAAGACGGCAGAAAATGACATTAAGAAGAGTGCAGGGCATGGCCAAGTGTTGGTTGTGCAGAACAGACCTAGCTTCAAGAAGCAGGGTAAGTTTAAGGGGAAAAGGAAGGCTAAAGATTTGATCTCCAAGCCAAAGCCTAAGCCTAAGGACGAACCTAAATCTTGCACAGAGTGCTTCTACTGTCATGATACTGGACACTGTAAGAGAAATTGTAGAAAGTACCTTGCTTTAGTGAAGAAGAGTGGAAGTAAGACTTCTAGCTCAGGTACGCTTGTAATTAATGTTATAGACATTTTTCTCGCTGACTCTATTAATGACTCTTGGGTATTTGATACCGGATCGGTTGCTCACATATGCAAATCGATGCAGGGGCTAGTAAGGAGTAGAAGCGTGAGACAAGGAAAAGTTTATCTTCGCGTCAGAAATAATGCAAGGGTTGCTGCGTTGTACGTTGGCGTCTACCAACTGCACCTCCCTTCAGGATTTATTATGGAATTGAATAATTGTTATTGCGTTCCTAGTTTTAACCGAAACATTATTTCTCCTTCATGTTTGATGAGAGATGATTATTCATTTGCGAGTAAATACAATGGTTGTTTAATCTCCAAGAACGATATGTTTGTGGCTTTTGCTTCCATTGTGAATGGGCTTCTTATTATAAATCCTGCTGATGCTCATGATGATGCGCATGTTTATAACGTAAGTGCTAAAAGGCTACGGCCTAAGGATTTGAATCCCACCTATTTTTGGCATTGTCGGTTGGGTCATATAAGTGAAAAGCGTATGAAGAAAGTCCATAATGATGGTCTTCTAACTTCGTTTGATTTTGAATCATACGAGACATGCGAAGCTTGTTTACTTGGAAAGATGACCAAGTCTCCTTTCAACGGTTCTCCTGAGAGGGCGACGGACTTATTGGAACTCGTACATACTTATGTATGCGGAGCAATGAGCACGAAAGCAAGAGGTAGTTTTCACTACTTCATAACTTTCACTGATGATTTTAGTAGATACGGTTATGTCTACCTAATGAAACATAAGTCTGAAACTTTTGAAAAGTTCAAAGAGTTCCAGAATAAAGTAGAGAATCAACATGGCAAGAAAATTAAAGCTCTGCGATCCAATCGTGGAGGAGAATATTTGAGTCACGAATTTAGCGATCATCTTAAGAGTTGTGGAATTGTTCCTCAACTTACGCCGCCTGGAACGCCTCAAATGAACGGGGTCTCCGAACGGCGTAATCGAACCTTGTTGGACATGGTTCGGTCAATGATGAGCCAGTCAGATCTTCCATTGTCATTTTGGGGTTTTGCTCTAGAAACAGCAACACTCACACTAAATAGGGTACCGTCTAAATCCGTAGTTAAGACGCCATATGAGATGTGGAATGGGAAGAGTCACAACTTGTCTTTTCTAAATATTTGGGGTTGTGACGTGTTTGTCAAGCGACTTCAGTCGGATAAGCTCACACCCAAGTCGGATAAATGCATTTTCGCGGGATATCCAAAGGAAACATTTGGGTATTACTTCTGCAATCGAGAAGAGGGCAAAGTGTTTCTCGCTCGGAATAGTATTTTCTTAGAGAAAGAGTTTCTCACAAAGGAGACAAGTGGAAGAACGGTGCAGCTTGATGAAGTTCAAGATGAGCCTACCG
This sequence comes from Alopecurus myosuroides, assembly GCA_028641055.1. Classification (NCBI taxonomy): domain Eukaryota; kingdom Viridiplantae; phylum Streptophyta; class Magnoliopsida; order Poales; family Poaceae; genus Alopecurus; species Alopecurus myosuroides. The sequence goes on from CM054059.1 coordinate 243,339,828, forward strand.
GGGGGACTCAATGAGTGATGCTATAATGGCAGAACGAGTTGGAGAACCCGTGACGATAGAAGCACCACCACCACGATGGTCGGAAAGGCTCCGTAACTCGCGAGACATATTATTGTTAGACAATGATATGCGGGAAATATTATTGTTAGACAATGATGAACCTACTGAAGGGGAACGTAGCATAGAAAACAAAAAATTTCCTACATGCGGTAAACCCGAATGGCCAAGATCTAATCTATGAGATGAAAGGCAACGGGGAGAAAGAGAGTCTTGAGATAACATACCCTCGAAGACTCAAAGTGGTACGAGAAAAGATCTCGTGGTTGGCATAGTCGTTCTCACGCCGATCCCGAGCGAGAAGAAGAGCACCGCAATCCGGCGGTGCCTCCGTAACCGGTCACACGTTCAGCTCGATGAAGACTTCCGTTCCCTCGTTCCAGCGGGTTGCGGAAGTAGAGAATCCCTCCGGAATTCCAGCAGCACGACGGCGTGGTGGTGGTGAAGAATCCCACGTTCAGGGCTTCGCCAAGCCGGAGACCATGGAATGGAGCAGCGGGTGGAAGGGAAAATGTGTGAGCAAGTGTGTAGAGAAGAGAGAGCCCTCACCCTCCTTTTATAGGGGAGGGGGAGGTAGCCCAAAGGGGGGGTGCGGCCATCCATGGGTGCCCCCACCCCTTCCTCTCTTCATGTGAGTGGAAGCTCCACTCAAACCCACTCAAAATTCCTTAATTTCCCACTTGGAAAATCCAAAGGTTTTTCTTTAATAAATAAATAAAATATTTTTATTTCTTTATTTATATTTGTTAATTCCATTAACAAAAATTTGCATGTAGCACCTCGAACCATTTGTTAATTCTATTAACAACCATTCGACGAAAAACCCCTTGAACTATTTCAATTTTCCCCGAAACAATTCCGGAGCTGCCCAAAATATTCTTCGGCATTCCGTATCCTCTCTAATGCTTTATCGCACCTTAAGTGTGTCTCCCTACGGTTCGCGAATATTATAGACATGATCGAGACTCCTCTCCGATCAATAATCAACAGCGGGATCTGGAAATCCGTGATGACTGCTATATATTCAACGATGACTCTCGTGATCGTGTGAACCTTTCAACGTCGTAACGATTTCCCTTTGTCTCACGATATATTACTTGTCCGAGATCCGATCATCGGTATCCACTATACCTTGTTCGATCTCGTTATCCGAAGGTACTCTTTTCTCGTTCCTGTGATATAACATCCTAGTGATCATATCACTTGCTTGCAAGCGGTGTCGATGTGATATCACCGAGAGGGCCCTGAGTATATCTATCCGTCAAATTGGATGGACAAATCCCATTCTCGTTCCATGAGCTTCAACTAACACTTTCCGAATATCCAATGCCACCTTTATAGTCACCCTTTTACGGTGTGACGTTTGATGTCATCAAAGTATTCTTTCGGTATTAGTGATTAACATGATCTCATGGTCTAAGGAATAATGTTACTCCGAATGCAAGACATAACAACAAAACTAAATGACTTGATCGTATTGTTATACTTAGTTAGGGTTTAAGTTCATCATGTCATTCTCCTAATGACATGACCCCGTTATCAACAACATCCAATGTTCATGATCAGGAAACCTTGATCATCTGTTTAATCAACGGGCTAGTTAAAAGAGAGGCTTCACTAGGAACGTTGGTTTGTTTATTAATCACACATGTATCAACGTTTCCGGTTAATACAATTCTAGCATGAGAAATAAACATCTATCATAAACAAGGAATAACATAATAAACACTTTATTATTGCCTCTCGGGCATATTCCCTTCAGTCTCCCACGTGCACTAGGGGCAATAATCTATGTTACATAGTGATAAATCTAACACCCATTGAGTTCTGGTGTTGATCATGTTTTGCCCTTGAGAGAGTTTTAGTCAACGGATCTGCCACATTCAGATCCGTATGTACTTTGCAAATCTTTACATCCCCATCTGCGACATGCTCACGGATGGAGTGAAAACGGCGCTTGATATGCTTGGAATTCTTGTGAGACCTTGGTTCCTTAGCATTGGCTATGGCACCATTGTTGTCACAATAGATAACCATTGGATCCAACGCACTCGGAACCACGCCTAGTTCGGATATGAACTCCTTCATCCAAACTGCTTCATGTGTTGCCTCCGAGGCAGCAACATATTCCGCTTCTGTTGATGATCCCGCCACCACGGATTGCTTGGAACTCCTCCAGCTTACAGCTCCTCCATTCATAACAAATACGTACCCGGACTGAGACTTAGAGTCATCCGGATCAGTGTCGAAGCTAGCATCGACGTAACATCTTGCGACGAGCTCTTCTTCACCGCCATATACGAGAAACATATCCTTAGTTCTTCTTAAGTACTTTAGGATATTCTTAACCGCAGTCCAGTGTTCCAAACCTGGATTGGATTGGTACCTACTAGTCAAACTAATAGCATGTGCCACATCCGGTCTTGTACATAGCATAGCATACATGATAGAACCTATGGCTGAAGCATAGGGAGTCTTATTCATCTTTTCTCTATCTTCTGTTGTAACTGGACATTGAGTCTTACTCAACGTCTTGCCTTGCAACATAGGTAGGAACCCTTTCCTACTATCTTCCATTTTGAACTTCTTCAAAATCTTGTCAAGGTATGTACTTTGCGAAATTCCAATTAAGCGTCTTGATCTATCCCTGTAGATTTTGATGCCTAATATATAAGCTGCTTCACCAAGGTCTTTCATCGAAAAACTACTGTTCAAATAACCTTTTATGCTTTTTAAAAGTTCTATATCATTTCCAATCAACAATATGTCATCCACATATAGTACTAGAAATGCTACAGAGCTCCCACTCACTTTCTTGTAAATACAAGCTTCTCCGTATGTTTGGACAAATCCAAAACCTTTGATCACCTTATCAAAACGGAGGTTCCAACTCCGGGATGCTTGCTTCAGTCCATAAATGGAACGTTGAAGCTTACACACCTTGTCAGCATCCTTAGGATCAACAAAACCTTTGGGTTGCATCATATAAAACTCTTCGTCAATGTCACCATTAAGGAACGTTGTTTTGACATCCATCTGCCATATTTCATAATCGAAAAATGCAGCAACTGCTAACATAATCCGAACTGACTTAAGCATCGCTACTGGTGAGAAAGTCTCATCATAGTCAACTCCTTGAATTTGTCGGAAACCTTTTGCGACAAGTCGGGCTTTATAGACGGTCACATTACCATCAGCGTCAGTTTTCCTTTTAAAGATCCATTTGTTCTCAACGGCCTTGCGATCATTGGGTAAATCCACCAAAGTCCAAACTTGGTTTTCGTACATGGATCCTATTTTGGATTTCATGGCTTCAAGCCATTTGTTGGAATCTGGGCTCATCATCGCTTCCTCATATGTCGCAGGGTCATCACCTCCATCTACCATGAAGTTTAATACGGGATCTCCGTATAGTTCAGGAGCTATACGCTCCCTAGTTGACCTGCGAGGTGCGGTAGTTTCCTCTATTGGAGTTTCATGATCTTGATCATTAACTCTCTCTTCATCTGACGGGGTCGGCTCCGGAACAACTTCCGGCGCTGCACTACTCGCCATTCCAAGAAGAGAAGGTTCAATAAACTCGTCGAGTTCTACCTTCCTAGTATTCACATCTTTCGAGAGAAACTCCTTCTCCAAAAAGGATCCATTCTTGGCAACGAAAATCTTGCCTTCGGATCTATGATAGAAGGTGTACCCTATTGTTTCTTTAGGGTATCCTATGAAGACGCATTTTTCCGCTTTGGGTTCGAGTTTATCAGGTTGAAGCTTCTTCACATAAACATCGCATCCCCAAACTTTTTGAAATGACAGCTTAGGTTTGTTTCCAAACCATAATTCATACGGTGTCATTTCAACGGATTTAGATGGTGCCCTATTTAAAGTGAATGCAGCGGTCTCTAGTGCATAACCCCAAAACGATAGTGGCAAATCTGTAAGAGACATCATAGATCGAACCATATCTAATAAAGTACGATTACGACGTTCGGAAACACCATTACGATGTGGTGTTCCGGCAGGTGTGAGTTGTGAAACTATTCCACATTGTTCCATATGCATGCCAAACTCGTAACTTAGATATTCACCTCCACGATCAGACCGTAGAAATTTAATGTTTCTGTTACGATGATTTTCAACTTCACACTGAAATTCTTTGAAATTTTCAAACGTTTCAGATTTGTGTTTCATTAAGTAAATATACCCGTATCTACTCAAATCATCTATGAAAGTGACAAAATAACGATATCAACCGCGCGCGGATACACTCATTGGTCCACATACATCAGTATGTATGATTTCCAGTAAGTCTGTCGCCCGTTCCATAGATCCAGAAAACGGGGTTCTAGTCATCTTGCCCATAAGGCATGGTTCACATATTTCAAATGATTCATAATCAAGTGATTCTAAGAGTCCATCAGAATGGAGCTTCTTCATGCGTTTAACACCAATATGACCTAAGCGGCAATGCCACATATAAGTAGCAATATCATCATTTAACTTAATTCTTTTGGCATTCACATTATGAATATGTGTATCAACATTATCAAGATTCAAAAGAAATAAACCATTCTTCTCAGGTGCATGACCATAAAAGATATTATTCATATAAATCGAACAACCATTGTTCTCAGACTTAACGGAATAACCATCCCGCATTAAGCAAGACCCAGAAACGATATTCATGCTTAATGCGGGCACCAAATAACATTTATTGAGGTTTATAACTAATCTCGATGGTAGACGTAGAGGTAGCGTCCCGACGGCGATCACGTCAACTCTTGATCCATTGCCGACGCGCATCGTCACCTCATCCTATGCTAGTGGTCGCTTATTCTGCAGCTCCTGTTTCGAGTTACATATGTGAGCAACCGAACCAGTATCAAATACCCAGGTGCTACTGCGAGTACTAGTAAGGTACACATCAATAACAAGTATATCATATATACCTTTGTTCACTTTGCTGGCCTTCTTATCTGCCAGATACTTGGGGCAATTGCGCTTCCAGTGGCCAGTACCCTTGCAATAGAAACACTCAGTCTCAGGCTTAGGGCCATGCCTGGTTTTCTTCTCAGCAGTAGCAACAGATTTGCCACCCTTCTTGAAGTTTACCCTTGGCTTGCCTTTCTTGCCTTTCTTGAAACTAGTGGTCTTATTGATCATCAACACTTGATGTTCTTTCTTGATCTCCACTTCAGCAGTTTTAAGCATCGAGAGAAGCTCAGGAAGAGACTTCTTCATGCTCTGCATATTATAGTTCATCATGAAGTTCTTGTAACTAGGTGGCAGAGATTGGAGAACACGATGTATCCCTAGCTCAATGGGAATCGATATTCCCAAGGCTATGAGCTTATCAGCGTACGTAGACATTTTGAGTACGTGCTCACTAACGGAGCTGTTCTCTTCCATCATGCAGCTAAAGAACTTTTTTGAAGCGTCATAACTCTCAACTGCGGCATGGGTATCGAAAATCATTTTCAATTCTCCCATTGTGGCATAAGCAGTGTTGTTCTCGAAACGTTTTCGCGGCTCTGGCTCTAATCCATAGAGGATGCCGCAGTGAACTATATTGTGGTCTTCTTGTTGAGTCAGATAAACATTTTTATCTTCATCAGAAGCATCAGCAGCGGGCTGGTCACCTAGAGGTGCATCAAGCACATAGAGCTTCTTGCAAGCGGTGAGGAGAATCCTCAGGTTAAGTGCCGAGTTGGTAAAGTTGCTTCCATTGTTCGCTAATTTCTCTTTCTCCATGAACATATTGAAATTGAAGGTAGGTGGTGCCATGATCTACAACATATTTGCAAAGACTATTTAGACTATGTTTATGATAAATTAAGTTCAAGTTAATTCTAAAATTATTCCATGAACTCCCACTCAAAAACAACATCCCTCTTAGTTGTCTTTAGTGATTACACGAACCAAATTCACTACACCGAAACCGATCATCACGTGAGACGGTGCAGTTGCAAAGGCGAACATCAACATGTTCATCATATCATTCATATGACTCATGCTTTACCTTTCGGTAACGTGTTCCGAGGCCATGTCTGTACATGCTAGGCTCGCCAAGTAGAACCGTTGTATTGCATGTGTTTCAAGGCCATGTATGTACATGCTAGGCTTGAAAACACCCGTCGTATGCGAACGTTGAGTCTATCACACCCGATCATCACGTGGTGTCTCGAAACGACGAACTTTCTTAACGCTGCATACTTAAGGAAGAACACATTATTATCTTGATATTAAGTGAGAGGGATCATCTTATAATGCTACCGTCGCGATCTAAGCAAAATAAGATGCATAAAAGGATAAACATCACATGCATGGATAATGTGATATGATATGGTCCTTCTTGCACTTGATCTTCATCTTGTGCATCATGATATGATCTCCATCATTCCACCGGCGTGGCACCAAGGTCCGTGGCACCTCCATCTTGATTGTCCATTACAACATATCACATGGATATGATATACAGCACGCAGGCCATAAAATAAGACAACCATATGGCTCCAGCCGGTATGTCAATAATTTACAAAAGATATCATCTCATACATAACGTTTGTAACATTGACCATATCACATCACATGCCCTGCAAAAACAAGTTAGACACCTCTAATTTATTTTTTGCATATTTTACGTGGCTTTGGGCTTACGAGGATAGAACCGTTCATACCTACGTACAAGAACCACAACGTTGATAAAATATATTTTTAACAACCCTTTGTAGATTAGATCTTAACTATAGTAGGAGAAACGGACACCCCCTTAGTCACATGTGAGACAATTCTCGCGTACATAGTACACGTAAACTTAGTCCGGGGCAGCTTCATCCTACTATGCCACTAAGATCATAAAATACTCAAAGAGACAAAAACATGATCATCAACGCCCACATACTCCTATGTGTTCTACCCGTACAATTCATCTACGCATAGATCCGGCTCTGATACCACTGAAGGGGAACGTAGCATAGAAAACAAAAAAAATTCCTACACGCGATAAACCCGAATGGCCAAGATCTAATCTATGAGATGAAAGGCAACAGGGAGAAAGAGAGTCTTGAGATAACATACCCTCGAAGACTCAAAGTGGTATGAGAAAAGATCTCGTGGTTGGCGTAGTCGTTCTCACGCCGATCCCGAGCGAGAAGAAGAGCACCGCAATCCGGCGGTGCCTCCGTAATCAGTCACACGTTCAGCTCGATGACGACTTCCGTTCTCTCGTTCCAGCGGGTTGCGGAAGTAGAGAATCCCTCCGGAATTCCAGCAGCACGACGGCGTGGTGGTGGTGAAGAATCCCACGGTCAGGACTTCGCCAAGCCGGAGACCATGGAATGGAGCAGCGGGTGGAAGGGAAAATGTGTGGGCAAGTGTGTAGAGAAGAGAGAGCCCTCACCCTCCTTTTATAGGGGAGGGGGAGGCAGCCCAAATGGGGGGTGCGGCCAGCCATGGGTGCCTCCACCCCTTCCTCTCTTCATGTGAGTGGAAGCTCCACTCAAACCCACTCAAAATTCCTTAATTTCCCACTTGGAAAATCCAAAGGTTTTTCTTTAATAAATAAATAAAACATTTTTATTTCTTTATTTATATTTGTTAATTCAATTAACAAACATTTGCATGCAGCACCTCGAACCATTTGTTAATTCTATTAACAACCATTCGATGAAAAACCCCTTGAACTATTTCAATTTTTCCCGAAACAATTCTGGAGCTGCCCAAAATATTCTTCGGCATTCCGTATCCTCTCTAACGCTTCATCGAACCTTAAGTGTGTCTCCCTACGGTTCGCGAATATTATAGACATGATCGAGACTCCTCTCCGATCAATAATCAACAGCAGGATCTGGAAATCCGTGATGACTCCTATATATTCAACGATGACTCTCGTGATCGTGTGAACCTTTCAACGTCGTAACGATTTCCCTTTGTCTCGCGATATATTACTTGTCCGAGATCCGATCATCGGTAGCCACTATACCTTGTTCGATCTCGTTATCCGACAAGTACTCTTTTCTCGTTCCCGTGATATAACATCCTAGTGATTATATCACTTGCTTGCAAGCGGTGTCGATGTGATATCACTGAGAGGGCCCTGAGTATATCTATCCGTCAAATTGGATGGACAAATCCCATTCTCGGTCCATGAGCTTCAACTAACACTTTCCGAATATCCAATGTCACCTTTATAGTCACCCTTTTATGGTGTAACGTTTGATGTCATCAAAGTATTCTTTCGGTATTAGTGATTAACATAATATCATGGTCTAAGGAATAATGTTACTCCGAATGTAAGACATAACAACAAAACTAAATGACTTGATCGTATTGTTATACTTAGTTAGGGTTTAAGTTCATCATGTCATTCTCCTAATGACATGACCCCGTTATCAACAACATCCAATGTTCATGATCAGGAAACCTTGATCATATGTTTAATCAACGGGCTAGTTAAAAGAGAGGCTTCACTAGGAACATTGGTTTGTTTATTAATCACACATGTATCAACGTTTCCGGTTAATACAATTCTAGCATGAGAAATAAACATCTATCATAAACAAGGAATAACATAATAAACACTTTATTATTGCCTCTCGGGCATATTCCCTTTACCTACAACCTATACGGAAGCAAAGATGGACCCAGACTCCGAGAAATGGCAAAGTGCCATGAGATCCGAAATAGATTCCATGCGTGACAATCAAGTTTGGAACTTGGTTATTCTGATTGATGGTCATAAGACCATAGAGTGCAAATGGATCTGTAAGAGAAAGATTGATATGGACGGAAATGGTCATGTCCATAAAGCTCGACTTGTCGCAAAAGGTTTTTGGAAAGTTCAAGGAGTTGAGTACGATGAGACCTTCTCTCCCGTAGTGATGCTTAAATCTATTCGGATAATTCTAGCTATTGCTGCATATTTTGACTATGAGATATGAAAAATGGACGTCAAGACAGCTTTCCTAAATGGAAACCTAACCGAGGACGTGTATATGATGCAGCCCGAGGTTTTTGTCGATCCTAAAAATGTTGGAAAGGTATGCAAGCTTTCGGAAATCCATTTATGGGTTGAAGCAAGCACATCGGAGTTGGAACATTCGGTTTGATGAGGTAGTCAAAGGTTTTGGCTTTATAAAAAATGAATCAGATTCTTGTGTTTACAAGAAATAAATTGGGAGCTCACTCGTATTTTTAATCTTATATGTGGATGACATACTACTGATTGGAAATGACATTCCTATGCTCGAGTCCGTTAAGGCCTCTTTGAAAATTATTTTTTCCATGAAGGACTTAGGGGGAGCGGCATACATTCTGGGTATTAAGATCTATAGAGATTGATCAAATAGACTAATAGGATTAAGCCAGAGTACTTACATTGACAAAGTGCTGAAACGATTCAGCATGGAAGAAGCAAAGAAAGGGTTATTGCACATGTCACATGGCATAAATCTTAGCAAGACCTAGTGTCCTTCGACAACTGATGAGCAAGAGCGCATGAGTAGGATTCCATATGCTTCGGCAATTGGGTCTATCATGTATGCAATGATATGTACTCACCCAGATATCTCATATGCTCTAAGTGTTACGAGAAAGTACCAAGCTGATCCCGGTGAGAGTCACTTGACAGCGTTAAAGAATATCCTTAAGTACTTGAGAAGAACTTAGGATATGTTCCTAGTTTACAGAGGTGAGGAGGAGCTCGTTGTAAATGGTTACACCGATGCTAGTTTCCAAACCGATATGGACGATTCCAAATCGCAATCGGGCTATGTGTTCACGTTGAACGGTGGAGCGGTTAGCTGGAAGAGTTCCAGGCAGGACACAGTTTCTCATTCTACAATGGAGTCTGAGTACATCGAGGCAGCTAAAGCCGACATGGAAATTGTTTGGATGAAGCAGTTCATTACTGATCTAGGTGTTGTCCCGAGTGCGTCCAATCCATTGGTTCTCTACTGTGACAATAGTGGGACCATTGCGATAGCAAAGGAGCCAAGGAGTTATCAGAAAACCTAACACTTTATGTGGCGTTAGCATCTCATTGGAATGTTCATCGAACAAGGAGAAGTAAGCTTATGCAAAATACATACGGATCTGAATGATGTTGATCCTTTGACAAAACCTCTCCCAAAGCCTAAGCATGAGGCGCACACAAGAGCTATGGGTATTAAATATCTTCTATATTGACTCTAGTGCAAGTGGGAGACTGTTGGAGATATGCCCGAGAGGCAATCATAGAGATGATGATATATCTATGTATCCATGATTTGTAATAATGTGCCTTGAATAATATCTTTGTATTGATTGGCAAGTATGTGACTTGTTTGTTAAACTCTTTACTTACATGGTTATTCTAAATATGTCCCTAGTCGGAGTTCATGTGAGGACACACATGAACATTAGACTAGCACATGTATTGGTTGATGGCTATGTTTCGCAAGTCATAGACATGGTGATGTCAAACTAATAATGTGAATTCATGTTACGAACATGGTGTTGGACTGATCCAGCTTGAGATATTACAACAATGTTAATAGTTCTCTCTCTACACGTTGTGCTTGCTTTGTCCTTAGACCTGAGATTGTCGCATGTTCTTGAGATGTGAATCGACCTACTTTGGGGCTATCAAACGCTACATCGTGACAGAGTAGTTATAAAGGTAGCTTTAGGGTTTGTCATGAAGCATGCTGCAAGGCATGGTTAGTTAAGATGGGATTTTCCCCTCTCTTCAGTAGAGAGAGATATTTCTATGGGCCCCTCGAGTGATCGGATCCAGAAATGCATGGCCATGCTGAATAAGGTTAATAGTTAACCTGGAAAGGGATTCCGATTCAGAAGATTGAGAAATAGTGATCAGCTAGGAGCATGATCAAATATCGTGAGGCAAAAGGAATAACATAAACATGTGATGATTTGTCCGATGTGATCCTTATGCACGTTTGGGAGTTGGCACGTTTTGCTAGAAGCCGCTACCAACTCTTGGCCGAGTAGGTGTACTTGTGTCATGTCTAAATGTGCGTTAACCGATAGGGTCGCATACTTAAGGCAGAAGAAGCAGAATTTGGATTGGATCCGAAATGGGATGGAAATGGACTTCAGAGTGGGCTGTTTTAGTGGCAGCCCATTATGGGGACGTCTATATAAAGGAGAGGAGGATGTGTGTTTCAGGGTTGCTAATTCCACACCACATTCCACCGTAGCCACCGTCTCTCCACGCCCCTGCCGCCCGCGCGGACCTAGCAGTCCGACGAGCGGTGCTTCCACGCCGCACGTGTGGATACCGATAGAGGTGTTGCATCTGTAGCACTTGTACAAGCCGCCAATAGGAGATGTTCGTGGGAGCGATAGGATCCGGAGGATTCGTACGACTACCTTGCCCCGACCCGTTTCACCTAGATCGGCACAACGCGTCTAGTGGTAATCTCGTGATCTATATCTTGCAGCAGATCTTGGTTGACGCGGTAGAAATTTTGATTTGCGCTAGTGTAGACTACCCCGTTTTCCTTCAAACACAAAGACTAAGGTCAACCTCAATATCTTCGTCACTGGATGCAACATCGACAACGCCATAGGAGACTCACCATACTAGCGCTCGGGGGCTCGACATCTCCCTTCGCTTACACACGACAAACGCGACTCCACTACATCTACTCCGTCCGCCGCGTCGAGTGCTTTCGGCTAAACAACTTGACTCCGCTGCGTCGACTCCGTCCGCCGCATAGAGTCCTTTTGGCTAAACAACTCGACTCCGCCGCGTCGAGTCCTTTCGGCTAAACAACTCGACTCCGCCGTGTCAAGTCCTTTCGGCTAAACTACTCGACTCCGCCGCGTCGACTCCGCCTGCGGTGTCGAATCTTTTATGCTAAACATTGCGACTCCTGCGTTGACTCCTTTCGGCAAAAACACCGTGACTCTGCTGCTTCGACTATGTCCACTGCATCGACCACTTCCCGCTAAACGACTCAGGATCTTTCCTTCACTGTAGCCGCACACGACACTCGGGATCCGTGTCATGAAGCAGTCACACTCGACACTCGGGGACATGAGCCACACCTACAACCTTCTCCTTCGTATTCGGAGATGTATGTTTCCAACAAAGCCCCTTCTTGAATATATAAAACCCTTGGGACTCTTCTAGCGAAGTTCTTGTTTTGTGGAGCTTTGGTCTTGTCCTTGTGAACAAGCTTGCCTTCATTTTCTTCTCTTGGCTCAAAAGGACACTCTTTGACAAAGTGATTTTCACTTCCACAATTGTATCATATCCTTGGTCGCTCCCCCTTCTTCTTATAGTTCTTGTTTCTTGGGGGTCTTAGAGCACCGGCCTTATGAGCTTCCCATCTCTAACAATATCCATGCATAGCAATACAAATGCACTTGTGAGCACCCTTGTATGTATCTTCATAGTCCTCATCATCATAATCACGCTATCAACCTCTTCTACTCAAACAACCTCTTTTCACTTTAATCCTAGGTTGGGAGACTTTACCATTCCTCTTGAGCAGGCCAGAGCATCATCGACACTCTTGTGAGATAGAGATATGATAATGAACTCACTAAGAACACCAATGGAATTGAGAAAATTGTAGTTCTCCCTTGTACGAATGCTAGTGGAGAGGTTCTTATCAAAAGGAGTGATGACCTTAACAAACTTCCTATTGATCCACTCATTGATGATCTCCTCTTTTCCGAAATCCCTCAATTGATTTGCGATGGTGACAGTTCTTCTATAGAGCTCTTTGGGAGTCTCATCCTCTTGCATGACAAATTTTTCGGCCTTGTCAAGAGCAACATCATACTTGGAGGATTGAATGCTTTCATTTCCTTTAAACAAAGTGTCAAGGCTATCCCAAGCCTCCTTGGTAGTCTTGCATCCTCGGATGTGAGCGAGATGCTCCTGTGGGAGAGCCGTTTGAATGATGTTGAGGGCGGTCTTGTTGAGTTGAGACTCAATGTCCTCTCTTGGATTCAAATTACTTGCATCGTGAGGACAAAATCCATGAACCACACTTCTCCATAAGGCGATGCATGAACCGGAAATGTGAGACTCCATTTCAAACTTCCAAGAGGAAAATTAATTAGTGTTATGCATGGGAGGAAGTCCAACATTTAAAATATGTGGCATTGAAACAATGGGATGGATAGTGTCGTAGTTGGGAGGTGGTGGAACTCTTGAGTTAATCCCCAAACCATTAGCCGAATGGGACTTGGAGCCTTCGGATTTCTCCCTAACCTTATCCTTTTTCGTTGCTTTCGCCTTTGCTTTAGCAATGTTAGCTTCCATTTCAGCAATTTCTGGAATAGATTCATCCTCCGAACCCACCTCATCAGAAACATAGGGAGGTTCCTCGGGGCCATTAGGTTTACCCATCATGTCCTCTGACATCTTCTTAATGCTAGATACCTCTGAACCAACACTAGAGCTAACCTTGGACAATTCGGTTTGGATGGTTCCAACTGTCACTTGTAGGTTAGCTATAGTGTCAGCCATTTTGGAGATCTCCTCCTTAGAAGACTAGGGGTCATCTCTGTTGGCCATAATACTCTTAGGCGATTAAGCCTGATATAAGAGACGAGGCTCTGATACCAATTGAAAGTATGGTATGGTCAACTAGATGGGGAACAGTGAATAGGTGACTAACATTTTTCTTATTTTCATTTTTAGATTGGGCTAAACAAGTAAAACACAAGGTTATCTAGATGTGCAACTTGGTGAACAACCTATGTGATACGATACAAAGTATGCAACGGAAGCAATATGTAAAGCACAAGATAAACCACAAGTGTAAACAAGGAGACAAGGATATGTTTCCCGTAGTTCCTTCCCGAGGGAAGTACATCTATGTTGGAGAGGTGTGGAACCACCTAGGCACTTAAATAGCACGGATGTGCACACCTTGTTCTCCTTGAGCTTCTCCTATGTGGGAGATTCTCGTTTCCACTATGAGGTCGACTGGAAGGCATTGACCAAACCTTTACACAAGGTTAAGCCTACTCCACAAGATGGTTGGAAACTCTCAACGATCCGTAGCTTCTTGCAACAAGGTGGAAGCTCCAAGCACAATGGTTTCCTCTAGGGTTTCTAGGACCTAAAGAGATTTCAAGATCCGGTAGGATTTGGTGGGTAGATTTTCCATTCCTTTGGCGGAATCACGGATCTAGACCTCCTAAGGCACTCCACAAAGTTTTGGCACGATTGGATGGTTGGAGTGGGAGATCTAGTAGGTTGAAGCTCACATTAATGGCTAGAAGAGAGAGAGAGAGAGAGAGAGAGAGAGAGAGAGAGAGAGAAGTTTAAGCTAGTGGGGGAAGAAGAAGAGCAATAAATACCCCCTCATCCATCCAGCCGTTGGGATCTTTCCCGCAGCAGTGTAACTACCGGTGATCCCACTGGTACCACCGCTGGGGTCAGAGCCCACAACGCACAACGACTCTTCAACTAGGATCCTGGTTCTGCACTACCGGTACTACCGGTGATAGTAGCGGTACTACCACCCACCGGTACTACCGCCCACTTCCACTGGTAACACCGCCAGGAACAACCCGAAGGCCATTTTGGTGGTACAACCACCGGTACCTCCACCAATGGTGGACAACCCCTGTGCGCCACTTCCATGCACCGATACCACTGGCGGTATTAGCAGTACTATCGCCCACAGGTACCACAGGTGATCTCCTCTGGAACCTCCGCTAGTTAGTTACCGAACGCCATTTTGGTAGTACCACCACCGATACCGCCACCGGTAGCTGCCAGGCGCCAGGCAGAGGGGCTGAGCCAACGCTGGAAACACCAGGCAGCGGTACTACCGGTGGTTTCACCGATACTACTTCCAGTTGGGTTTCAGCTTGATTTTCTCCTCTTTGGAAGCGCTCCGTCGACGAAATACGACCACGGTGCTTTATGAGTACTTATAAGAAATGTGGGGCACCGTAGATGAGATTGCACACTTCTCCTGCATAAAATCCACATGAGGATTAGTTCTTTAATTGTGTTGTCATTAATTACCAAAACGGAAGATGGTCGTTTAGACATCACTGGTAGGAGCGGGCTCAACCTGTTTGGCGATGGTTCCGACGGCTACATGTTCGACAAAATGTGCACCGAGCATAACATAGTATGATCGACATCCTCACCGATGTCTATGTGTGTTAGTGAATAGCATGATCGATGATTTGTGTTCAACGGTGTGCTGATAAGTTGAAGGTTCGGATATCTTGGCCAGAATGATCCGGGGGGACGATAATTGTTCTGCTGTCACCGAGGGGGGCGGTGCTCTGGATCAAGAAGTAGGAAAATACATCAAATAGCCCAAGCCGAAATAGGTCGAGGTGCAAGATCTTGAGACCAAGATGACGACAAAGACTGCTAGGACGAGGAAGAGAGGCGGTTAAGGAGATAGTCGGAAGACCATCGAGGACGAGTGCTTGTGCGACGCATGGAAGCTAGTCGCCAACAACTCCATTGTCGGTGCCAACCAAACCTATGGCTGGTATTGGAAAAGTATTCACGGCCAATTCCACGAGACAAATAAATATGGTGACTACGTGAAGGTGGTGATAGACTACAACACTGGCGCTATGTCATTTGGACTCCCATACAAGCCGATCACAACACCTTCCACAACGCGCTCTAACAAATCCCTGCAGGGAAGGAGAGCAGCAAGATGATGGTAGAAGAGTTGAAGGATGTTCTTCGACTGTTTTGTAGCAACAACAACGATAAGGAATTCAAGTTCATGCATTGCTTCACGAAGATCCAAAAGTGCAAGAAGTGGGAGCTCACACGCATCAAACTCAGCGTCCGCGACACCGATGCCAATGGATGGCCCACCATGTCGGCGCCTCGGAAGGACATCCAATTGGAAACAAGAAGGAAAAGGTTGAGAAGCATGACGCATCCTTGGCGTTGGCGGTGCAAGAGATTCAAAATTGCCTCGCCGAGGTAATAATACGTCCCTTTTGCATCGCTATTTTATATCATCGGTTGCTCTTATTTATTGATAAATTTTATATTAGGATGCATTACTAATATTATTTTGCCTTATTTTTCATGTTTTGTGGTTTACAGAAAATTTACAAGAGTTAGAAAACCGCAACAAAAACACATGTCAAGTTGCCACGCTTCCTCAACTCCAAAATAAATTCAGAAAGTTGTTTTTTAAGTAAATAAGCCAAGGGGGTAAAAAATTCACCGAGAGTGGAGCCACCAGGAGAGGGGCGACCTGCATGCGTGGGCCCACCCTAGGGCACGCCCAGGGTCGTTTGTAGCCCTTTTGCCCTCTTCGTCTGCCCTTTGGCGTACTTCTACCCCTTGACCTTAAAACATCAAGAGACACTTCATATTATTTTTTCACCGCTTTCTTGGGGCAGAAACGATATAGAGAGATTAAACGTCTCTCGTAGACAAAAATCTTCTAGGGAAATTCCTTCTCGGAGGAGGGAATCGTCAACGTCATCGTCACCATCATGCCGGACATCATCCGAAACATCATCAACATCATCTCTACCATCAGCACCATCATGACCTTCATCCCATCTCACTCCACTATAACATTTCGGGTTGTAACTTGTGCTATTCATTGGGAATTTTTCCCCGGTGTTGATTAACTCGTTGTAGCTGATGCACTGAGTTTTATCGGTGGATTCTTGTTATGACCAGATTGTTGTTCATTCATAAATCACCTTTGATAATGATCCATATGATGTCTTGTGAGTAGTTTGTTTAGTTCTTAAGAACATGGGAGGAGTCTTGTTATTAGAACATATGTTAAGTTGAGTAATATTTAGTGGTTTGATATTAAAGTTGTGGTGTTATTTTCCTAGTGGTATTATGTGAACGTTGACTACGTGGTACTTCACCTTTATTGGTCTACGGAAATGAATTGTGTATTGAGTATTCTTATGGCAGTGTTGCCGGGGTGATAGAAATGTGAAACCCAATTCACAATCTTTTGCATAAGGGAGCGTGGGATTCCATTGTTTAAGGTTGTGGTTAGATTTTATCTTAATTTCTTTATTATAGTTGCGGATACTTGCAAGGGGTATAATCACGAGTGTGCATTTGTCCAAGTAAGGATGGTGCACTAGCATAGATTCACTCACACAACACTTATCAAAATAATGAATGTTAATCAATGGTACGTGATGAAAATAACTTGACGATGTTCCCTGTGTTCTCATGAACGTTTTTCTCGCCATAAGTAACACCGCTAGCTTGTCCTTTGTGCTAAAACTGATTGGGCCAATTGTTTGTAATTATTATTGTTTGCTTTTATTTACTTATTCCTTATTTACTCGTTACCATAAAATCGCTACAAAACTGTCTCATAGCATTTGCAGTGAAACCTTGCTAAAAAAATACTTGTTAGCACCTTCCACTCCTTGTTGGGTTCGACATTCTTACTTATCGGAAGGACTATGATATATACCCTACATTTCAGTCATTAGGTCGTTGGTCTTCGTTGATGAACAAGCAATCCGAGAAGCTCACTCTTGATAAAGAGAGGGTTGAAGCCGCGAAGATGTCCTTACGGGCGGCTACGATCTCTGCTGACACGAGATGAAGGAGGACGCCAAGATGTTGACCGCCAACCTCTCGATCATGACACCGCAGGCGAGGATTTGGCACACGATTTACCAAAAACGCATCCTTCGTGAAGGGAGGCTTCTACCACCGGAGGAGCAGCAGGATCCACCGGCGGAACAACAACACGAGCAGGATCCGTTGATGCAGCACGATCCGGTGTAGTAGCATGACCTGGTAGCACCAGAGATCGCGTCCGAGAAAGCAACGCATTACCTGGAGTCACGAGCATTTGATTTGTACTTTGTGTGTATAATCGTAGAAGTGGGGGACACTTTTGGGTGCATGACCGCTGGACTTATTGACAAATTTGGGCAAAAGGCTATCTTCTGTTGTATAGTTGATCACAAGTTGTCTTCGACCCATCTGTTGGGACGCGTTGACGGGGAAAGACGCTTGGAATAGAGTGGAAACTTGTGTCGATGCTCCCAATAGCATTTGCCGGCAACACTTGTCAGACGTTGTATTGGGAGCGCCGGTGGAGATACTCCTAGAAGCACACAACTCCCTTTTTTATAAAAGGAATATCCTAATATCAAAACAATACCAAATGCACCTTCCCTATGCAACAATATGATGTCGAAACATCAAGGATGCACTCACCAAAATAAAAATAAAAAGCTCTGCCAAGATGATTGATGACACGAAGTGCACTGGACCAAAAATCCCCCATTCGCCTGTTCGGGATCCAGACACAAAAACTGCCTCCAACGTAGCACCCCGTTAGTCCAAAAGTGCGCCCATTTTTGTCCTAACACTCTAAATACCCCTTTCTCTAACTTCGAGAGAGGCATGGGGTGTCCAGACATGTTCGGACACAACCTCTAGAGATGAAACAATCAATTGGACTCATGGGACACTAAAACAAAGCCCCAAGCTCCTCTCTCTCTCACCCTCTCTTAGCTATATCTCTCTCTCTCACGAGACACTCGAGGCCGGCGTAGGTTGATGTCGTGTGATACGTCCAAAACATATCTCCTTTTCCGAACACTTTTCTTATTGTTTTCTTCCAAACTTGTGAGTTTTAAATACCACTAACACGGACTAACGCTGTTTTCAGCGAAAATTACCTTGGTGACTCGTTTTTGTGCAGAAAAATCAACTTTCGGGAAATTGGCCAAAAAAGATTCCATTGGTCCTAAAACACCAGAAGACCCCGGGAACCAGAAGGGGGCCAGGAGGGGTCCACAGCGCCCCCCCTTGGCCGCGCCGCCAGGTGGTGTGGGCCACTCCCTCACCCCCTCGAACTCCCCTTTCGACTACATATGCCCCGTAACCTAAAACCCGAGGGGGGTTCATGTTCCACACAGACACAACAGAGCGCCGCCGCCACCTCGAAACTCGATTTGGGGATCAGAAGTTCCTGTTCTCGCACCCTACCGGGACGGGGATTCGAAGGAGATCATCGCCACCGACACCGCCACCTCTTCTTCATCAACCATCCATGATTCCCCCCGTCCATGTGTGAGTAAACACTGTTGTAGGCTGAGAGGAATGGAAGGGATTGGATGAGATCGATTATGTAATAATGCCAGATTGTTAGGGCATAGTGGCTAATATCCATTGATAGTGTTTTCTACCGTTGTTGCAACTTTTTATGCTTAATGCTTGTCACTAGGGCCCGAGTGCCATGATCTCAAATCTGAACATGTTATTGTTTCATGAGAATAATTATGTTTCTTGATCATATATGCAAGTTGTTTACACATGTCATTGTACGGAACCCGAGGCCCCAAAGTGACAGAAATTGGGACAACCGGAGGGGATGGTTGTGATGTGAGGATCACGTGTGTTCACGGAGTGTTAATGCTTTGCTCTAGTGCTTTATCAAAAGGATCACCTTAATTACTAGTAGTTTCCCTAGAGGCCCCGCTGCCACTGGATGGTAGGACAAAATATGTTGTGCAAGTTTCTCATTGCGAGCATGTATGACTATATTGAACACATGCCTATGGTTTGCCTAGATGTTTGATGCTTTATATTATTATCTACAATGCATGTGTTAGATTATTGCATGATCTATGTTATCCATGCAATGCCCGTCCATCCATTCCCTCTATGCCTACGGTATTCACATCCCGTTATTTTCCGCGATTGCTACTGCTGCTACTATTTCACTACTGTTGTTATTGTATTTCTGCTGCTGCTATAAAACTGTTACTACTGATAAATTATTGCGAGCAAGTCTACTTTCAGGTGCAGCTGAATTGACAACTCGGTTGTTAAGGCATGTAAATATTATTTGGCTCCCCTTGTGACGAATCAATAAATTTGGGTTTTACTTCCCTCGGAGAATGTTGCGATCGCCTATACTTGTGGGTCATCAAGACTATTTTCTGGCGCCGTTGTCGGGGAGCATGGCTTTATTTATTTTCTCATTTGACCGTGATATTATTTGTTGCAAGCCTTACATCATGGGAAAGACTCGTGATGGAAAATTTCCTATATTACCATCCACTACAAGGAGAGATACAACTCTGAACACCTCTGTTGCTCTTGATTCACCGCTACACGTACTGTTACTTCTGCTGAGTCTGAAAATGTTTCTGATACTTTTTATGATGCTTCTACTGTGCTAGATGATAATGGTTCTCTAGGTACTTTCCTAGATGCTACTATTGCTAAATCCAAACAAATTAAAAATCCTGAAATTTCTGTTAAAAACATTAGTACACCTATTAATTCAACTAAGCTTGTTGATGATCTTGATGAAACCTAAATTGAACTTAATGATGATTCTTGCAAGACATGCTGTGAAATATAAATCCTCTCTTGATGCTAAGTTTGCCACATCTCCCATACACATTATAGACAAAGATTATGATTTCTCTTTAGATTTCTGTTATATATCTATTGTTGAGAAGGAACCTTTTTGTGGAACTGAAAGTAAAAGTGCTATGGAACACATGAATGAGCTTTCATCTTTGAGTAGCTTATTTTCTGATGATACTAAACTAAGTACTTATTTTGTTACCAAGATCTACCCTTTCTGATTGAAATATGAAGCTAAAATTTGGTTTAACAATGTCACCTGGATCACCTGGATCTATTACTAATCCTATGTATTTGATTAATTCTTTCTTTCAAAAATATTTTCCTGCTAGTGCATAACATGTTGTTGTGTAGGATATCTTTGACTTTGAGCAAATTGAAGGAGAAAAATTGCCTGAATCTTGGACAAGGTTTTGTTCTTTAATAAGAGCTAGCCGTGGATATCCATTACGTAAAAATGAGCTCCTAGATATATGTTATAATGGACTAAATGTTGAAACTAGGACATACCTGGATAGTTGTGTTGGTTGTGTTTTCAGGAAAAGAACTCCAGAAGAAGCTGAGAAATTAATGGCTAAAATAGCCAAAAATAATGATGATCGGAATATACCTGAGCCTAGACCTACACCAGAGCCAACACCAATGCCAACACCCGAGAAGAGTGGGATGATTGAATTAAATGATGAAGTGATGAAGGAAGCCAAGAAATCTCTTAAATAGAGGGGTGTTAAATCTGAAGATGTGAAGAATTTACCTCTTATATAGAAGGATTATGTAAGCCTATTCCTCATCCATCAACTGTTGAGGTACACTCTCTCCAATACTTTGATAATAGAGATATTCCCTATTCTAAACCACCCGATCAATGCTTAGATGAATTTGATAATTATGTTGTTAAAAAAGACAACTTTAATATGAGAGTGCAAAACCACCTTATGGAAAACTTTAGAGCTATTGATAATTTGCATGGTATTATTGAAAGAATCTCTAATGATGTTAAAATGCTTATTAAACATTTTCAAATGGTTCAAACTCAAATTGATCAACTTACTAAAGTGCAAAAAGACATGCTAGCTAATGCTTCTAGAGATAAACATGTTTGTGAAATAATTACTAGAAGTGGCGTTTCTACTCAGGACCCCTTGTATCCTGAAGGACATCCTAAAAGAATTGAACAAGATTCTCAGCAACCTAAAAACAATAGTTATCCTTCTAAGAAAAGAAGAAGAGACATAAAAATGTTGTAGAATCTCCTGAACCTGCTAAAGATCCTAATAGTATATCTATTTCTGATGCTGAAACTGAAAATGGTAATGATAAAAGTGATGCTTCTGATAAAGAAGAAACTGTAGCTGAACCTGAAAAGCAAACTAAAACTGTGAAGTATACTAAGGATGATTTCATTGGTAATAAACATGGTAATGAAAGAGATCCTTGGGTACAAAAAGCAATGTATTTTCCTAATAAGAAACACAAATCAAAGGAAGAAGAGGATTATAAGAAGTTTTGTGAGTGGATGAAACCTCTATTTTTGCAAATCCCTTTGGCTGATGCTATTAAACTGCCTCCTTATTCTAAATATATGAAAGATATTGTCTCTAACGAAAGGAAAATTCCTAATGAGTTAATTTCCACTATGCTTGCTAATTACTCTTTCAATGGCAAGGTTCCAAAGAAGCTTGGAAATCCTGGTATTCCTACTATCCCTTATTCTATTAAAAATAATTATGTTAGAACTGCCTTATGTGACTTGGGAGCTGGAGTTAGTGTTATGCCTTTATCTCTTTATAAGAGACTTTCTCTTGAAAAATTGATACACACTGATATATCTTTGCAAATGGTTGATAAATATACTGCTATTCCTGTTGGTATATGTGAGAATGTTCATGTACAACTTGCTACTAATTGTTTGATATTAACTGACTTTGTTGTGTTGGAAATGCCTGAAGATGATAATATGTCTATTATTCCTGGGAGATCTTTTCGTAACACTGCAGAGGCTGTTATTGATTGCAATCAAGCAAAAGTAACTTTTAATTTTAATGATAAAGAGCATACTATTTATTTTCCCAAGAAGATTGATAGAAGATATGGTTTAAATTCAATTGAAAATATTGAGACCATCAAGATTGGAGAATTTTATTGTCCCATTCCAATGCCACCAAAAGAATATGAAATCATTATGATTGGGACTATGTCTATCAAGGTTGAGGTAACATAATTATATAGTGATTAGCAAAGTTTTACTTCATATGAAAATTGTTTCTGGTAACAAGACTTGATCACCCTTGATAACAAAATGACTTTTAATGAAGAGGACAATGTTTTCACTATGTTTTCACCATGCTTAATCCTGTATCACCTTGCTACTTTAGTACAATCATGTTTTCCATCATCCATATTCATGTTTTAATCATGTTTTTACCCTAATTACTGTGGTTATGCATGTTTTCACCACCCATACTTTTGTTTTCACCACTTCCACCTTTGTTTTCTTTGGATATTTTTCCATTGGAGTGTCATAGATACTCCGATAGTTCTGTTTTTTTTTCACCTTTTCACTTTTTCTGGTTTTTATTAATTATTAAAATTCTGGAAATACCTCAAAAATAAAGTTTCTCGAAAAATTCCAGAAAAATTATAATAAATGTTTACGTCAAAAACGAGGCAGGGAGCCACCTGGGAGTCCCCAGGGGGACCCATAGGTCAGGCACACTATGGGGTGGCGCAGCCTACCCCTAGTGGCGCCAGCACATGGTGTGGGGCCCCCTGGACCCTACTAACTCTCTCCCTACCAAAGTTCCTTCTCTCACCTTCCAAACTCAACACATATCCTCGAACCCGAGTTCTTGTTTTTCTTCCTCGAGATTTTTCGATCTCTTTGCTCAGCCCATCATTTGTGCTGAAATTTGGTGCATTTGCTCTCCGATATGTGACTCCTCCGATTATCCAAGTAGAATTTTGTTTGGTAGAGTATTTCTTGAGTATTTTGGTAATGTAGGTGACAACTTATGTGAGTTTGCATGCTTGATTTGAGTAGAAATAATATAGTTTTGATGTATGTTTACCTCTCCTATAAGTCCCTATGGTAGTTTCCACCTCGTAGTTGCTTGGAAATCAATTTTTGTGATGATTGTTGAAAAATTTCAGAGATGGAGCACAATGTACATCAACTAAACCAGCATGAGTTGGAGTTGCATGAGGCCATGCTCGTGCACTGTGAAGAAAGAGTGTTCCCATCGATTTATCCATGTTAGGAATTCATGCGGATCACAGGAATTATGCAGGACTTCAATACACTTGTGCATAATGCAGGCTTGGACCGTTTCATTGAGGATGAACCTATCCAACATGTGAAACTAACTATCTCTGTGGTGCAGGATTTTCACTTTAGATGGTCTTCAACTAACCCTATGGTCCACCATAAAATTTACAATAAAGTTGTAGACTTGCCTTTCAGTGATTTTTTTGCAGCTATCAAGGTACCAGAGTGGGGTTCATGTGAGAAGATAAGAGGGCAGGCTAAACCATTGCTGGAATTATATGAGGAGATTTGCCAAGGCAGAAGCTTCATAGGGGGGAGTGGTAAAATACGAGAAATTCAACTCCCTAGCATTCGATACTTTGCTTATTTCATTTCTAAATGTGTGTTAGCTAGAAAAATTGCCAACAAGCTATTTGTTTATGATTTGGCGTTTATTTCAGCTGCCTTAAGACGTGATAGGTCTTATAACTTTGGTGCTTTATTTGCTTACCGCCTCTCGCTTAACCGTGAGAAGGGTGGAATTTGTGGAGGCCTTATTGCCTCGCGCTTGCTAGCTTTGCATGGTTTGGAGCCACACCCTCTAGACCTGCAATTTCCTTTAGAGAGACTGGATCTTGTTTCCATGGTTCAACATAAGTTTCTTTCTACCCATGCTCACTTGCAACATTTATATTTTGAAATAACTTTCTCCAAACAATCCAGATGGAGAGTGACTAAAACTGTTAGAAAAGTAATTTTGTCTGCACCTCTTTTGTTTAATCTTAATGACATGCAAGGATGGATGCTTTCTGAGAGTGAGCTGGACGCATACATTGAGCACCACCCCCAGCAAGGGGAGGATGCCGGATAGGGGAACGATAGTGAATTCGTCCAGCCCTTCGACACCACGGGGATCCCGTACCAGCACTCCGGTTATGACTATGCACCTGTTGCTTCATCTTCTTCTTGGGCGCCCGAGTACGACCATGTGAGGGATGACCCACCATAGCGGGGATATTTCCCGTGCCATGATTGATCTCCACTTAGGCCAAAATCTTAAGCTTGGGGGGGGGATGTATATGGACATCACACTCATCTTTATAGCATGTTCAGTCGGTTCTTTGTATATCCATATTTTTGTTTATTTTGTTTGTTTTCGTTTTCTTTCGCTTCTTTCGTTTCTCTTTGTTATATTGTTTTGTTCTTGTTTTCCAAAACACAAAAATACCAAAAATATTCATATTGTTTCTCTTTGTTTGCTTCTTTAGTTTCTTTTGTTGGTTTACTTTCTTTTCTCGTTTCGGTTTAGTATTCAAAAATCCAAAAATATTTTACTTTGTTTGCTTGTTCTTTCTGTTCTTGTTTTAATTCGAAAACCCAAAAATAACTTTTTGTTCTTCTTTGGTTTTGTAAAGTTTGTTTTAGAGTTCACTGGACTTCCATGTCTCCATTGGAGCTTGATTATCATTCTATATTATTCAATCCAGAGGTGAAGAGCAGTAATGACGATTTACGACATTGCAAGTTGTGGAGAGGCTGGTATGAACTCTATTTGTTTTACTTGTGTACACATACTCATCACGTGAACATGCTTAGTCCGTTCATGTAAGGTGTATGTTATTTAATTGATGCTTGGTAGTTTGTGCTCTCACGTGTTAGTTCCAACTTATTAATATAAGATAACACGTCGTATGAATGTTTGCATGCATTGTTTTATTCATAGAAGGGTATGACATTGTGGTATCTCCCTCTGATTGTTTCGCTTGAATCGACTTGACACATGCTCACGCATGCTATGACTGAAAACAAAAGGTCAATTAAGCCTCGATGATTTATTTTGCCTTGGAGTATTTGTATCATTTTTATGCCCCTGTTATTTTTGTTTTGTTGCAAGCATGATTATGACAGTTGTTGCTCTCTTTATTGTCGCTCCCCGTCTATTTCTAGCCTTCAGCTATACTGAGTATGAGCTCTACTCGTGCATCCAACTCCCAAAAACCAAAGTTTGCCAAATGTGGCCACCATACCTACCTATATATGTGGTATTTAACTGTTGGGAATATGCACTAGAGGCAATCATGTATGATGTAATTCCCAATGTATTCATAAATTTATTAAGTCGTCCTTGTTTTGAACATCTGATATATGTCATTGAATATGTGATTCGATTGTGGAACTATGTATTCATGTTGTTCATTCTAAATTGTCCTTGGTCATTAAGGTTGTGCTGGACACACACCCTAGACTAATGTGAGTGTTGGCTGATGACTCAGTTCCACTTGTCATGGGAATGGCGATGCCATTCCAACGTTCACAAACTTGGCTAAAGAGTTTAGCGAGTCGGAATGACCCATATTGAAATGCAACGAGTAAGTCATCATTTGCATGTCTCAATCAATGTAATCCTTAGACCTGAGATTATCGCACAATCCGAGTTGTGGATCACCAACTTAGGTTCTGTCAAACGTTGTTTCGTGACAAGGCAGTTATAAAGGCAGATTTCTGGTCGAATGAGAAGCAAGCTGCGTGATGTGGATAATCAAGATGGGATTTTGCCCCTCCGAATGGAGAGATATTCTTTGGGCCCTCTCGAGTGAT
Source organism: Alopecurus myosuroides (assembly GCA_028641055.1). Lineage (NCBI taxonomy): Eukaryota > Viridiplantae > Streptophyta > Magnoliopsida > Poales > Poaceae > Alopecurus > Alopecurus myosuroides. The sequence continues at coordinate 243,366,071 of CM054059.1, forward strand.
ATGATTCCGGAAGCATGGCCATGCGCGACTCGGTTAAGTATTAACTGATTCCGTTGACTAAGAGTTAGTCGGATGAATCATATATCACGGACCGAGAAGAGAGTTGAGCTATTAAGGGATGATGATAAATCGCCTATAGTTCAACAAGGTATATCGTGAGGCAAAAGGGACTAAGATGAAAGTCACACTGGAAAGTATGTTGTCATGACTCAATGTGACTTGGGAGTCGACACGTTCTGCTAGGAGCCGCTACCGATTGATCGATTGGGAGTCGGACTCCAATCGTGTCCAAGTCGCCATGAGACTGCATGGTCGCACACTTAAGAGCGGGAGCAAACATATTGGTCGTGTTAGACCCGAACTGGAAATGGACTGAGTTTGTGAGTTGGGCTCACAGAGGGAATGAGCCACAAGTGTTATGAAGCCCACTACCATTCACTATATGAAGAGGGGTGCAGGTTGCCTAGCGGGCACGTCATTCCACTCCCATGCGTTGGGAACCCTAGCCCCACTCAGTCCAGCCGTCGCACCAGACCTAGCAATCCGCCGTCGAAGCTCCTCCTCGTACGTGTGGATACCGGCAGAGGTGTTATACGTTCAGTGCTTCGACAATCGCGGGATTGGATCGGCTGGATCGGGATCGTGGGACTACACTGCATCGACGCGCTGCCTCGATAATCTGCACCTACACGTCTAGTGGCGATCCTCGTGGCCTTCTACCTCGGCTAGATCTTGGAAGTACCGCGTAGAAATTTTTTTGTTTATCTCTACGCGTTCCAACATTAACCGCCACTCCAAGTAAATTTCTCGTGTGCTACCTTTAAAAACTTAGAAAAATTATTCTTGTTTTGTGCCCCTGTTCTAGATCATGAGGACGTAAATAGAGAATCTTTATCTCACTTGTTTATTAGATTTCACACCCTAGACTAGTGGCTTCATCCGCTTATCCAAATGATAGAAGAGCCGACAGTGGGGTGCCCAGCCCCAAATTAATACAACAAATTCTCTTATCTATTTTTGCCCCTGATTTATCAGTCAAAGCATAATTGTGTAAACAAAAGAGAAAGAGAGATGAACTTCTACCCAGATGTGTCCTTCTATGGGAGCCGCTCTTGTGAAGTCTAGTTGGCCTGTGACGTACTGTATTGTCTGTTTACCATTCGTTGATATAAGCATACACCTCTCTTAAAAATGTTTTCAATACCTATGTTTAATAAAATAAAAAGCTCTAGCAGATGAGTTAATCCCTGCTTCCCTCTGCGAAGGGCCTTTCTTTTATTTTTATGTTGAGTCTTCACCTTCTCACTTTATGCACCTTCTTGAGAGCATAGCTGTTATTCTTAGTGTAATATGCTTGTCCCAAAACATGGTTGATTGTGGTATAAATTTGATGCTTGTATCTTTTATATCTTTATTTCTAGTCTTCATTTGAACTTAAGAGGTGTCCTAGCATTTATGTTTTGCTCCACTATGAAGGAAAAGAGAGTACACTTTATCATACCCTATTATGAGCATTGCAGTCCTGTAAATTGATATACTTCACGTTGTCTATTATTAGTTCGTTGGCATCTTTTCATGGTTTGCATAACTGCTGGGTGAATTTTTTTTCCACACATCTTATTATGAATTTCCTCGGCACTTGATCATGTAGCGAGTATATTTACATGATATAAAACAAATGTGTTCGTAAAAGTATTTTATTGCACTCTGTTGTCACTGAATTGCTTGAGGACAAGCAATAAGCTATGGGGGGAGTTGATACGTCCAAAACGTATCTCCTTTTCCGAACACTTTTCTTATTGTTTTATTCTAAACTTGTGAGTTCTGGATACCACTAACATAGACTAACGTCGTTTGCAGCAGAATTACCTTGGTGTCTCGTTTTTGTGCAGAAAAATCAACTTTCGGGAAATTGCCCAGAAAAAATCCCATTGGTCCTATAACACCAGAAGACCCCGGGAGCCAGAAGGGGGCCAGGAGAGGGGCCACACCACCCCCTGGCGCGCCCCCCTTGACCGCTCCGCGAGGTGGTGTGGGCCACTCCCTCACCCCCTCGGACTCCCCTTCCGACTACATATGCCCCGTAACCTAAAAACCGAGGGGGGTTCTTCATATTCCACAGAAACACAATAGAGCGCCGCCGCCACCTCGAAACTCGATTCGGGGATCATAAGTTCTTGTTCTGGCGCCCTGCCAGGACGAGGATTCGAAGGAGATCATCGCCATCGACACTACCACCTCTTCTCCATCAACCATCCATGATTCCTCCGTCCATGTGTGAGTAAACTCCGTTGTAGGCTGGGAGGGATGGAAGGGATTAGATGAGATCGATCATGCAATAATGCCAGATTGTTAGGGCATAATGCCTAGTATCCATTGTTAGTGTTTTGTACCGTTGTTGCAACTTGTTATGCTTAATGCTTGTCACTAGGTCCCGAGTGCCATGATCCCAGATCTGAACATATTATTGTTTCATGAGTATAATTATGTTTCTTTGATCATATCCGCAAGTTCTTTACACATGTCATTGTCCGGAACCCGATGCCCCGAAGTGACAGAAATTGGGACAACCAGAGGGGATGGTTGTGATGTGAGGATCACGTGTGCTCACGGAGTGTTAATGCTTTGCTCCGGTGCTTTATTAAAAGGAGCACCTTAATTACCAGTAGTTTCCCTAGAGGCCCTGCCGCCACGGGATGGTAGGACAAAAAATGTTGTGCATGTTTCTCATTGCGAGCACGTATGACTATATTGGAGCACATGCATATGGTTTTCCTAGATGTTTGATGTTTTATATTATTATCTGCAATGTCCGTGTTAGATTATTACATGACCTATGTTATCCATGCAACGCATGTCCATCCATTCCAGCTATGCCTACGGTATTCCCATCCAGCTGTTTCCGCGGTTGCTACTGCTGCTACTATTTTACTACTGTTGTTATTTTATTTCTACTGCTGCTATAAAACTGTTACCACTGATAAATTGTTGCGAGTAAGTCTACTTTCAGGTGCAGCTGAATCGACAACTCAGTTGTTAAGGCATATAAATATTCTTTGGCTCCCCTTGTGTCGAATCAATAAATTTGGGTTTTACTTCCCTCAAGACTGTTGTGATCCCCTATACTTGTGGGTCATCATCGTGGCAGTAGGTAGCTTGGCACAACGAGGAGCACGAGCCCCCAAGTAAGGGAAGCAGTGGCGATTGTCCATGGAGGTGTGATCCCCAAGTGCACGGGGTGGATGACTAGTTCATTAAGATGTGGCAGCGATGGTGGTTTGTGCCCAAACTGATGCGGCCCTTGTGACCAAACTCCAATGCCGACAAGCGTGCATGCCGGCATGCAGAAGACCCCAACGTGCTCCAAGGCTACATGCCAACGCGTGAATGAGTACATGGCCGAGTATAGAAACTCAAGTGAAGATTTGTTGGATTGTTTGTGGCTACCCCTTCCACGCTCACCACTTCATGTTCCGAACTAGGTGTCTCAAACTATCGGGGGTTGATTTGGGGGGGGGGGGCACCATCCCATTTATCTGGATATGGTGTACGGACACCCCCGAATGGACATAATTTGGACACTTCTGGGGTGCCATGGAGTTGCTATCGCATCCAAATTTGTCAAAACAAGGTTATTGGACTAGTATAATTAGAGAAAATCAACACAAACACCCTCGCTGACCATCATGAAACACGACAGTCTTGAGAGAACACAACGCCAACGTGGCTACCAACACAAGCCGCACACACATCATCGAAGAGTGAGCCGTCCTCAAGGTTATTCACCGGTTTAATCGTCATCACTTCTACTTGAGCTAGACTCCGATTTCACCGAACAAGAATCACCGAATAAAGCCTCCTCGCTCCCGAAGCAAACGTTGGCCCACGCCAAACAGTCGACTCAATGCGTAGAGGACTGGCAGCTTCTTCATGACCATACCGTCCATAAATTATGCCCCATCGTCCATAAACTATTTGTCACGGCAAGGTTAGAGAAACTTTTTTGTTGTTCTCTATATCGAAATAGGCTTTCGCCCCGCTTTATAGATAAAGCCCAAAGGCCGAATGATATAAAGTGGTGATGGCAACCTCTTATAAAGCAGATTAAAGATAGAAAAAACAAAAACATGGAGAACCAAAATTTGCCACCGCAGTCACTGAGACGAGTCCGAAGGACGAGACTCCACGATGATGCACCAAGGAGGGTAACGACATAGCACGTCGCTGATGACGACACCAGGATGGTTCAAGGCTTTCATCTGGAGCCTAACGCGGCGAAGATAGCCACAACAGCGCCCCCAAGAGGGTAACGATACCCGCAGACATCGCGTTGTTGGCGTGTGAGCGTAGAGCTTTTGCTCAGAAAAACCTTCACATAACATTTATACAGTCTGACAACACACTAACCCCGAATTTGGTCTCCACACCACGAACTGGGAATTGCTGCCACCAACACCAGGACCCCCTGTATCCCGCTCATTGCCATCCACATTACCAAAGACCAAGACCACCACCACTGTGATGTTGCCTGCCAACGCAGCCATCCAGCCTCTCCTTCCAGAGTCGCCGCCCCGACATCCATGAACTCAAATCCGCGATGCGACATAGAGACCACCGTGAGGCTGACGGATCGGACAAGGGAAGACGGTGATAGATCCAAGCCCGGTGGCTCGGATCCAGGTAGTGGTTGGACAACAGTGGTGCAACCCGCCTGGCTCGCACCGGCAGCCATGGACAGCCCGATCGGGCCCCTGCCCGGATCAGGCCTCCCCGGCCGCGTCGCAGCCAATAGGAAGGGAACACTGCCCTCCGTTGTCCAAGACAGTAGTCGATCGGACGCAGCAGCATGTCTTATCATGCCTAGATCAGGCCCGGATCAGGCCCAGATCATGCATGAGAGGTCCCGTCGCCGTGCTGCAACTTTTTGGCCGCCACCGTCGTCCAACCTGCAACCCTCGGCGCCCCCAACCAGGACCATCCCCTCTACGCCCACCGATATGGCCCGCCGTTGTCTGACCACCAGATCGAGCTTGTTGCGTCGGCTGAGTCCATCACCGCCGCCGCGCCGGGCAGACAAAGACGCTCCCGGCCACGTCACCACCCCACAAGGCCACCACGCCGCCATAGCCGTGCCGACCACCCCTTGCCGAGCACGCTGCCCAATCCGACCGCCACAGGCCTGCGCCCGTGCCACCGCGAAAGGGGAAGGAGAACCCGCCGCGGCCGGCATTGTGCAGACCTTGCCCGGGGCGCTCACCGGCGCTGATTTGGACGCCTCCGTCGCCCACGCGGGGGGCAACGAGAGACATGCGCGGTTCTTTTGGTCCGGCTGGTACCTATACCGTAGGTTTTGTTGTCTACGATAATAATATATAAATATATGTAATATTGTTTACATGTAAGATTAATATTTGTACTGATATGGTTGAGAGCAACTTTGGGTCTTTGAGTTGTTGAAGTGTTGAACGGAGGAGAAATGATACAAAAGGATGTCCAAAGCTTTTAATTTCAGTTAAGAAGAAATATGTTTAGTGACGTGTTATATCAAATTGGCCACATATGTCCACCTAAGTTTCAGATGATTTTATTTTGGAACAATAAATGTGCAAATAAACAAGCGTACTAGCAGCCGTACGCAACGGCTGGCCAAGCAACTCGCTCCCAGCCGTTGGTTGGCGATCCCGTCCTCCCTCCCCACGCTACGTCGCCTCTCCGCCGTTGTTGCCACCTCTGCACGCGCACACGAGGCAGGAAGACGACGCCGCACACACTCCCTGTGGGCCCCCTCCTCGCTCGGCGTCTATCTCTTCTCCCCCATCCCCATGCACTGCACTGTACCCGCCAGCTTCCTCCTCCGCCGCACACGTTGCTCCCCCCTTCCTCGCGCTTCTCAATTAATATCTTCAATCACTCCTCACTCGGTCGGCGCGGCATTTTGGACGGAGGTGGGTTCAGTGAGATCTGGGCGTACGTGGGGATGGCGACGTTCGCGGTGTCCGGCGCCACGCTCGGCGTCGCGCGAGGGGCCTCGTCGGCGCGATCTGGCGCGGAGCGGAGGGGCGGGGTGGACTCGCCGTCGCTGCTCTTCAGGAAGAAGGACTCCTCTCGTACGCCTCGCTCGCCCTGCCTTTCTTCTCAAACAAATCTCCTCGTCTATTTTTAGTCCCCCTCCTTCCCTCTCCCTGCGCGTCTGGCCTGTTCGATCCTTGATCGATTTCGATCAAAACTGAAGGAGTCGGACGAAGCGATCGCGCTTTCTGAATCGTGAAACCCTGTAAAAAGAATTCCTGCAGGAAAAAATGCGTCAGTGTTGCCATTGCTATGATCATTTACTCCTGATATTCCCCCATCTATTTTTCCTTTCTTTTCTCTGGTGCCGTTGTAACTGCAGGTTGGGGCATCGTTGTTTCTCACTGTTGGTGTCATCTTTGTATTTGCAGGTGGCGTTCTGAGCTGCGCGGGCGCTGCAGGGAAGGTGCTGGTGCCTGGCAGTGGGAGTGACGACTTGCTGACATCCGCGGAACCTGCCGCGGACGGTCCAGCGCAAACTGAAGAATCACAGGTACACGCACCTGTGCCAGAAAATCTCCGTATCACCACCGTGATTCACTTGCCAAATGTCGAATAAATCAACATTTTCGTGCCGAGGCGTCAGGTTTCGTTCTTCTTGTATCAGCATTGTGCAAAATACAACGTTTTCTGCATTTTGTGAGCTAGCCGTGGCCCTGTGCTGCTGGCTCTCTCTTGGATGTGTCATCTTGCAAGGATTTCACGGAAGAATGCACTATGTTGTCTTGTTTTCGGAAAGCACTTTGTTAGTCGATACTACAGTTGTTATGTTTATCGTGCTGTAGATACCTGAAGATATTAAGGAGCAAACGGCTGAAGCAAACACAACAGGCGGGGCTGAAGACAAACTTGAATCTTCAGAACCGACTCAGGATATTGTGGAAACAATCACTGATGGTGTAGCTAAAGGAGTTAAAGAGTTAGTCGTGGAGGAGAAACCACGAGTTGTACCAAAACCAGGAGATGGGCACAAAATATACAAGATTGACCCAATGCTGGAAGATTTTCGGAGTCATCTTGACTACCGGTAATGCCTGCCTGGTACTTTCTTTGATTTTGAATTAAGGTCCTTCCATCATGCAAATTTGGGGAACAACTAGGAGCTCACTGTTTCATATTGTTCCCCGCATGGTCTGATAACATTCTGGGAAGAAGATGTAGATTTGTTGACTAGAAGTTACTCATAATGTTTCTTTCATCATTATTTTTACAGAGTAACAAACTGATGAAAATGTGATAGGTAGATTATATATATTTTACTTTGCCTACAAAAACATCCACTACTTGGGCAACTTAGTTTCTTATATTTGGTGCTTTTGTTGGGAATACACACTGCTAACTTTGAATGACTTTTGGTATGCCTTGGTGGCTTCAACAGATATAGCGAGTACAAGAGAATACGTGCTGCTATTGACCAACACGAAGGTGGCTTGGATGCATTTTCTCGTGGTTATGAAAAACTTGGGTTTACCCGTAGGTAAATTTAAAGCCTCGTTATTACGAAACGCCTCCACCTGTCTGGTTGCACATAAAATTTGTAATTCATATTTTCCCGTTCTTTCCAGTGCTGAAGGTATTACTTACCGAGAGTGGGCTCCTGGAGCACAGGTACTTAACAGACATCTTCAAGTTATTGTTAATGGTCACTATTCCCCAACTACTTTACTGGATTTGTGAAATAGCTTATTGAAGTTACTGATCAATTACATTAAGATTGATGTACTGACTCTTACATCCTGTTACAGTCTGCAGCATTAGTCGGCGACTTCAACAATTGGAATCCAAATGCAGATACTATGACCAGAGTATGTCTTCAGCTTTGCAGTCTTCCACCTTTGCTTCATAACTATATTGATTTATCTATTTGGATCTATTTTAGCTGTTTGCAAATTCATTCAAGTTGAGCCTCAACTGTATCGTATCAACATGCTGTAATTCCAGTTTCTAAAGCTTCTGCCAAAAGACTACTGAATTTGGAACACAGTACTACTATTACACTTCAAGTGACAACCATATTCTTGAGATCCGAAATGATTCTATAGTAAGGATAAGTGAATGTGTGTAATTGAACACTCCCAATTTTTGGTAGAACCTTTTGCGTATGTATACTTTTCCATCCACAATATTTAGTTACATGACATGAGCATACTATCAGTGAAGGTTCGCTCCTATGGATGCTGATATATGGTACGATCTTTTCAGAACGAATATGGTGTCTGGGAGATTTTCCTCCCCAACAATTCTGACGGATTGCCAGCTATCCCTCATGGCTCGCGTGTAAAGGTAGGCTGGCCTGTTATTAAGTTGAGGATGCAAGCATTTTCAAGTCAGCCTACTAAGGATCCTTTTTCCACTGTTTTCTAGATACGGATGGATACACCATCTGGTGTGAAGGATTCGATTTCTGCTTGGATCAAGTTCTCTGTGCAGGCTCCAGGTGAAATACCATACAATGGCATATACTATGATCCACCTGAAGAGGTACGCATCTATCTGCCAACTTACGTTATTGAATGAAATTCCAGTGTTGCAATTTTTTTAATACTCACTGATGTCTCGCTGACATGTGAGTCAAGAAAGTATTGAATTGGGAGTGCATTAATTTCACATTCTAAGTGGAAGCAACAAGAGTCATGTGTGTATGCAATGTGACTTAAGCATCTTATAGCTCTGCGATGTGTTCTCTGTTGGTTAGTTTGTCCTTTTCGGACCATTTACTAAGGTTGTTTTACATGCAAATGCAGGAAAAGTATGTATTCCAACATCCTCAACCTAAACAACCAAAGTCACTGAGGATATACGAAGCACACATTGGAATGAGCAGCCCGGTATGTCATAAGTTATTCCACCTATTTCTGGTCTGATGGTTTATACCATATAGTTTTGTAGTTTTGTTATATTCTTAACATATCACACATTGCACTCACGTAAAAAACTCGAATATCTTTAGAATCTCTTCATATTGGTAAATTCAAAACTGTACTTCCTCTTTTCTGATCCCTTTTCTGCTTTTTGGATGTAGAGAGCATGTGATAGTCAAATCTAATTATTCCATGCTATAATAGCTATATATGAATACCATTAGTGTTGTAATAGCCAATAGCATGTAATCATGTTACTAGCTTAAGACTGGGTTTCTATTAGGAAGTAAGAAGTATCGCGTTGGAGCATCTTGAACAAGCCATTTATTAGCTTATTAGTAAGAGGAGAGAAAGAATAATCTCATGGAAAATAACAAGCTCTCCAATACATGGTTTCTTCACCTTATGACTAAGATCCTCAAGCTCACCAATAGATTTTTTGGCAGAACCCACTTTAAGAAACAACAATAACCCCCAACAACAATTTTTTTCTAGCTCCTCGGCATTAGCAACCCCTAAGAAATGTCTGACATGTACTATTGGAGATGCTCTTAAAATTATAGTTACTCATAGTAGGGATCTCCCTTACTGTTTCCAGTAAAAGGGATATGGTTAATTATCTGTAACCTACTTGGTAACTTTGAGTCATCATTAGTTCATTACAATATGCTATCGTCACAATACTTGAGACTGCAACTGAATATCTTACTATGATCTTTTACAGGAACCGAAGATAAACACATATGCTAATTTTAGGGATGAGGTTCTGCCAAGAATTAAAAGGCTTGGGTACAATGCAGTGCAGATAATGGCAATCCAGGAGCACTCATACTATGCAAGCTTTGGGTATTTACACAATTCGTTTTTTTTTCATATGCTATTTGGAGCTTTTACATCCTAATGCTTCATGCACAGATTTGCTTTATTAGACAAATGGTACTAGTACTATGCTTAGTGTTTCTGACTTTTATGATCATTTTTAATTGTTGGCCTGTTCCAGGTACCATGTGACCAATTTTTTTGCACCAAGTAGCCGTTTTGGGACTCCGGAGGACTTAAAATCCTTGATTGATAGAGCACATGAGCTTGATTTACTTGTTCTTATGGATATTGTTCACAGGTAAGTATTACATTTTTGACTTAGTCTTTCTTATGTTTATCTATTATTTGAATGGCATGGGCCCATCGACGATTATTTCTATTCTATATGATTGTTCCACATGACTTCTTCTTAGATGTATCAAGTCAGCTTGATGTTAAATGTATTTGGTGCCTCTGGTAAACTGAGTCTCATAGAACTTTGCATTGTAGTGGTGACACAGTTTGATGGGACAAAGTTCAGATGCTATCAGTAAAGTTAATTAACTGGTCGTGTACTCGTGCCGTTACATGGAATTTGCAAGTTGGAAAAAATGACAGCAATGCCTCACTGATAATTTTCCTAGACCCCACTTGCCTGCTTCATATTTGAATCACACCTTGTCACTAAGTATGCATCATGCCATCAATTTGCTTTAGCCACTTGCTTTCACATGTATGTGTTTGCTTGCACTATGTAGATCTGATAGTACCTCCTTTTCCTTGGACCTGGTTTGGTTGGTTCTTTTCAGTTGCATGGATTCATCAATGACTTTATGTATCCTGCAGCCATTCATCAAATAATACCCTGGACGGTCTGAATGGTTTCGATGGCACTGATACACATTATTTCCATGGTGGTCCACGTGGCCACCATTGGATGTGGGATTCTCGTCTGTTCAACTATGGGAGCTGGGAAGTATGTAGCAGTGCCTTATGTCACCATATTTGGTTAACTGTTCCTGTTAGTCTGTTCTTGCAGAAGCTGACATTCTGTTCTTATGCAGGTTTTAAGATTTTTACTGTCAAATGCAAGATGGTGGCTTGAAGAATATAAGTTTGATGGATTTAGATTTGATGGGGTGACCTCCATGATGTATACTCACCATGGATTACAGGTAAGTTATGAAGTGATTACGGTAGGGTACGGGAACAATTGCAATGCATCGTAGCTTGTATCATGATGATGACTTGTGCTATGGAGTCTTAAATAGTCCCTGAGTATTGCTTGTACGTATTTACCTGATGAGATCATGGGAGTGATTATTATTTTCTTCTTAATTTGCTGTCTCTGGTTATAGGTGACATTTACGGGGAACTATGGCGAGTATTTTGGATTTGCCACGGATGTTGATGCGGTAGTTTACTTAATGCTGGTCAACGATCTTATTCACGGACTTTATCCTGAGGCTGTAGCCATTGGTGAAGATGTAAGTGCTTACAGTGTATGCCTTTTTTAACCAGTCAATTTAGTAGATTTTTTCTCAGGGATAACGTTGTTACACTTTTTATTAGGCACGACATGTGTATATCTGTGTTTTCATAAGAATGCTTATGTTAGAATACGTGATGGGCCTGGGCCCATTAGTCTTAGGGTTTGCTTAGGGGTCAAGTAAGCCTTGCTTGGGAGTCAAGTAGACCTCTCTATATATGGAGAGGAGATGTATCAATCTAATCAAGCAAGAATTAAGAAGGAAAACCCTTCCCATCTTGCCCGGCCGTGGGAAAGGATCCCCACGGCCGGCTCTCCCGCGCCCTCGCAGCTCTCTCTCCCGCTCAAACCCTAGCAGCCATAACATTTGGTATCAGATTCCTCGGTTGCGATGTCTTCGGGCTTGTCCACCGCCTCCGCCGCGATCGCCTCGTCGGGTGCGCCCACCACCATGGCGCCCCCGCCGGCGTCTGCGGCCCCGGCCGCGCCGGCTCGGGAGCCCGCCCCCATCCTCTCGATCCAGGAGCTCTCCACGCGCCTCCGCGACCTCACCGAGTCGGTCTCCGACATCAAGCACGTCATCGCCGTGCTCCTCCAGCGGACGGAACCACTCGACGCCAGGCTGCTGTCGTCACCGCCACTCGACGCCAAGCTGCTGCAGCCCCCGCTGCCGCTGTCCGTCTCCGGGCCGATCTATACGGCAGCTTGGGTGCCGCCGCACATCCAGTCACCACCGGCGCCACCCCAACAGTACGGCGGGCCCTCCCGCTTCGCCGGTACTTACGCCGCTCCCGACGGTGCGCCATTCCACGGGGGGTCCTCCATGGTCGCAACACCGGCGCCGACCCCCGCAGGGCCGCCGCCGCCACCCTCGGCCGCGACCACGGCGCCCGTCATCACGTTCCAGCATGGGATGCCCTACGACGGGACTGCGACGACCTTGTTCCCAGCAGCGCCACCGCCGTCCCATGACAATCCCATCCAACCGATCAAGTTCCAGCCGTCGCCGTCACCGCGTCCGGCTTGGATCGCTATAGACGACGTGTCAGCGGCGGTGAGGCTGCAGGCTGCTGCGCGCGGCCTCCTAGCGCGTCGGCATGTGCGGGAGATGCGTGATTTGCAGCTGCAGCTCCTCCAAGTTGCGCTTCGCGGTGCAACGGACCTCGATCTCGTCCGCTGCGTGGGGAATATTGGGCATGCGGTGCGGAGGACATGTTGTTTTTCCCACGGGCGGCGACCTTCAGCCGGCGGGGAGAAGACATGGTGTCCCCGACAGGAGCGCACTGCAGTCCGCCGCCGGCCGCCGCGAGGGCTCCCTTGGTCCCGATGGCGTCTTTGGGATCCAGGGGGCTGCAAACGCACAAGTTCGGCGCGGAGGATTCTCTTATCGTTCGGAGTCAAAAATAAAGAGTCGGAGTCTCATTCGGGCTAGCTTATTTCAGGTCAATAAAATAGGCCGAGATGTAAAAGGCTTGTTTTTTTAGGCGTTAGGTTTGTGTGGGGTCGAATCGTCGTCAGGTTGCAGCTCGAGGACGAGCTGCATGTCCAGGTGGGGTGTAGTGTTAGAATACGTGATGGGCCTGGGCCCATTAGTCTTAGGGTTTGCTTAGGGGTCAAGTAAGCCTTGCTTGGGAGTCAAGTAGACCTCTCTATATATGGAGAGGAGATGTATCAATCTAATCAAGCAAGAATTAAGAAGGAAAACCCTTCCCATCTTGCCCGGCCGTGGGAAAGGATCCCCACGGCCGGCTCTCCCGCGCCCTCGCAGCTCTCTCTCCCGCTCAAACCCTAGCAGCCATAACAGCTTATTTGGGCCATGTATGATAATATGTCACTTGGGTCTGCAAATTTGCAAAGTTCTAGGGAATTTAATCTTACAAGCATATGAATTGATGTTTGTAATTTATTTGACAGTATGTTAGTTTAGGTCTTTCAGTAAGTGTGAGTATGTAACTAATGTTGTATCATTTATTACTACTTGTGGAAGAAATGGTCAATCTTGTCAATAACTTCAAAGATTTACTTAGATCCATAAATTCTATGCAAATGGGAGCTATACCCAAGGACACAAAAATATACTTCAATGTGTTATCTACATGTATTTGTAAGAGCAACATGGTTTAACTTAAAATTCCTACATGCTATTGAATGTCACAGTAGTTTGTTAGTGTACACATTCATTAACCAGTAACTTTGAGCTTTCAACTCACAAGCAAGTACGAGGGCCCACTTTCGCCAGCATAAACTGTTCGACATTATAATCTGTGCAAACTATGAAATTGTGCAGGTCAGCGGAATGCCTACATTTTGCATCCCTGTTCAAGATGGTGGTGTTGGTTTTGACTATCGCCTGCATATGGCTGTAGCAGATAAATGGATCGAACTTCTCAAGTAAGTGCAAGAATATTGGTGATTACATATGCACAATGATCTAGATCACAGTTGCTAAACAAAATAAAGTACGTATCTAAAGGGCTACACGACTTTCCTGGTATAAGGTTGAACATGAGAATGATTCACATATTAATGCATGGAAGGATCACTGGATCGTCAACGTACATGGTTTAAATAGCAGATCGTGAATATGTAGCTGATAGTTTCTTTATGCTGGAAAATTGCACACTTTACACTTAGTTATATTTTCAGAAGCAATAATTATTTATATCCATACATGTGAAAAGCATAAGACTTCCCTTTCTATCTAGGGCAGTAGGACTATAGGTCACGGTCATTGATATTGTTCACTTGTTACTTGTTAGTGCTGTGGTATTCTGTAATAAATTTAACCAGATGAAAAATCCTTATTAGGTCTATAAAAGTAATATAGAAGGTCACGTAGCATATTTAATTGTAATTGTTACAAGGGCAGACGAGAGGTTCAATAAAAACTTTATGCTGATCCAGATATGCAGCCACTGGCTATCAACTGAAGCTCAAATATCTGTACTGGTTGACGTAGCTTGCTGTGAACTTAACTGCACGTATATGCAATAATTACGCCGCAGCTGCCACTGCTATCCTGCCATGACCTGTCCTACTATTAGGTGCTATTGTGCCATCTAATCTTTAAATGATAATGAAATACAATGGCAGTAATTAACTTTATTCAAATTATTCAACCAACTTGGTGGATATGAGAGATTGCAGCTGTTTTCTGCTATTTGGGTCATATCTTTTGTGCGGGTTATCTAGGCATGTCCTTTGAAGCTGTTGACTGGTGGTGCTTAGTACATTCTCAGTACTTTCCAAATGTGCTGCAGTCAAATTTTAATATTTCTTTAACACAGGCAAAGTGACGAATCTTGGAAAATGGGCGATATTGTGCACACCCTAACAAATAGAAGGTGGTCAGAGAAGTGCGTCACTTATGCAGAAAGTCATGATCAAGCACTAGTTGGTGACAAGACTATTGCCTTCTGGTTGATGGATAAGGTACTAGCTATTACTCTTGGACAAAAAATTCAAGATTGATAAACATTTGTTGCCTCACTCATCACCAGCTATTTCCCCAACTGTTACTTGAGCAAAATATTGCTGAGAACATATCTTGTGGTGACCTATGAACTTTGAGAGGTTATTTAAAAAAAAACTTGTTCATTTGTTCATTTCTTTCCTAGACCTGCGAAAAACACATCCAGCTGTGTGATCCTCCATCTAAATTTTATCGAGGAAATATCTTTTACATGTTGAAATCCAATACCATTTGCTTCAATTTCTAAATTTACTGATGTATTACCTGGTACTTTCTGTAATGATACACATAGTGCCTCAAGGCTGAAACAGTTACGGCGTCCCAGGAAACTGGACAATTAATTCCCTATCCCTGACGCCCAAAAGAATGTTTGTTTGGTGGGTTGATTTCTGGTTGAGCTTGGTTTTAATACACTTTGGCTAGATATGCTAAATAAACTATAGCTCTGGGAAATTTCATGATTCTAGATCTACACCCTCCTTTCATATTTTATTAAGTTACATCTTTGTAACTGGCACCTGACAGGAAATAATCAAGCCAAACATTTCTTCTATTTTCATGAGTTTTTGAGACTCCAGGGTGAACATAAGTATCTTATCTTTTACTTACTTATTAACTACAGTTTTTTATTTTTATACCTGAGCAGTTCTATTTTGGGACGGTTGATAGTCGGTACTCTGTTGTAAATTATTGATCCGATACAGAACGTCATGAACATCTCACCTCCCTTTGCAGGATATGTATGATTTTATGGCTCTGGACAGACCTTCAACACCTCGCATTGATCGTGGCATAGCATTACATAAAATGATTAGGCTTGTCACCATGAGCTTAGGGGGCGAAGGCTATCTTAACTTCATGGGAAATGAGTTTGGGCATCCTGGTCAGTTTTTACAACATTGTTGCATTCTGCATGGTTGTGATTTTCTGTGATTATGAACCATGATTTTGTGTTTACATTTGTATTTATTATGTAATCTGTTGCTTCACAGCAGGAAGTTAACTTATATTTTATTACTTGGCAGAATGGATAGATTTTCCAAGAGGTCCGCAGAGTCTTCCAAACGGCTCAGTCCTTCCTGGAAACAACAATAGTTATGATAAATGCCGCCGTAGATTTGACCTTGTAAGTTTTAGCTGTGCTATTATATCCTCTCACTAGATCTGTATCAGCCATCTATTTGTTAATCATAATGTTGTTTAGGAAAGATCAACATTTGCTTTTGTAGCTCTGTAGACGTTTAACATGAATATGTGTTAGTTTTGTTGACTGTTAGGAGTATCATGATTTTTCTTCAGGGAGATGCGGATTTTCTTAGATACCGTGGCATGCAAGAGTTCGATCAGGCAATGCAGCACCTTGAAGAAAAATATGGGGTAACGGCACTGGTTTATCTTTATTGCATAATAAGTTCCAGTTTAACTTTGGCCTCTTCTTTATGTTTAAATATGAGAATGTAGAATTAATTCCAGTAATTACACGAAACTGCGGAAAGGAGGAGCTGGAATTGCTCTCCCCAATTAGAACTTTTAAGCAATTGCATATTGATACCTGTCCCAGCACTGACAATGCAATTTCAGTTCATGACATCTGAGCACCAGTATGTTTCACGGAAACACGAGGAAGATAAGGTGATCATTTTCGAGAGGGGAGATTTGGTATTTGTTTTCAACTTCCACTGGAGCAATAGCTTTTTTGACTACCGTGTTGGTTGTTCCAAGCCTGGGAAATACAAGGTATGATTTGCTTTATTGTCAACCTTTCATCACTAAGGTTGGGGGCTCTACAACTTCTATTTCTGCACGGATTGATCTGTTGCTCATGCACTGGCTTGATTAATGATTAACCATAAATATAAATCAGAGGATATTTCTAAAGATTTTTGTTGTTGCTCTAGATGTTATAAGTCCATACAAAGGTTCTTAACAGTCTTCTTTTCAGTTGGGATCACTCTAATAGTGAAACTATTTTCTGAATCTACCCCAACCATCCTAGTAGTTTAAGAGCAGGCCCGTTTGAACAAGCAACTGGGTTTTGTTTGTTAGTGACAGTTCTTGCTTTTTTTTTTGTCAGGTGGCCTTAGACTCTGACGATGGACTCTTTGGGGGATTCAGCAGGCTTGATCATAGTGTCGAGTACTTTTCAACTGTAAGTCTGGGCTCAAGCGCCGTTCTACTTGTCTTGAAAAAATCGGAAATAACTTACCATCTGCTGATGTCTTCGCAGGAACATCCACATGACAATAGGCCACGTTCTTTCTCGGTGTACGCTCCGAGCAGAACTGCGGTCGTATATGCCCTTACAGAGTAAAACCAGCAGCTGGTTACTAGGTTAGAACTCTAGAGAGCTTGTGAAGGGGCTCGTGCTTCTTCACTAGATCAAGGAAACATCAAATGGGTGACTTGCGAAAGAAAATGGACGGGCCCGGGCGACGATCTCTCGTGCTGCACTGAACCCTCCCCTTATCTTGCACATTCCATGTGGTTTTTGTACATAATGATAGCAGTCATCTGCGGTCTATCTTCTGGAATCGGTTCGTTAAGCAGAAATATTTAGTTTCTCTTGTATTGCGTGGTGCTCAGCAAGAATATTGTTACCCCATTTTAGTTAGAGAGAAGTGCAGCGTTTCAAAAAATCCCCTCATGCAAACTGTTCTGCTTACACTTTATTTTCTGCCGAGCATAGGCCAATAGGAGCGCGCTCGAGGGCGCTGTCTGGCGATCGGCGGTAGCCGTGGTGGGTGGTGTGATCCTACGGGCGGGCAAGTCTATGAAGGATGATGTCCAATGGACAGGATGAGGTCCAAGGGACAAAACCTAGAAACGAGGGGAGTAGACCCGCGAAGCTCCAAAAACAAGTGCATGAACCAAGAGGACTGCACGAAGGGGTGCGGAATGGTGGGAACGCAAGCAGGGGCACAAAACAGTAGGGAGCGCACGAGTGTGTTGGCCGGTGGGACCTTTCGATCGGCGGGACGACGGTCTAGACGCCATGGGTGGCGCGACTCTACGGGCGCGCGGCAAAACCTGGCTGCCGAGGGTAATCCTACATAGAAGTGGAGGCAAAATTCTTGACCGTGACATTTTGCGCGTCGGAGCAAGCTCCTATTGGCGTGGATAGTGAACCTGAGGCCATGTTGTGCATGGTGGGGCCGTGCCCTCCAATTGGTGGAAATGAGGTCCGGTGAAGTGGTCGTGGGCCAATCTGTGAAGTGGGCGGAAGTGGAAGGGGCATCATGGCGAAGTCGCCGCGATGCGGTCATAAACGGCTGGACAACCGAGGCGGCGAGGAGGAGCTCCTTGTTGCATATTAATTCCTCAATGACGAGGACAGGATCTTAAACTGATTGCAACAAGAACACCCAATTGGATCTTAACAGGGGTATTATGGAATGCACTTACGGGTTGTTGATGAAGTCGTGATTGCCTGCTTGATCCAGGCAGGACTTGGGGTCGATGTAGATGCGCCATGGTCATGGAGGAGACCCATGGCTGCCGGCACTGCCCTTGGAGGTGGCCCCTTCAGCACCCTTTTCGGATCAGACGGTTAGGAGTTTTGCCTCGTACGTGTATCTCTCATCTCCCTTCAGAGATC
Organism: Alopecurus myosuroides; assembly: GCA_028641055.1. Lineage (NCBI taxonomy): Eukaryota > Viridiplantae > Streptophyta > Magnoliopsida > Poales > Poaceae > Alopecurus > Alopecurus myosuroides. The sequence continues at coordinate 243,384,358 of CM054059.1, forward strand.
GTTACCTCCTCGTTATATATGTGGTGCTGTGGGACCAGGGACCAAACCTGTTGGTTTTGGGTGCCCTGATCAGGCACGTACGTTAGCTGGGAGGTGGACTTTGTCCCCCCTTATTTCTCTCTCGTTTGTTAGACGAGATCAATCCCAACATTCTCCCCCTTGATCGTATGGATAACAAAACATCATAAGCCCACCCTCAATAGAAATAACATACCAAGGTAAGGTGTTACGGTGACAAAAGAAAAGTTACTGAACCTCAGTACCTATAGTACACCTTTCTATTTTTGAAATGGATAGCTTATATTTTATGGGAGTTGGTTTATTCAACTGTCCTTATTTCCAGAATCAAAAGGCTTCCCAGTAATCCATACCGGCAACTTAATTTTAAATATGGGTGGTAAGCCTCAAGTGTTGGATCCATAAAACATACAAATCTTATTTGTATGCTTAGCATCAATATCTTGATTCTGGATTCTATCTTTCACAACACGTAAACATATCGTCAATGGTTTTGGCAACACCATTTGACTTGTTGTTACTCACATAGAAAACTGCATGTTCATATTGCAGCAAGTGATTTAGAAATTATATCTACCACTTTAATTGTGGGATTAAAACTTCTTGACATATAACCTGCCCTTTAGCCTCTTAACATGTCACATGATAAATTTTGCATCATCACTGATGCCATTCGAGTATTTTAGAGCTTTTCCACGATATAGCTCCATATGCGGGAGTGGGGATGTAACATCACGTGGAAACTTTAATATCCATACATCTCGCATAAACAATGTCTGAATAACCCACGATATCGAGGTTACCAGACTTTTTACTAGTGAGCATGTAAATTTTATTGCTTTGCATATGTGCAAGACTTTTGGCGGCCTTCCAGTGGCCCATTTCTGGACTTATTTGTACCTTTGCCAATCATCCCAACATGAGTAGGGCAATTTCATACTTGAATACTTACATTGCTTCTGACAGCTAAAGCATAAGGAACCAACATTATCTGATCAGCTCATAATGGTTCCTTGGACACTAAAATGTCCACCTTGATTGCCCTTTACTTTAGTAGCAGGTGTGACAGAGTGATAGTGCACACTATTTTATTTCGCACTCTATCGACGTATGTCATCGTAATAACACTTATACTCCATTTGGACCAATATCTTGGTGAAACTCAATACAACCGAAGTATGAAATATCACCAAGATCCCTTATATCACAAATAAAAGATAGAAATGTTTCTGGTTAACCAAAAATTATTTCGGTCTTCACAAGGTAGTAATCTTACTCCCCCTCGTCTTAAGGTATGAGTGTCCAAAACGCTCGTCTTATTTCATAATATGATTTCTTTAGGCAACATACCCATATGTTAACTTCACTTAAATGACATAACCCAAGGGTTGAGTTATACATATATTCTTAACTTGGTTAACACAAGAGTATGTTATAATAATAGCACAAGCGTCACAGCAACTCACTCTATTGAGTTCCATGCATCATTAGAGCCTATTATCACATAATCCTCTAAGATGACCTTTCACACACATTATCGGTCATAGGGCAACTGTTGAGTCTCAACACAAAGTGTTGCATTAGGCATTTCTTCATAACTTACTTGATCCATATGAACAAAGATCTAATGGACTTGTCCTTAAGATTCATGTTCATACGCTCCAAGTTCCCTGATGATCATTTTAGAAGAAAATGGAAACTATATCCAAAATCCTCAAAAAAAAAAATTCTAAAACCACAACACCGTTGGGCAGAAGATGGAAAAGAACTTCATGAACTGTGACACATGATCATAAAACGACGTTGGTCAGGAATATAACCATGAGCCACATGATACTGACAGGAAACTTGCAACTGAAGTGAAGTGTGAGACATGATTATAAACGACGTTGGCCAGAAATATAACCATGAGTCACGCCATAATTAATATTAGATTAACAATCTTTCCCTTTGACATTCATTTGTGATTCATAATTCTCATAAGGGGATGTGTGATTCATAATACGCATAAGGGGAATAAATATACATTATCATTCTAAAAGAAGTCATAACCTTCAAGTGATTTTCATTCACTCTAACCATTCAACCATTCATTCTCCAAAATAAGACTTCTCGTTCGTTCCATCCTACTTGGAGAATTAAAACATAAAACATTTCTCATTTTCAATGAGAAGACATTCTATTCTCCCCCTCGAAATGTGGTAAATAAACATGACCACAATTTCGAAGACGTCTCATATCATTGTTACAAAACATATAATTTATTGAGGACATAAATATTCTCACCACATGGTAAGAAATCATTAGGAAGATTGCATTGCAAAACCCCTGAATAAACAAAATGTCTCATAATGCTTTATTCTTTATTATCCTCATAGCAAAACCCCCTTAAAGCTCGTTCTCAACGGGCAATACATCTTTAAAATATTTCTCAATGGAGGCCAAATACTCTTTGGAATACATTGAGTCGGGTATTGCACTTTTAATCTCAGAGGAGATGGTATGCTTCATAATAAGGAGTGAAACTTTGTTCGACATCTCCCACTCAGCTGCTTTTAGGTCATACGTTTCCTTCTCCTCAACTGAATTCACTATAGGAACTCTGGGGGCCTCATCGTACAATGCATGACGAAGGTAAGAAATCTCTACCAGAGAATCCTTTCCTTTCACTTTTGAAAATTACCCCAATGTTCAAAAATGAACTCTACTTTGTGGTCCTTTGCGAAAACAAGGAAACATCTTTATGAGCATCAATATGAACTTCAAACATAGTGAAACTTGTAACGAAATGAATCATGAACAAGTTCTAGTGATGTTATAATCCGTACAACCGTTGGGTTGAAACAGAGAATAACATTACTCATCCCGGAAATTGGACATGACACTAATCAACGTTGGTCAGAATAATGTCATATACAATAAACATATGCTCATAAATGAAATCTCTAATCAAAAATCCTGTTTTTGACTATAGAAATCAAATCACATAATGATAAGAAAAATTAGATGCTAAATTAATAGCGAAAGTAACATACACCAGTACATAATTAATTCCAACGTGTTATTAGACACATGGATTCATAATTTATCACTGATCTTCTTGCATTAAACTTTGATATCATAACTTTAGTAACATCAATAAAACATTTCAAGGTTTATCATTAAAAACTTTCAATGTCATGATAACAAAAGTAGCATTCATTATGAACATTCTCATCATGGCATTCCACAGAGTAAACAATAGATTGACATCCTTAGTGAAAATGACATCATAAATATCCTCCAAATAAATTTTGGATATTACATCATGAATTTCACCAAATGGTTATTTTTGGTTTACTTAATAGTCAAATTAATGACAACACTTGATCATGATATAATATTAAATTCTCTAAACATCCTTGTTCAGAGAATCATCATACCGAGCCTTCATCTCCTTCTGCCAGTGCATGCACTCGACATAAAATACTTTAACATTATGGCTCATCGTGGTTAGGATATGTAGTGCATTGCGGAAAAACGAACCACACAACAATTAACATTTCTTTAAGATGACCTCAGTCTGTTGAGATGATCTCATCATTAAGAGATACCATAATCATGGTATCAACATAAACTTCACGCGCAAATAAAATCTCCGAACACAACATCAAGATGCTTTAGAGAGATATACATAATTGTGCGTAAGATCAACATCATCTCATAACATTCATAATTACCCATTCAAATTCTATGACAATAAAGGCATCAACGTTAATATTATAGCACTATCTCCCCTTTAAAAAAACAGGAATTTTCTCATGAAAACAGTGCATACAACTTTATACGATAATTTTCTAATTCAACAAAAGCACTGAAAACGCCTGAAAACTTCATAAAACAATTGCCTAAAACTGAAATTAAAACTCTTAATAAGAGCATTAAGAAACACTGAAATTAGAAAAAACGTAAGCTTAAACATACTTATTTCGGCCAGCAAAGCCCAAGACAGCAGAGCCCCAAAAACAAAGACTAGACCAGTCTAGAGCAGCCCAACATTCCGGCCCAGAGGCCTAACAGGCCAAAGAGGTCCTCCAATCCTGGACCGTCCGATCGAATCGGACGGCCGGGAAGCACCACGGCCGTATCAAAACAGACCGGGTCAAAAGCCCTAACCCTAGCCCCCATTTCTCTTCTCCCCCGTTTCTTTCGCATCTGAGTGAGCGACGACGGCGCGTCGCCCCGCCGCGCCTTGACTGTTTCCCCCGCCGCGCTCGTGAGAGAGAGACGACGGCGGCGGCAGGGCGCCGCCCTTCCCTCTCCTCTTTGAGTCCCGTGCGACAGAGAGGCGGCGACGAGAGCGACCGTGCTCTCCGCGCGCCCGCCCTCCTTATCATTCCGGCACGGTGGCCGTGCGCATCGGGCCCCCGTCGTCCTTCCTTCCGGCGCGGTGGCCATGCGTGGCGCTTGCCCGTCCTCCTCATCATTCCGGCGCGGTGGCCGTGCGTGGCGCGCGCCCGTCCTCCTTCCCTTTCCGGCGCGGTGGTCGTGCTCAGCGGAGGAGCGTCCGACCGACAAGGTCCGGCGCGCTCATCCGTTGAGGGTGACTGCCCGCGCCGCGTGCGTACGGAGGTGACGGCGGCGTTTCTGTGACGGCAAACGTCGGTGGCTAGGTCACCGACGCGCGCGTCCATTCCGCGCGCCCTCTCCGATTGGAGATGAACGGCGTCGAGCGAGGTATGCACCAAACTTCCTCTCTAAAACCTTTTGTTTGTATGCAAAAAGGAATGCATATGTGGCCAGAAAATTTGGGCTTCATCGAGGTGAACTAGGGTCCAAAGGGAATTGGGGATTTTGCATTTTCTTTTTATCTGTAATTGCATACTCCCCTCCTTCTAATTGGTACCGAAAAAAAGCAAATCCATTACCAATTCCTTAACAGTGAGCAGTAAAGATTAACATGGCTAATTAGAACATTGAGTTGATTATTCGCGCTAACAGAACATCATTAAGAATTAAACACATGGTGTTAGCACTTAAAGATGATCGAGATCTTAAACCACTAACAATTAAGAACTTAATCATGTTCATTAGTACTTAACAGAGAGCAATGGTCATTAGCCGAAACTTAAACATGATCCCCTACAGGACTGATCCCGTAATCAAAATTAGGGTTCTAATGCAATCAGATTTGCTCTGATACCAATGTTGCATATTAATTCCTCAATGACGAGGACAGGATCTTAAACTGATTGCAACAAGAACACCCAATTGGATCTTAACATGGGTATTATAGAATGCACTTACGGGTTGTTGATGAAGTCGTGATTGCCTGCTTGATGCAGGCAGGACTTGGGGTCGATGTAGATGCGCCATGGTCATGGAGGAGACCCATGGCTGCCGGCACTGCCCTTGGAGGTGGCCGGCGGTGGTCTTGGCCTTCTGGCCCCTTCAGCACCCTTTTCGGATCAGACGGTTAGGAGTTTTTCCTCGTACGTGTATCTCTCATCTTCCTTCAGAGATCGTTACCTCCTCGTTATATATGTGGTGCTGTGGGACCAGGGACCAAACCTGTTGGTTTTGGGTGCCCTGATCAGACGTACGTTAGCTGGGAGGTGGACTTTGTCCCCCCTTATTTCTCTCTCGTTTGTTAGACGAGATCAATCCCAACACTCCTCTCCTTCCTGCCTTCATTTCTTCTCTCATTCCCGTGAAAGGGACAGGGAAATGAAGTGAGAGGTGTGAGATGTGGTCATGTGGGATGTGAAGACACCTTGCCTTCTCATGAGGGTGGTGCCCTTTATGTAGTGGGTGGAGACTCTTCATACTACATCTTGTTAGGCTTGCATCTTCTGCTCTGTTTTTCGAATGACGATATTGTATAGTCCGGTTGGTTAAAGCGGTGTGTTTCTCATGAGTTTAGCGACAGGTCCGATGTTGACTGTGGTTTTCATGAGTTTAGCGACAGGTCCGATATTGACTTTTGGACCCACGGTCTACGTGGTAGATCCACATATAGTGAAGGTCATTGGGACCTTCTTGGGGCTGCGTTAGGATGCCTCTGGTATTGGCACAATGGGCGCCTTGAGCACCCCGTAGCCCGTAGGTATGCGACGATTCTAATTTGCCCATATGGTGGACCCGATTCTAGTAGGGCCATTGGGAGCTATTCGTGGACCTCAGGGGGCTTGGAATGGCGCTGCTCTGGAGGACGAAGGGTGTCCAAACTCCCTCATAGGGTGCTGGTGATGTATTCCGCTTCATGCACCTTGGTACATTTCTATTCTTTGTTGGCCCTTAGAACCTTTCGAGTGGTGTGTCCCTCCTATGATGGTTAGCTCTTGGGATGACATATTCATATGAGGAATCAAAGATAGCGGTGGGTTCCTCCTGTGATGATGGTTTTATCTCTTGGGATGACATATTTATAAGAGGAATCGGAGATAATTCTTAATATGTGCCATGACTATATACGAATTTGGGTTTTAAATTGACCAAAATTTCTTATCACCGCTGATCGAATTTGGTGGTCTCAAGTCGAATTCAACTCAAGCCTTCACTCGGACTCTTCTTAAATGAACTCCAAACTCCAATGAGACGACCGAACCTATTTTAACAAACATAGCTTATGATAACCTTCTTCATAAGGCCATCATAGATGCCCCTTATATTTGATTTTGGCCATCGAAAAAAGATATCGACCGTTGTTCCATAATAATAATGTTATTAAGATATCATAGTAATCAAAATGATATTTCAAGAGAATGCAGACCTTTTTTTTCCATTTTTTCTCTTCCAAGTCAGCAATTATACTGCATGACATTGCTTAACAAAAGCTAAGACATCTCTAGCAGACACCGCATTTTCGCCAAAACTGTAAAATAATCGTCGTTTTTCCGTTTCGGGCCGAAAACGCACGTAGACCAGATCCCACAAAAGTGTCCGGCCTGCAAAAAATTTGAGGGGCGCGGCCGTTTTCCCCCCGCAGAACTGTCAAAAACGAGTTTTGCGTGGTCGACCCGGCGGTGCCCTCTATCCCTAGATCGATTTGGCGCGAGGGACATTTCACCGCGGCAGTTCCACCTTTCCTCTTTCCCCGCCACTACGGATCTTCACCTCCCGCTCCGGCCGACCTCCCGGCGGCCCTCCAGCGAGGCCATGGACACTCCCGACCCCGCGCTCGTCGCCGTGGAAGTAGGGTTAGCCAAATCGAAGGCGGGCGGAGCCGCGGTGGATCTCTCCACCGGCCATCTCCGGGCCGCGCCGGAAGCCTCCTCCAACATCGTTCCTCGCAAGCGCCTCGGCAACATCAACATGCGGGGAGGCGCGCAAGGTCCCGCCGCCACCGTAGCCGCCGCCAAGGGGGCCGCTCGCCCTCCCGCTCGGTATAGGGACGCTGGTAATATTGGTGATACCGAGGCGGTGCAGATAGTGAAGAAGAAGGTCGTGCTCAAACGCAAGCGGGCGCCTCCGACCAACAAGGCCCCACCAATTTCTACGCCTGCCACCGCCGCCGCCCCACCGGTGTTCGATGGAATGCCCGAAAGGTACGTCCGACCATCTTGCAATTTTCTTCTTCGCCGTCGTTGGGGGTTTTCGCCCAAGAATCGGTGTCTCTCTTTGTAGGTCCGAGTACGCGGCTCTCCTCGAGGAAAATGCGGTGAACATTGAGGATGCACCGCTTGGGAACTATGGATACAACGACATGGACGGTGGGGTACACGGTGGCGGCGAAGAAGAAGAGGAGGAGGAGGAGTTGCAGGAGATTGAAGGGGAGGTCTTCGAGGCATCGCAATCCACGGCAGGGTATAGCAAGAGGAAGAAGGGCTATACCTAATTGGAGGATGAGGTCTTGATCCGGGTTTGGGAGGCTGTGTCACTCGATGCCATCCACGACACTGACCAAACCGGGAATAGGTATTGGCAAAGGATAGAAGACAAGTTCTTCCGGTTGATGTCAAATAATGTTGACAAGACACCACGCACCTATAGATCACTCCAAGGTCGTTGGGACGTGATCAAGCCGACGGTTAGCCGGTGGTGTGGATGTTTGGAGCAAGTCTACAATGCACCTCCAAGTGGAACGAATGAAGCCGATTGGGTGAGTGTTTTATTCGCAATCATCGTAGTGGTGCCAATATTTGCAAATGATAGTGTTTTGACATAGTTCCTTTGGTTGTAGGAAAAAATTACAGCCGCAAGGTATAGGGACATGCCGGCATCCAAGGGAAAGCCCTTTGCATTTGAGCATTGTTGGGTTAGAAATAGTGAGAAATGAAAGTGAGGGACAAAGAAGCGCCACCGAAGAAAGGTGCCTTCACGGTGTTGGACGATGAGGATGATGATGAAGGAGAGAGGAACAAGGGTAGGCCGGATGGCAACAAGAAGGACAAGGATAATATGAGGAAGGAATCGGAGGCATAAAGTTTGAGAGAGAAGATAGAGCATATGGCGAAGTCAAATGAGTTGATGATCACCATGACTATAGAAGCAAAAAAAGAGTTGGCAATGAAGAGGTCTCAAGAGAAAGAGGAGAAGTGGCACCAAATCAAGGAGGGTAAGTTGCGCAAGGTTGCCATTGAGGACAAAAGAGCCCAAGCCGAGGAAACCAGAGCTATTGTCAAGCTCATTACCGAGGAGAACAAGATCATGACCATGAACTGTAATGAGATGGATGAAGTAACCTTGGAGTGGCATGATTTGATGAGAAAGGGGATCTTGGAGCGAAAGAGGATGGCTGCCATCGGTGGTGGTGCTTGATGGTTCTTCATCATGGTTTCGCCACTTTAATGTGGTTCTTTTGATGCAAAAATGATCTATTCGGTTGTTTGGATGCTTAAAACTATATTGTTTGCTATTTGTATGTGAGAACTATGTTGAATATTTTGTTTTGCAGTACGGCAATGCGGTGTTCTGTTTTACAGTTCGACAATGCGGCTGTTCTGCCGCAGCCAAAAACCTGCCCCGCATCGCGGGTTTGCGGGCTGACGGAATGCGGTGTCCGCTAGAGATGCTCTAACATCGTCAAATTGTACATGCTGCCCTAGGTAAGATTATCATGGCAACCTCAAGAGAAGACACTGCAGTGTAAAACTGCCATAACCAGTCTTTAAAAGTCGCTAATTGTGTGGCCGAAGGCTCATTGAGCTTCAGACCAGCTGCAAAACTTCGCATGTACCAGAAATAACACCATGGATCCGCAAGACCAGATCAAGAAACGCTGAACTTTCCGTTCCACGAGACTAAGAACCTAAGATGGCCATGGACCTACGATGCATGTCAGAAACACGGCTTGCGAAAGTTCAGTTAATCTCCTTAAAATCATGTAGTTGATCCGTTGTGTATATCTTATGAATCCGTTGGACCAGCGGTGGCAGCAGCATCATTATCCTTGTCCTTTTCCTTCTTCTTTACCTTTACAGGGAAATCTTCCTCCTGCTGTCGGTGCCACCGGAAGTTCGAGGCTTCAATCCAGCGGGGGTGGACCAAGAACTTGTCGTTGGCAACTGCCCAGCGGGACTTATCCGTTCCAACATCCACAGAAACGACATGGGTGATGGTGGGATCCACATCTGCGCAGCAAATGGCTCCCAGCTGCTCGGCCATCTTCCAGATAAACTGATCCTGTGGACAAGACTTGGATGGGAACACCCGACTGAAGACTAGTTTGCAGCCATGCAGTACTTCCTGCCGCACCCTCTTGATTACCTACAGAAGGGGGTACCGTAAGTGACTAGAAATGCATGAACCATGAGTGTGATACTCTGGAGGATCTAGTTAGCAGCCTCCAGTACATAGTGATTTCAGAACTTATCAACATAACTGAATTTGTTTGTACATTTATAGTGATTCCAAAACTTATCCACATAAATAAAATCATGTGCATTCTTTCGTTATCGCTTTTATGACCACATGATCATATCCATCAAAAGTAGCTTTACAAGTAAGAATTGGGTAGGTTGTCCACATAACACAAAATGGTGATAGCAAGGGCTGAGACTAATGAACAAAGTTCATGGTGCATAAAATACAAATAATTTCCAGCTAAAGTGTGGGAGTGTACCTGTCTTACATCCCGTGAAGAAAGAGCAGTTTCAACAGCCTACAGAAGCGCGGGAGCAATTGATTAGGTAAAAACATCAGTGCCTATTAAAGTCAAGTTTATACATCGCAGTGAAAAGGCAACAGGGTGATAAATTGTGGTTAAAACGTGTACTTAAGTAACCAACCGAGTCAAAGAAAATTGTGTGTATACGCTTCAGAACATCTAAAATAGTAGCCAAAGCACCATCAATCCCCCTTTCATCTTGCATCGACTCTGACAGAGATTTGGCACTAAAACCAAATTGGCGACAGCTTGAAGCAAAGTAATGATATCTCTCCATCAGAATCAGGTTTTCTTTATGCTTCTGCCAGACCTGAAACAGACAATACCATTCAGGCTAGACACACTAATACTAACAAACAATGATTGAAAGATCTAGTAAACCACAAAACATCAAACCAACCACGGGGTCCGGGAAAAAAATAGCACATGGACATCCAAGCATTATCACTGCCCAGAAAAACTTTGCCACTGAAGTATAACACAATAAGGACATGCCTTGAGCAACAAACTTATGACCAATAGTAAGTACTGAAAATAATATCGTAAATGTGTGCCCGGCATGCTCATCAAGAAAAGCACTTACATACTCAGTGTCATCAAGGATCACTGCAACACTTTCAGCTCCAAGAACCATGTCAAGACCTTTCTGGTGTCGCTGAGTGCAGTCAGAGTTTGAAATCACTTTGGAATCAAAATAGACATTACGAGGGTCGAGAAGCTTTGCTATTTCAATTGCGTAAGCCTTGTCACCCATGGTGTATATATACATCTCAAACATAGTGCTTGCTTCTTTTAAAAATTTACGAACAAAGGGTCTCAACTTTGTAAGCATCTGCATTCCTTCTAATGTGAACAAGCTTCCGTTTGGATCATCTGCATAGGCATGTTAGTGGTTAATTGTAGCTCTATATTCATGGATAAGCAGAGACGAAGTTTTGCAAGGATCAAAGCCAATAATCGTTTACAATAGGAGTCTGCATACTCTAGGTGGAAGAAACTAAATAATGTACAATAGAAGTCTGCATACAGAAGAACCGGTATCACAAGGCTGCTGCTCCCATTATACAAAATGCTTTGCGATTTGAGGTCAACAACAATTGCCAGGTTGACTGCTTGGTAATAGCAATACAAACTGTTGCAGACTAATTTTTTTTTATCAAAATAACCAGTGATGAGGTACCAGAGATGGAAAATAGCAATCGCTAAATGAAACCATATAGGAAACATACCAAAATAATGAGAGTTAACATGAGCAGTGGCATTAAATTTCGTCCATTATCTGATTGCATAACAGTGTTGATCTACCCTTCCCTCATTAGGGGTGGGCAAATACGGTTTGACTTAAACCGGCTAAAACCAGCTGAGAAAATCTAGTTCGTTTTCCTTCATTGCGTTCCAGAAAAATTATCTGGTAGTACAAAATTTGTATAGGATGGTTTCATGATTTGCCACGGTTCCGCTTTTGCACACCCTTATCTGGCATGGCCTTCAGTTACAAGATGATATTGGGAGAATGGATTGGATTGCAACTTGCAAGAGGCACAGGGGGGAGGTGGAAAATCGCACACCAAGTATCTGTAGGGTTGTCCCAGCCGAAGCTTAGAGGATCTAAAACATACTTGGGGTTTGAAGTTCTCATATTGCATACCTAACAGATTACAGGAACTGGACTTGTATAATAACCACCCTTATGCAATCAGGATACACAACAGACTGACTTTCCTAGCACAACTTGGACACATGGCTTACTAAGGGACACGTTGTGGACTCTAGTTAGGAATCTGACTAGGATACTAACTACTAAGACATGGCTGCTGCTAGTATCTTTGCCAAACGTGACACTTTGTTTTCGAGAAAACGCAAAAGAATTGCGCTTCATTTCATTGAAAAGGTAGGAGAGTATTTACAAGCCTAGAGAGGCCGGTTCGAACGTTTTTTCTTACATAACTTCGCTAACTCCAGGTAAAAAATCTACAAAATATATACGTTTTGGCCGTTATTCTGCAAAAAACAACTCAATGGCTAGTTTTGAACATAAGATGATTGTGCATGTAGCAAACTTACACTCTGGTGAAAGTAGTTGAAAACAGATCTATTAAAATTTTCCCATGGAATTTAAACAAATTCAAAAATATTAGTGGTCAAAATTGAAAATTGTTGATTCCGCGCGTGTACCATAGTCATACATATATTGTACCAGCGATAGTGCTCCTATGATCATGGTCATAAACAATCACATTGTGTAGAAAATAGCTAAAAGTTCATAAACTTAAATACAAATAGGTACAGTGTACCTTTTGATGCAGCATTTTGAATTCCCAGGTTATTTTCAGCAGCAGAAATATCATGGAGTTTTGTCGAGTTAATCAGAGTATGATCCAAGTCTAAAATAAGTATCAGTTTTCTTTCACGCAGCAAGTTCTTCATATCAGATCCACGTAATCTATCCATTTCTGAAGTGCCTAGCCTCAAACCCTGCATTACATAGATCCGGTATTTAGAAAATCCTATGGAAGGCACAGTGCAAGCACAACTGGAAATGGAAAAATAATTTGAAATATCTGAAAACGAATTTGAGATATAATGCTAATATTGGTCTCAGAAAATGGGTCTTGCGGGCACGGTAAGCTCAACAAGGGAACAATCACACCTCTCATGTCAGAGAGAAGGTCATACATCTACGTACCTTGTGAACATAACCAAAAGCAACTCCTGGAACATCTTCCTCGTCTTGTCTTTTCCCACACCTAAAGCAAAGTCCACCAAAAAATCCAGGGTGTGGAGGACATATCTTGATTTGAGCATCTGTAGATGAACCTTCTACAACATATATTCAATAATTTAACAAGTCAGCTTCTATACACGTGAACATTAAATGGCTTAAGATAGGATATACTGAGCTGAAGAAAAGACAACTTCAATAAAAATGAAGTTTAACATAAGAATAGCTTTTAAACCTTTGGGGGGTATTTTTAGAATACAAAAAGAAAAGGCAAATAAGACTTTTAGGCAACTGGGCGATTTGAAGCTAACGGTTTGTGCGTCATACATATACTAGATCAAAATACGAACATACATAAGGATAGTCATTCTGCTATTAACGCAAAGAGCAATGTGCATTTTTTATGATCCAGATGAAGGAAATAACTAGGACTTTAGCATTATGAAAACCTAACAACCAACATTAACACAACTAGCCTTGCCAGCATCAAATTCAGCAGCCTTTTACTCAATTTTTTTATTTAGCTTCTACACTAAAGTGGAATCTTTTTATTTGAAACTTCAACCTAAGGTTGACATATGAATTACTATGTAGCATCTTATGGAATGACGGCAGAAATAATATTTCCTTTCAATTGTCAACATGACAACACCAATAAGCCACAGTGAAGTGGTAAGATGGATGATCACAAAACACTAGTCAAATGAAAAAACAATAATGAAATATGTTATATCCGAAACCGCGTAGAATCTAAATGCCCACAAAATTCAGATGGTCATTACATGCCTTGGTCGGTCGACGCGTGTTGGCTGCACTCCTACACGTCGGTTCGTGGCATAGCACCGATTTGACCAGGTTCATTCTTTCTATCTCCACACGTGACTCCTCTCGAGAACTCCGGATATCCCCAACTGCTCACGTTCTTCTCTCTCCCACGCCGCCTGAGCAAGTTGCTCTGAACTCTCCCCTGTTTCGAGCTCGCCGTAGTCGCAGGCCTCATATTCTCCATCCTCTACCTATGGATTCTCGCCGGTTCCTACCGTCGCCGGCCTGGCCCCCGGCGCCGTGGCCGATTGGTGGTCTCTGCGTTCTCGGCCGGCCTTCCCATGCGCTTCTCCGGCCGACACCCCTCGGCAAGAAGCAGCTGGAGAGGATTTGCTTGGAGAGAAGCCGATGGGCTTAAGTTGAGTGCCCTCTGGAGTCTGGATCGACCGACCGACGGAGCTGCGGCACCGACGATGGAGGACTCGGTCAATCGGAGAGCCACATGGAGCGGCGCGGCGGTCGCCGCCGCGGCCGGCAAGAACTGTATCCTGCCCGCGCTCTCCTCTTCTCCGATCTCCCCCTTGGCGAGTTACTCTGTGGCGGTGGGCCTTTTCTTGCTCCGGGCTAGCGGGTCATCCCCGAGGCCGGCTCTCCCGACGCAGTCCTAGCCTGGACGGCGGCCCCCGGCCCCGACGGCCGGTATCTTGGAGCGTGGCATTGGCCCGTCTCGACCCGGAGGTGCTCGCTGCTTTCCGAAATTTGCCCTTTGACAGCTTCCCCCACCTCTCCGACTTCCTCCTCTGCGTCCTCCACTCACACTCCCTCCGCTGTTTTGGGGATGTCTACTCCTCTTCCGGGAAGGCTGCCAGGTGCGTACTTCCTTGGACGATGGAGGCGATGCAAATGGTGGCGTTTGACATCAGGCCTTTAGCTCAGAAAGAGAGCTGGGTGGTTTTGTTTGGGTCTGTACAACTGTAAAATTGATGTTGTCTCATAGCTGTTTTTTTGCTTGCTGTAGTCAGATAGGAAGTGTTCTGGTTTCAATTAATTGAATCAGTATGATCAGAATCTATCCTATGCTTTGATGCATTGCGATACTCAAAGAGAATTAAATTTGAGAGATTTGTGTTACGGCTTTGGATGCAAAGCTGTGTGGTAGGCCACATCATTTTACTCACATCGTTTGGATGCTTTAGAAATGATCTCTTAATCTCTCTCTTCTATTGTCACGCAGATGCTTAGAAATAATGATTAGGAATCATTTTATTATTTGTGTAATGCCAATGATTTAGAGGAGATAAATGCCAAGGATGAACTGTATTGTTTATAGAAAGCACCGAAGCAGCAAAATCTGGTAAGCTCTTATCTTCTTTTGTGTGTGCCGTATACTACAAGTTCTAGGTGAATTTGAGTATTATTTTCCATGATTTATGAAAGCATGGTACAAATACGGAAACTCAAACTCTCAACTGTATCATGGAGCCAAGAAGGAAATCCAGCCAAAGAGCGTGGCGCAAAGCTCGCTGAGATAAAAGGCCAGCGCCTATTTTGTTTGTTCTTAACTCAGACTAGGAGAAATCAGATCCCAAATCATGAGAGAACTGTCACAAGTTCTTATCTCTAGATGCCGAATTCCGTCCACCAATTTTCTTCTAATAGGATGATGATGATGTTCCGATGCAGATTGTTCTTCTGAAGAGGCACCTTGATGATCAGCAGACCGCGTTTTCCCTCCGGGTAAAGTGTTGGGTCCTATTCAGCCACTGGTTAGGTTGCCACATTGGGTTCATATATATCAAAGCACCCGGGGCAAGCATTTAAGCATGCATCCACAGTACCATCTTCTGGGCTCACGGGGATGCACTGGTGCCACCAAATTCGTAAGTGAACTTATGTTCTGTGATGGTCGAAGAAACGCGGAAGGCAACTATCAGAAGAGGTGGTGATGAAGATACTCTGTAAGATGCCTCAATCATACTTTCCAGTCCAGTGTTGTCTCCTCGGTCCAACTAGCCGAAGAGAATGGTGGCTTGGGTGCACCGGATTTTTTCTTTCTTATGCACCAAGGGGTATATGCAGATTGGATTCTATATGCTCTTACAACTACAAAGGCGACACCGACATTGATCAGAGGGCATGCTTCATCCTATTCATTCAGTCACTGGATTCTTGATCTGCAGTCCATGTAATTGTTAAATTTCCTCCACGCTTACAGGTCAGTTCATTTCTTACATAGTTACTATGCCCTTTATGTATATGTGGATTTTCACTTTTTCTCCGGATTTTGATCTCTCGGTGCTAATAAGGTGATCCGCATGTTATATGAAAAAATCGGAAATCTCAAGTCTAATGTTGACACTCTTGCTGTTTAAATCTAGAGGAACCTTGGACTAATTGTGAGCATCCTGCCTTTGTATTATATACAAGGGGATGTGTTTCCCTCTTTCTGTTTCGTTGATCAACTAAGGAACCTTTCAAGCAGGTTTCTGGTGGCGATGGCGTGGTATTTTTGGTGTGTGTAGTTAGTGGTCTTAAGCTTTCTCACTAAGCCCATGTTTCATCTATGCCAATGGGAACTTGAAACAACCTTCCTTTTCATTTGTATGGATAATCTAATGCCTATTTTTTTATTAGCCTATGAGAACATACTCTCTTCATTTTTGGTCAATACGTCTGTATATGTACTACAACGTTTGTGTTACCTGAAAAAAAACTGTACATCGATTAATTTTGTTGCCTGACTGTTCCATGTGAATATGTGTCCCTTTGTTATTATAGATTCAAGTGATTAGTGGTGAGCTTGAATCTTCTGGGCATCGGTGCCTCGCGAATAAACGGGTAGTATTATATTGTTTGTAACTTTCCGTTGACAGGGTCTATAAATAACTTGGTACTGTTATGTCGTTTATGCACGACATGATTTTTATACTTTGTATCTAAGTTCACCAAGGAATCAAATTTTCCAACCTGAACTGCATGCAAAGAAGAACAAAGCTATTGACCAAAATAGTGGTAAACTGAATTATACTGCTGCAGAATTTGGTTATTGTAAATTTTATTGTGGATGTTAATATATAGTCTTTGCAGGTGATTGATTTTCTCAGTGTGTTCCTGTGATGCTTCATTAATCATCTTATTCTTCTATGGCACACATGTAAGTCATTTTTGTATGTTCTGTACACAGTCTGTTCCAAGCATAGTGCATACTTGCGGGATGTCCATTTCTGGATGGATAGAAGTTCAACTCAAGACGGTTAAATTTGAATCGATTTTTGTAGGAGTCGAGCAGTCCATAGGGATCTCCAAGCTGTATGCAGGTTTGGATGGCTCCTGCAGGGACATATATGTATCTTTAGTTCGAGGTTTTGCTTGCAAAATGTCTGCATATGTCTTTGCTAATATAATACAGGCTGATTCATCTTGTGTGCTAGATTCACTGTCAATTGAAGATAGATGGCAAGTTGTATGTGTATTCGTGCAACACATTTGTACATGCCAATTAGGTTTGAAGGTTTGCTGCTGTGCTATATATGTAATTGTCTAGACACAATTTTCTAATATTTTAGAAGTTTATTTGCTTACACGTTTTTCAAGCGAATGGACGAGCTCCAAAGGATTTATTTTTCTGTTTTTGTCAACGGTTTTTGTTAAGAATTGCTCTGGATTCCAAGCTAAAAAGTAAACATCTTTACTTGCAGGATCAAGATTCTCACTACAGCTATGAACGTCATGTAGAACCTTCCAAATTTCTCATGAGTAATTTAAAACTCTTGGGTTTCAGAGGTATCCAACCGCAGACGTGCATCAACAAGCCCCAGACTTGCTCCACCATCAAAATGGCTAAACAAGGTGAGGCGGACACACACGGCATAATTAGACAAGAAGAACCAAGGCAACAATGTTAACTCAAATATTTCTTTACTCCCAGGTTCGAATCAGATTTAGTTTCAGTTCCCTCATTCAAACCAGACGCAACTTCTAAATTAATACAATGAAGTTTCAGTCCAATAGAGTGGAATAGTACATATTTTCGCTAATGTTGACTCTTTTAGGCTTTAGCTAGATTATCATCTACAAATATATAGTCAACAGAGCTTTCTCTCCTTGCCTTTGATCCAGGTTGTGCTCTTCTGTCATTTCAACTTCACTTATGTGATTTGTAAAGATAATTTAATTAATGCACCAGCTACATTCGGCAGTGGCTCAGTTTGAAATATTTTGTTCTTGATGATGTGTTTATAGTAGGAGAGTTATGATTTTTTCGGTCGATTTGTGAGCCTATTTTTTTTTCTTTTCCTTCCTTCTTACAATTTTTTTTTTTTAGATCTATATTTTCGCCTTGGTGTTGACCTAGGTTATTCGTTTTCTAAGAAACTATTTGGATTGTTCAATGTACGTTTTATTTCTTCATTCTTTAAACTATAATTTCTATCAATGTTTATGTCTACCAGTACTGAAAATGTCTTGCAAGAAGACTTGCAAGAGTATCCATGCACACATCCTTTGTGAAGGATTTGTCTCCTCGAGAGTTTCAATGGAAGATCATTGTGCGTGTCACCGGATCTGTGAGCACATCAAGCGACACTGCAGAATCTGTTTGAGCTAGGATTCATTGTTGTTGACCAAGAGGTACCCTCTAGACATCCAGGCACTTACTTCATCCATTATCACTTATAGATGAAATGCGTGCAATTAACTCGAGCTATTCATCCTATACTTTGTGAATTTCCACTTAATTATCAAAGAGTAGTACACAGATGCTTATGTTTATTTAGCGAAGATAGTATAATTGTGTTGTTCGTAAAATGACATTGCCCAATTCTCAGATATCTGATCTTCAGACCCCTACAAGGACGGTATTTATTAGGTAATCTAACTACTTACATATAGGCTGATAATTTACACCGTTACAGAGACGCTATCTTTTGAGAGTACCTTTCTTACCCGTTGACAATCACAACTTATAATGGTGTAGATCTGCTTCAAATGTATGCTCTCCTAGAGCAAGGTAAACGTGTTCGATGGTTTATCTCCGTATGGATGACTACATGGTGGCTTACCGATCAAGACTGGCCAATATTAGTTTACAAGTGATTGTGCATGTCCTGGACCAAATGAAAAAGAAACAATGTATGTTCCCTCGCAGATTTCCTAATTGGCCTTTTCCTGCTAGCAGATTATTTTCCACCATCTTTGTTGTATTTCTGACAAGAGAAATTCAACATTATGGAGCTTGAGAGATGAACAAGAAGTTCAGAGGTGAGAATACTGAACATATCTATTGCATGCCCGTTGAGGGATTAACCTGGCCTTTTTCTGTATAGTAGGTTTATGATTGCTTATTATATCTTCCAATAAAATTATCGATTACTACATTTGAAAAATGATGATTTGTGATGTTGTTGGCCCTACTTTCTTACTTGGTTATTATGTGCACAACAACTAGCTAGGAGGCTATGACTTTTGGGTTTCTTCATGCATGTAAATTTTCTGGTAATACCGTCAAGAAAAGAATGATGCTGACTCTTTAGCATACTTTAACACTCAAATTTGGCGCAGGTGATATGTTGGATATCACACTTCACACTCTTTTCGTGGCCTATAGAGCAGGAAGAATAAAAAGAGGACATAATGCTCGCCAATGAAGAATCGACCCAGTATGCCCGTGCCTCGATGGAGTGCAGGCTCTCTAAGTCGCCAATGAAAGGGAGATAGAAAAGCACCTTGGGCAAATGGGTGTCACCACACCAGCGACAACGAAGCATGCCCCTCCACCAGCCACACAGATGGCCTCCAAGCCTCTGGCGCTACTCTCCACAACAGCGATATCATCTGTCATCTCATCCGATGATGAGAGCGATGGTACCTACCCTTGACAACACAATCCAAGTTGCTACTCCCTCCGATCCTAAAAAAGTGTCGCCACAAATGAACTAATCACATACAACTCTTAGGCATAGGTTCCGACACTTTTTTAGGATCGGAGGGAGTACCTAAATCTATGGTTCTACCATCCATCGTCTATTCTACCTGTAACAAATCGTACTATATAGCTCGAATGTAGTAGTGTCTGATACCACTGCTATTCTGCAACCACCTATGTGTAATTAGGTATTGTACACCCTCAACTATGATGAAACTATTCTGTTTATCTCTCGGCTTATCTCTCTGAAATGATCCCCTGTTATGTAATATCACCATGCAAATGACCTCTGCCATTGTGGTGCAAAACAAAACACTCCAAAACACAGTACAAAATCAGTCAGAACATTAAACAAATAAAACTTATGCAGCGCGGCGTGCGCCGCGCCTGAATCTGGCTAGTAAATCAAATGAATGATCGTCTGTATGTTAAGTCTCCACATACACAAAGGACTGAATGATAGAAAGCATAATATATACCCCTTATGAGAATGGGGCCAGGAAATTCCCCAGATATCTAAAAAATGCAGCTTACTTATCGATAAAATTCTAAAACACAGTTAGTGCAGAATCATGTCCCCTTGAGTTGCTACATTCTTTTGCTGAAACTTGAGTTGCTAATGTCTAATGCTTTGCAAAACATACCAATGGCATCTTCATCAGGCCTTATTGTTGTTCCTCGATCTTGGTGTTGTACCTCCACTTTACGTCTTTTAGTACTGCATTTTTCATGGGAGGCAGCAGTCAGATCTATAGTACAATAAAAAAATCATGATTTTCCTCAACACAACATCATTCCATATTCTTGGCCCCAGTTCCATCCTCTTATCCAAGTATTAGGATCCTTCATCAAGAACTACACTCTCTCCACCCCAAAAAACAAAATCACTGCATCTGAACTATTTGATGCAGTAGTTTCCCAAATGGATTATTTTGTATACTACAAGCTATCTCCATATTGTTGTACCTGATCACTTACAATCCTATCAGTGTAATATTTGACTTCAACTATTTATCGTGAATTGTTGGTGTAAGACATT
The DNA here is from genome assembly GCA_028641055.1 of Alopecurus myosuroides. Lineage (NCBI taxonomy): Eukaryota > Viridiplantae > Streptophyta > Magnoliopsida > Poales > Poaceae > Alopecurus > Alopecurus myosuroides. Next base: position 243,404,912 of record CM054059.1, read on the forward strand.
CTGGATAGATATTAAACAGAAGAACAGAAAATGATGGCGGCTAAGCCACCCTTATTTCCACAAGAAAAAAAAACTCAAAAAGATTCTAATATGCAAACAGAGTGCCTGGTCCACCAATCCTAAGCTTCAGCAGTTCAAGAGATTATGATAAGCCACAAAATTGTCTAAAATGGCTTGCCATAGCTTCACCTTAGCATGACAATTAAACTGTCACCACAAAGTCCAGGGCCCAGCCAAACCATCCCCAAGGGATAAGTCCTCTGTTTAGTGTTTTCTTGGTTTTCAAGTCTTGTTATTTTGGTAAGTTAGGATTCTATTAGGATCTTTCCTTTCTAGTTGCCAGCTGTGTTATAAAGCTGGGCAGTCTCGTGTAATCAAGTATCGAAGGAAATAAACAGAGAAAAGAGGAGGTTTACCTCAAGGTTCATTCTATCCCTAGGGCACCACGGCGCCCAAACCCAAACCCCCTCGTCCCAGACCTCCCACCTCTCATGACTATCCCCTCCGCAATCTAGCTCGTGACAACTTGGTATCAGATTCATCTATCCTCGGATCATCCCCACCATCAACAACCATGGCTTCCCTCGCTGACATCTCCAAGCTTCTGGACAAGAAGCTCGCTGCAGCACGGAAGGAGATCGTGGATGACCTGCAGAGTACCTTCCTCCACAAGATGGAGGCGGACATTGCAGACCTCAAGGAGCAGGCAGTAGCCAACCAGGCTGCCATTGCAGATCTCAAGGATCAGGCCGCAACCAACCAGGTTGCCATTGCACGCCTGCAGAAGGGCGGCTCCGGTCTCAGCAAGGAGGATCCCGTTGCGTCAAAGCAGAGCCCCCAACCCTACCGCAGTTCCTCCTCTGGTGTAGAGGGCACAGGCGAGTGGAAACCCAAATTCCACAAGCTCGAATTCCCTATCGCTGATGGATCAGAAGATGCACTGCCATGGCTCACTCGTGTTGAGCAACTTTTTGATGGGCAGGGCACGCCGGAAAGTGGCAAGGTGTGGCTCGCATCCTATCATCTGGCCGGCCGAGCGTCACTATGGTATCGGCGTCTGAAGGTTGCTCACGGCGCACCACCCTGGGATGAATTCAGTTCATTGCTGAACCGGCGTTTCGGGCCAAAAATCCGGAACACCGAGCTGGCCGCGATCAAGAACCTGCGGCAAATCGGCTTTGTCGATGACTACGAGGAGAACTTCTTAACCCTCGTCTGCAAGTGTGAAGGACTCACAGAGGCGCACCAAGTAGAGCTGTTTGTGGCTGGTCTCCACAAGTCAATTCGCACAGACGTCAAGCTCATGTACCCGACGACGCTAGAGGATGCCATGGACCATGCCCGTGCGTACGAGGAGCGAGAGACACCAGAAGACAGTGATAGCATTCTCGTGTCTAAGGGAAACGCCGGTGGAGGTGTCAGGCCGTCTACTCCAGAACTTGTGGCTCCTCCCAAGGCTACAGCGGCTTTCCCAAACAAGCGACCACTCCTGCGGCTATCGCCAACCGAGATGGACGAGCGGCATGCCAAGGGCCTTTGCTACAACTGCGACGACAAGTATATCCCGGGCCATCGCTGCAAGCGCCTTTATGCTTGTTGGGTGGATGCTTCCGAAGAGGAGGCACCTGATCCGCTGGACACAAGCGCCGATTCCTAAGCTTCGTGGAAATCCTATCCCTCTTTCAAGCTCGAGGACGAGCTGCTTGTCGAAGGAGGGAGTGATGTCACCACAAAGTCCAGGGCCCAGCCGAACCATCCTCAAGGGATAAGTCCTCTGTTTAGTGTTTTCTTGGTTTTCAAGTCTTGTTATTTTGGTAAGTTATGATTCTATTAGGATCTTTCCTTTCTAGTTGCCAGCTGTGTTATAACGCTGGGCAGTCTTGTGTAATCAAGTATCGAAGGAAATAAACAGAGAAAAGGGGAGGTTTACCTCCAGGTTCGTTCTATCCCTAGGGCACCACGGCGCCCAAACCCAAACCCCCTCGTCCCAGACCTCCCACCTCACACGACTATCCCATCCGCAATCTAGCTCGTGACATAAACTAGCTGAACAACCAAGAATAACAACAAACTCGCATACCACAGCAGAATACACGACTTTCCATTTTCCATGTGAAATGTAATACGTACAGCAACCTAACTGAATCTGTTGTAATGATCAATTTTCTTTCTCAAATAAATGGAATGGCATAAAACATAATCAAGTGAAGCGCATGCTGCTAACATGCTAAGTTAACAAACAGTACCAACACCAATAAACCCTAGGAAGAAAAATCTGCTAGTGCGTCAAATGCTGCACTCATATACGGGAATCCACCACTAACCACATTTCAAGCAGAACATAAACATTAATTCCCAAGCATCTGTCTGACCAAGTCTATGAGGACACTCAGATAAAATTGGACCAAATCTGCTAATGACTACACTGACGCTGCACATTCAACACTAGCATCGTGGATTACAAGCTCCTGATCGCACAGTTGAAGTAAGCAAGTCCAACAATCCGGTACAAAGTGGGGAATGCAAAGTACCTGCTCTGTTCCTCATCCTCTACCTCGGCTACCACGTCTTCGTCGTCGTCATCCTCTTCGTCGTCGCTGCTGGTGAGTGATGTGGAGGGATCGTGGGGAGAGGCGGAATCGACGGCAGAGGCGAGCTCGAGCTCCGAGTCCAAGAGCGCAGCGAAGTCGTCGCTGCCGCTGGAGGAGGACGGGGACGGCGACGGGGACTCGGCTGCGAGGCTCATGGAGGACGACGCGGAGAGGGGGGGCGAACACCTCGCAGATGGACGAATCGGCAGCGGAAACAATGCCTAGGGCGAGCTAGGGTTCTGGATGAGGTCGGGAGAGCGCGACTGAGAGACGGCGGCTGGCGACGGCTCGGCAGCGAGCACACCGACGTCGGGGCAGGGACGGAAGGTTGCGAGGAGAAAGGAGAAGAGACGGCGACGGGAACAAGGCGGGCCACGAGAGGGAAGGTTGGATGAACGGTGGGAGAAGCGGGGCGGCGGCGCGACGGCAGCGCGTGCCCTCGGCAGATGTGTGAGTCGAGCCGTCGAGGAGTGGTGTTTGTCCCAAAAACCAACGCAACAAAGTTATCTATTGTTCTCAAAATGGAACAAATCTTTCTAGTACAATATTATCTTCAAATATCCATAAAAAAAATCTCTCTTCATTCCACATGGAGTAACTTTTTATACTAGTAGTACACAGATTTGGGTAGAGATTTCTTCCTTCCAAGCACCAGTGATCTCGATGATTTAAAAAATTCGAAAATCTAATTTATAAGTTTTAGAAAAGTCTAATTATTCTCAATAATGTATATCATACACGTGTAAAATTTTAATTTTAAATACTTTGTATTTTAAGCTACATAGATCTGAGTATAGTGAAAATGCACATTTTTAAATGTACATATTTTATCATTTTTGTGTAGCTAAAAATACAACGTATTTTGAATTAAAAAAATACATGTTTGTAGGATACATCATTAAGAACAACCAAACAATGATTTTTTCCATATTTAAAAAAAAAACTCTTTTTAAATTATTTAAAACACAGGGAACCATGGTGCACTAGAGTATTAAGTTACTTTCCGATAAATCTGCTACTATGTGATCTACTCCCTTCATCGTTTGAATACAACATCCTCTATTCGTAAGTATAAGATGTTTTAGCTTTTTTCTAGATTCACATGTGTCTAGATGAACGTAGACGTGTTTTTGTGTGTGTATGTACACTCATTTAATTTCGCATCTACTCAACATGTGGCATGCCTTAAACGTCTTATATTTAGTAACAGGAGGAGTGGTACAATTGTATAAATTTGTATACTAGCTTATCTCCATCCACGTCAATTAATTGTAAACATGTGTCAAACCAAATGACACTTGGTCTAGAGTCTAGATCGAGCTCATGAGGGAAGAGCATCTCCAACCATGGCCCGTAAAAATGATCCCCAATACGTTGGGCGTGTCCATGGATAGTGTCTAGCAAGCCCGAATTTTTGTGTCCTACACTTATGATCCACAAAATGGAGTACCAAATCTATACAATCCCATGCAACGATGATCGCGGATATAAATTCAAATAAGTTTGATGTGTCTCAGCACACAACCGAATGAAAATTAAAGTTGTTCAACACAACCAACAATATGTGATGATATCATGCGGAGGGGTCTTCTAGAGCCTGTTGTTCGTCAACGCCGCGTTCGGCGATCTTTATTTTCATGTGACGGAGCCACCTTGGGCTTGTCTCATCCATGATGCTAGTTGCCAACCAAGTTTGGCATAGCAAAACATCCTCGTGAGTGAAGAAGTTTGGCCCTCGCTTTAACGGCGCCATCTCCTTCTCCTTCGTAGTTTTAGACGACTCACTGATTCTAACAAAAGGGGGAGGGGGAATGTGGCATCCTCCGGATCTTGTGGAGGATCTTCCCCTTTTCAGATCAATTCGTACAAGAACTCCTATTCATTTGTGCGTATCAAGCTATACCACGGGCAAAGAGTTGATAAATATGCCTACTTGGTGCCAAATCATACCTACATGTAGTCTTGACTACGCTGAACATGTTATAGGCATGGTGGCTCTCCATGAGGCCGGACGATGCACGCGTTTGTTGGAGCGACGGAGAGTCGGCCACATCCTCCTGCGTCGGATCCACCTGGGATTTAACGTCCATCGAGTTATCCGGCGTGTCATCCACGTCGATCTCCTTTCCTCAATGGGCGCCGCGCTCGGCGTCCGCCTGGTCAACGGCGGGGGCATGGTGAAGCCGAGATGGCAAACTTCTCGCATATGTGCCTCCGCTCCTTCTCCTTCTCCTTCTCCTTCTACTCGCGGAGGTGCTGCTTGTCCTGCCGCATCTTACGGGCAAGGGTCTTCGGCTTACCGCCAACGCCCCTGATGTCTACTACACGTTACTATTCTTATAGAATATGTTGGGTCTCGAAGCGCAGAGGTTTGTAGGACAGCGGCAAATTTCCCTCAAGCGAGTAACCCAAGGTTTATCGAACTGAGGGCCCTGCAATTAAGATACAAGAAGTCTCTTATGTCCCCAATACAGCCAATACAATTGTCCGTTGTATAGGTGTACTAGTTCGGTGAAGAGATAGTGAATAAGGATGATAACGATGGTAAAGCAAGGTATTGTAAATCGGTAATAAAAATGGCTGCAAGACGAGGTTCAGAAAAGCGGTAAGCGCTAAGCGAGCGGTAGGCCACCGCTTAGTGGAATCATCGCTTAAGCGGTGCCTAGGCGCGCTTAAGCGTAATGTACGGACACACCATGAGGGGTAGCCGGTTGCATTTTTTTTAGCCCAGATAAGCTCAAATCTTCCTTCAATATTGGCCCAGTAAGGCCCATATGAAACCCTAACCTGCCCAGATAAATCAGAGCCATCTATATTTTCTAATCTTCACCATCCATCTATCTCTTTCTCACACCGCTCCCTTCCAGCAACACATCCACAGCCGCAATGGCCATGCTACATCTCCTCTTCCATGGAATATTTGCTCTATCCCTGCTTTCGCCCCCTCCTTCCATGCATCCTCCCCTCATTTCACGGTATGTTTCCCCGACCAGTCGTGTTTTCTCTCTCCCCTTTATATCTTCCTTGCTTAATCGAGCGTTTAGTCCATAAGCGAAGAGGAAGGCCATCGCTCAGCGCTTAAGCGCACCTGACCGGCCACTTTTTTGAACCAGTGCAAGAAAACAAGTAGTAAAACTAAAAGAAAACGATATAGAAATGGTGAAAACAAGTCCTAGGGATCATACTTTCATTAATGGTCACTCTCAACAACATTAACATAATGAAACATATAATACTTCCTCTAACAACATGCATAAAAGACATAGCTCAGAAACTATTCCTCGTGAATCAAATAGGATGAGAATCGTGTAGGGCTACACAAGCACACCTCAAAGTTCACGTTCCCATCAAAGAACACCCCAACCCTGTCACTTTGGGCATCCAAAGATAGTACTAATAAACACCATAACCTATCTCTTGAATAGTATCTTTCTAATCAATCTACAACACATGCACTGTCACCTTGGCACTATAGAGATTATACTAAATACAAGCATCAAGAAACCTCATGATTTCAATTCAATCCAACATAGTAAGAACAAGTTCATGGTAGGTATCCCTCTAATCCATAGTACATAGAGTCACACACGGCACACGCACTGTCACCGTGGCACCGTGGAACAAAGGCGACCCCTAAGAATTATACTAGATAAAACCAATTGAGTACATCAGATCCATTACATAATGAAGGGGAAACATCATGGATTCAACAATCATAACATAGCACAAGATCATATCATGGGGGAGAGAGAGATAACCGCATAGCTACTAGCACGATCCCTCGGCCCCGAGGAGGGACTACTCCCGCATCATCGTGGGAGGCAGCAACGTCGATGAAGAGGCCTCCGGTGACGATTCCCCCCTCCGGCAGGGTGCCGGAGCAGGGTTGCAGAAGCCCTAGATTGGACTTTCAAGGTGACGGCGCCTCTCTGTATGTTTCATGGAAAATAACTCTGTCCCTGTCGTTTTTAGGGTAAAAGGCAATTTATAGGCGAAGGGGGGACGTGAGGCGGTGGCCACAGCCCGGGAGGGGGGCACTTGACACGGCCTAAGGGGAGCCCGCGCATGGTGCCCTCCTGGTAGCGCCCTGACTCCCCTCTGGCTCCCCTTTGGACTTCGTCTTCATTCCGGGTAAAAATTGATCTCCGTGGATTTTCAACCCTTTCCGAGAATATTTCCTTAAGAACTTTTATGAAATAGAAAAACAACAGAAAATAGCAATTGACCTGGGGCATCTTGTTAATAGGTTAGTCTGTGAAAACATCCGGAAAACGATAGAAAACATGTGGAAAACAAAAGGTACTGGGTAGAAAACAAGAATGGAGCATCAAAAATTACAGATACGTTTGCAACATATCAACATCCCCAAGATTAACTCCTGCTCGTCCTCGAGTAGGTAAGTGATAACAAAATAATTTTGGAGGTGACATGAAGCCAACACAAATCTTGTTCAACGTTTATATAAAAGCACTGCAAAGCTGAGATCAAAGTACTTTAACAAAGGCATGATAAATATTATTTCAACCAATGTAAACTTAGCAACCATGTTGCACATAAAAAGAAACACAAACAAAGGAAAATTAATAATGAAACATTGAAAGTGATACGGTTGTTTCAATCATAAAGAAAAACATAATAAAGTGGTATCCAGCTAGTCCTTCGTGTGGTAGCAAAACATAAATGTCAGGACACCTTCAAAGTTTAAATGATGACTAGATACAAATAATTTGAGAGCAAGCAATATCAAGAATTATGAATCAATCAATAATAAATTTTTGGACTGTGCATATTCAGAATGACAACTATGCTCTCTTAGTTGGTGCATAAAGTAAGAAGATGAAGACTCAACATAAAAGTAAAGAAAGGCCCTTCATAGAGGGAAGCAGGGATTACTCATGTGCTAGAGCTTTTTATTTGATAAAACAGAGATATTGGAAATAATTTTGGGAGAGCTGTATGTCTATGTGAACAAATGGAAATGAAAAACTTATCATAATCCATGTCAAACAAAGTCTTTAGACTTTTGAGAGTGGTTTCCGTTGTTTTATTCGTTTGTCACGTCCCCCGCCATCATTTCACAAACCATCGCTAGCCGTGTTCACGGGTACCCACCAGCTTTCATCAAACCATGAGGAAGTTCCTTTTTGTTATTATTTGGCACCAGCTCTCTGCAAATTTAAATGAGCACAGATTCCATAATCATCGGGTGAAAGAAGGAAACAGAACTTTGCTTGACATAAACCATAATAAACTTTAAACTACTTCCTTGTGATCTAAAACAAGAACACAAAACAGATTATCATTTTGAAGGTTTAAAGGTATCACACGAGAAATTTACTTGGAGTGGCGGTTAAATACCATATATAGGTAGATATGGTGTACAAATTTGGCATACTTTGGTTTTTGGGAGTTGGATGCACGAGTAGAGCTCATACTCAGTACAGGTTTAGGCTAGCAAAAGAGTGGGAGCAACTAACTAAGAGAGCAATAACGGTCATAATCATGCATAGCGACAAAACATCATTAATCAAAACATGAAGTGATACTACAAGTCAAAACTAAATGATCATAAATGCTAGAAGTGACTTTGTTTGTAGTCATAACATGGTGTGAGCATGCGCCAAGTCAATCCATATAAAGCATTCAAAGGAGAAATACCACAAAACCATGCTTCAATATGAGAGAACAACACATGATTAATTTCAATGGCACATTAAGCACTCTCAGCTATTTGAGACTAGTCATGATACATCATAAATAACTAAGCACGCAATTAAAATAACATCTAACATTACATGCCAAGGCCTATGACACAGTCAAAACAAGCTTCCTATTACACCACTATAAGCATGAAACAATTTACTCTTCTCCAACACCAACCAACTTATTCGAAACAACTCTCGATGCAAATAAACATTACATACCAGAGAGATAATCAAATATAACTGAAGAAAACCAACAAGATCTGGAAAAAATTCGAGTGAGAAACAAGAGCTAAACGTAGTACTAGTAAAAACTGAACACTCACGGAATAAAAATAGTGAAAACTAGAGTTATCTAGGCAATGAAAACGGAGCATGTCACTCTCCAAAATAAAAGTGCTAGGATCCAACAAAAAGCTACAGCAAAGAAAACAAAACAAACTAGAAGCAAAAAATAAAATGACGCTCCAGGAATAACACATATCATGTGAAGCAATATAAATATAGTGTTTTTAAAGAAACCTGATATTTTTGTTGATGAAGAAGAGGATGCCTTAGGCATCCAGAAGCTTTGACGCTTGTACTTCTTGGAGATGTCCTGGGGTGACATGGGCATCCCCAAGCTTGAGTTGTTGTCTATCCTTCATCTCATCACATCATTCTTCTCTCCCTACACTTGAAAACTTCCTCCGCCTAAAACTTCCTCACAATCTTAATTGGCAACGTTAGAGTAATCAAAATAATAAATCCACTTGGTTCAGCTTCAACACAAGTCTCACACTTCAATTAAAACAATAGACAATGTCAAAACTTTTTTTAAAGCCCTTCCCTTCAAAATAACACCAAAATAAAGAGATTAAAACGCAAATGCAAATATTGGCAGAAATCTGTCAAAATAGAACAGTCGGTAAAGATGATTTTTTTCAAAAATCTTATGTTTCTCAAATCAAAAAAGTGAGAAACTAACAAAAGTTAGATAAAAACCTGGGTAATGTGTCTATTTTTTTCAAAGCAATCCGACATTCTGGCTGAGATATATATTTTTTTTTGGCAACATCCCAGAAATATGTTTCAGAATAGCAACTTCCCCAAATTGCACTACCTCTCAATTAGAGGTTATTTTTGGCACAAAAAAAAGTATAAGGAGCGGTTTATACAGAGATAACAAATTCCAAGACTCAAAGAAAACAAAAGAAAACAGAAGAAAACAAAGGGGAACCAAAAGAAAACAAAGTGGGTTATCTCCCACAAGCGCTTTTATTTAAAGCCTTTTAGCTAGGCATAGTGTTTTTAAAAGTGATCACATAAGAAGAAGAATTGAAGGATAATAGTAGATAGAATCAAGAAGCAAACATAAAGCACGATTAAATCTAACCCACTTCCTATGCAAAATAATGTTGTAAATAAATAACTCATTGAAGCATAAAGGAACTTGATTCTTTTTTACTCTCCAAAATAGTGGGATCATCATTAAATAAAATCACGGTCGCTCCAAACCCACTTTTGAAAATATTATCATAAGATTGAACACTCTCCAAAATTGTGGGATTATAACTACCTGAAGTCATGGAATCTCCAAACTCACTTTCATAATTGTAATCATCATAAATAGGAGGCATATTATAATCATACTCAATTTTCTCCTCCAAGATAGGTGAGGTAAGAAGTTCATTTTCAGTTATTATATCATCATCATAAGAAATAGGATAATTATAGTTGCTAGCAAAGTAATTTGAAAACATCACATTATAAATAACGAAGGTATTTTCAAACCCAACATCCCCAAGCTTAAAGCTTTTCATATCATCATTAGAAGGAACATGGGTAGAACTAATAGCATAACAATTATTGATATCATCATTTTCAGGATTGGAGCCAAAAATAGTTTCAAGATTATAGGTAGTGTCATCACTGTCCCAATCATGATCATCAAATTCAGTAGTAGGAATAAAATAATCATCTTCAATGATGCCTACAGACTTACCATCACAATAATAACCAATATATAAATCATGTATATCATCTTCAATATTAATTTTTGAATCATACTCACTAGGAATAATCATGAGAGGAGCAACATGCTTAGAGGAAGGTACCATATCCTCTCCCTTTTCCCTTCTGTTCTTCTTATTCTTCTCCTTAGCCGCCTTAGGAGAGAGTGGTGGGAAAGGAAGCTTCTCCACGTACTCTGATTTATCATTAGAAACAATAGGAGAAACTTAGGAATTTTTCTCCCTTTCGTTAGTGGCTGTCGAGGGGGTGACCTCAACAATCCCTATGGTGAGGTACCGGAGGTTTCGTAAGAGAGAAAAAGGCGCTGGTGGACTACTCGACTCGACGGGTTACTGCCCGCCGGGATTTATTTCGATGGGTGAAAAGTATCGGTTACAGGGGATGTTGTTTATAGACTGAATCTGGTGCAACTCTGAATCTAGAGTTATCTGTCCCGTTTGTTGTAACATCCCAAGTATGAAAACAACCCCTAGAATGTTTTATTTCTTGTTAATTTATGTTTTGCATCATGTCATCATAACCATTACTTTGTTTGCATTTGTTGCAATTGTTTTCCATTGGTTTTCCTTTGTTTTCTTTTGTTTTCCATTGTTTTTCAATATGAATTTCAAACCAAAAATTCAAATCTTTGTTTCATACTTGTTATGTTACAATTTTCAAATAAAAATATTCAAATCAAAGCAATTATTTGTTTCCATTAAAGTTGTAATTTCAAACTATTGATTTGTTTCTTTCAGTAATTCATTTAATACCAAAACATTATTCAAATTCAATTAAAATTCCAAAAAGCAACCATTTTGAAATTTATGAAAATTACAAAACAAACAATCATTTGTTACCATTACACTTGAAATTAAAATTGTTAAATTGTTCTTTTCATTTAATCAATTAACACCAAAAATTCACTCAAATTCAAATAAAAATACAAACAGCAACAAAATTTAAATATTTGAAAAGCAAAAGTTTGCAAATTGTTGTTGTTAGCATAAATAACCTATAACAACTTTTTCCCTAATTTTTCTAACCCTAAAAACTATGCCTTTTCCTTCCTTTTTCTTTTCAGCAAAAAAAAAGAAGAAACAAAACAAAAATAAAAAGGAAACGCAGGCCAGTGGGCAGCAGGCCCAGTCCACGGCCTGCTACCCCCCTGTCGCTTTCCCTAACCTTGGTACGGAGACACAGAGGGAGGGGGGATCCCCCACCGGCAGGGAGCTCACCTGCTCCCTCCCCCCTATAACTAACCCCCTAGGCGTGCCCTAGCTCCTCCTTTTCCCTTCCTTCTTCCCCAGCCGCCGCCAATCCTCCTCCTCCCTCTCGGAAACCATCCTCCCTCCTGCTGTTCTCCTCTGTTTTTCTTCTGCAACCACCATGGCCGGCGCATGGTCGTGGGTGTAGCGGTGGCTGTGGTCGCAGACGGGACCCCGCGGGCACGGGAACGAGCTCCCCTCGCCGTCCTTTTCCTCCTCGTGTCCAGGGAGGGACACGAGCCGCGCTCGATCGCCACCACGCTGCCTCGACGTCGCCGCCGTCAACCACTGTCAGGCACCGAGCCCTTCCTCCTTTTCCCTCACGGTGAGCGCCACCCCTGTCCCCCTTCCTCCTCTCTTCTTCTCCTCCGTTTGCACATCGCACGCCCACCGCACGCTAGACACGCACGCACGGCGCCGCCAGTTCCTGGTCGCCGCCGTTGCTGTCCCGCGGCGCGCAGGCGTTCCTCTGTAGTGCATCGGCAAGGTTCAGTTTCGTCAGGCTAGATTCACTGACGGAAACTCACCTCAAAAGGCCACGAATCGCCTGTCCATCACGGAAGCGCATCTAGTCTAGTGGTTCTGATCCAACGGTGGAGCCGTGAGGGCGCGGGTTCGATTCCCCCCTCGCGCACTTCTTTTTTCGGGAATTAACCGCGGTGGCCAGGACCCACTGGTCATTGACCGTGGAGGCCAGCACAGCTGCCACCCGCGCCACGCCATCGCCTGCGTGGCAGTGGCCCGCACGGCAGCCACTGTGGGTACACAAGCCCACGGTGCAAAAAGTCCCTGTACTTTAATAAAATTGCAGAAAATGCTAAAACCTTGTAAAATGCATAACTTCCAAATGGTAAATCCAAATGCAACAATTTTAATATGTTTTCCACTCCAATTTTCATGCTCTACATGTCTAACACAATTGTTTCACATTTTGGACAAATAAAATTCAATATAATTTTGGCACTTTAATTAATTCTTTCAATTTTGTGAAAATCATAACTAATTCATTTTAAATTCCAATTTCAACAAATAAAAATATGTGTTCCACTCAAAATGAACCCACCTTTCTGAATATCAACTTTGTTTTCTGTTTTGCAACATTTAAATTGGATATTTGCTTCACCTCTTAATTAATGCATTTAAATTGGTACTATGATTAACTAAATCATTTAAAATTGTTTTCCAACATATAAATATGTTTTCCATGCAAAATTGAACCACCTTTCCAAATATAAACTTTGTTTCATGTTTTGAATAATTAAAATTGGTTAAATAATTTAAACCTTGTTTAAATCATTTAATATTGCTAAATTCATAACTTGGTCAAATTAAATTCTTTTTGAACATATAAAATATGTTTTCAAACCAGAAAAACATAATATTTTCAAATATGAATTTTATTTAATGATTTGAACAAATAAAATTCAAATAATATTAATACTTGTTTTAAATCCATTTAAATCTTGTTTAAACTTGTTTAATTCATAAGTAATTCATTTTAAATCCTTTTCAACAAATGAGACATGTATTCCACCCAAAATTTTGTGTTCTTACCAAATATGAATTTTGTTATTATTTTTGAACAATTAAAATTGGTGAAAACAACAAATGCTTGTGTAACACCTTTAAGAAGCAAATTTTCACAACTTAATAAATAAAATTCCAAACTTGGTAAACTTTATTTCAAATTGGATCTATTGTTGTTTCCTTTTTGTTTTCCTCATCCATGCATCATGCTAATCCACTTACACATGATGATTAGTTGTAGCTCATTTAATCCAACCTTAATTCATGGGCTTTCCATATGCAATCCAAATTGCATATGGGTCCATTTAAATATTGTTACCATGTCAACTAGCTTATTTTGATGCATCAGTTAAGTTGTCATGCATCATCCCATGATTGTGCATTATGCCATGTTATTGATTGTTTGTCTCTCTGCGTTGTTTGTTTGCTTCTTCTCGAATAGACGACGACGTTGAGACAGACGAGGTTTACGACACTACTTATGAGGAGTTAGCTCAGTACCAGGCTGCTGAGTTTGCAGGCAAGTATTCACTCACATGAACCATTGTGTTCCTTTCCACATTGGATACCGATACTTTCCGTTGTCTATCCTGCTAGCCTTAAGATTCGTTGCTTGTGTTTGATCCTATCACATGTTATCCTTTACCCCTGATATAGCCTCACCTCCACACCTATAACCCCATTGCGTGTTGCCTGTGTCTTACTAGCATGCTTAGGGTTGTTTATGCTCGAGTCTGCTGTCCGTTATTTCTGTTACCATATTTATTATGTTCTGGGGCTCGATGTTAAACAACAACCTGTTAATGTTTGAGGTAATGCTAATTTGATGATAAGGCACCGGCAGGAGGCCCGGCGTGGTTTTGAGGCCTGCTAGTGTCGACCCTAATTAGGAAAAGGGTCTTGTCTACTGATCCATGATGAGCGCACTAACCGCATGTGGGAAGCGTGTATGGGCGCCCCCCTCAATTTGATTCGATTCGCATCTCGTCCAAATCGCCTCATTTAGTTCGGGTTTTCCATTTGCCGCACGCATATGCAGGTACGAACCCGAGGCCAGGGTGGAAACTTTTGTAGTCGGCATTTAGGGAGACACGTTCTTAGAGTGCTATGAGGGTCCCCTTTTCTTCGTGGGGCTTGATTAGCCGTGCGCTCAATTGCACGGGGTTCTTTGGGCTTGATGCGAAGAAGAGTTGAGTTGTGTTGAGTGCCCCGCTTGGTGGAAGGGCCATTCCATCTGGCGGGTTATTCTTACGTGTACGGCCAAATTGGTGCATCCCTGCAGGGTTAAATCTTCTCGAGAAGCCGTGTTTTCCGCGGTTATGGATGACTTGGTGAAAGTACTGGCTAACAAGTACTCAGAACAACTTACACCTAACTAATGATAACTTGACTAGTAATAGTCTTAATGACACAATAACTTGAACCATCATTAATCCAACTGTGTGAGTTATCCTCGGATTGCTTCTTTGGATAAGGGGCGAGATCCAGGATGGGTTTGTTTGAGGTTAGTTATAGTTGGTTACGATACGCTATCTTATCCCTTTCTGTTAGCCGGAAGTTGTAGCATGTCTCTGTAGTTGGTCAGAGCAGCCTGCTGCCGCACTTTTGGATCACCTATTCTTCCGTTGATCCAAAGCATCTGTACTTGGTGTTGCCGGGTACACTATGGTATCTTGTGAGTCTTGCTTGCCAGTACGTTTATGTACTGACCCCTTTGGGGCTGTGGTTTCCGCAGACTACGTTTCCGAGGATCCCCATGGTGGCTACTACGTGGAGTATGACGAGGCTGCTGACGAGTAGATAGCGGACCCGGGCAGGATCCGAGACATCGTGGATGGGCTCCGTCTTTTCGTTTCCGACCTCTTAGGCCTATTTGGATCTTGTCTGTACTCAGACACTTTGGATGCTTCCGTTGTGTTGTAATGATGAATTGTTGGTACATGTGTCCTCTGGATGATTGTATTTGCTATCTCTGCTCTAGTGAGAGCTATTTTCAACTTATTTCAATCTTTTGTGTCTTAGAGATATGTTGTGATATCAGTTGTTCAAAAGCCGTTGACGTACCATGTGTGTATGTTATGAAGTACGTCAATGGAAGTGTCTGGATTTCTATGGGATGGTTTACGCAGAGGATGGATAGTAGAGAATGGTTGTCACACGTTTACGTGTTGGCCTGCTCACATTGAGATGCGGGTGCTGGTATGCCCCGTAAGCCATTTATCTACTGTTTAGCGGGCTGTGAGTATCCTCTAGAAGTCCGGGTGCGACAAATGGTATCAGAGCCTGTCTGCCTGTAGGATCCCTTTTACTGGTCGCAGTTGAGTCTAGAAACTATTTTGTAGCTATATAGGAAAAATGAAACGTGAGAGTAGGAATTATGTTCTTTTATTTCTTTCCCCACCCACCCTCCCTTTTTCTGGTAAGGAAGTGCAACGTTGTTTTCTCTCCTCACCTAAACTTTCAAGTTAGGGTTTCACGTATCCTGGTTTCTCTAGGATAGTTATATCTACTAGACCATAGGAATGGAGGTGGTTGTGACATGATTTATCATGTTGCCTACTCATGATTGAGAACGGAGGCGTGTAAGCCCCGGAAGCAGATCCTCTATTCCTTAAGCAGTAGATATTTATCCTTTAGAAGCCCGGATGGGTTTTCCGTAGTACCTCAGGAGTGTTTGGTCTCGTGTTTCCCCAATGTTGCTTCGATATCATGTTCTTCTCAACATCCTTTTCGTCCGTTGAAACCTTGTTGTTGCTTGCCACTTCAGTTCTTCTACCGGCGTCTAATCAAAAAACTTCCCCAATCATCTGCAGATGGATCTCAGGTTCTACCCGCAGGTGGTTCGTATGACTCGTTGCGAGAGCACTGCCGGTTATCCGGAGATGCTGAGAGACATGGTCACTTTTCTGGGGTTCCGTTGGGCACCAGAGTACCAGGTCTACGAGCAGCAGCGAGAGTTTGACCAGACCTACTACCAGGCTATCGTCTACATTCTGTCAGATGATGGCATGAGCGTAGTCCACCGCTACGAGGCAGTAGGTTCCACAGTGGATATGGCTGTGCAGCAGGCAGCTTATGTGAGTCTCACCGTCCTTCGTGCTGACTACTGGGGATTTGACGATTCTATCTATCGCCACATCCCCCGTGGTTACATCACTTCGGAGGGAGCTCACTTCACTCTCTACGACAACTTGGATGTCTACGAGCATGATAACTCCAGGCTGCACACCACCGCTCAGTTTGTGAGGCACAGTGACGCAGTTGCCAGCACACTATCTCAGGAGTTGGCTTCAGTCAGAGAGCAGCTCTACCTTGCTTTGACTCGTCTGGCGACTTACACCACAGACTTTGTTGGAGACGAGCGATTTGCACGTTTCGACCAGCCAGTTGGACGTCGTCTGCCAGATGCTGGAGGTTACGAGCCGATCAGAGGTCCACTCCTTAACCTCGGTGCTGGTTACACTGGGATTCCCCGCTTTGGAGCACAGGGAGTCGACGCTATGTACTTCACCACACCTAGAGTCGCTCTCAGACCACGTCAGATCTATGTGGATCGTCGTTCTACCTACTTTCGTGGGCGTGCTCCTCACCGTACCTCTCGCCGTACTCCTAGTCGCCGTCCTGCGTGATGAGCATGGGAGTACCGATGTATCCATTCTTAGCTATGTTTAGTTATCCTTTAGCATTCGAACCATTTATGGTGTGTTGGATATTCTGATGTATTTGAACATGTGATGATGTACCTGTTGGTTATCTATTCATGCGTCGAAATAATCTCTCTTTCGGTTTCCAAGTTTATCCTTTTCTATTGTTGTGCTAAAATGCATTTCCATTCAGGATGCCGCCAACAAGGAACAACCCGCCTAAGCCACCGCCAATCACGGACCTGTTGACTCAGATGACCCAAGTCATGGCACAGATGGCCCAGTTTCAGACTAATCAGCACAACAACCAGACGGCTCCACGGGTCAGCATCAAGGAGTTCCTCAGTCTGGGTCCGAGAGCTTTCGTGGCCACACGCGAGCCTCTGGACGCTGATGACTGGATCCGTGAGATAGCTGAGGCTCTGGAGATTTCTCACGTTGCTGAGGAAGACAAGGTCAAGTATGCCTCCTATCTGCTGAAGGGTCAGGCAGCTACTTGGTGGGAAAACTACCAGGCCATGAGAGTTGGCTTTCCAATCACGTGGAATTGTTTCAAGGAAGCCTTCCTGAAGCACCACATTCCAGATGGTCTCATGGAAAGGATGCGTGAAGAGTTTTTCTCACTCAAGCAGGGCAAGTTGGACGTCATCGGCTATCAGAGTGAGTTCAATCGCCTCACTCGTTACGCTGGTGATGAGGTGTCCACTGAGGCTAAGAAGATGGCAAGGTTCCGTAGAGGCTTTAACCCGGAACTCAAGTACGCCCTCACCAATATCAAGGCCAACAACTTCGAGGAGCTCGTTAACACCGCGCTCAATGAAGAAAATGGGCGCAAGGCGTTCGAGGAGTCTCGCAAGCACTCGCGTGAGGGTGGTTCCTCCTCCAACATGACCACCCCTCCGCAGAAGCGCCGCATCTGGGTACCAAATGGTGCTGTCACTCGGGCTCCATACGCCCAAGCTTCTCCAGGCTTCGCTCCCCGCCCACCCAACCCTGCTCAGATGCATGATCAGAGGGCTTCGATGGGGAAGCCAAGGCCAGGACCTCCTCGTGTCGTCACTTGCTACAAGTGCAAGCAGACGGGGCACTACGCTGACAAGTGCACGCAGAGGCAGCTACCTCCACCACCACCTCGTCCCAACACAAACCAGGCAATGGTGCGTGCTCCCCCGCCTAAAGCCTTCAACTCCAACAACAGGCATGTCGGGAGGACCGCAAGGGTGAATCATGTCAAGATCGACAGAGCTGAGGAAGCTCCTGACGTCGTTCTCGGTACATTTCCCGTAAACTCTATTCCAGCTAAAGTGTTGTTTGATACCGGAGCATCACATTCCTTCGTGTCAAAGATCTTTGCGACAGCAATTAAACTACCTTTTGTTGGTTTGGGTTCCCCGCTAGTAGTAAACTCCCCTGGAGCAACTATGCAAACATCCAAGATCAGTCACAAAAATCAAATTCTAATTGGAGGCCACATATTCCTTGCTTCTCTCATACTGCTTGGCAATTCTGACATTGATGTCATTCTTGGTATGGATTGGCTGAAAGCTAATAAAGCAAGGATTGACTGTGCTCAAAAGTCGATAACTCTGTTCCACCCTTCTGGCCAGATAGTCTATTCTCCAAATGAATCAAGTTCCTTTCAGCTATGCAACCTCGATGCAAAACCTCTACCTTCACTTGAAAATGTTCCGGTGGTTTGCGAATTTCCTGACGTCTTTCCAGAAGAGTTGCCAGGGATGCCTCCGGACAGAGCTGTTGAGTTCGTGATCGAGCTTGAGCCAGGTACTGCTCCAATCTCTAAGCATCCCTACAAGATAGGAACTCCCGAGCTGAAGTTGTTGAAGGAACAAATTGATATGTACATGGAAAAAGGTTACATTCAACCTAGTTCCTCGGCTTGGGGTTGCCCAACTCTGTTCGTTGCGAAGAAGGATCACACAAAGAGACTCGTTGTTGACTATCGTCCTCTTAACGAGAAAACCATCAAAAACAAGTATCCAATTCCTTGTATCGATGATCTTTTTGATCAACTTGCTGGAGCCTTAATATTCTCCAAGTTGGACTTGAGAATGGGTTACCATCAAATAAAGATCAGAAAAGAGGATATTCCAAAGACAGCCTTCACCACTCGCTACGGACTATATGAATTCACCGTCATGTCCTTTGGTCTCACCAATGCACCGGCGACATTCTCTCGACTCATGAATTCTGTCTTCCATGAATACCTCGACAAGTTCGTTGTGGTATATCTTGATGACATTCTTGTCTACTCAAAATCCGAGGAAGGGCATGAAGAACACCTACGTCTCACTCTCATGAAACTTCGCGAGCATCGTCTATATGCCAAATTCTCCAAATGTGAGTTCTGGATTCCAGAAGTTGCTTACCTTGGTCATGTCATCTCCGCCAAGGGCATAGCCATTGATCCAGAAAAGGTTCAAGCAATTGTTGATTGGAAACCTCCGAAGACGGTGAAGCAAGTAAGAAGTTTTCTTGGTTTGGCTAGCTATTGTCGTCGTTTCGTCCAAAACTTCTCCAAGATTGCTAAACCTCTCACAGATCTCACAAAGAAGGACAAGAAGTTCGTTTGGTCTCCACAATGTGATGAGAGTTTCAATCTCCTGAAGACTAAACTCACTTCTACACCAGTTCTGGTTGGCCCAGATCCTACCAAACCTTTCCAGATATTCTGTGATGCTTCTCTCCAAGGTCTAGGTGCAGTTCTTATGCAAGAACGTCAAGTTGTGGCTTATGCTTCACGTCAGTTGAACGCACATGAGATCAATTATCCCACTCATGACCTTGAACTTGCAGCAGTTGTGTTTGCCCTCAAGAAATGGAGACAATACTTGTTGGGTAATCGCACTGAAATCTTTTCCGATCATAAGAGTCTGAAGTATATCTTCACTCAACCAGATCTAAACCTCAGGCAAAGGAGATGGATTGAAAAGATCAAAGACTTTGATCTTACCATTTCTTACACTCCAGGCAAGGCTAATGTTATGGCCGATGCTCTCAGTCGCAAGTCGTATTGCAATAATCTCATGATCATGGAAAGCCAACCTCTTCTTCATGAAGAATTCCAGAAGCTGAACCTTGGTCTTGTTCCTCAAGGCTATCTTGCAAACTTGACAGCCAGTCCAACTCTCGAGGACAAGATTCGTTCTGAACAACTTCGTGATGCTGAAATCAAGAAGATAGTAGAACACATCAAAGAAGGCAAGTAGAAATTCAAGTCCTTCTCAATTGATGACAAGGGAACTGTGTTCTTCGAAGGACGCATTGCAGTTCCTCAAGTTCAAAGTCTCAAAGATGTCATTCTCAAGGAGGCTCATGAACCTCCTCTCTCCTTACACCCTGGAAGTAAAAAGATGTACCAGGATCTCAAGACACTGTATTGGTGGTCTGGCATGAAACGTGAAATTGCTCAATACGTTTCTGAATGCGACGTTTGTCAACGTGTTAAGGCAGTTCATCAGAAAACAGCCGGTCTTCTCCAACCTCTAAAAATCCCTGAGTGGAAGTGGGACATGATTGAAATGGACTTCGTCACTGGTTTTCCAAAGTCCAAGAAGGGCAACGATGCAATCTTCGTTGTCATTGATCGTCTCACTAAAGTAGCTCACTTCTTTGCTATCAAAGAAACAATCTCAGCTAGCCAGTTAGCAGAGCTCTACACCGCAAAGATTGTTCCTCTTCATGGTGTTCCATTGGAAATAAGCTCAGACCGTGGAAGCATATTCACTTCTCATTTATGGAAAAGCTTTCAAGAAGCTTTGGGCACCAAACTTCTGTTCAGCACAGCTTATCACCGTCAGTCTCAAGGGCAAGTCGAAAGAGTCAATCAGATTCTCGAGGATATGCTCAGAGCATGTGGTATATCCTTTGGCATGAAATGGGAGGAATGTCTTCCATATGCTGAATTCTCCTACAACAACAGCTTCCAGGCAAGCCTAGGCATGGCACCATTTGAGGCTCTCTATGGCCGCAGATGCAGGAGTCCAATCAATTGGTCTGGAGCTGGTGAACGTTCACTCTTAGGCCCTGACATTGTTAAGGAGGCCGAAGAGAAAGTTCGCATCATTCGTGACAATCTCAGGATTGCTTAGTCTCGTCAGAAAAGCTACTATGACAGCAAGCACAGGGACATGGTTTATGCACCTCGTGACAAAGCATATCTCCGTGTAACTCCCCTCAGAGGCACTCATCGTTTTGGTGTCAAAGGAAAGCTTGCACCGAGATACATTGGTCCTTTCAACATTCTCTCAAGGCGTGCGGAAAATGCCTATCGTCTTGAACTTCCAGAAAAGCTATCCAAGGTGCACGATGTGTTTCACGTGTCACAGCTCAAGAGGTGTTTCAAAGATCCAGATCGTGCAGTTGATCATGATTCCATCGAACTGCAAGAAGATCTCTCTTATGAGGAGCACCCTATTTGAATTCTCGATGAGACCGAGCGTAAGACTCGCAACAAGAGCACCAAGTTCTTGAAAGTGCAGTGGTCTCATCATTTCGATAAAGAGGCAACGTGGGAGACCGAAGAGGATCTTTGCAAGAAGTATCCGGACCTTTTCTCTTCTCAATAGGAATCTCGGGGCGCGATTCCTTCAAAGGGGGGCGTTTTGTAACATCCCAAGTATGAAAACAACCCCTAGAATGTTTTATTTCTTGTTAATTTATGTTTTGCATCATGTCATCATAACCATTACTTTGTTTGCATTTGTTGCAATTGTTTTCCATTGGTTTTCCTTTGTTTTCTTTTGTTTTCCATTGTTTTTCAATATGAATTTCAAACCAAAAATTCAAATCTTTGTTTCATACTTGTTATGTTACAATTTTCAAATAAAAATATTCAAATCAAAGCAATTATTTGTTTCCATTAAAGTTGTAGTTTCAAACTATTGATTTGTTTCTTTCAATAATTCATTTAATACCAAAACATTATTCAAATTCAATTAAAATTCCAAACAGCAACCATTTTGAAATTTATGAAAATTACAAAACAAATCAATCATTTGTTACCATTACACTTGAAATTAAAACTGTTAAATTGTTCTTTTCATTTAATCAATTAACACCAAAAAATTCACTCAAATTCAAATAAAAATACAAACAACAACAAAATTTAAATATTTGAAAAGAAAAAGTTTGCAAATTGTTGCTGTTATCATAAATAACCTATAACAATTTTTTTCCTAATTTTTCTAACCCTAAAAACTATGCCTTTTCCTTCCTTTTTCTTTTCAGCAAAAAAAAAAAGAAACAAAACAAAAATAAAAAGGAAACGCAGGCCAGTGGGCAGCAGGCCCAGCCCACGGCCTGCTACCCCCCTGTCGCTTTCCCTAACCTTGGTACGGAGACACAGAGGGAGGGGGGCTCCCCCACCGGCAGGGAGCTCACCTGCTCCCTCCTCCCTATAACTAACCCCCTAGGTGTGCCCTAGCTCCTCCTTTTCCCTTCCTTCTTCCCCAGCCGCCGCCAATCCTCCTCCCCCCTCTTGGAAACCATCCTCCCTCCTGCTGTTC
The DNA here is from genome assembly GCA_028641055.1 of Alopecurus myosuroides. NCBI lineage: Eukaryota > Viridiplantae > Streptophyta > Magnoliopsida > Poales > Poaceae > Alopecurus > Alopecurus myosuroides. Next base: position 243,427,161 of record CM054059.1, read on the forward strand.
TCCTCTGTTTTTCTTCTGCAACCACCATGGACGGCGCATGGTCGTGGGTGTAGCGGTGGCTGTGGTCGCAGACGGTACCCCGCGGGCACGGGAATGAGCTCCCCTCGCCGTCCTTTTCCTCCTCGTGTCCAGGGAGGGACACGAGCCGCGCTCGATCGCCACCACGCTGCCTCGACGTCGCCGCCGTCAACCACTATCAGGCACCGAGCCCTTCCTCTTTTTCCCTCACGGTGAGCGCCACCCCTGTCCCCCTTCCTCCTCTCTTCTTCTCCTCCGTTTGCACATCGCACGCCCGCCGCACGCTAGACACGCACGCACGGCGCCGCCAGTTCCTGGTCGCCGCCGTTGCTGTCCCGCCGCGCGCAGGCGTTCCTCTGTAGTGCATCGGTAAGGTTCAGTTTCGTCAGGCTAGATTCACTGACGGAAACACAACTCAAAAGGCCACGAACCCCCTGTCCATCACGGAAGCGCATCTAGTCCAGTGGTTCTGATCCAACGGTGGAGCCGTGAGGGCGCGGGTTCGATTCCCCCCTCGCGCACTTCTTTTTTCGGGAATTAACCGCGGTGGCCAGGACCCACTGGTCATTGACCGTGGAGGCCAGCACAGCTGCCACCCGCGCCACGCCAGCGCCTGCGTGGCAGTGGCCCGCACGGCAGCCACTGTGGGTACACAAGCCCACGGTGCAAAAAGTCCCTGTACTTTAATAAAATTGCAGAAAATGCTAAAACCTTGTAAAATGCATAACTTCCAAATGGTAAATCCAAATGCAACAATTTTAAAATGTTTTCCACTCCAATTTTCATGCTCTACATGTCTAACACAATTGTTTCACATTTTGGACAAATAAAATTCAATATAATTTTGGCACTTTAATTAATTCTTTCAATTTTGTGAAAATCATAACTAATTCATTTTAAATTCCAATTTCAACAAATAAAAATATGTGTTCCACTCAAAATGAACCCACCTTTCTGAATATCAACTTTGTTTTCTGTTTTGCAACATTTAAATTGGATATTTGTTTCACCTCTTAATTAATGCATTTAAATTGGTACTATGATTAACTAAATCATTTAAAATTGTTTTCCAACATATAAAATATGTTTTCCATGCAAAATTGAACCACCTTTCCAAATATAAACTTTGTTTCATGTTTTGAATAATTAAAATTGGTTAAATAATTTAAACCTTGTTTAAATCATTTAATATTGCTAAATTCATAACTTGGTCAAATTAAATTCTTTTTGAACATATAAAATATGTTTTCAAACCAGAAAAACATAATCTTTACAAATATGAATTTTATTTAATGCTTTGAACAAATAAAATTCAAATAATATTAATACTTGTTTTAAATCCATTTAAACCTTGTTTAAACTTGTTTAATTCATAAGTAATTCATTTTAAATCCTTTTCAACAAATGAGACATGTATTCGACCCAAAATTTTGTGTTCTTACCAAATATGAATTTTGTTATTATTTTTGAACAATTAAAATTGGTGAAAACAACAAATGCCTGTGTAACACCTTTAAGAAGCAAATTTTCACAACTTAATAAATAAAATTCCAAACTTGGTAAACTTTATTTCAAATTGGATCTATTGTTGTTTCCTTTTTGTTTTCCTCATCCATGCATCATGCTAATCCACTTACACATGATGATTAGTTGTAGCTCATTTAATCCAACCTTAATTCATGGGCTTTCCATATGCAATCCAAATTGCATATGGGTCCATTTAAATATTGTTACCATGTCAACTAGCTTATTTTGATGCATCAGTTAAGTTGTCATGCATCATCCCATGATTGTGCATTATGACATGTTATTGATTGTTTGTCTCTCTGTGTTGTTTGTTTGCTTCTTCTCGAATAGACGACGACGTTGAGACAGACGAGGTTTACGACACTACTTATGAGGAGTTAGCTCAGTACCAGGCTGCTGAGTTTGCAGGCAAGTATTCACTCACATGAACCATTATGTTCCTTTCCACATTGGATACCGATACTTTACGTTGTCTATCCTGCTAGCCTTAAGATTCGTTGCTTGTGTTCGATCCTATCACATGTTATCCTTTACCCCTGATATAGCCTCACCTCCACACCTATAACCCCATTGCTTGTTGCCTGTGTCTTACTAGCATGCTTAGGGTTGTTTATGCTCGAGTCTGCTGTCCGTTATTTCTGTTACCATATTTATTATGTTCTGGGGCTCGATGTTAAACAACAGCCTGTTAATGTTTGAGGTAATGCTAATTTGATGATAAGGCACCGGCAGGAGGCCCGGCGTGGTTTTGTGGCCTGCTAGTGTCGACCCTAATTAGGAAAAGGGTCTTGTCTACTGATCCATGATGAGCGCACTAACCGCATGTGGGAAGCGTGTATGGGCGCCCCCTCAATTTGATTCGATTCGCATCTCGTCCAAATCGCCTCATTTAGTTCGGGTTTTCCATTTGCCGCACGCATATGCAGGTACGAACCCGAGGCCAGGGTGGAAACTTTTGTAGTCGGCATTTAGGGAGACACGTTCTTAGAGTGCTACGAGGGTCCCCTTTTCTTCGTGGGGCTTGATTAGCCGTGCACTCAATTGCACGGGGTTCTTTGGGCTTGATGCGAAGAAGAGTTGAGTTGTGTTGAGTGCCCCGCTTGGTGGAAGGGCCATTCCATCTGGCGGGTTATTCTTACATGTATGGCCAAATTGGTGCATCCCTGCAGGGTTAAATCTTCTCGAGAAGCCGTGTTTTCCGCGGTTATGGATGACTTGGTGAAAGTACTGGCTAACAAGTACTCAGAACAACTTACACCTAACTAATGATAACTTGACTAGTAATAGTCTTAATGACACAATAACTTGAACCATCATTAATCCAACTGTGTGAGTTATCCTCGGATTGCTTCTTTGGATAAGGGGCGAGATCCAGGATGGGTTTGTTTGAGGTTAGTTATAGTTGGTTACGATACGCTATCTTATCCCTTTCTGTTAGCCGGAAGTTGTAGCATGTCTCTGTAGTTGGTCAGAGCAGCCTGCTGCCGCACTTTTGGATCACCTATTCTTCCGTTGACCCAAAGCATCTATACTTGGTGTTGCCGGGTACACTATGGTATCTTGTGAGTCTTGCTTGCCAGTACGTTTATGTACTGACCCCTTTGGGGCTGTGGTTTCCGCAGACTACGTTTCCGAGGATCCCCATGGTGGCTACTACGTGGAGTATGACGAGGCTGCTGACGAGTAGATAGCGGACCCGGGCAGGATCCGAGACATCGTGGATGGGCTCCGTCTTTTCGTTTCCGGCCTCTTAGGCCTATTTGGATCTTGTCTGTACTCAGACACTTTGGATGCTTCCGCTGTGTTGTAATGATGAATTGTTGGGACATGTGTCCTCTAGATGATTGTATTTGCTATCTCTGCTCTAGTGAGAGCTATTTGCAACTTATTTCAATCTTTTGTGTCTTAGAGATATGTTGTGATATCAGTTGTTCAAAAGCCGTTGACGTACCATGTGTGTATGTTATGAAGTACGTCAATGGAAGTGTCTGGATTTCTATGGGATGGTTTACGCAGACGATGGATAGTAGAGAATGGTTGTCACACTTTTACGTGTTGGCCTGCTCACATTGAGATGCGGGTGCCGGTATGCCCCGTAAGCCATTTATCTACTGTTTAGCAGGCTGTGAGTATCCTCTAGAAGTCCGGGTGCGACATTTGTGAACCCCTCCCGTGCTTTATACAGGTAGCAAGGTCTCAGGGGTCGTACATGAGGTGGACTCGACTTTGAGTCGGTTGTAAATCTTTCCTATTCTTGCTGCTTAAGTCTTTCCTTCCGCTTCGTACATGTCTCCTCCATGGGCCTTCGTGTAGTTACTCGTGGAGCCTGCTAGGGCACCCTTAATGGGCCGCACCGGGTACCCTTATAGTGGATGGTCTTTCGGGCACCCCCACGTCAGTATCCCCCTAGTGCATGATGGATTCAAAGACTCGATCTAGGGACTCAAACCTTCAAAATAGATTATTTCGAGTGATTTTCCTGTAAATAGTTCTTTTGGAGGATATGGCAAAACAGGTTCGATCTACTCGACTGGTCGAGGTCAATTAATATCACTCAGGAGAATACACTGTTATCCTACTCAGGGTTCGAGTCCTCAGGATCGATCCTAAAAAACCTGGGGTAATTCGACTCATGCTGCTAAAGTCTTACCAAGTCGAATTCCAGTTGTCAGTCGTTTTACCCAATGCGTCCGTCGGGATTTTCATCACATTTGTTGGCATGGGAAAAAAATACCAGGTAGTGCAATAGTGGTGCATCTCCCAAGCCGTTGGAACTGATCCGCATGTCTTATCTTCCAAGCATGTCTTATCACCCAGCATGATATCTTTTATGGAGAGACACCACTAGTGAAACTACAAACCCCGGTCCATTTTCCACACTGTTAAACAAACCACAACAATTTCCTGCTTTCTTTACTTTCTGCAAGCATACACTGTTTTTCCACGTCTAATCTTTGTTTTTAGCAAGACCGGTGAGATTGACAACCTCACTGTACCGTTGGGGCAAAGTATTTTGGTTGTGTTGTGTGCAGGTTCCACGTTGTTGCTGACACCGGTGAAGCGCCAGCACCACCGTAAGTGGCATCAACCTTCTGAATATTCTCTTTCTCCTACTGGATTGATAACCCTGGTTCTTGACTAAGCGGAAAACTTCCTACCGTTGTGCTCTTCACACCCTCCTCTTGGGGTATCCCAACGAGTGCAAGATCTGCACCATCAAGGAATTTTTGTGGCGTCGTTGCTGGGGAAAAGGAAGTATTCTGGCAAGGGGAGTCTCTCACTCTCAATCTCTTTATTTTTTTTTTATTTTTGTCTTTTTTTTATTTCTCTATATCAAAAACACAAAAAAATTAGTTTATTTCTCTATATTGAAAACACAAAAAAATTAGTTTACTTCATAGTTGTTATTTATTTGCTTGATTTTATTCTACTAAAATGAGTTCCTCTCAGAATACCAAGTTGTGTGACTTCACTAGCACAAAAAACAATGATTTTATTTGCACACCTATTGCTCCACCTGCTCCTACTGCTGCTTTCTATGAGATTAAGCCTGCTTTATTAAATCTTGTGATGAAAGAACAATTTTCTGGTATTTGTACTGATGATGCTGCTGCTCACATTAATAATTTTGTTGAACTATGTGAGATGCAAAAATATAAAGATGTGGATGGATTTATTATTAAACTAAAATTATTTCCTTTTCTTTGAGAGGAAGAGCTAAAGAGTGGTTGCTATCTTTGCCTAGAAATAGTATTGATTCATGGACTAAGTGTAAAGATGCTTTCATTGGAAAATATTATCCTCCTGCTAAGATTATATCCCTGAAAAGTGACATAATGAATTTTAAACAATTTGATAATGAACATGTTGCTAAAGCTTGGGAAAGAATGAAAACTATGGTGAAGAATTGTCCCACTCATGGACTGACTACTTGGATGATTATACAAACCTTTTATGCATTACTGAATTTCTCCTCAAGGAACCTATTGGATTCAGCTGCTGGAGGGACCTTTATGTCCATCACTTTGGGAAATGCAACAAAGCTTCTTGATGATATGATGATAAATTATTCAGAGTGGCACACCGAGAGAGATCCACAAGGTAAGAAGGTAAATTCTGTTGAGGAAACCTCCTCTTTAAGTGAAAGGATTGATGCTATTATGTCTATGCTTGTTAATGGTAAAGCTCAAGTTGATCCGAATAATGTTCCTTTAGCCTCTTTGGTTGCTCAAGAAGAGCATGTTGATGTGAACTTTATTAGAAATAATAATTTTAACAACAATGCTTATAGAAATAATTTTGGTGGAAACAATTATAAGCCCTATACTCCTAATAATGGTTATGATAATTCTTATGGCAACTCCTACAATAGTAATAAAATCTCTAGCTCTGATCTTGAAAACATGCTTAAAGAATTTATTAGCACACAAACTGCTTTTAATAAATCTGTTGAGGAAAAGCTTGGTAAAATAGATGTTCTTGCCTCTAAAGTAGATAGCCTTGTTATTGATGTTGATTTTCTAAAACTGAAGGTTTTGCCACGAGATGTTAAACAAAATAAAACTTTGAATGTCATCCAAGTTCAAATAGACAATAATGTTAGGTTGATGGCTGAATTACGTGCTAGGTGGGAAATAGAAGATGAACTGGATGAAAAGAATAATATTGCTAAAGTTTGCACTATCACAACAACTAGTAAAACTGAAGTTCCAAGTGCTAGTAATCTCCTACTATCGATGGTAAAGTAGTTGGTGTTAATAAAGTCCCTACTCCTTTGGTGAAACGTGCTAAATTGCCTAAAACTGCTGAAACTACCTCTGATAAAAGTGCTGAAATTTTTAGAAGTGTGGGAGATAATGGTTCCATTACTTTTGATGATAATAATATTGATTTTGATGATTGCAATATCTCTGAAGTTATTGTGTTTCTACAAAGCTTGCTAGAAGTCCCAATGCTAGTGCCATGAATATGGCATTTACTAAACATATTACCAATGCTCTCATGAAAGTTAGGGAAGAAAAGTTGAAATTGGAGACATCTATCCCTAGAAAATTAGACGATGGTTGGGAGCCTATCATTAGTATAAAAGTAAATGATTTTTATTGCAATGCTTTGTGTGATCTTGGTGCTAATATCTCTGTTATTCCTCAAAAGCTTTATGATATGCTTGATTTTCCACCGTTAGAACACTGTTATTTGGATGTTCATCTTGCTGATAATGCTAAGAAGAAACCTCTTGGTAGAATTGATGATGTTATTGTTATGGTTAATAATAACCTTGCCCCTGTTGATTTTGTTGTTATGAACATTGAATGCAATGCTTCTTGTCCTATTGTTTTGGGAACACCTTTTCTTAGAACTGTTGGTGCTATTATTGGTATGAAAGAGGGGAGTATTAAATATCAACTTCCCCTCAAGAAAGGTTTGGAACACTTTACTATAAAGAAGATGAATCAAACCTTTGAAACTATTATTAGAGAAAAATATTATGTTGATGCTTCCTCTCTTGAGAATACTTGAGTTGATTTTTCTATGCCTAGCTGAAAGGCTTTAAAGAAAAGCGCTACCGGGAGACAATCCGTTTTATTTCTCTGTTTTCTTTCAGTTTTAATTTGTTTTCTTTGGTGTGCTAGCACCTGGGTGTTCTATATTTCCTTAGCAACCCCTCTGTAACTTTTATTTTGAGTTTTTGTTGAGCCAAGTAAAGCCACTAGTGGAAAGTTGAGCCTATATTTCGGATTTCTGCGCAGGAAACAGATTTCTGCTGTCCATTATAAATTACGTTAAAAATCACAGAAAATTTAGATTTACCTGCGCTTTTTTGTGCTTAATCCTGAGTTCTATACGCAACTTCTTATAGAAGACCACTTTTTTATTTGAGCAACAGAAGATTTTTGAAAAAATCGATCTTTACCTGTTGTTCCGTTTTTGACAGATTTCTGTCATTTATCGCATTTGCATCTTAATCTCTTTCTTTTGGTGTTCTTTTGAGAAAAAGAGTTTTGAAAGAAGTTGTGACAGTAGATAATGTGTTTTTAAGTGTTAGACTTGTGTTGAAACTGAACCATGTGAGTTTCTTATTTCAATTGCACTAACGTTGCTAATGAAGATTGTGAGAATTTTGATGTGAAGGAAGTTTTCAAGGGTGAAGTGAAGAGGATGATATGATGTGATCAAGAAGAGTGAAAAACCTAAGCTTGGGGATGCCCCGGTGGTACATCCAAGCAAATTACAAGAAGACTCAAGCGTCTAAGCTTGGGTATGCCCAAGGCATCCCCTTCTTCATCAACAAATTATCATGTCACTTCTAGTGAAACTATATTTTTATTCGGTCGCATCTTATGTGATTTTCTTGGAGCGTATTTTATTTTTGTTTTCAGTTTTTTTTTATTTTTCTTTAAGTTTGTTTGTTTACTTTCTTAATAAACTTGGTTGTACCCCAGCATTCTTTTATTGGAGAGTGACACGCTCCGCTTTTTCATGAGAATACGTTGTATTCTTAGCCTCTGTTTATCTGCTGCATTTATTCAGCTCATGTTTTGCATGCATCTCTTGTTAGATCTGTTAGTTTTAGTAGTATTATTTGAGTACTCTCATGTTTTCTTGCTGTATCATAAAGAGTATTTTTGTTAAAGCATGTTTTGTATGGTGCTTGTTGGGAGAAACGAAAGAAAACTGATGCTTGAAGTAGAATTTATAACAATACTAGTAGAAGCTTGTATAAACTGTGGCTAGGACTTTTCATGCCATGCTAAATACTATTTTAGTTTTAAAGCCGTGTGGTTATTGAGTAGCATGATTAGCCTCAAATAGGTGAGAGTGTTTAATATGTATTGAAAGATTCTTGAGTTGTTCTTGTCATAGTAAAGCATCAATATATGGTATTCTCTTACGAATGTTTTATTTGGTTGACTTGGCGCATGGTCACACCATGTTTATGACTACAGACCAGTCACGAATAGCCTCCATGACCACTTAGTTTTTGAACTTCTGATACTGCTTATGTTTTAATTAATGATTCTTATGTCGCTATGCATGATTATGGCTCTTATGCTCTCTTGATTTGTCGCTCCCAGTCTTTTTGCTAGCCTCCACCTGTAGTGAGTATGATCTCTACTCGTGCATCCAAACTCGCTTAAACCAAAGTTTTCCCATTGTTTCCACCATACCTACCTACATGTGGTATTTAACTGCCATTCCAGTGCTCATGTGTTACCTTTAAAACCTTCAAATATACTCCTGCTTTACGTTCCTGTTTTTGCTCATGAGGACGTAAATAGAGAATCTTTATCTCACTTGTTGATTGGATTTCACACCCTGGACTAGTGGCATCATCCGCTTATCCAAATGATAGAAGAGCTGGCAGCGGGGTGCCCAGCCCCAAATTAATGCATACAAATTCTCTTCACTATTTTTGCCCCTCATTTATCAGTCAAAGAATAATTGTGTAAACAAAAGAGAAAGTGGGATGGCCTTCTACACCAGTTGCGTCCGTCACCATGGGAGCCGCTCTTGTGAATCCAGTTGACTTGTGACGTACTGTATTTTCTGTTTACCATTCGTTGACATTAGCATACATCTCCCAAAATATATACATTCCTCCATAAATGTCAAACTTTTAATACCTCTGTTTAATAAAATAAAAGCTCTAGCACATGAGTGATCCCTGCTTCCCTCTGCGAAGGGCCTTTCTTATACTTTTATGTTGAGTCTCCATCTTCTAACTTATGCATAGTTGAGAGAACATTTTTTCCATTATGAGTTCTATGTGCATTTGTCCCATAAGCATCAATAATTACTTCATGATGTGATATTATTTGTTCTTAAATTACTTGTTCTAGTCTTCCTCTTGAACTTTGAAGGTGTCTTGGCATTTATGTTTTGCCCCACTCTTAAGGACTATCGAAATATCACTTTGCCATGCTTTCTCTATACCTAAAACAAACGTTTATCTTTCTTTGCATTATTATTCATGATCCTTTATTTGAGTTACTTTTCGTGATGCAAAGTAATTGCTATGCTTAATTATTAAAGTTTTATTTATCATGTATGTGTTTAAAGTCTTATGATCTCAGCGTGCATATTCTTACATTAGATTGATCAAGTTTTGTTAGTAGCATGTCACATCAGAAATTATTGTTTTATCGTTTACCTACTCGAGGACGAGTAGGAACTAAGCTTGGGGATGCTTGATACGTCATAAACGTATCCCTAATTTCTGATGCTCCATGATCATATTTTGACAATTGCTACATGTTTTCTCCCTTCTTTATGTCATTTTTATACGTTTTCCGGACTAACCTATTAACAAGATGCCACAGAGCCAGTTCCCTGTTTTCTGCTATTTTTTAGTTTCAGAAAAGTTGTTCTGGAAATATTCTCGGAATTGGAAAATTCGAAGCCCGGGAGTCCTATTTTCCCCGGAAGCATCCAGAAGACCGAAGAGGAGCCGGAGAGGGGCAACAGAGGGCCACACCATAGGGTGGCGCGCCCCTGGCCGTGCCAGCTAGGGGTGTGGCCCCCTGGAGCGCCACCACCTTCGCCCTTTCGCCTATTTAAGCCCCCCGATGGAAAACCCTAGGCACCTGACCAAAATCCCTGAAAAAGTTCCGCAGCCGCCGTCACCGTCAACCCTAGATCAGGGGGGTTCTGAAGCTGTTTCCGGCACCCTGCCGGACAGGAGATCATCACCGGGGGCCTATTCATCACCATGCCTGCCTCCGGAGTGATGCGTGAGTAGTTCATCCTTGGACTACGGGTTCGTAGCTGTAGCTAGATGGTTGTCTTCTCCTCATATGCCTCCGTGTTTAGATCTCGTGAGCTGCCTACCATGATCGAGATTGATCTTATGTAATTCTTTGTGCTGTGTTTGTTAGGATGCGATGAATATTGACCTTATGCCAAGTTGATTATAGTATTTATTTGCATGTGTTATTTGTGATCTTGCATGCTATCCGTTGCTAGTGGTTATTCTCGCCAAGTAATTGTTAGTGACTCCAAGAGGGAGTATTTATGCTCGATAGTGGGTTCATGCCTCCTTGTTGCCTTGCTCGAGTGACAGAAACGTGAAGGGGGAGGATGTGTTGTTGGCATTAGGGAGAAAACATCAGTGAGAGTGCCCGCGTGCAGAATCATTGCTTACATTACACACTTTGTTTAATGCAATTATCTGTTTCTTGCAACTTAATACCCGAGGGGGTTCGGATGATAACCTGAGGGTGGATTATTAGTCATAGATGAAGATGGATGTCGGTCTATGTATCTTGTTGTAATGCCCGCACTAAATAACATAGTAATCTTCATGTCATATTGTGCACTACGGTGCAACCTTTATTTGTCAATTGCCCAGCTGTAATTTGTTCACCCAACATGCTATCTTTTATGGAGAGACACCACTAGTGAAACTATGAACCCCCGGTCCATTTTCCACACTGTTAAACAAACCACAACAATTTACTGCTTTCTTTAGTTTCTGCAAGCATACACTATTTTTCCACACTATACGTCTAATCTTTGTTTTCAGCAAGACCGGTGAGATTGACAACCTCACTGTACCGTTGGGGCAAAGTATTTTGGTTGTGTTGTGTGCAGGTTCCACGTTGTTGTTGACACCGGTGAAGCGCCAGGACCACCGTAAGTGGCATCAACCTTCCGAAAATTCTCTTTCTCCTACTGGACTGATAACCCTGGTTCTTAACTAAGGGGAAAACTTCCTACCGCTGTGCTCTTCACACCCTCCTCTTGGGGTATCCCAACGAGTGCAAGATCTGGACCATCAATCAGCACCGTAAGTGGCATCAACCTTCCAAAGATCCTATTTCTCCTACTGGATTGATAACCTTGGTTCTTAAATGAGGGAAATTCTTACCGATGTACTCATCACACCCTCCTCTTGGGGTTCCCAACACGCCATCACAAGCATCAAGAATTTCTGGCGCCGTTGTCGGGGACTTAAAATTCATCATCATCAAGAAGTCTCCCTGTCAAGGCACCATCAAGGCGTAGGATTGCCTAACATGATCAAGATCATCTTATTGTAATGCTACATGTTGTGTTTGTTGGGATCCGTTGAATATTGAATGCTATGTCCAGTGGTTATCAATCTATCATGTTTGTGTTATTTGTGATCTTGCATGCTATCCATTACTAGTAGACGCTCTGACCTAGTTGATACGTTTAACTCCAAGAGGGAGTATTTATGCTCGATAGTGGGTTCATGCCTCCTTTTCACTCACGCTCGAGTGACATAAACGTAACGGGTGGGGGATGTGTTGTTGTCATTAGGGAGAAAACAATAATGTTTTCATTGTTTAAATTACACACTTTGCTTAAGGCAATAATCTGTTGCTTGCAACTTAATACCCGAGGTTTGATTGGATGACGCTCCGAGGGTGGATTATTAGTCATAGATGCAGTTGGATAACGGTCTATGAATTATGTTGTAATGCCCGCATCAATCACATAGTAATAATCATGTCATGCATATACACTACCTTGCTGCCTTTATATCTGTCAATTGCCCAACTGTAATTCGTTTACCCAGCATGTTATCTATCTGTTTTGAAGAGACACCACTAGTGAACTGTGGACCCGGTCTATTTGTTTACACTGATAATACATCCACTACAACCACTGTTTTCTTACTGGAATTACTGTTTTCCTCTCATTCACTGCCATCACTGTTCTCTTTCATTTACTACAAACAAGTATTATTTTCCACACTATACATCTAATCTTCCGTGTTAGCAAAACCGGTGAGATTGACAACCTCACTGTTTCACTGGAGCAATGTACTTTATTTGTGTTGTGTAGATTCCACGTTGCTGCTGAGCCTGGTAGTGCACCCTGCCAACATCAACTATCTTCAACCTTCAGAAGTGATTTCTTTCTCCTACTGGTCGATTAAACCTCGGATACTTTCTGAGGGAAAATTTGCGGTCGTGCTCATCATACATTTCTCTTGGGGTTTCCCAACGAGTGCATCCCTACATCATCAGGCTATTTTCTGGCGCCGTTTCCGGGGAGGAAGAGTATTTCTGCAAGGGGAGTCTCTCACCTCCAATCTCTTTACTTTGTTTTTGTTTTGCTTAGTTTATTTTATTTTGTCTTGTTTGCTTCTCTATATAAAAAAACACAAAAAATAGTTCTTATTCTCGTTGTTATTTTTGTTACCCTATTTTTATTTTTTGTCATGTTGCTCCCTAAGTTCACCCTGAAAGACTTATCAATAGTGAGTGGTTTTATAATTGAAAAGGATAATATTGAAGAATTATTTAATCATGTTAGCAAGAATAAAGATTTTGAGGATAGACCCATAGTGGAACTTGCTCCCAATTATGAAACTGTTGCATCTTCTTTAGTTCACATGTTAGAGGCTAGGTTTGTTAACCTTAACCCCATAATGCGGCAAATGTTTCTTAACCTAAATGATGTTGAGGACACTGAAAAGAGAGAATTTATTCTGGAAACTTTGCTTGAGGAATTTGGTGATGTTGCTATAGAAGCTAGGAAACTTTTTGATCGTTTTAAGATGCTAGGCTCATCTGTAGATGTTATTGGTTATGTTAAAAAACTAGACAAAACTGAACCTATAAACGGGGAGGAAATCAAAATACCAATGCCTTTTAAATTAGTAGCAATGCATGAAGCTTTATAGAAGAATTTTGATTGGATTTTCCTGAAAACCCGTTTGATGAAGTTAGTAGACCTAAAAGTGTTGAGAAAGGGACATCTGAAACTTATATAGATAAAATACAATGCATTATTGAGGATGTTTCTGGTCTCAATTTGGATGCTTCTTCACTTGAAAATACTTGATTCTTGTTTTCTGGGCCTAGCTAAAAGGCGTTAAAGAAAAGCACTTCTTAGAAGATAACCCATATTTTTATTTTTGCAATGATTTCTTCTGTTTTCTTTGAGTCAAGGTGTTGTTTACTAATATAAAAACTCCTTTGTATCTTTATTTTCTCGCATTTGTTGTGCCAAGTAAAGTCTCTAGACAAAGTTGAAGTTAGATTTGGATTTCTGCGCAGGAAACCGATTTCTGTTGTCCACTGTTAAATTCGTATAAAATCACAGAAACATCAAAATAACTTTAAAGTTTTTCTGCTTAATCCTCAGCTATTTCCGAAACTTTTTCTAGTTCTGGGTTTTTCGATTTGAGCAACGTAAGTGCCTTGAAAAATTCATTTTTACAGACTATTCTGGTTTTGACAGATTCTGCCTTTTTACTTACATTCACTCTTTTATTATGTTGAGTGGATTTCTTTGCTCCACAAAACATCATTGTCTGTAGCTAATGTGAATTTTTGATTATGCACTAACCCTTGATACATCGAAGACGTATCTCCTTTTCCGAACACTTTTCCTATTGTTTCCCTCTAAACTTGTGTGTTTTGAATGCAACTAACACGGACTAACACTGTTTTCAGCAGAATTACTTTGGTGTCTCGTTTTTGTGCAGAAAAAAAACTTTGGGGAAATTGCCCAGAAAAGACCCCATTGGCCCTAAAACACCATAAGACCCCGGGAGCCAGAAGGAGGCCAGGAGAGGGACCAGAGGGGGGCCACACCACCCCCTGGCGCCCCCTAGGCCGCGCCACCTGGTGGTGTGGGCCACTTAGAGCCCCCTCGGTCTCCCCTTTCGACTATATATCGCCTTCAACCCTAAAACCCGCGCGGGGGGGGGGGGGGTCGATAGTTTTCCAGAAAGAAGTCCGTAGCTCCGCCGCCACCCTGAACCTCGATTCGGGGATCAGAAGTTCCTCTTCTGGCACCCTGTCGGGATGGGGAATTGGAGGAGATCATCGCCATCGTCATCACCAACGCCTCTTCATCGACCATCCATGTTTCCCCCATCGATGTGTGAGTAATTACCCCGCTGTAGGCTGAAGGGGATGGTAGGGATTGGATGAGATCGTTCGTGTAATAATGCCTTGATTGTTAGGGCATAGTGCCTAGTATCTTCTATTAGTGCTATTGACATTGTTGCAACTTGTTATGCTCAATGCTTGCCACTTTGGGCCCGAGTGCCAAGATCTCAGATCTGAACATGTTACTGAATCACGATGATAATTATTGTTTCTTGATCATACCTGCAAGTTGTTTACACATATTGCTTTCCGGAACCCGAGGCCCCGAAGTGACAGAAATTGGGACAACCGGAGGGGATGGTTGTGATGTGAGGATCACATGTGTTCACAGAGTGTTAATGCTTTGCTCCGGTGTTCTATTAAAAGGAACACCTTAATTGCCAGTAGTTCCCTTGAGGCCCCGCTCAAAACGGGCTGATAGGACAAAAGATGTTGTGCAAGTTCTCATTGCGAGCACGTACGACTATTTATGGAACACATGCCTATGGTTACTTAGTGCTTGGATGCTTTATCTTATTTATCTGCAATGCCCATGTCTTGATTATTATGTGAACTATCTTATCCATGCAACGCCCGTTCATCTATCCATATGCCTACAATATTTAATCTTGTTGTTTACCTCAAACACTGCTACTGCTGTTTTCATTCCACTGCTGCTATTATTTCACTACTGCTGCTGCTATAAAATTGTTACTACTGATAAACCACTGCGAACAAAACCACTTTCAGGTGGAGGTGAATTGACAACTCACTTGTTAAGGCTCACAAATATTCTTTGGCTCCCCTTGTGTCGAATCAATAAATTTGGGTTTTACTTTTCTCGAAGACTGTTGCGATCCCCTTTACTTGTGGGTCATCAACCCTCTAATGAGAATTACTTTGAGTTTGGTGTGAAGGAAGTTTTCAAGGGTCAAGATAAGAGGGTGATATAATGTGATCAAGAAGAGTGAAAAGCCAAATCTTGGGGATGCCCCCGTGGTTCAACCTAGCAAATTCTAATAAGACTCAAGCGTCTAAGCTTGGGATGCCCAAGGCATCCCCTTCTTCATCAACAACTTATCAGGTCACTTCTAGTGAAACTATATTTTTATTCGGTCACATCATATGTACTTTACTTGGAGCGTTTGTTTGTTTTTATTTTGTTTTCTTTTGTTTTTCTTGCTACAATAAACTTAGTTGGAACCCAACATTCTTGTGTGGGAGAGAGACTGATACGTCATAAACGTATCCTTAATTTCTGATGTTCCATGTTGTTTTCATGCCATATGCTACATGTTTCCCTTAGACTTTATATCATTTTTATGGATTTTCTGGGACTAACCTATTGACAAGATGTCATAGATCCAGTTCCTGTTTTCTGCTGTTTTTAGTTTCAGAAAAGTTGTTCTGGAAATATTCTTGGAATTGGACGATTCAAAAGCCAGAAGTCTTAGAATTCCCGGAGGGTCAAGGAAGTCCAAAGGAGACCCGGAGGGGGGCCCCGGAGCCCCCCACACCAAGCCTGGGCGCGGGTGGACCCCTGGCCGCGTCGGGAGGTGGTGCGGGCCCCTCGGGCACCCACCGCCATCGCCCTTTCGCCTATATAGGCCCCCAATGCATAAACCCTAAAGATATCGCCCCCCTTCCATGAAAAGTTCCGTAGCTCCGCCGCTGCCGCCGAAAATTTTTGGGGGACAGAAATCTCTGTCCCGACAGCCTGCTGGGACGGGGAAGTGCCCCCGGAGCCATCTCCATCGACTCCACCGCCATCTTCATCGCCGTTTCTGTCTCCTATGATGAGGAGGGAGTAGTTCTCCCCCGAGGTTGAGGGCTCTACTGGTAGCTATGTGTTTCATCTCTCTCTCTCTCTCGCATGGTGTGATCTTTATGTGATCATGAGCTTTGTAATCTAGTTGAATAATTAGATGTTACTCTTCATCTGTTATGCTACTGAAGTGGTTTTGTTATGATATCTCTGTTGACACTTTGATCACGGTGTAAAGGTGAAAGTGTGTGCACCGTGTGGTTTAGCATGATATTTATATTTTGTGTTGGATGACCCTATGAAATTGTGGTGTTTGTCTAGTACCTTCTAGGGTGCTCAAGTTCACAGTGTGGGGTTAACTAGACATGGGAATGCGACTTTAAGGTGTGCTTTGTAGCCCTATGATATAAATTGGTGTTTGTTATCCCTCCGGAGAATGGTTTGAAGTAGCATAGTGAAGAGAGATATTTATGCATTCAATTATATTATCATTGTTGAGAGTGTCCACTAGTGAAAGCAGGATCCCTAGGCCTTGTTTCTAAGCATTGAAACACCATTTACAATCAGTTCTTCTACATGTTTGCTTGATGCCATTTGTATTTCAGATTGCTATTGTCACTTATAATCATCCATATTACTTGTATTTCACTATCTCTTCGCCGAACTAGTTTACCTAAACAACTGAAAATTGCATTAGGTGTGTTGGGGACACAAGAGACTTCTTGTATCGTAATTGTAGGGTTTCTTGAGAGGGATACCTTTGACCTCTTCCTCCCTGAGTTAGATAAACCTTGGGTGATCCACTTAAGGGAAAATTGCTGCTGTTCTAGAAACCTCTGCACTTGGAGGCCCAGCACTGTCTACATGAATAGAAGTGTGCGTAGACATTAGAGACACGCTCCACTATTTCATATGAATACTCATTTTCTTTCATGCTCGTATTCTTAGTTTTTCTTCTAGCTACTGCAAATCCTCTTAGCTCCTGTTTTTCATGCATCTCTTATTCAGAGCTGTTAGTTCTAGTAGAGTAGTAGTAGTACTCTCTTGTTTCATTGCTATATCTCTTGGAGATTTTTTGTTTAGATTGAAATGATTGGTGTTGGAAAGCAGTAGTAAAATATTTCGTGCTTATAACGGTGCAAAAAGAAGCATGATCAATCTCCTCATGAAAAACATCGGGTGGTATCCGTGCATGATACGTCTCCAATATATCTATAATTTTTGATGTTCCATGATGATATTATGCCAATTGCTACATGTTTTATCCCTTCTTTATGTCATTTTTATCGATTTTCCGGACTAACCTATTGACAAGATGCCACAGAGCGAGTTTCTCGTTTTCTGCTGTTTTTGGTTTCAGAAAAGTTGTGCTGGAAATATTCTCGGAATTGGAAAATTCAAAGCCCGGAAGTCTTAGAATTCACCAAGGTTCCACAGAGTCCCGAAGAGACCCAGAGGGGGGCCTCAGGGGGCCCACACCATAGGGTGGCGCGCCCCCCCTTGGCCGCGCCGGGGGGTGGTGTGGGGCCCCCAGGGCTCCACCGCCTATGCCATTTCTCCTATTTATTCCCCTCCGAAGGAAAACCCTAAGCACCTGATCAAAAATCCCCGAAAAGTTTCACAACCGCTGTCGTCGTCAACCCTAGATCAGGGGGTCTGAAGCTGTCTCCGGCACCCTGCCAGAGAGGAGATCATCACCGGAGGCCTCTTCATCACCATGCCTGCCTCCGGAGTGATGCATGAGTAGTTCATCCATGGACTACGGGTCCATAGCAGTAGATAGATGGTTGTCTTCAACTCCTATGCCTCAATGTTTAGATCTCGTGAGCTGCCTAACATGATCAAGATTGTTCTTATGTAATTCTATGTGCTGTGTTTGCTGGGATCCGATGAATATTGAACTTATGCCAAGTTGATTATAGTCTTTATTGCATATGTTATTTGTGATCTTGCATGATTTTCGTTGCTAGTGTTTTCTCTGGCCAAGTAGTTGCTAGTGACTTCAAGAGGGAGTATTTATGCTCGATAGTTGGGTTCATGCCTCCTTTTCTCCTGTGCTTGAGTGACATAAACGTGACGGGGGAGGATGTGCTATTGCCACTAGGGAGAAACCAACGGTGTGAATGCTCGCGTTCACAATCATTGCTTACATTACACACATTTCTTAATGTGATTATCTATTGCTTGCAACTTAATACCTAAGGGGGTTCGGATGATAACCTGAGGGTGGATTATTATGCATAGATGTTGTTGGATTACGTTCTATGTATATTGTTGTAATGCCCACACTAAATATCATAGTATTCATCATGTCATGAATGTGCACTACGGTGCAACCTCTATTTGTCAATTGCCTAGTTGTAATTTGTTCACCCAGCATGCTATCTTTTATGCAGAGACACCACTAGTGAACCTATGAACCCCGGTCCATTTTCCTACAATGTTAAACAAACCACTACAATTTACCGCTTTCTTTACTTACTGCAAGCATACACTATTTTCCACACTATACGTCTAATATTTTTTTAGCAAGACGCGTGAGATTGAAAACCTCACTGTACCATTGGGACAAAGTATTTTGGTTGTGTTGTGTGCAGGTTCCGTGTTGTTGCTCACACCAGTGAGGCGCCATCACCACCGTCAGTGGCATCAACCTTCCGAAGATCCTCTTTCTCCTACTGGATTGATAACCTTCGTTCTTAACTGAGGGAAATTCTTACCGCTGCACTCATCACACCCTCCTCTTGGGTTCCCAACGCACCATCAACATTTGCATCAAAGAATTTCTGGCACCGTTGTCGGGGATTCAAAGCCATCAAGAAGCAACCACTCCCTCGTCAACTCTGCTACCAACAAGAATTTCTGGCACCGTTCCCGGAGAGAAAGAAGTATGCTGGAAAGGGGAGTCTCTCACTCTCAACCTCTTTATTTTGTTTATTGTCTTGTTTTTATTTTTGTCTTGTTTTGCTTCTTTATATCAAAAACACAAAAAAATTAGTTTACTTTATAGCTGTTATTTTTGCTTTTCTGCTCTTAGTTTAATCTCTAATCATGATTCTACCCAAGTTTACCTTTAAAGACGTACCAATAGGTAGCGGTGATATAATTGGAAAATATAATATTGAAGAGTTCTTTAATTATGTTAGTAAGCACAAAGAATTTGAGGATAGATCCTTAGATGAACTTGCTCCAGATTATGAAACCGCTGTAGCATCTCTAGTTCGTATGCTCGAAGCTAGGTTAGTTAACCTTAATCCCATAATGCAACAAATGTTCCTCAACCTTGATAACATTAAGGATAGCGAAAAAAGAGAGTTTATTCTAGAAACGTTGTTTAAAAGAATTTAGTGATGTTGCCATTGAGGCTCATGTGTAGATGTTAATAGCACACTGGTAAAGCCAATGATAAGGAACTTAAAATACCAATACCCTTTAAATTGGTAGGAATGCATGAAGCTCTAGAAAAGAATTTTGACTAGATTGTTCCTGCAAACCCATTTGATGAAAATAGTGTGCCTAAAAGCGCTGATAAAGGGACATCTAAAACTTCTATAGATAAAATAAAATTCATTGTTGAGGATATTTCTAAGCTTAATTTTGATGCTTGTTCACTTGAAAATACTTGAGTTGCTTTCTATGCCTAGCTGAAAGGCATTAAAGAAAAGCGCTACCGGGAGACAACCCGTTTTATTTCTCCGTTTTCAACCTGTTTTCCATCGTTTTCTTTTGTTTTCTTTGCACATGGGTGTTATCTATTTCCTTAGAAACCCCGATGTATCTTTTATTTTGTGTCTTTGTTGAGACAAGTAAAGCCTCTGGTGGAAACTTGAGACTATATTTCGGATTTCTGCGTAGAAAACAGATTTCTCCTGTCCAGTGTTAAATTCGTATGAAATCACATAAAATTCAAAATGACCTGAGTTTTTTTTTTGCGTAATCCTGGGATATATACACAACTTTTCTTAGTTGAACACTTTTTATTTGACCTACAGAAGATTTTTGAAAAAAATCATCTTTACCTGCTGTCCTGTTTTGACAGATTTCTGCCAATAATTGCATTTGCATCTTAATCTCTTTCTTTTGGTGTTCTTTTGAGAAAAAGAGTTTTAAAAGAAGTTGTGACAGTAGCTAATGTGTTTATGGGTGTTAGGCTTGTGTTGAAACTGAACCATGTGAATTTATTATTTCGATTGCACTAACGTTGCTAATGAAGATTGTGAGAAGTTTGGTGTGAAGGAAATTTTCAAGGGTCAAGAGAAGAGGATGATATGACGTGATCAAGAAGAGTGAAAAGCCTAAGCTTGGGGATTCCCCGGTGGTACATCCCAGCAAATTCCAAGAATACTCAAGCGTCTAAGCTTGGGGATGCCCAAGGCATCCCCTTCTTCATCGACAAATTATCAGGTCACTTCTAGTGAAAATATATTTTTATCCGGTCACATCTTATGTGTTTTACTTGGAGCGTCTTTTATTTTTTGCTTTCAGTTTGTTTTTATTTTTGCAATAAGCTTGGTTGGACCCCAACATTCTTTTATTGGAGAGTGACACGCTCCGCTTTTTCATGGGAATACTTTGTATTCTTAATCTTTGTCTGGCTGCTGCATTTATTTGGCTCATGTTTTGCATGCATCTCTTATCTAAGAGCTGTTAGTTTTAGTAGTGTTATGTGAGTGCTCTCATGGTTGCTTGCTGTATCATGTAGAGTATTTTTGTTAAAACATATCTTGTATGGTGCTTGTTGGGAAAAGAAACTGCTGCTTGAAGTAGAATTTTTAATGGTGCAAGTAGAAGCTTGTATAGACTGTGGCTAGAACTTTTTAATATCATGCTAGATGTTATTTTAGTTTTAAAGCCTTATGGTTATTGAGTAGCATGATTAGCCTCAAATAGCTGAGAGTGTTTAAGGTTCCATTGAAAGAATCATGAGTTGTTCTTGTCATAATGAAGCATAAATTTATGGTATTCTCTTTCGATTGTTTTATTGGGTTGACTTGGCGCATGATCACACCATGTTTATGACTATGAACCAGTCACTAAGAGCCGCTATGATCATTTAGTTTTTGAACTTGTGATACCGCTTATGATTTGATTAATGATGTTTATGTCTCTATGCATGATTATGGCTCTTATGCTCTCTTGATTTGTTGCTCCCAGTCTTTTGCTAGCCTCCACATGTACTGAGTATGGAACTCTACTAGTGCATCCAACTCCCTAAAACCAAGTTTTCCCATTGTGTCCACCATACCTACCTACATGTGGTATTTAACTGCCAATCCAAGTAAATTGCTCATGTGTTACCTTTAAAACCTTCAAAATTAGTCCTGCTTTGTGTTTATGTTTTTGCTCACGAGGACGTAAATAGATAATCTTTATCTCACTTGTTGATTGGATTTCACACCCTGGACTAGTGGCTTCATCCGCTTATCCAATTGATAGAAGAGCTGGCAGCGGGGTGCCCAGCCCAAAATTAATACACACAAAATCTCTTCACTATTTTCCCCCTAATTTATCAGTCAAAGCATAATTGTGTAAACAAAAGAGAAAGATTTATGACCTTCTATACCAGTTGCGTCCTTCATATGGGAGCCGCTCTTGTGAAATCTAGTTGGCTTGTGACGTATTGTATTTTCTGTTTTCCATTCGTTGACATTAGCATACATTTCCCAAAATATAGACACTCCTCCATGGTATGTGATTGTTGGCAGACACCCGAGGATTCGGTTAGCCATGGTTTGTGAAAGATGGATGGGAGGAGTGTCAAACTTTTAATACCTCTGTTTAATAAAATAAAAGCTCTAGCACATGAGTGATCCCTGCTTCCCTTTGCGAAGGGCCTTTCTTTTACTTTTATGTTGAGCCTCCATCTTCTAACTTTATGCACAATTGAGAGAGCTTTTTTGCCATTCTGAGTTTTATGTGCATTTGTCCCAGAAATATTATTAATTGATTCATGATGTTTTATTGCTTGTTCACAAATTATTTGTTCTAGTCTTCCTCATGAACTTTGAAGGTGTCCTGGCATTTATGTTTTGCCCCACTCTTAAGGACTAGTGAAATACCACTTTGCCATGCTTTCTCTATACTTAAAACAAACGTATATCTTTATTTTCATTTTTATTCATGACCCTTTATTTGAGATACTTCTCATGATGCAAAGTGATTCCTATGCTTTATTATTAAAGTTCTATTATCATGTTTGTGTTAAAGTTCTATGATCTCATCTTACATATGCTTTTACATTTTTATGATCAAGATTATGTGGTAGCATGTCACCCCAGAAATTATTTTGTTTATAGTTTACCTACTCGAGGACGAGTAGGAACTAAGCTTGGGGATGCTTGATACGTCTCAAACGTATCTATAATTTCTGATGTTCCATGATGATATTATGCCAATTGCTACATGTTTTCTCCCTTCTTTATGTCATTTTTATCGATTTTCTGGACTAACCTATTGACAAGATGCCACAGAGCCAGTTCCCTGTTTTCTGGTGTTTTTGGTTTCAGAAAATTTGTTCTAGAAATATTATCGGAATTGGAAAATTTGAAGCCTGGAAGTCTTAGAATTCCCGAAGGTTCCACGGAGTCCCAAAGAGACCCGGAGGGGGCCTCAGGGGGCACACACCATAGGGTGGCACGCCCCCCTTGGCCGCGTCGGGGGGTGGTGTGGGGCCCCCAGGGATCCACCGCCTTTGCCCTTTCGCCTATTTAGTCCCCTCCGAAGGAAAACCCTAAGCACCTGATCAAAAATCCCCGAAAAGTTCCGCAGCTGTTGTCGTCGTCAACCCTAGATCAGGGGGGTTCTGAAGCTGTCTCCCGGCACTCTGACGGAGAGGAGATCATCACCGGAGGCCTCTTCATCACCATGCCTGCCTCCGGAGTGATGCGTGAGTAGTTCATCCTTGGACTACGGGTCCATAGCAGTAGCTAGATGGTTGTCTTCTCCTCCTATGCCTCAATGTTTAGATCTCGTGAGCTGCCTAACATGATCGAGATTGTTCTTATGTAATTCTATGTACTGTGTTTGCTGGGATCCGATGAATATTGAACTTATGCCAAGTTTATTATAGTCTTTATTGCATATGTTATTTGTGATCTTGCATGCTTTCCGTTGCTAGTGGTTGCTCTGGCCAAGTAGTTGCTAGTGACTCCAAGAGGGAGTATTTATGCTCGGTAGTTGGGTTCATGCCTCCTTTTCTCCTGTGCTCGAGTGACAGAAACGTGACGGGGGGATGTGTTGTTGCCACTAGGGAGAAACCAGCGATGTGAGTGCCCGCGTGCACAATCATTGCTTACATTACACACATTGCTTAATGCGATTATCTGTTGCTTGCAACTTAATACCTAAGGGGTTTCGGATGATAACCTGAGGGTGGATTATTAGTCATAGATGCAGTTGGATTACGGTCTATGTATACTGTTGTAATGCCCGCACTAAATATCATAGTAGTCATCATGTCATGAATGTGCACTACGGTGTAACCTCTATTTGTCAATTGCCTAGCTGTAATTTGTTCACCCAGCATGCTATCTTTTATGGAGAGATGCCACTAGTGAGACTATGAACCCCGGTCCATTTTCCTACACTGTTAAACAAACCACTACAATTTCCTACTTTCTTTACTTACTGCAAGCATACACTATTTTCCACACTATACGTCTAATCTTTGTTTTCAGCAAGACCGGTGAGATTGACAACCTCACTGTACCGTTGGGACAAACTATTTTGGTTGTGTTGTGTGCAGGTTCCGCGTTGTTGCTGACACCGGTGAGGCGCCATCACCACCGTCAGTTGCATCAACCTTTCGAAGATCCTCTTTCTCCTACTGGATTGATAACCTTGGTTCTTAACTGAGGGAAATTCTTACCGCTGCACTCATCACACCCTCCTCTTGGGGTTCCCAACGCACCATCAACATTTGCATCAAAGAATTTCTGGCACCGTTGCTGGGGATTCAAAGACATCAAGAAGCAACCACTCCCTCGTCAACTCTGCCAGCAATAGTGCACAAGTAGACCCAATATTTTCTAATGCATCCGCTTCTGAATTGCTTCCTCAGCTAATGTGTTGTAACTCACATCCGTCAAATTCACCTTCGAGTTTATTGTATAGATCCCTGTATGCTGCCATGTATTCTGCTGGCGCATCGCACTCCTTCATGGTTTGCTGTACTATAAGGTTTGAGTCGCCGTAGATGACGAGTCAAGTTGCTCCGCATGCTTTAGCCATTTTCATCTCGTGGATGAGTGCTTCGTACTCGGCTTCATTGTTTGATGCATTTTTGAAGTTCATTTGAAGTA
Source organism: Alopecurus myosuroides (assembly GCA_028641055.1). Taxonomy (NCBI): domain Eukaryota; kingdom Viridiplantae; phylum Streptophyta; class Magnoliopsida; order Poales; family Poaceae; genus Alopecurus; species Alopecurus myosuroides. The sequence continues at coordinate 243,451,622 of CM054059.1, forward strand.
CGTACAATAATCTGTCACCTGTGGGGGATGTGAGTATTACTCTTGATTCTACTCCGGATGCTCTCTTCTAGCCATCAAAGTACATTGTCCACCTACTTGACATATCTAGCAGTCTCGGTTGTTCCAATTCGAGCCATTATGGTACAAAATCCGGGAGTACACGTGATTTGATTGCTTTCCGTATCTTGTAGGTTATATCTCGTGGTCTAAGCTCAATCCCCCACTTTTCCACCCATCTTGTTGCATTGTAATTGTTGAGTATGTCTCACAGTGGTGCGCTCAATACCACGGTAATCGGGTGCTCCTGGAAGTAATGCCTCATCTTTTTTGCCGTCGTGTATACTCCATACGCCAATTTCTGGTAGTACGGAAACCGATGCTTGGATACTGATAGTACCTTGCTAAGGTAATATAGCGGTCGCTGCACCCTGTATATGGACCCTTACTGGGGTCGTTCGACTACTAGTACTGTGTTGACCACCTGTCTCGTTGCTGAAATGTATAGGTACATTGGCTCCTTTTCCTGGGGTGCCACCAAGACGGGTGGAGTCCACAAAGTTCGTTTGAGGGCATGGTAGGCTTCCTGGGCTTCGGGTGTCCACTCAAACTTATCTGACTTCTTTAGCAGTTTATAGAAAGGGAGTGCTTTCTCTCCAAGCTTTGCTATAAATCTCCCGAGTGCTGCAGTTCTCCTTGCGAGTTGTTGTACTCCTTTGACATTTACTGGTTACTTTGGATAGCTTTGATTTTTACCGGGTTGGCCTCGATGCCTCTGGCGGACAGAAGATACCCGAGTAAATCTCGTTGGTGTACTCCAAACACGCACTTCTTGGGGTTCAGCTTGATCTGGTACTCGTTGTGTGATACAAATGTTTCTCGAAGGTCGTCGATAAGGGTTTCTGTCTTGTTCGACTTGACCACGATATTATCTATATACACCTACGCGTTTCTACCAATATGCGCTTTCAGGCAATTCTGCATCATGCGTTGGTACGTAGCACCCGCATTTATCAACCCGAATGGCATCGTGGTGTAGCAGTATACACCAAATGGGGTGATGAATGCGTTTTTTCCTCTTCCTCTCGCTTCATGAATATCTGATTATAGCATGAATATGAGTCGTGGAAGGATAGCCTCTCGCAACCTGTAGTCGATTCGATGATCTGGTCGATGCGCGGTAGTGGAAACCAGTCCTTAGGGCAGTGTTTGTTCAATGAAGTGTAGTCTATGCACATCCAAAGAATTTCAGTGTTTTTCTTGGCTACCAACACTGTATTTGCGAGCCATATTGCTATTTGGATCTCCCGGATGAATTTTGCTGCGAGTAACCTGTTTATTTCCTCTCCTATTGCTCTCTATTTCGGCTCCGAGAAGCAGCGAGTGGATTTCTGAATCGGCTTTGCGTCCTTGTAGATTTCTTGTGAGTGCTCGGCGAATTTCCTGGGTACTCCTGGCATGTCCACTGGGGCCCATGCGAAGATTTTCCAGTTCTCACGGAGAAATTCGACGAGCGCGCTTACCTATGAGATAGACAACGTTTTGGACATGAGTACCGTCTTTGTTGGATCAGCCGGGTGAGCTTGGTATTCCACTGTGTCCTTCTTCACGTCGAATTCCATCTCAGGTGCTCTTTTATTTATCAGGGGAAGGATCGAGTGATCGGTCGTAGCTGCTATATCTGCTAGTTCCTGCTGCATCCCAAACGACTGTGATATTCTGTTGAACTCGACGTTGCAACTGTCATATTTTTTGTAATTGCCTCGCACTGTGATCACTACCCTAGATCCTGGCATTTTGAGCATGAAGTACGCATCGTTGTATATCTGGTTTGGGCACGTCCCTTCAAGTTGCTGCTCGATTGACATGGGCGGTAACCCATATGCTCAGATCTTCTGTGGCTGTCACTCGCGCTTTTGTTCCTCCCCGCGTTCGCGCGGCTGCTCTTGCCCTCGCCTGCGGTAGTCGTTGTCGCGATTGCCCGGGAACTCAGCTACGACTAACACGGGTTCTATTTCATCAAATGTATTGTTCTTGCGCTTCCTTCTTCTGTTATGGTCATTATTGTATTTTCTGTTCCCCTCATGAGCATAGGATGTCTCCATGCAATCTTCCTCGGGTGAGGGTGGGTGTTGCGTGCCGATTCTTCTCCTTATGCCCAATTTTTGCTAGTTCCATGATTTTACTTATGGTTCTCACTTGAATCCGGCCGATGTACTCCCTTAGGTCCATTTGACGGAGTCCATCTCTGAAGCTGTCGATTGTTGTTTCGTCTGAAATCTCCTCTACAGTGTTTTTCAACGCGGTCCACCTCTGTATTTACCTGCTGATATTGTCATACGAACTCTGCATGCATGCTTTCAGCTGCCTGACTGTTACTGGTCATTTGCAGGCCGATCTGAAGTTCTGGATGAGATCATACTCGAATTCTTCCCAGCAACTGTATTTGTTCTTGGGCTGGCTCTTCAGCCAGTTTCTCGCCGCACCCACCAGCTGCAGATGTATGTACTACATTGCTGTCACCTTGCTCCCCTTTTGGAACCTCACGACCGTCAGATAGTCGTCTAACCATGCCTTGGTTTCCCTATCGCCATCGTACTTGGGCGTTTCGGTCGTCAGCTGGAATTGTTTTGGATTCCTGGCCTGGGAAATTTCTCGAGTAAAACAAGGAGGCCCACAGACTTCCTCATCGTCCGAGTCGGTTGAATCGTATCTCAGGTTCTCCTCTCGAGTTTTAGCTGTCCTTGGTGGTGGTAATTCTGCCGCCCTTTATCTTCACGATCTGTCCACCTTGTTCTGCGTGAGCCGATTTCGCAGATCTTCCGGGTTGGTTTGGCTTTTTCTTTCAGCGGTTTTGCGGGTACTACCTCTTGCGGGGAGGGTTTCTGAACGGACAACGACGTCGCCTAGAGGGGGGGGGGGGTGAATAGGCGATTAAAACTTTTTCGGTTAAAGCTTGCTAAATGCGGAAATAAACTAGGTGTTTAAATTAACAAGCATACAACCTAAATATTCTAGGGTCAACAAGATGCACTAACAACTTATGCTAAGCAAGACAAGTAACAAGGTGATAGCAAGATATATAACTTCAAGCGAGAAGGTTATCACAATGTGAATTGCATAAGTAAAAAGCTCGGGTATAGAAATAACCGAGGCACACGGAGACGATGATGTATTCCCGAGTTCCTCCCACAAGGGGAGTACATCTCATTGGAGGGGTGTGAGCTCACCACGAAGGCTTACTCAACGCCACAAAGGCCTCACCCTATACTCCGATGAACTTCCGCCACGAAGGCCTAGTTCACCTCTCACTATTGAACCCCTTTTAGGCGGGGATCGAATCCTTTACAAACACTTGGGGCACACACCCACAACTAAATTGGGGGCTCCCAACTCTTCTTGAATCACCACAAGTCGTCTAGGGTCAAAGACCCAAGAGTAACAAGCTCACAATCTTTCACTTCCACGAATCCTCGTGGAGAGAGCAAACCGATGCAACCGATGCAAATGGCAAGAGCACAAGTGCTCAAATCCTCCACTCTCAAATTCCAACAAAGCAACAAATGCTTATGGGGGAATAAGAGAGGAAGAACAAAGGAGAAACACCAAGAACTCCAAGATCAAGATCTACTAGGTTTACCTCACTAAGAAGGAGGATGGATTGGTGGAAATGTAGATCTAGATCTCCTCTAACTTCTCCCTCAAAGATATGCAAGAATCATAGGAGGGATTGGGAGAGGGGCAAGCTTTCCAAGGTCAACAAAGGTGGGGGAGAGAGGATATTTCGTGCTTGGAAGACTTGGGGACAAATGGGGAAGAAGACCCCCTTAAATAGGTCCCCATAAAACTAGTCGTTTTTCTGCTTTTTTCGACCAGGCCGGAATGTCCCGGAATATTCCGGACCCCGGAATATTCTGGAGCAATCCGGATGGAAATAGAGAAATTCCCGTTGTGGTCGGAATCATCCGGAATAATCCGGATTGCAACAGAGAAAATCCCGTTGCAGTCGGAATCATCCGGACTGAATCTGGATCCCGGAATCATCCGGAATAATCCGGATTGTAACAGAGAAAAATTCGTTGCAGTCAGAATCATCCGGACTGAATCCGGATCCCGGAATCATCCGGAAAATTCCGGACTGCACTTAGAAACTTCATAACTTTTGCAAACGAACTCCGAACGAGGTAAATCTAATTGCATTGGAAAGATAACAACAAGGAGTATTGATCCAATTGAATATTTATACCTCAAAGTATGGAGAAGTTACCACACATGGAAGGTGTGGGAACATTCTCAAGGACGAACGGAATATTTTCACCACCGGAAACGCAACAAGTTTTTCTTACGAAATCCGTTTTTGAGAAACCAAGGTTTGTCATGAAGATCACGATTGGCACTAAAATCCAAAGGAGAAAAAAGCCAAATAAGAACCAAGAAAGATGATATGCAAAGTATGCAAAGGTTTGAGTTCTCCATAACGATTCGATCAAGTTACTCACTTGAGATCCCCTCTTGATAGTACGACTATCTATCCTATAACCCGGTAACCTAAAGTCACGAGACCGGTAAAATAGAAAACCTATCAAGATTATACCTTTGCCTTGAGCATTCCACTTGAGCTAGATGATGACGATCTTGACTCTCTCAAGTTGGATCTTCTTTCTTGATTGCGCTTGCTAGCACAAGATCCGCTTGATGAAGACTTGCAAGTTGCTCCCCCATACACCATTATGGGAGAGACTAGCTCCCCCATACACCATTATGGGAGAGACTCTTCTCGGCAAATCTTCACAAGGCCACAATATCCAAAAGGGTGGCAAGCATCAAGAATAGGATTTCTTCTAGATGCTTCACTTGAGCCTCCACGTCAAGCTAGATGACGAACACCGCTTGACAACGATATAGACCATGTGCTATATGAAATCTTCCTTTTGGTTCATGCCCATGGAGAGATACCTAACCACACATAGAGATGCGACACACACATATCATGGGTTAGTTCACAAAGCTAACTTGACAATTGCTTACCATACCATGAGATACACAATCCCACTTGGTATATCTTGTAGCTTTGTGTGTTAATCACTTGCTTGATCAACCTTGTATCTTTGCTTCTCACTTCAAATGATGATGTCTTGAAGATGATAATGAATGATCATCTAATCCTTTTCTTAAAGACACACTAGCAATAGGCTCAACTCAAACCATGACCATTCTTCATATAAATCCATGAATATAACAATGGCCATCAAGGAAGTTAATAGAGTTCAACACATGAACTCCATTATTTCCTATGGACAAGATCTACAAGGATAACTCAATGCAAACATTAGTCCATAAGGATTGTCATTAATTACCAAAACCACATATGGGGGAACCATGCGCTTTCAGTTTCTGCCCTAGCTTAGTGCTTGCCATGCTGAGACCCCATAGCATCTCCTCGTGTACTTCTTAGCGGGGATCACCTAGCGTTGGTTTGATGGAGATCAGGTACGTCTGGACTTGCAGAAGCCTTTCCTGAGGCCTTCTGGGTGTTATTTTTTTCCGTTGGAGTGGGTTCCTTTAGGTCCTGATCAAGATCTAGTACCTTTTGGGTCCCCTTCATATAGTCAGTCGGCATATCGGCTGTTCGCGGCTGTCGCTTGGGAGCGAATGGTTTCTGCAGCCCGCTACCCAAAGCTTCAGTCGAGCGCATCTCCGGGAGACCCGTGTCGTCTAGCTCTTTGTACATCCTGCTTAGCTTCTTTCTATGATGTTCTAGTTTCCACTTATAAGACATCCTCTCTTCTGCGGTAGCATCTGTTAGGGGGAGGGAGTCCCTGCTGAACTAGCGAGGTAACTAGTGCCATCGTCTCCTTAGACACGAGTAGTTGGGGGCGTCCTGTTCTGCCCTTCTTGCCCTTAGTCACGGATCCAGAGTTGGTGGGTGGAGGCAGTTCTCCGGGTTCTCCATCGCCGCCCTTCGAGTCCTCATCCACCGATGGAGGGGATTTCGTCGGGTCCTCGCCGGTTTATTCATCGCCTTCGTCTTCCTCTTCCCCAGTCGCATCCGTGCCAGTTGCGTGTGTTGCTTTTGGCGGATTGGTCACCTTGTCTCCATCGTTTCTTTCTAAGGATGATGGATCGACACGTCTTATCATTGTGACGAAGTGTACGTAGGGGTTAGACGGGTAAGAGTACTCGGGGCTCTCTTCCTTGAGCGAGAGAAGCGAGAGTTCCGGAACGGTCGCCTCCTCCAGTTGGACTCGAACGGAATCTTCCAGGAGTATCACTCCCGCGTGATCCGCACGAAATTTCAGATCACCGACCTTTAGATTGATGCTTTTGTCGAGGCATTCGAATATTGGGCGTGATGTAGGCAAGTGCTTGGTGAAGTCGATCGACTCGAAGCGGATCGAGTCTGCATAGATCACCGAGTCGTAGTTTGTTGATGATGAAGTCGAAGGAGCCGCGGATCCAGCGCCCCGGTTTCCCACAAACGTCACCAATGTCGAGGGGGTGATCTCAATAATCCCCATGGTGAGTGACCAGGGGTTTCGTAAGAGAGAAAAAGGCGCTCGTGGACTACTCGACTTGACGGGTTACTGCTCGCCGAGATTTATTTCGTTGGGTGAAAAGTATCGGTTACAGGGGGTGTTGTTTATAGATTGAATCCGGTGCATCTCTGAATCTAGAGTTGGCTGTCCTGTTTGTGAACCCCTCCCGTGCTTTATATAGGTAGCAGGGTCTCAGGATCCGTACATGAGGTGGACTCGACTTTGAGTCAGTTGTAATTCTTTCCTATTCTTACTGCTTAAGTCTTTCCTTCCGCTTTGTACATGTCTCCTCCATGGGCCTTCGTGTAGTTACTCGTGGATCCTACTAGGGCAAACCTTAATGGGCCGCACCAGGTACCTTTATAGTGGAGGGTCTTTCGGGTATCTCCATGTCAGTCGCAATAAAGGAAACATTCTTCTTTTCATAATTTGGTAATATTTTCAATGTAAGGATTTTCATGGCAATTCTCAACACAATAAGAGTATCATCCCTGCAAAATGTTTTTTAATCCCCAAAGTATTCATGTCTAACCCAAAGGCTTTTCCTAATAACTCTTCACACCCCAAAAATAATGTGAGTTCATCATAAAGATCAGAGGTGACCATGTCATCACAAAGGGGATTAATGATTCTATCACAAAAGTCTAACTATTGGAAATTAAAGTGCCCCACTTTATTGCAAAGTTCACAAATAGAAGGATAGTGGTCTTGCACATTTTTAGCAAATTCATTTATATCTTTACTCCATATGCTAGTTTTTTCATGCTTATGTTGCTTACAATAATTATCTTCTTCCACCCGAGTACTTTCACAAGGTCTATGCACTCCATGCTTATATAAAATATTATTTCCATAAACTGGATCATGTCTATTGCAATCATTATCGACTATTTCATCTTCTTTGCAAATGCATTTAAAAAGGTTCATGATACTTGGTCCAATTCTCTTTAGGAACATTGATATGAGAAGCAAAAGATTTCCAAAAAATAAACACCTATTTGAGAATCAATTCCAAACTTATCACTAAGTTTATTAAAATTATCAGTTTCAACAAAGGACTTAACGCAATCGTACTTGTAATCTGTACCTGATTCTTTACCTTTATTGATCTCCCAATCTTCAGCGTTGCGTTGAATCCTTTCAATAAGGTCCCATTTAGCATCAACTTTCTGGTTCGCAATGAGAAAGCCTTGCATAAAAATTGTTAACAATAATTTCATTTGAAAAGTTATGATTGGGGCATTTAAACATTAATAATTTCAGTCTTCCCCAAGCTTGAGCAATTCCCTCTCAGTCACGAGGTCAAAAGTTATATATACAATTTCTGCCTTGATACATTTCATGAAGAGGATAAAATTTAGAGTAAAAGAGAGATATAAGATCCTTATAATCCAATAAGTGAGAATCGTCTAGTAGCATATACCAATCTCTTGCCTTATCTTTCGGTGATAAGGGAAATATTTTCCTCATGATTACTTCACTCGATACACCTGCAATTTTAAATATCTCACACAATTCTCTAATATTAAGTAGATGCACAATTGGATGGACAAATCCATCCCCCGCATAACGATTATTCGTAACACGGTCGATTATCCCCATAGGTATTGTAAAGGGAACAATTACAGTAGGTGGAGGAACTTTCTCTATCACATGAGTGTTTGAGGAGTCATTCCTAAACAACAACCTAATAATAGAGGTTTCCATAACAAATCAAAGTAGCAAACAGAAGTAAAAAAACAACACCCAAGATGAAACAAGAAACAAGTAAAAATAAGTCTAACTAGTGAAAATAAAAACAAGAAACAAAAAGATAAAATTGCAAGATCTAAAGAGATACATTCAAGCGCTAACCTCCCCGGCAACTACGCTAGAAAAGAGCTTGATGTCTACTACATGTTATAACTCTTGTAGAGTATGTTGGGCCTCCAAGCGCAGAGGTTTGAAGGACAGCAGCAAATTTCACTCAAGTAATTAACCCAAGGTTTATCAAATTCAGGGAGGTATAGGTTGAATGTATGCCTCTTAAGCAACCCTCCAATTAAGATACAAGAAGTCTCTTGTGTCCCCAACACAACCAATACAATTATCAGTTGTATAGGTGCAGTACTTCGGCGAAGAGATAGTGAAATACATGTGATAATGATGGCAAAGCAAGGTACTATAAATCTGTAATATAAATGGCTGCAAGCAAGGAAGTAGTAAAACTAAAATAAAACAATATAGCAATGGTGGAAAATAAGGCCTAGGGATCATACTTTCACTAGTGGTCAATCACAACAACATTAACATAATTAAACATATAATACTCCCTCTAACAACATGCATAAAAGACATAGCTCGGAAACCGTTCCTCATGATAGGATGAGAATCACGTAGGACTACACAAGCACACCTCGAAGTTCACATTCCCGTCAAAGAACATCCCGACCCTGTCACTTTGGGCGCCCAAAGATAGTACTAATAAACACCACAACCTATCTCTTGAATAGTATCTTTCTAATCAATCTACATCACCCGCACTATCACCTTGGCACTATAGAGATTATACTAAACACAAGTATCAAGAAACCTCATGATTCCAATTAAATCCAATATAGTAATAACAATTTCATGGCAAGTATCCCTCTAATCCATAGTCCATAGAGTCACACACGACACCCGCACTGTTACCGTGGCACCGTGGAACAAAGGTGACTCCGAAGAATTATACTAGATAAAACCAATTGAGTATATCGGATCCATTACATAATGGAGGGGAAACATCATAGGTTCAACAATGATAACATAGCACATGATCACAATCAAGATGACATCATGGGAGAGAGAGAGATAACCACATAGCTACTAGCACGATCCCTCAACCCCGAGGAGGGACTACTCCCGCATCATCGTGGGAGGCAGCAACGTCGATGAAGAGGCCTTCTGTGACGATTCCCCCCTCCGGCAGGGTGCCGGAGCAGGGGTGCAAAAGCACTAGATTGGAATTTCTAGGTGACGTCGCCTCTATGTATGTCTCATGGAAAATAACTCTGTCCCCGTCGTTTTTAGGGTAAAATACAATTTATAGGCGAAGGGGGGACTTCAGGCGGTGGCCACAACCCAGGGGCCCACTGGGCGCGGCCAAGGGGGAGCCTGCGCATGGTGCCCTCCTGGTTCCCCCTGGCTCCCGTTTGGACACCGTCTTTGTTCCGGGTAAAAATTGATCTTCGTGGTTTTTCAACCATTTTCAAGAATATTTCCTTAAGAACTTTTCTGAAATAGAAAAACAACGGAAAATAACAACTGCCCCGGGGCATCTTGTTAATAGGTTAGTGTGTGAAAACATCCGTAAAAAGATAGAAAACATGTGGAAAACAAAAGGTATTGGGTAGAAAACAAGCATGGAGCATCAAAAATTATAGATATGTTTGCAACGTATCAGCCCCCGCTGCTCAACCGACTCTGAAGAGGCGCCGTTCTCCGCCAACAGCACGGGCATCTCGTCCATCCTCTCTTCTCACGATGGCAGCGACGGCAGCAGGGGACGGACGAAAATTTTGGAGGCGGGAGTGTGGTGGGTGCGGGGTCGAATGAATTTTGGCCCCAGGTCAAGGAATTTCCCTTCAAAATTTGCAGGTCCTGCTTGTCGAATTGTGCGGGGCTGATGAGGATATAATAGGGGTTCATGGTGATTATACATGCTTAAGTTGGAAGGAAATATTGAGCCTCACTGATGTTCATTATAAGGTGAATTATTTCCTAGTAATAAATATTGTTTGTGTTTATAAGAATATTATACTACCTAAGCCTATGCATTATGTATTAGCAGGGTTATTGATAACACAAACATGAATTGAGGAAGACCTCAAGGCATACTGGAACAAGATGGAGATGCTGGAAAGGAAGAGTACAAATGGTGAAAACAATTATCCAAGTGTTGAAAACAAATGTGCAAGTGTGGAAAACAACTCCAGGAACGTTCTTCCACACTAAGGAATGGTGAAAACAAGAGGAGGGCGCCCCATTGAAGATCGATGCGCCATATAGAAGTCCTAATTCAATTAGGCATGGCCTGTATGCCATAATGGCCGAACCCCTAAAGTTGGGTCGGTTTGTATCCCTTCCTAGTCCAAGTAGGAGTCCTAGTAGAGTCCTCCTAGTCCAAGTAGGAGTCCTAGTTGAGTCCTAGTCCTAGTAGGAGAGGTGCTTGTGCAAAGATCCCTCCACCTATATATACTCCCCACCCGCGTGTGGAAAGGGGAGAACAAGTTTAAACCAAAAACCAATGAAACCCTAGCCTCTAGATTGTATTGCTGCTAAGAATTCATGTTGAAGTATACCTGCAAAGTTGCGTGATATCTTGTTATTCCATTGGGAATAGGGGGATACAGGTCCAAGTGTGAAGTCTTAGTGTAGCACTAGTTATCAGAAAATCCACAAAACATCCACAAAAATAGAGAGAGCTCATTGAGAAGATCGGGCCTCCCCATATCATCTTGGTATCACATTCTCGGGTTTACTCGGTGAGCAAAGTTATCCCTAGTTTAGTTGTTTTTATTTCCTATCCAGAAAAAGCCCCCAAAAAATATTAGGTTTTAGTTTTGCCGGAGCCTAGATCAACACCAATTAGCTGCTACTAGTTGCTGTTTTCTGTTGATTTGTGTTCCTGTTTTTCTTTTTTCATCTTTTTAGGGTTCATCGTGTTCATCTTTTGTTTCAATCTATACCGAAAATCCCACAAAAAATACTTATCAGAGTTGTGCGCGTGTGTACCTCTTGTAGTTGGACTCGGAGTCCTTCTTTGATCCGCTGCCGCGCGCTGTTTCCAACCATATCCGCGTCCCTCGTTTTGTCCATACGTGTGCACACGTTCCGAGCGAGTCTGAGCGCGCCAAGGCATTACCAGTACACGCCAACGCGCCAAACGTGCTCGATCTGACCGCCACAACGCGCTTCGCGCCAAAAAGCAGCGCGCTCCTCCACTTGCGCGTCGTTCCTGGACTCGGTCCACTGGAGTATATTCCTATACGCGCGCACCGATCCACCCGCTGGCCAATCGTAACCGCGTTTCTTTAACCGCAACCGCGTGTGCCTCCTTTTGTCCTCAAACGTGGCCACGTTTCCACGCTTACCACCGCGCGCGCCTTCCGCGTTGACGACCGTGTCGCTACCGACAAGCAGTACGCGCATTGACCACGTCGCTCGCCTATTCCCTGTAAGAGTCCAAGCGACCGTCTCGATTTCGTCGGAAGCCAATCACTGCCACGCGCGCACACCTACCACGCGCCAAATCGCGAGCGCTACCAGGCGTTGGTCCCAAAATCGTGATGTGGGCATCAAAAGTCACACCACACACAACAACAAGTCCACACAACCGCGTGCACAAACCTCTGCCGGGCAACATTTTTGAGCCGTTTTCTCTCTGTTTTTCATAGTTTTTCATTGTTTTCTCCTGTTTTCTCTCTAGGTTATTCTGATTTGATCTTTGTTAAGCCTAGCCACATCCTATCTACAGCAAATTTTTAGGAACCTACCCAAAGACTAGCTGTTTTTATTGCTCTAACAGGCTGCTCAATTTGATCAATTCTTGTCCATATCTTCTGTTTTCTTCTACTTCTTGCTCCTAGCTGATTCAAAGGCCATTGGAAAAGTACAAAAAATAAAGAAAAATTATAAAAAATAGAAAGATAGAAAAAACAAAAGAGGCCGAGCCATTACTATATCACTAGTGGAGCTTGATACATCATATCTTAGACATTTTCTTTTGTGGACATATTTGAGCAGTCTTGTGCTTGTTTTCATAGAGTATTTGCTAGTGTCTTTCCAGTGCTTGCAATACCTCTTCCATATAATTGCTAAGCCACATTTGTCTCCCAGAGTGAGTGTGTTCCGTTAGTGAATTTTATCACATTAGACAGTACATTGGAGTTGCTATTTTGGTGTTGTTAAGAATCCCAACCAAGCCTCACCAAATACCCTGTTTTGTCTTGTGACACTTGATATCCTGGTTATTCTCTTCTCACACTTGGTACACTCTTCATTGATACTTGTTGGTAAGTCAATCCTATTCACTTTGGAACAGTAAGTGAATCACTTCTTTGCTGGTTTTGAGTGAGTTGTGAGAGAACACCACAACCCATTGATTATTTTGTTTTCACTAACATATTAATCATGAGTTTTGCTAGTGAAACTGATCCTATGCAGGGTAACAAAGGAGAGGACATCGTGCCAAAAAACAAGACTGGTGATGATATGTGCACATGGGCAGATTTCAATAAATTTCGAGATAGAGTTGCTAGAAGGATTGAGCAAAGAATTAAGGAATATGATGATATAATCAGAGACGACTTGAACAAAGTGCAAGAGAAAGTTAGCAAAACTGCTACTCAAGAATCAGTTAATGTATTAAAAGAGGCTATGAACAATATGACAAGACAACTTGCAAATTTGGCCACAACCTTACAACAAAGAGCTCCCAATGCTAATTTAGGTGCTCATTTGGATGATGGCCGAGCCAATGCATTTGGAGGCCGTGGACATTTGGCTACTAGAAGAGTGCCTATGGGAGAAAACAATAGAGAGGATGATGGCCTTGGGAAGCCAAAATTCTTTATTTCTACTCTCACATGTGATACTAAGGATGTTGTGGAGTACTTAATGTGGGAGTTGAAGATTGAGAAGCTATGGAGATTGCATAGTTACAGTGAGGAGAGGAAAATTAAGCTGGCATCTTCTGGGTTTGATGGTTATGCTCTCTTGTGGTGGGATGGAATCACACAATTGAGAGAAAGAGAAAACCAACCAGAAATTACTACTTGGGCTGAGATGAAGCAAACCGTGAAAGATAGGTTTGTTCCAAAAAAAATATATGAGAACTCTCTATGAAAAATTGCAGAACTTGAAACAAGATACAAATTCTGTGGATCAATATTACAAGGAGATGGAGTTGATACTACAAAAAGCCCAGGTTGTAGAAGCACCAGAACAGACAATGCAAAGATTTCTTTTAGGTTTGCAATTCAAGATTAGATGCATTGTGAGGCATGTTCAATATAATACCATGACTGAATTATTGCACCAAGCAAGAGAGGCAGAAAAGAGGTTACCCGAGGAGGTTTCTATGGCTCCAAGAAGAACTTTTCCATCAAGATCTTCTTCACACCTTCCACACCTCAATTTTCACAATTTCGAGCTAGTACATCTTCAAAACCCGAGACAAGCAATACCATTACTAATGAAATCATGTCTACTCCTAGTGTTGTTTCTTCTGATGTGCAGGTTGCTTTTGAAGAAAGGGAGCCTATAGTATAACCTGCACCACCACCATCACATATATTGGAGGAGCATGCCATTGTTCCTAGTGTTGTTTCTTGTAATTTGCAGGTTACTTTTGAAGAAAGGGAGCCTACCCAAGTACAACCTGCATCACCACTTGAAAAAGATGAATTAGTACCTACTAAATCCGAGGAGGATGTCGTTGATATTGGTGCTGATTTCGAGCTACAAACTACAAGTGCTGAATTTTGTGAGTCTACTAATTTGCTAGTTGATTCTTGTGAGTTAACAAGCATATATAGTTCACCACCATGTGATAATTTGATAATTTTGAATTTTGAGCATGTGGTATTGATTACACATAAAGAAGTGCTTGCTAAAATACCACCTAATAATATTGTGTATTCAATCATGTTACATGAACCAATTACTGTGCAATATGCTATGAATAGGATTGATGAAATTTCATATATCAATTCTAGCAACCATACTGCTTGCTTCATTTTTAATTTGGTTGGTGACTATAACAAGAATGAAATTTTTATGGTGGATCAAATATATATTACTTACAATAGAATTGAAGAATTGAACATTGTGTTACCTCGGTTGGATGGTTTACAATTTGATAAATATGAGCATAAAGTTACACATATGTTTGATTTGCCAAAAACTTTGATAAATACATATGCTAATGATTTGTGTTTCACTTATATTTGCAAATTCAGTTGCAATTTACATATTGAAAATAATAAACATGTTAACACACTTGAGTGTACTACTACAACCAAATTTGATCATAGATCTTCTGCGAGAACAGTTGATTTGATACTAAACAATAAGAATATATACATAGATGTTTCTCCTTATGATCATGATTCTATGAGCTTCACTTATACTTGCAATTGTGATTGCTATTTGATGAGATGCTATTTGTTTTCATATGACAATTATATGCTATTTACATGCAAAATTCGTGGTCTAATGTCATGTGAGAATTTTTATCATGTGCACACAACTAATTCACCCCTTTATAGATACATATATTGTGCATACACGTTGTTCTTTTTGTTTCTTCCATGTTCAGTTTACCACAAGCCGTGGACGTCTTGTCTTGAAGAAAGGGAGGATGATGAGGTTATAATAGGGGTCCATGGTGATTATACATGCTTAAGTTGGAAGGAAATATTGAGCCTCACCGATGTTCATTATAAGGTGAATTATTTCCTAGTAATAAATATTGTTTGTGTTTATAAGAATATTATACTACCTAGGCCTATGCATTATGTATTAGCAGGGTTATTGATAACACAAACATGAATGGAGGAAGATCTCAAGGCATACCGGAAAACAAGATGGAGATGCTGGAAAGTAAGAGTACAAATGGTGAAAACAATTTTCCAAGTGTTGAAAACAAATGTGCAAGTGTGGAAAACAACTCCAGGAATGTTCTTCCACACTAAGGAATGGTGAAAACAAGAGGAGGGCGCCCCCATTGAAGATCAATGCGCCATATAGAAGTCCTAATTCAATTAGGCATGGCTTATATGCCATAATGGCCGAACCCCCTAAAGTTGGGTCGGTTTGTAACCCTTCCTAGTCCAAGTAGGAGTCCTAGTAGAGTCCTCCTAGTCCAAGTAGGATTCCTAGTCCTAGTAGGAGAGGTGCTTGTGCAAAGAGCCATCCACCTATATATACTCCCCACCTACGTGTGGAAAGGGGAGAACAAGTTTAAACCAAAAACCAATGAAACCCTAGCCTCTAGATTGTATTGCTGTTAAGCATTCATCTTGAAGTATACCTGCAAAGTTGCGTGATATCTTGTTATTCCATTGGAAATAGGGGGATACAGGACCACTCGTGATCTTTGATTACGTGTGCAAGAGTGTGTAGTTGAGAATATCCAAAGGGATTGCTTGTTGTCGCATTGGCAACAGGGGTTATCCAAGTGAGATGTTTCAGTGTAGCACTAGTTATCAGAAAATCCACAAAACATCCACAAAAATAGAGAGAGCTCATTGAGAAGATCAGGCCTCCCCATATCAGGGGCGGGCACGTCTTGGCGTGCCTGGGCAACCCCAAACCATCCCCACATATGGGCTGGGTTTGAGACTTGTCGGACGGCCTGGACAGATGGGAAACATTCAACAATCCTGGTTAGGTGCATGTTTCGGTTCTAAACCGTCCGGGCTGTCAGTCCGGACGGTTCGGGCCATTTTCGGGACCGTTGTTGGAGATGCTCTAAGTTATGTGTTGGTGTTTTTTTTTTAAACTGTGTGTGGTGGTGTTGATCATGTGCTTTGAAAATATGAGTGCTATGAAAATATGAAAGCATGAAGTTCGTATCGTTGAAGTTGTTCAAGCAATTGGCTTGATTTCGCTTCGGAACTAAAAAAAGAAAATCTCTAGGTTTTTCATGTGACACCCAGTTGTTGTACGGTGAGGTCTCACCTAAATTCATTTGTATTTTTTTGCTTATGTCCATATCATTTGCAGGATACCCGTTCTCTGGATTAAAGTTTCCTGGATAGACTATCCAACAAAAAACAATCAACGGGCCTGAACTCCCGATTCCGCGGCCAGTGCCCGCTACCACTAGTCTACCACCACCCCCAAACATTCGAGAATCGACCGGAGCACCTGAAGAAAAAAAAAAACTCACCATCCCCTCTAAAAACCCCAGGACCGCGCCGCGGCGAACGCCGGCGAGATGGCAGCGGCGCTCGCTCTACGGCGCAACGGCGGCGAGGACTACATCAGCGAGCTACCGGAGGTCCTCCTCTCGGACATCCTCTCTCGCCTCGGCACCGCAGAGGCGGCCCGCACCGTCGTCCTCTCCACCCGATTCCGCGACGCGTGGCTAGCGACCCCTCTCCGCCTCGACGACCTCGAGCTCCCCAACGCCTCACGCGCCAGAGTACCTTCAATAGAGCCCTGGACGGCGCGCGCTGACGCCGTCACCCGCGCCCTCGCCTCCCACCGGGGCCCCGTCGCGCTCTTCCGCCTCTCCCGCACCACCTTCCGCGGCCGCGTCTCCGCAGCTGAGGCCTGGTTCCGGGATCTCGCCGCCAGGGGCGCCCGCGAGGTCTCCCTCCGCTGCTCGCCCGAGTGGTGCCACGAGGCGTGCGCTGACCCGCTCCTCGGCTCCCCCACCCTCGAGGTACTCGCCCTTGGCAAGTGCCGCCTCACCGACGCCGGGGCCTCCGCCGCAGCCGCCGCCCGCCTCACCGAGCTCACGCTGTCAGAAACCAGCCTTTCCGAGGCTGGCCTACAGAGCGTGCTCTCCGGCTGCCCCGCGCTGCGGAGCCTGATGCTCAAGCACGTCCACGGCCTCCACCGCATCCGCGTATGTTCTTGCCGCAGCCTCGTGCTACTCGGCGTGTGGCATTACAAGCAGCTGGTGGAGATCACGGTGGAGGACGCCCCTTGTCTCGAGCGCCTCCTAGGAAATATCCGTCTGAATGCAGCCATTACCGTCGCTGACGCACCAAAGCTTACTGCTTTAGGCTATGTCGTGGTCAGCATCCCGGAACTATTCCACGGAGAGACTGCTCCGCAGGTAATTTCTTAACTCAGTTCTCGTAAGTACTAATTCGCTTACGCTAGGACATGTTTGGTACGATCGGAGGTGCTTTTCTGTTTGTTTCATGTAGGTAATGGTACCATATCCCAATACTGTGTCTGGATGTATTGTGTATTGGGATTACATCGGCTGATAAATTCTGTCGGTCAGATGTATACAGGACAGAATCAAATTGGCACTAGCTTACACATGACATCATTGAACACGATTTCAAAACCAAAAAAATTGCACATAATTTAAAGAACAATTTGCATGGATAAGCACAAATACGTCACACAGGTACAATGCGCATATTAATACTTTAGCAACATCTCAATTTGATCTAAATAGTCAATTCATGGAATTATTTAACAAAAGCAATTATACTAATTTTAGGAGCCAACTACAGGGTCTTGCAAATAACTTCATCATCAACCTTGAAATATTTCGTTCATCTCGCCATATACCACTGTCTTGCAAAATACTCCGTAGAAGATTTCTTTCTCATCAACCATGCATATTTCTCTCATCTGCCAATAAGCATGTGTTGGATAAGAAATAATTAGCAAAATTACTAATCATATGAATACATTAGCCAATAACTGTGCTAGTCCGTAAGATTTATCGGGTGTTAGTACTGCTTACTGAAAATTGAGTTGAAATGAAATGGAGAACAAGTTCACCATTTAGCAAATACTGCCTACACTATATTCCAAACAAGTACAGTACCATACACTGAAAACTGATTGTGTCAGTAAGTATAAAAGCATAAATAATTAGTAAATGTATGAACCACTGGAAAAAGATCCTATACGACCTCGTTAGAACGACCCACTGCTGGACCATATCAGCCATCCTACACGTAGCAAAAACCAGTGGATTTGATTACCAAAAATAAAGAGATCTGTGGACGATTCGATTTAAGATGTAAATCAACGGTGCAAAGCCTGGTCCACACATGGGTCGTTGTAACTGCTGGTCGTATAGGATTATTTTCCTGAACCACTTGGTTGCTCAGAAAATTAATCTACACCAACTAGCTAGATCCTGAAACATAGAAAATGTGTGCTGACAATGGAAAGAAATCATCAACGATAATTAAAAGAAAGAGCATTATCAATCTACCATAAGCTGCACAGTGCAGTTATATCTGGTCACAAATAAAAGCAAGAGAACTCAAGCTGAACTACTGTCCAAAAGAAGTATCTCTAGAAGTATTGCAGGGTAATTCGTACTGGCTAGTTAGCTAGGGAGTTACGGATATTAATGGTGTTAATAGCAGCCATTAGCAGATCCAAGAACTAGCCAGTTCGAGAAAAGGAAACAAGGAAAAGATAACTTAACCCTAACCATCAAGATCCTGGGCTCAAGTGTGAAATCTGTAGACAAGTTATTAGAGCTTCTCATATTTACCGTCGCCAAAGATCAGGATCAGAAAACTCACTCCCCTTTAAGCCCATGTCTAGTATCCACCTTTGCCTCCAAATGCTAGTATTTTAGGTGGAATTCATTTGACAGATGATGCCAGGATGCCAGGATAATCAGTTAAGATGTTCAAGTGACAGCCATAGTTTTAAATATCCCGCTATAGCCCTATAGTTGTTGAGCATGTTGCCGCTAAATGATTTCATATATAATTTGCCGATATAGCCCTGCTATAGCCTGCTATTTCCCCACTATAGCTGTTTTGAAGGGTTGCCTCTATATGCTATAACCCGCCATTTAAAACATCTTACAGCTCAAGAAATTAATATAGAAAATGCTAAGCAGATGAATGCGAAATAATGCCTTCACATGGTCATGTAGTTATTTTTTGGACTGACATTTAAACGGCCACAATAAGGAACAAAAAAACAGAGGAGAAAGCTGTAGGTTTGATGTACCAATGTCAGGTGAACATTTTCAATTGATGACCATGAGATAGGTATGAGAGAAATAATCGGGGACAATACCACTATGGCAACCACAATCAAATAATTAGATCTGAATATAGATTCACCCCAAAGATTTTGGATTTAGCACATAGATGTCTTGCAGATAGATAGGTTGATTTGCAGAGAGGAAATCTGTGTGAAAATCAGATCATCAACTCCTATTACTCATGAATCAAGAACAAATCAACAAGAGAAGTATGAACACCATTCATGCTTATTAGTTCACAGAATAAAATAGCAACCTGCAGATCAAAAGTTGGTGGGTGGCTGCAGCCTAGCTACAAGAGAGATCTGAGGCGGGCAGACCTGTAACCACGAAAGCAACCTGCTCACACCATGAACAAGAACAAGATCTTCCCGTAAAAAAGACAAGGACAAGATCACACAATGAACAAGAAAAAAATTAACCCAACCACATATCCGGAGGGAGAGCTGGTGTTCGGCTGGGAAGAGGAAAAACCATCGGCAAGTATAGGAGAACGCCAGCGTGGGGATGTAGGAGCTGCAACCTGCAGCTCCCTTCTTCTGTCTTGGTTTCTTCTCACAACACATGCATGAACAAGAATAAAAAGAGCACAAAGAGTTCTTGGCAACAAGCTGCCTCGCACAGCCAACCCTTTTCTTTCTTCTCTATTCTCTTGCTCAAAGCAAACATGCAAACACTGCCTTAAATAGGCTCCAACTCATGTACACAGTCCACTAACCACATGACCTCATTCACTACCAAACTAACTAATCCTGACCACTTCCTAGAATCACTCTGGGAATATGACGACCTGGACTACATGCACATGCAGCTAACTTGCTTACTAACATCAGTTTGTGAGAAGAAACCAAGGTGGGCACATGCAGTGAAACAAACACAATTAACGGTATCAGGTTGCGCCGTTAATGGGATAACGGATCAAAATGTGCGAACCAAACACATCCTAAATGAAGTGTTTCACTATGCATTGCAGGAGATTAACAAGGGTCTTCGTGGTCCCATCCTCAGTGTGAAGATCTTGGCTATCACCGTCAAGTTCTCAAATAAGGAGGATGTGGAGAAAGCAATCAGCTTACTTGAGTTTTTCCCATTCTTGGAGACATTGCATGTCCAGGTAATTTCTAAACTTGAGCTGGTGCTGTATTTCTTTTCTTTTTGCTGCCTTATATCACTCAACTAGAATTGTTGTGGTTACATTCTCGCATGATTAATTCCAACAAGTAGTGAGGAAAGAACTCAAGCAACACTTGCTTACTAACATCAGAGGGGTTGTCATGTTTACTGCGCCAATCTGTATTTTTATCTGAAGAACGTTGTCAGCATCCTCTTCGTTGTTGCACCAATCTTGTGTTTGTTCCAGGGTAACTAACACCGGACAGTGGTCAGACCTAGAAGAAGTTAGGTGATGTACTTGACTATTAGGAAAACAAAATTGACCATGCCGTGTCTTGCTTTATTTCTGTGGGTACTATCTGTCAAATTTAGCTGAACTGAACGATCACTGATTCATCATTTTGTGCAGTCCTCTGATCCGAGTTATCATTCAGCTGAAGACGAGAATGACACCATTGTCTCTGACTACTACCAACAGCGTGACCCCATCAGGTGTCTTACCAGATATCTCAAGACAGTGAGACTAGAATGCGGACACCACAACCACAACATGCTTGAATTTACATGTTTTCTCCTCGCCAGAGCACATGTGCTGCAGTCCATGAAGATTCAGTCCAGGATGTCTGGCATTCCAGAATGGGTTACCAAACAGCAAAATCTTTTGAGGCAATGCCAAATAGCCTCCTTGGATGCTGAGGTTGTGTTTGAGAAAATGAAAGTCTGCGAGAACTTCACCATAGAAGCTGTTAAAAATACATCTGACCCGTTTGACGGCAGAATCAACGTCTTGGGCTACTGCTACTGAACTTGTTGATGTTTCACTCTTTTTTTTCTAAACTGCAAAGCTGGTGGCGAATGCCCTATTCAAACTACATCAACGTCTTTGTCTGACGATGATTGCCATCCATGATGCACTGGCTGATCTCTTTTTGTTATGTTTACTTGATATCTGAATCCAGATTCTAGACTATGATTTGGGCTGAACTTTGAGGTTTATGTTGAAGAAGCTTGCTATTTGTGACATGACTAGTTTCTTCTGTCTTATATTTAGTTGATTTTATGAATATGGAGCTGGAAACTTTGATTGAGGCTGAGTTTTCTGGTTTCACTCTGAAAATTGCTGTGTGCGAAGCTCCTGGCAGGACTTCTTGTGGTATGTTAGTTCTGGATGTAGACTATAATTGCATCACTGCTTTACTTGTCGTTGAAGTTCTTTTCTGTGCTCCCTTGTCATTTTGTATGCTAGTTTAACTTTATCAGCTTTAAATTTGTAGGTTATAGGACAAGATCATGATCTTTAACACTGAAATTTTACAAAACAACATCATCTTTTGGCTTAGTTCTTACTTGCAGTAGGTACCTACATAATTTGGATTGCTATCTTGCATCCGATCCCTTTTGATAATTTCTTGCTCCACCGTTTTCTAATTTTCGCACGCAAGGCTTGCAGGCTTGCAATCTACGGTGGACTCATGCGTGGATTGCTTATCTCATTCTGGAATTTTTTTGAACACTGATCATGCTACGTGTGGTCATCCTTCTGCTTATTTGCTGATAATGCATGATGACTGCTGAACTAAATTATTTGCTAATAGCGCATCCAGCCTCCCATATAATGCAACCTAGTTATTATGTGGTGGTAATGCTAAGGCTAATGCAAAAGGCGTTGTTCTTGACTAATTTCGCCGTGCTAACATAACTTGTGATGGTAATGATAAGGCTAACTTGTACCGGCAAAACAAAGTGTTTACTTAATAGAAAATGTTCATGCTTAGGCATATATTTGGAGTCGCTTTTACCCATTGAAAATTTCCATATAATTCTTTTAGTATTATTTTTGCAAGGTAATACGTTCTCATTCATAAGATAAAAATCCGGTTCTCATTCGTAAGATAAAAATCCGGTTACAAGACACGTAACACCGACATTACAGTACTGAAAGGATAAGATAATTCTTTGCAAAAAACCAACGCCGGTCCCTCTCCGTCGGCACCACTAAAGCGAGCACCAAGAGAGAATAGCCAAATCACCTCTTCACCCGAGCTCGACACGGCTCCATCACTGATCTGCAGCTTTACAGACCTCAAAGTAGTTTGCCAGAAGCAAAATCATTGTCGTTGAACGAATCAGACCGGGGCAACGTGTCCCCGGACACGACATCGAACTCCAGACCTGACATCCCCGCGTTACTACAACGTCGGAGAAGGATACCAGAACGGTCAACCTACAACCACAAATCCAACAAATGATGCACCATCTTCCAGTTGTCAACTGCGCAGGCAGTTGTCTGTGCGTACTCCCGGACGACCAATCCTCACTGCTCCACCATGATGTCGGAGACAACGCCGCAACAACGGGGACATAGCACAAGGAGAGACACCTGATGGGATCGTCGTCACCGCCTCGTCGACACCATCCATGAACTCTAACGCCACCTATCTAAAAGATCGGCTGACACACGATGCCATCAACTCCGAGACGTCGCCGTGAAGGACGACGCCGGTGTGGGAGTAGACTTGAGGCAAATTTATTCGTCGCGGCGCCGCTCTCACCACCCCAACGGCGCACCACAATCTATATAACCAAAACCTAACTACAGAGTGGAGGAACGGGGTTCCCACTCCCTCCTGCCGCCGGAGTAGCAGTCGTAGGGAGAGAGGACCAGCGCGCCGGCCGGTGAAGATCGGTGGTAGGTGATCGTCTACCTAGTCGCCGCTCCTGGCAGCTAGGTCACGGAAATTGTTTTACAATTGCTTTAGGAGCAGCTATAATTCTTTAGTAGCTGAGAAACGAATGTCCATGCTCTGGACATTGACTACTGACTGGTCTACGTGGGATTGAAAAGACAGTTCCTGTAACTGAAGGATTACAAATATACACATCATTATTAGAGATAAGATCGGTTTAGTTTAGCTATCCCCACTTTTGTGGGATTGTGCATATCTATTATGGCAGAGATCGGATTGTGATCTCCTGTGCCTTGCAGTGTACTTTGTGTATCACCTCTTATGTATATAAAGAGAGAACCTCATGATGGGTACAGTACGGCAAATATTTTTATTAACTTGGTATTAGAGCACATTCTGATTCTAGGGTTCCTCTTAGCCGCCGCGATGTAGCTCTCCCAATCCGCCGGCGCCCTCCAAACCTCACCTCTCGCTTCCATCCCTGCCGGCGTGAGCACCACCATCCCCACCACTCTTCCATCTGGCTACTCCAACTCCATCACGATTAGCTTAGACCGCACCAACTACCTCCTATGGCGGACACGGATCGTCCCCAACATTGCCGGCCAAGGCTGGTACGGCTTCCTCGACGGGAGTTGTGTTGCCCCGCCGAAGACCATCAACACCGGCGACGGTGCCACGGCTGTCACGTAGCCCAATCCGCAGTACGCGATGTGGTGGTACGTGGATCAACGCGTCCTCAGCATCCTCCTCGGCAGCATGACCCCGGAGATCCTCGGCCAGATGGTGGGCCGGCATACCTCCGCCGCCGTGAGGGAGTGTCTCACCTCCATGTTCGCCACCCAGAATCGGGCCGGCGTGCGCCAAATCCGGCGCCAACTCGCTAGTGTGAAGAAGCGAGATCTCTCCGCCGCCGAGTACTTCAACAAGATGAAGGGTTTCTCTGATGCCATGGCTATAGTCGGCAACCCCATTTTCGACGATAGACTGATCGACTACATCGTCGTTGGCCTCGGCTCGCAGTTCGAGTCGCTGCAGTCCTCGCTCGCCATCCTCAGCGTCTCCGGTCACTCTCTTTCACTGCTTGATTTTTATGCCATGTTATTGTCTTCTGAATCCATGCGCGAGCAGAACAACGAGACTGGCGACTACGCTTCCTCGGAAAACTCCGCTGTCCGGCATGGCGATGCCAACCGCGGAGGCGGCCGCCCCTTCGACAACAACCACACCACCGATCGCAACGGTGGCAGGCCCAATGGTGGCCAGCAAGGGGGCGGTGGTGGCCCTCACTACGGTGGTGGGCAGCAAGGCTACCAAGGCAACCGCAATGGTGGCGGCGGCCAAGGTAATGGAGGCGGGGCCACGGAGGCGGCGACCGTCGGTCTCACCCACGCTGCCAGCTCTGCGGAAATTGGGGGCATGACACCCTCAAATGCCGCAAGTGCACCCATGGCTACCAACCGGACGAGCGACGGTCCGGCAACTCTGCCACCACGCACCACGATGAACATCCGTGGGTTCTCGACACCGGCGCTACCGACCACCTCACCAGCAACATGGATCGGCTGAGCATGCATGAGCACTACCATTGCAGAGATTAAGTTCACGTTGCAAACGGCAAAGGCTTGTCCATTGGTAATTCTCGTTTAGCTGGTTCTTCGCAATCTCTTGTCCTAAAAAATATTCTTCATGTTCCTGATATTAAGCAAAATTTGTTGTCCGTTTATCGTCTTGTTTTCGACAATAACATCTTAATTGAGTTTCATAAACATCTTTCTTTGTTAAGGACAAGGCAATGAAGACCATCCTCATTCACGGTAGGAGTCGTGGAGGTCTCTATCCGCTCCAGTTTGGTCGTGTTCCCTCCCATGAGTGGCACGCATTTTCCGGCATCAAACTTTCCTCGAGTCAGTGGCATCATCGCTTAGGGCATCCTTCGAATAATATCGTTCAAAACATTGTTAGGTCCAACAATTTGTCTTCTACAAATTCTGCGTCATCAGTGTGTGATGCATGTCAACGAGTTAAGAATCATCAGCTATCTTATAATTATTCTTCACATGTTTCACATTCACCTCTTGAGCTTATTCACACCGATGTTTGGAGGTCTGCGTTACCTTCTTCTGGAGGTTTTAAGTACTATGTTAGCTTCATTGATGATTATAGTCGCCATTGTTGGATATATTTGATTAAGCATAAATCTGATGTTGAGGGCATCTTTGTAACATCCCAAGTATGAAATTAGCCATTAGAATGTTTTGCTCTCTGTTATTTTATGTTTTGCATCATGGCATCATGTTCATTGCATTTGTTTTGCTTGTTTTCCATTTGTTTCCCTCTGTTTTGCTTTGTTTTCCAACTGTTTTCATTTGTTTTCCTTTGTTTTCTATTTGAATTTCAAACCAAAATTCAAACCTTTTGTTTCATCCTTGTGATGTTACAATTTCCAAAATGATATTTCAAATCAAAACAATCATTTGTTTCCATTTGTTTTCATTTGGTTTGCCTCTGTTTTTATTTGTTTTCACAATGGAAATTCAAACAATATTCAACCTTTGTTTCATACTTGTCATGTTACAATCTTTTTCAAATAAAAAGTCCAACTCAAAACTCCATTTGTTTCCAATTATTTCCATAATGTTCAACTATTAAAATGGTGGCTTCTAATAGATCAATTAATTCCAATTTGCATTCAAAAATTCCAAATCCAATCCCAAACATCACCCAATTTGAATCTATGCAAATTAACAAAACAATGCTAATCCTCTGTTTTCATTTTAAACCTACAAGTTCAACCCAATTTAAATTTTGTTTCAAATAATTCACTTAATGATAAACTCCATCCAATTTGAATTAAATCACAAACAACATTTAAAATTTGAAACTTTTGCAAAACCAAAGTTAACCATTGGTTGTTTTTGACCTAATCAGCCCACACAATTTTTCTCAAAATTTTCCCTAACTCCCAAACCCTCATCCTCTTCCTAATTCATTTCAGCAAAAAAAAAATGGAACAAATAATAAAAACAGGGGGGAGAGAGAGCAGCAGCCCAGCCCATCTACCCCTAGGCCCATACCCCCCTCTCCACTCTGTCTTCCTCGTACGGCTGAACATCTGCTGTATCCACGTAGCAGGGAGATGCAGGCAACGGTGGAGCTCCTCCACCCCTCCCTTTAAGACCTCCCCCTCGAGCCCTAGGGTTCCCTAACCCTAACCCCTTCCCCTCTCTTCCCTTCCCCGCCTCCAATTCTCTCCCCCCTCTTCCTTTTTCTCTCTGCTTGATCCCTCTCTGAACCTGCAACCTCTGTACCTCCACCCGAAACTCCTCCGGCGATCACCGGCGTCCGGGGCATCCTCCGAGCGCGCTGGGGCCGGGAATGGAACCCCCCGGCCCCCTCTACCTCCTCCACCCCTCGGCGGTGGCCGGGAGGGCCCGTGGCGTCGGCGCCATCGCCTCCTGTCGCCGGCCGCGCCCTGCTACTGTCCCTGTCCGCCCACGATCTGCTCCGCCCTGCCTCCTGCTTCGAGCCCTCGAGGTGAGCCGCCTCCCCTTCCCCTCGATCGCCTCCTCCCTCTCCCTTGGCAGCCCCACACACCCGCCGCCCGCACGGCGCCCCGCGAGCACAGCGCCCAGCGACTCGCCGGCGACCTCCGATCTGCCATCGATCGCTAACTGAACCAGGTTCAGTACGTGCAGAAAAAATTCAGTAAACCGCGCCCCAACAGCTTAACCCCCCCTCCCGCACCCTTCTGTTACAACCGAGCGCATCCACCCCACTGGTTAGCAGCACCAACTCACAGCAGGAGGTGGGGGGTTCGAGTCCCCCCTCTCCCAAATAAAACCAAATTTTTATTTTCAATTGTTTTGTCACAGCACTTCATAGAAATCACTAACAAGTCCCTGCAGTTTCTTTTCTAGCCCCTGTAAAATATTTTCCAAGTCCCTAATGAATTAAAAATGGCAGATTTGCACCAAATCTTGTAAAATGCATAGTTAATTCATCTTAACTCCAATTTTAACTTTTTAAATATGTTTTCTGTACCAAATTTAATGTTCTATCCAAATATAAAATTTGTTTACTGTTTTGAATATTTTAAATTGGTGAAACATTTGAATTCTTGTCTAATTCACCTAATTTTGCAAAAATCATAACTTGGGCATAAAAATTCCAAATCCAACAAACTTAATATGTTTTCCAATCCATTTTTCATGTACTTTCCAAATATCAATTTTGTTTGCTGTTTTGAATAATTTAAATTGCTGAAAACAACTGTTTCTTGTTTATTGCATTTAAAATTGCCAAATTAATAACTTGCTCATTTTAAATCCAATTTCAACAAATGAAATATGTTTTCCATGCAAAATTAAACCACCTTTTCAAATATAAAATTTGTTTCATGTTTTGAATAATTAAAATTGGTTAAATGATTTAAACCTTGTTTAAATCATTTAATATTGTTAAATTCATAACTTGATCAAAACAAATTCTTTTTAGACATGTAAAATATGTTTTCAAACCATAAAAGTATAAACTTTTCAAATATGAATCTCACTTAATGTTTTGAACAAATAAAAATTCAAATAAGTTCATGTTTGAATTAAATACATTTAATTCTTGCTTAAACTTGTTTAATTCATAAATAATTTATTTGAAATCCTTTTTCAACAAGTGAAACATGTAATCCACCCAAAATTGTGTGCTCTTTTGAAATATGAACTTTGTTATCTATTTTGAACAATTATAATTGGTGAAAACAACAAATGCTTGTGTGACACCTTTAAGGAACCAAAATTCCATAACTTAATAAATAAAATTCCAAAATTGGTAAACCTTATTTCCAATTGGTTCTATTGTTGTTATTTTGTTGTTTTCCTCATCCATGCATCATGCTAATTCACTTCCACAAGATGATTAGTTGTAGAACAATTAATTCAACCATAATTCATGGGCTTTCCATATGCAATCCAATTGCATGTGGGTCCATTTAATCATGTTATGTTATCTTGTCAACTAGTTTATTTCTATGCATCAATTAAATGGTCATGCATCATCCCTTGTTTGTGCACTATGCCATGTTATTGATTGTTTATCTTTCTGCGTTGATTTGTTTGCTTCTTCTCGGATATACGACGACGTTGAGACCGACGATACTTACGACACCCCTTCTAAGGATTTAGCTCAGTACCAGGCTACTGGGTTTGCAGGCAAGTATTCACTCACATGAACCATCGTGTTCCTTTCAACATTGGATACCGATACTTTTCCGTTGTCTATTCTGCTAGCCCTATGAATAGTTGCTTCTGTTACGAACCTATCACATGTATCCTTCAACCCTGATATTGCCTCACCTCCACTCCTATAACCTTTTGCTTGTGGCCCGTGTCTTACTAGCATGCTTAGGTTGTTTTGCTCGAGTCTGTTACCCGTTACTTTCTATTACTATTTCCTTATGTTCTGGGGGCTCGATGTTTAATCAATCAATCATGCTAATGTTATTATTAATAATAATTTGATGATAAGGCACCGACAGGAGGCCCTGAGTGGTTTTGAGGCCTGCTAGTGTCGACCCTAATAGGAAAAGGGTCTTGTCTACTGATCCATGATGAGCGCACTAACCGCATGTGGGAAGCGAGTATGGGCGCCCCCCTCAATTTGATTCGATTCGCATCTCGTCCAAATCGCCTCATTTAGTTCGTGTTTTCCATTTGCCGCATGCATGTTTTTGCGAGCCCAGGCCAGGGTGGAACTTTTGTAGTCGGCATATAGGGGGACACGTTCTTAGAGTGCTATGAGGGTCCCCTTTCTTCGGGGCTCGATTAGCCGTGCGCCCAAGGTGCTTTGGGCTTGATGCGAAGAAGAGTTGAGTTGTGTTGAGTACCTCGCTTGGTGGGTTGATCCCCCGTCTGGCGGGTTATTCTTACGTGTACGGCCAAATTGGTGCACCCATGCAGGGATAAATCTTCTCGAGAAGCCGTGTTTTCCGCGGTTATGGACTACTTGGTGAAAGTACTGGCTAACAAGTACTCAGGACAACTTAAACCTAATGATTAACCACCTTACACCCAATGATTAACAACTTGACTAGTAATAGGCTTATTGACACAATAATCTGAACCATCATTAATTCAACTGTGTGAGTTATCCTCGGGTTGCTTCTTTGGATAAGGGGCGAGATCCAGGATGGGTTTGTTTGGTGGTTAGCTATAGTTGGTTACGATACGCGATCTTATCTCCTTTCTGTTAGCCGGAAGTGGTAGTAACTCTGTAGTTGGTTAGAGCAGCCAGTTGCAGCATCTTTTATATCCCCCTTCTTCCGTTGAACCCAAAGCATCTGTGCTTGGTGTTGACGGGTTACACTTTGGTGAACTGTGAGTCTTGCTTGCCAGTACGTTTATGTACTGACCCCTTTGGGGCTGTGGTTTCCGCAGACTACGTTTCCGAGGATCCCCATGGTGGCTACTACGTGGAGTATGACGAGACTGCTGACGAGTAGATAGCGGACCCGGGCAGGATCCGAGACTTCGTGGATGGGCTCCGTCTGTTCGTTTCCGGCCTCTTAGGCCTATTTGGTTCTTGTCTGTACTCAGACATTTTGGATGCTTCCGCTGTGATGTAATGATGTATTGTTGGGACATGTGTCCTCTGAATGATTGTATTTGCTATCTCTGCTCTAATGAGAGCCATTTGTAACTTATTTCGATCTTTTGTGTCGTAGAGATCTGTTGTGATATCACTTGTTCAAACGCCGTTGACGTACCATGTGTATATGGTTGAAGTACGTCAATGGAAGTATCCTGATTTCTATGGGATAGTTTACGTCGACACTGAACAGATAGGGGTTGGTTGTCACACATACGTGTGTTGGCCTACTCGTAAGAGGACGCGGGTGCCGGTAAGCCCCGTAATCCAATCTACTACTGTTCAACGGAACGGCGAGTATCCTTTAGAAGTCCGGGTGCGACAAATGGTATCAGAGCCTGTCTGCCTGTAGGATCCCTTTTTACTGGTCGCAGTTGAGTCTAGAAACTATTTTGTAGCTATATAGGAAAAATGAAACGTGAGAGTAGGAATTCTGTTCTTTTTCTTCTTTCCCCACCCACCCTCCCTTTTCTGGTAAGGAAGTGCAACGTTGTTTTCCCTTCTCATCTAAACTTTCAAGTTAGGATTTCACGAATCCTGGTTTCTCTAGGATGGTTATATCTACTAGACCATAGGAATGGAGGTGGTTGTGACATGCTTTATCATGTTGCCTACTCATGATTGAGAACGGAGGCGTGTAAGCCCCGGAAGCAGATCCTCTATTCCTTAAGCAGTAGATATTGATCCTCTAGAAGCCCGGATGGGTTTTTCCGTAGTACCTCAGGAGTGTTTTGTTCTCGTTTTTCCCGGTGTTGCTTCGTTATCCTGTTCTTCTCAACATCCTTTTCGTCCGTTGAAATCTTGTTGTTGTTTTCCACTTCAATTCTTCTACCGGCGTCTAATCAAAACTTCCCAAATATCAAGTCTATCTGGCCAGAAAGGTTGTTGTTGTTGTTGTTGATTCCAGGCTATGAGAGCTGGCATTCCTATCACCTGGGGTTGTTTCGAGGAAGCATTCCTTAATCACCACATTCCAGATAGTCTATTCTCCAAATGAATCAAATTCTATTCAACTATACACCCTCGATGCAAAATCTCTCCCTTTACTTGAAAATGTTCCGGTGGTTTGCTAATTCCCTGACGTCTATCCAAGGTGCACGATGTGTTTCACGTGTCACAGCTCTAGAGGATCTTCCCAAGAAGTATCCGGACCTTTTCTTTTCTCAGTAGGAATCTCGGGGCGCGATTCCTTCAAGGGGGGGCGTTTTGTAACATCCCAAATATGAAAAATAGCCATTAGAATGTTTTGCTCTCTGTTATTTTATGTTTTGCATCATGGCATCATGTTCATTGCATTTGTTTTGCTTGTTTTCCATTTGTTTCCCTCTGTTTTGCTTTGTTTTCCAACTGTTTTCATTTGTTTTCCTTTGTTTTCTATTTGAATTTCAAACCAAAATTCAAACCTTTTGTTTCATCCTTGTGATGTTACAATTTCCAAAATGATATTTCAAATCAAAACAATCATTTGTTTCCATTTGTTTTCATTTGGTTTGCCTCTGTTTTTATTTGTTTTCACAATGGAAATTCAAACAATATTCAACCTTTGTTTCATACTTGTCATGTTACAATCTTTTTCAAATAAAAAGTCCAACTCAAAACTCCATTTGTTTCCAATTATTTCCATAATGTTCAACTATTAAAATGGTGGCTTCTAATAGATCAATTAATTCCAATTTGCATTCAAAAATTCCAAATCCAATCCCAAACATCACCCAATTTGAATCTATGCAAATTAACAAAACAATGCTAATCCTCTGTTTTCATTTTAAACCTACAAGTTCAA
Source organism: Alopecurus myosuroides (assembly GCA_028641055.1). NCBI lineage: Eukaryota > Viridiplantae > Streptophyta > Magnoliopsida > Poales > Poaceae > Alopecurus > Alopecurus myosuroides. Next base: position 243,483,116 of record CM054059.1, read on the forward strand.
CCCAATTTAAATTTTGTTTCAAATAATTCACTTAATGATAAACTCCATCCAATTTGAATTAAATCACAAACAACATTTAAAATTTGAAACTTTTGCAAAACCAAAGTTAACCATTGGTTGTTTTTGACCTAATCAGCCCACACAATTTTTCTCAAAATTTTCCCTAACTCCCAAACCCTCATCCTCTTCCTAATTCATTTCAGCAAAAATAAAATAAAATGGAACAAATAATAAAAACAGGGGAAAGAGAGAGCAGCAGCAGCCCAGCCCATCTACCCCTAGGCCCATACCCCCCTCTCCACTCTGTCTTCCTCGTACGGCTGAACATCTGCTGTATCCACGTAGCAGGGAGATGCAGGCAACGGTGGAGCTCCTCCACCCCTCCCTTCAAGACCTCCCCCTCGAGCCCTAGGGTTCCCTAACCCTAACCCCTTCCCCTCTCTTCCCTTCCCCGCCTCCAATTCTCTCCTCCCTCTTCCTTTTTCTCTCTGCTTGATCCCTCTCTGAACCTGCAACCTCTGTACCTCCACCCGAAACTCCTCCGGCGATCACCGGCGTCCGGGGCATCCTCCGAGCGCGCTGGGGCCGGGAATGGAACCCCCCGACCCCCTCTACCTCCTCCACCCCTCGGCGGTGGCCGGGAGGGCCCGTGGCGCCGGCGCCATCGCCTCCTGTCTCCGGCCGCGCCCTGCTACTGTCCCTGTCCGCCCACGATCTGCTCCGCCCCACCTCCTGCTTCGAGCCCTCGAGGTGAGCTGCCTCCCCTTCCCCTCGATCGCCTCCTCCCTCTCCCTTGGCAGCCCCACACACCCGCCGCCCGCACGGCGCCCCGCGAGCACAGCGCCCAGCGACTCGCCGGCGACCTCCGATCTGCCATCGATCGCTAACTGAACCAGGTTCAGTACGTGCAGAAAAAATTCAGTAAACCGCGCCCCAACAGCTTAACCTCCCCCCCCGCACCCTTCTGTTACAACCGAGCGCATCCACCCCACTGGTTAGCAGCACCAACTCACAGCAGGAGGTGGGGGGTTCGAGTCCCCCCTCTCCCAAATAAAACCAAATTTTTATTTTCAATTGTTTTGTCACAGCACTTCATAGAAATCACTAACAAGTCCCTGCAGTTTCTTTTCTAGCCCCTGTAAAATATTTTCCAAGTCCATAATGAATTAAAAATGGCAGATTTGCACCAAATCTTGTAAAATGCATAGTTAATTCATCTTAACTCCAATTTTAACTTTTTAAATATGTTTTCTGTACCAAATTTAATGTTCTATCCAAATATAATTTTTTTTACTGTTTTGAATATTTTAAATTGGTGAAACATTTGAATTCTTGTCTAATTCACCTAATTTTGCAAAAATCATAACTTGGGCATAAAAATTCCAAATCCAACAAACTTAATATGTTTTCCAATCCATTTTTCATGTACTTTCCAAATATCAATTTTGTTTGCTGTTTTGAATAATTTAAATTGCTGAAAACAACTGTTTCTTGTTTATTGCATTTAAAATTGCCAAATTAATAACTTGCTCATTTTAAATCCAATTTCAACAAATGAAATATGTTTTCCATGCAAAATTAAACCACCTTTTCAAATATAAAATTTGTTTCATGTTTTGAATAATTAAAATTGGTTAAATGATTTAAAACTTGTTTAAATCATTTAATATTGTTAAATTCATAACTTGATCAAAACAAATTCTTTTGGGACATGTAAAATATGTTTTCAAACCATAAAAGTATAAACTTTTCAAATATGAATCTCACTTAATGTTTTGAACAAATAAAAATTCAAATAAGTTCATGTTTGAATTAAATTCATTTAATTCTTGCTTAAACTTGTTTAATTCATAAATAATTTATTTGAAATCCTTTTTCAACAAGTGAAACATGTAATCCACCCAAAATTGTGTGCTATTTTCAAATATGAACTTTGTTATCTATTTTGAACAATTAAAATGGGTGAAAACAACAAATTCTTGTGTGACACCTTTAAGGAACCAAAATTCCATAACTTAATAAATAAAATTCCAAAATTGGTAAACCTTATTTCCAATTGGTTCTATTGTTGTTATTTTGTTGTTTTCCTCATCCATGCATCATGCTAATTCACTTCCACAAGATGATTAGTTGTAGAACAATTAATTCAACCATAATTCATGGGCTTTCCATATGCAATCCAATTGCATGTGGGTCCATTTAATCATGTTATGTTATCTTGTCAACTAGTTTATTTCTATGCATCAATTAAATGGTCATGCATCATCCCTTGTTTGTGCACTATGCCATGTTATTGATTGTTTATATTTCTGCGTTGATTTGTTTGCTTCTTCTCGGATATACGACGACGTTGAGACCGACGATACTTACGACACCCCTTCTAAGGATTTAGCTCAGTACCAGGCTACTGGGTTTGCAGGCAAGTATTCACTCACATGAACCATCGTGTTCCTTTCAACATTGGATACCGATACTTTTCCGTTGTCTATTCTGCTAGCCCTATGAATAGTTGCTTCTGTTACGAACCTATCACATGTATCCTTCAACCCTGATATTGCCTCACCTCCACTCCTATAACCTTTTGCTTGTGGCCCGTGTCTTACTAGCATGCTTAGGTTGTTTTGCTCGAGTCTGTTACCCGTTACTTTCTATTACTATTTCCTTATGTTCTGGGGGCTCGATGTTTAATCAATCAATCATGCTAATGTTATTAGGCACCGACAGGAGGCCCTGAGTGGTTTTGAGGCCTGCTAGTGTCGACCCTAATAGGAAAAGGGTCTTGTCTACTGATCCATGATGAGCGCACTAACCGCATGTGGGAAGCGAGTATGGGCGCCCCCCTCAATTTGATTCGATTCGCATCTCGTCCAAATCGCCTCATTTAGTTCGTGTTTTCCATTTGCCGCATGCATGTTTTTGCGAGCCCAGGCCAGGGTGGAACTTTTGTAGTCGGCATATAGGGGGACACGTTCTTAGAGTGCTATGAGGGTCCCCTTTCTTCGGGGCTCGATTAGCCGTGCACCCAAGGTGCTTTGGGCTTGATGCGAAGAAGAGTTGAGTTGTGTTGAGTACCTCGCTTGGTGGGTTGATCCCCCGTCTGGCGGGTTATTCTTACGTGTACGGCCAAATTGGTGCACCCCTGCAGGGATAAATCTTCTCGAGAAGCCGTGTTTTCCGCGGTTATGGACTACTTGGTGAAAGTACTGGCTAACAAGTACTCAGGACAACTTAAACCTAATGATTAACCACCTTACACCCAATGATTAACAACTTGACTAGTAATAGGCTTATTGACACAATAATCTGAACCATCATTAATTCAACTGTGTGAGTTATCCTCGGGTTGCTTCTTTGGATAAGGGGCGAGATCCAGGATGGGTTTGTTTGGTGGTTAGCTATAGTTGGTTACGATACGCGATCTTATCTCCTTTCTGTTAGCCGGAAGTGGTAGTAACTCTGTAGTTGGTTAGAGCAGCCAGTTGCAGCATCTTTTATATCCCCCTTCTTCCGTTGAACCCAAAGCATCTGTGCTTGGTGTTGCCGGGTTACACTTTGGTGAACTGTGAGTCTTGCTTGCCAGTACGTTTATGTACTGACCCCTTTGGGGTTGTGGTTTCCGCAGACTACGTTTCCGAGGATCCCCATGGTGGCTACTACGTGGAGTATGATGAGACTGCTGACGAGTAGATAGCGGACCCGGGCAGGATCCGAGACTTCGTGGATGGGCTCCGTCTGTTCGTTTCCGGCCTCTTAGGCCTATTTGGTTCTTGTCTGTACTCAGACATTTTGGATGCTTCCGCTGTGATGTAATGATGTATTGTTGGGACATGTGTCCTCTGAATGATTGTATTTGCTATCTCTGCTCTAATGAGAGTCATTTGCAACTTATTTCGATCTTTTGTGTCGTAGAGATCTGTTGTGATATCACTTGTTCAAACGCCGTTGATGTACCATGTGTGTATGGTTGAAGTACGTCAATGGAAGTATCCTGATTTCTATGGGATAGTTTACGTCGACGCTGAACAGATAGGGGTTGGTTGTCACACATACGTGTGTTGGCCTACTCGTAAGAGGACGCGGGTGCCGGTAAGCCCCGTAATCCAATCTACTACTGTTCAACGGAACGGCGAGTATCCTTTAGAAGTCCGGGTGCGACAATCTTCTACACTTTCCAAAAACATGTTAAGCGTCTTCTAAATACCCAAATTCGTACCGTGCAATCCAACTAGGGTGGTGAATATCATCGCCTTCATGCTTATTTCCAGCGCACGGGCATCTCTCATCGTGTTTCCCACCCTCATACCTCCCAACAAAATGGCATAACCGAACGCAAGCATATACATCTAGTTGAAACATGGCTTGTTATTTTAGCTCATTCGTCTCTCCCTCTTTGGTTTTGGGATGAAGGCTTTCTCACCGCTTGCTATCTCATCAATCGCATGCCCTCCCCAGTCCTCAACAATGCCACACCTATTTTTCGTATCCTTAACATAGCACCCGACTACTCTTTCCTCCACATTTTTGGTTGTGCCTGTTGGCCGAATCTTCGCAAGTATAACTCTAGGAAATTAGAGTTTTGATCCAAAATGTGCGTCTTCCTCGGGTATAGCTCTATGCATAAAGGGTATAAGTGTCTCGACCGTAGCACTGGTCGCGTTTACATCTCTCGTGATGTCATTTTCGACGAGAAGAATTTCTCTTTTGCCACTCCCGGTGTTACACTGATTTATCCAAACTCCAGCATGTCTCTTTTCCTTTGCATGAACCAGCTATTCAGCATACCGATACGCGTACTTATGACATTACCTTGTTACCCGTTGATCTACCTGGTATTTCTTCAAGTGTTGGTGTGCAGGAACAGCCGGCTGCGATCGACGTGCATGCCTCGTCGACGGTGCCCGACCAGGCATCCGGGCGTGGCCATGATGGGCCGTCTGCCGCGAGCCCGCCTGCCTCGCCTAGGCGCGCGTCGCCCGCTGCCTCTCCGCCATGGTTCCCTTGTGGGCCAGCCTTCGACACCGCGTCACTCGACGCCTCGCCCAGGCGCGTGTCGCCCGCTGCCTCGCCGTCTGTTGATGGGCCCGCCTCCTCTCCAAATGGGCCTACGTCGCCATCTGGTAATGGGCCTTCGACGCCTCCTGCGTCTGCTGGCGTTTTTTATGCTGCTCCGGTGCAGCACACCATGACCGCTCGCCGGCATGCTGGTGTGCATCGGTCGTTTATTCCCACTGACGGCACGGTCCGCTACAACCCTTATCGCCATCGCCGTGGTGCCTTCCTTGTTGTCCCGTCATCTCACCGCACTACCTTGACCGAGCCCGCATGGAGAACTGCCATGGAAGAAGAATTTGATGCGCTTATGCGCAACTAGACTTGGTTGCTCGTCCCTCGTCCTCCCGGTACTAATATTGTCGGCAGTAAGTGGATTTTCAAAACAAAGTTTCGTTCGGATGGTTCCGTGTATAAACACAAGGCTCGGTTGGTCGCTCGTGGTTTCACTCAGCAGCATGGCATTGATTATCATGATATTTTCAGTCCAGTGGTGAAGCCGGTCACTGTTCGTCTTGTCCTCTCCTTGGCTGTGTCTCGAGGTTGGTCCCTTCGTCAGATTGATGCCAGCAATGCCTTCCTCCATGGTTTTCTTGAGGAGGATGTTTATATGCAGCAGCCGACCGGATTTGAGGACTCCCGCCACCCTCACCATGTTTGCAAGCTTCAACTCGCTCTTTATGGGCTCAAGCAGTCTTCTCGCGCCTGGTATGCTCGTCTCAGTGACCGATTGCTTCAGCTTGGTTTTGTTTCCAGCAAGGCAGACACCTCTCTTTTCACTTTTCATCGTCATGGTTTCACCATTTATATGCTCGTGTATGTCGATGATATTGTGATTGCTGGCTCCTCTGCTTTTGCCATTGAGCATTTGGTTCAGACTCTCTCCAGCATGTTTCCTATCAAGGATCTTGGTCGGCTAGAGTACTTCTTGGGTATTGAGGCTGCCTATAAGTCCAACCAGTATGGTGCTTACTCAACACAAATATGCATTGGATTTACTACATCGAGCAAACATGGGGAATTGTAAACCTGTTCCCACTCCTATGTCTGCCACTGACAAGTTATGTCGTGAATTTGGTGCTCCTCTTGGTACTGAAGATGCTTTCCGGTACAGGAGTCTTGTTGGTGGTCTTCAGTATCTCACATTGACGAGGCCAGATTTGTGTTTTGCTGCGAACAAAGTTTGTCAATATTTGTCACAGCCAACCACGGTTCACTATGATGCCGTCAAGCGCATTCTGCGCTATGTTCGAGGCACAATCTCCACTGGTCTTTGTATTCAGCCGTCGACCTCCTTGGTCCTTAACATCTACACTGATGCTGATTGGGCGGGTTGTCCGGATGACCACCGCTCTACCGGTGGTTTTGATGTCTTCATTGGACCGAACCTCATCTCCTGGAGTTCTCGCAAGCCCCCCACCATCTCTAGCTCCAGCACTGAGGCTGAGTATAAGGCATTAGCGAATGGCACTGCCGAGGCGATATGGATTCAGTCTCTTCTAAAGGAACTTGGCATCCCTCAGTCCCGACCTTCTGTTCTTTGGTGTGATAATCTTGACGTCACCTACTTGACAGCCAATCCAGTTTTTCATGCTCGCACCAAGCATATCGAGATCGATTTTCATTTTGTTCGGGAAAAAGCCGCCGTCGGTGCCCTTGATGTGCGCTTCATCGCTTCTGGAGACCAGCTTGCTGATGTTTTCACTAAACCAGTTACACAACATGTACTCCGTAATTTTCTTTCCAATCTCAACCTTGTACACGACGGTTTAGATTAAGAGGAGTACTAGAGATAAGATCGGTTTAGTTTAGCTATCCCCACATTTTGTGGGATTGTGCATATCTGTTATGGCAGAGATCGGATTTGTGATCTCCTGTGCCTTGTCATGTACGTTGTGTGTCACCTCTTCTGTATATAAAGAGAGAACCCCACGATGGACACAGTACGACAAATATTTTTATTAACTATCATGTCCTTTAACGATTCTTATATTGGGGGTTCACAATTATCTAGGGGGTTGCGCAATGTTGGCAATTTGTTTGAAATTGGGGGTGGGAATCTGTATTGGCTCATAGGTGTAGATTCACCTACTACACAAAAATCAAAATTTATAATATCAACAAACTCCAAACAAAAAAAAATTCAGATATATGTTAGGATATTTTATGTTATCAATTTTTTTTTTCTAAAAAAGACATTTTTTGTGGCATGTGTGAAAAGGCAAATTCCGGTGCTCTTCCCAAATGACTTTTCACGAAACATTTTTTGTATTTTTTTCATAGCCCGCAAAAAAAGCCTTCTTAGTGAAACTTGTTGTGCTAACATAAAATGTCCCAATATATATCCATTTTTTTTGAATTTTTTGGACATATTTTTTTTTCCGAAATGGAGGCAAAAGATTTGGCCCGATCTATTAATTAAGAAGAAGAGAATTTCCTAGTTAATTTACTGATAACCGGGCGAAAACCAATGCAACTAAAACCGCATGCCCAAGTCATGCAACTCCCCGATCGCCTAGGCAGATCACTCAACTCATCCAAACTGCTACAAACATATCTCGACATATTGAACACCGCAACACATAATAAAAACCCATTGAAAACACACATCAACAAAGATCTCCAACTCGACAATCCGAAGTAATAAGAACCATCCATCAGGCGGCCGCGGAAGCCTTCGTCATGGTTTCCCTCTTCTTGATTTTGCTCCCTAGATAGTCTTTCACCTTCTTGATTTTTTCCGCCGAGTCCTTCCCTGACAGGAGGCAGGCGATCTCTTTGCCAGATCCCGGGCTAGCCGTCTCCAAACTGACGAGAAGGTCGCAAACCTCTTTAGCAAAGAGGATCTTAGAGTCAACAAATACAAGCGGTTGGCTAGGCTCTAGAGATCTTCGAATAGAAGCCGACGTCGAGGATCCAGGCGAGTCCATCTCCACTAGCACCACCGGCATAGGAGGAGCCGACTCCCCACACAACTCTTGTAGCTCGGGCAGAATCATCATCACGGGAGTCGGGACCTCATTACCACATGCAGCCGGCACATGGGGGTGCGGCAGCGGACAAGGCATGGCGCGGGGAGAGAAGCTAACATACAAGCTTTCTTCTTCAACATCAGCTAAATCAACATTGATCTCAACCCGAGGAGGGGTATCAGGTACAACATGGAACATGGTGAGAGCAGCTCCTTCTTTCACCAAGAAACTCTCTACCCTCGCGAGGCAGCCTTGATGCTCTGAACGAAGCAGCTTGGCCTGCTTAGCCAGGGTAGACTGCATATCTGTCATGTCTAGGGGAGGTGGAGGACGTCGAAGTGGCAAAGTCTGGTCAAGAAGCTGGCTGGTAAGGACAGACTGCAGCTGCACACAGGTCGGCTAACAAGGTGGCACCGACTGCGGCTGTGGACGGGGAGGAGGTCGCTACGAGAGACGGGGACGAACAACAACGGGCGAGTGGCGAACTTGGACCAGATGAGGGAGAGGAGCTGTTCTCCCCATGCAGCACTTCTCTTTGTGGCCAAACTGGTGACAATTGTTGCACCGCAGTGGCTCACAGCAGACTGAAGCCCAATGCACGGCTTTGTGGCAACGATGGCATCTCCCTGTAAGCCAAGCTGGAGGCCGGAGATGAGTCTTCACTACCAGAGGGGCGAAAACCATGCTGCGCAAATCACCAAAGGCGTCTTGTTCTGCCCCCACACCACTCCCCGCATCGACAATAGCAGGAATCGCCTCCGAGCACTGCATAGGCACCGACTGCTCAAGCTCAGCGATAGAACCTGAACGCGGAGGCAGCGGAGGATCTTCAACCCGAAGTGCCAGAGCGGGCACCAACACAATAGACGGGGCATGGGAACAACCTACAGAGAGCAGCTCCAAGGACGACGACATCAGGCCGGAGGAGACCCCGGCGGGAGGAGCCGGTACGGCGGGCTGTGCGGCCGGAACAGAAGTCATCGTGGCCAAGGGCGAGCACATTACCTCCAGACTGACCGGCGTCGAGGATGGAAGCAATTTCCCAAAAGCTTCATCAATTGGGCCAATGTCGGCATCAGTGGAAGGTGTGGAACGAGCTCCAACCGGGACCAGAACTTCGACGGGCGATGCAGGCTGAGGGGCCTCGAGAGCCAAATCCACTTTGTCGCCAGGCAAGTGGCGGCAGGACGCCAGAGGGTCGGACTCCTGACCAGAATCGAGGTGGCAGCCCGCCACAGGCAACGGGGAGGTAGGCTCCTTTACCGTTGAACCACCCGGCCGGAGATGGCACCGGTGACAGGGACGGTAAGCAGGAGGGCCGGAGGGGCCGCAGCTGCCACATGCTCGGGGAGATGAGAGTGCCGCACCAATCGACCTCCAATGGCGGGGTCGGACCTTCGGTGAGCGAGCATCATAGCTGCAGCGAGGGCAGCAACCACCCGGCGCGAATGCAGATCAACTGAAACCTCACCCAAATCCTGGAGTGAGGGGTGCGAAATCAATTCTAGAAGAGTAGCTCGGCCGAGGCAGGTCGCTGCGGGGACTCCGGATCTAGCGTGGGGGCCGCAACGGAGGTCGGACGATGGAGATCCAGCCGGCGGCGGCGCACAGTGACCAGCCCCGGACGGGGTCGCGAGAGCCCCATGTCTCACTTCATGTTCAAAAAAATATTAAAATATATTTAAAATACATTTTCTATAATGGGTATATCTAGACCTATGTATCAAAACATCAATGTCCGTGAATTAGTAGTTATTCATCATGCCATAACGGGTGTATCTAGGCCTATGTATCAAAACATCATGTCCATGAATTAGTAGTTATCCATCATGTCATGAATCTTCTGCGATACTACTAGTTTTTGGGGTGGTGTTTGGGAGGTGGTCGTGAAGCATAAGTTCTTCAATCCTTTCGCCGTTGGTATATGATATAATTACGTGGACGACCAATGCAATATTACCTTTCAAAATATAAATTGAGAAAATCCTTATGCACCATCGACATTTTGGTTAGTTCCAGATATATCATTAGAAATCCCGATTTTGAGTATACTGCACTAGAACCTCCATTTGATGTGCGCTCCTGGGAAAATCACATGGTAAAGGTCTTCTTATGGTTGGAACGCCGAGAAATCCCTCATAGTTCTCGAGAGCACGTGCTCCTATACCAGTAAACAATAAACTCAAGAATTATTTAAAAATGCATGAATGTTCTAAACTACAAAATAGTAGAAGTTTGCAGACTAACAAAAATAGTACTTGTGAATATTACTATCACATAAAGGACACAGACAATTGTAGAAAATAATTTTTTATGAGCACTTGAATTGCCCCAAATTTGCGATGGTTGTTTTGCCCTTCCACGACATATGGTTACCCAAACCTTAGTTACTTACCTCCCCCCCCCCAAAAAAAACTTCTTGTTACATGTCCAATGCATATCATAAAATAAATTCCGCACCCACAACTGCTTTAAGGAATCCTTCACAATGACAAACATAAGACTATAGAATGTTGTGAGTCTCAAATGTTTACTCTTCATCACTTTTCTGGCAAATTTTGTTGGTTGTCCTTCCATGGTGCCTTTGTACGCTAAAACTTGTTGTTACATGCAATCTGGATATCCCAAAGTAAATGTCACACCTGAAAATGCAATCAATAACTGCTTTAAGAAAGCCTTCACAATAACAAGCATAGCTTTACAATGCTCAAACTTTCAAATGACCATTCTTCATCAGTTTCCTCATGACCTTTGCACTCTAACCTTCCGTGGTTCCTTTGTACTACCTCTATTCCAAAATTTAAGGCCTATTTCATTTGCTTTGACCAATGCTTTCACCAATAATTAGTCAATTAATATGTAACTTTGTGGAAAAAAAATTAATATCATTGTATTTCTATTCAAAAGTACTTCACAATGATTATGATTTTCAACCCATAAGTCACGTATTAAATGTGTAATACTTGGTCAAAGCATCGGTCAAAAGAAACGAAATACGCCTTCTTTTTTGGAACGAAGGTAGTACATGATAATAATCAGACTCAAGTTGTGTTTGAAATTTGCGGTGGATTATTGTAATTTTGTTTTGTTGAACCAATGATGCACATACTTGGTCTTTAAGGTTATTTATTTTTTCATGCGTTGAGCATTAAATGGGTTTAAAGTCACTCCATGATTAACATGAGAATATAAGATACCATGTTGGGTTTTGGTGGTTGATGATGTTGGGTTTTGTACTAACCATTTTGCTGAGTTTGGAGAGTGTGTATGATATAGGCTAGGCCTCTAGGTTGGCACGATGTTCACGGATTGACGCACGAGAGGTGGGGAGATTGGGAAGAGCACGATGAACATGAAGAACATGATGAACTCACACACACAAAAGGGGAGATAACTCGTGGATCCTACGAGGGATCGCAAACCCAAGTCAACAACACGCTAATTAAAACCGATTTACCTTCACGACCGGTCCACCGTGCCAACAGATGCTCAAGGGTCAGTTGAGGAGGCTGGTGTGACACTAACTGATTCCCAAGGGGAAAGGATAGCAATCACCAAGGAATATTGATACAATCCAATGGAGTAACCTATGGAGTAGCCATGGATCCCATGAGGAAGGTTCTCCACATGGGAGGGGGAGCAAAAGACCCAATTCTATCTCAAGTCAACTCTTTCCTAGGAAGAAGGGGGAGAGGTCATATATATAGTAGTGGGGGGAGTAGGTAGAGGGATACAAGGGAATATTCCCTTTCACTGCGCGTAGGCAGGTAAGTCGCATGGGAGCCGACCTGGGAGGCCGGCCTAGGAGGCCGGGTGGCTCGGTTGGGTGGCCGGCTCAAGGCAAAAGGAGGCCGGCTGGCTCAGCTGGGAGCCCGGCCTGAGGAGAAGGGAGGCCGACATGGCCGGGCTGTCAGGCCGGGTTTCCTAGCCTTCTTCTTCTTTGCCTTCCTGCTTCTTCCTTCTCTTCCACGCGTACACCTAGGATGGCGTTGAGTCCTAGGCTTCCTCGACATCTCCCCTCGCATCCGTACTCGTCGACTCATACCTAGCAATGCACGGGGGTAGATGGTCAAGTAGTATACCATCCAAATGGATAAGAAGTGGGTTATAGAAGAGGAATGAGTTCACCTTTTGAATCCATGGTGATTTGACATATGATGGAGTGTGAGACATGCCCAGTGCAGTGGGTCAGGCTGCATCATCTCCCCCACTTGAAAAATATTCGGAGGTAGATGGATTATCGTAGAAGTCAAAGTCACCATGTGGTTGTTCTTGATGGAAAGGGAATGACAACTCTTCAATGTTCCTTTGGCCTTCATGTAACCTACCAAGCTCACAAGAAAGACAAAACAACACCCAAAGAGTAGCCAATTCTTGAAGTTCATAGCATGGGTTTGTAAGTAGAGGGAAGACACCTTAGCAATATGTCGATGTGGTTATCTTGTAAGATCCTCTGTCATAGAAAGGTGGTGATGTAGCCATGCATACCATATCATCCAAAGGTAGAACCTACACACCAAAGACCAAGCAAACCATGTGTGTGCAAGATAGAGGAGCACACCATTCATGACATGTCCGTTCTTGTTCATAGCACCATTAGCACAACACAAATATATGGAATCTAGTGCATATGCAAGGTCAAGGTGCAAGCAAATCATTGAAACATCTCCAAAATGTGAGAACACAAAATCTCCATGAAACTTTGAGGGGTTGCACACAAAGCATTGGAAATGGAAGTTTGTCAAAATCCTTGGTGCAATAAGAGGAGACATTGGCAAAAACACAAGATGAAGAATGTCCCAAATATTATCATCATGGGTGCAAGCAAAGCATAGGAAAGAGCAATTTTTCGACATTTTTGTTGCAACACCAATGTAAGTAAAACATAAACACTCATGACAAGACATGCTCAAAATATCATTGTGGTTGCAAGCAAACTATCGGAAAGAATAATTGTTCATCATACTTGTTGCAACACATAGATAATCTATATGAAAGATCAAAGAAGAATTCTTGTCACAAAGGATAACAACATCACAAACATGTTCGGAAACAAACCAAAGGGGAGAGCAATTTTTCAACGTGTTTGATGCAAAACATGAGAAATGTATTAGAGCCGGGTTCGATCCGCAACACAATTTTATTATGCTCTCAAGAGCTCGTTTTGTCAACTCTTGTTCAATTGAGGTTGACATTAGCATGCGGGTACTCAAACACACAAAAGACCAAATGAAGAAATTTTGTTTCTGGTAAATGAACACATCATCCACATGGCATGTCTCTTCATGTGCAAGTCATAAAAATATCCAAAAAAATGTGGAAAATTCGAAATATGAAAATTGGTAACATGCAACTTGAAGTATGCGGAAGTCTCAACATGGGCACTAGAAAAATCTCCAAAAGGTAAGGATGCTATGGGGGCAAGCTCATTTGAAAGCATAGAAACATTATTGCAAACCAACCATTTGAAAGAACACTTGTTCGACATTTTGGTTGCAACAATGGGAGAAAAATTTAAGCACTTGGGGCAAAGCATGTCAATGGCAATATCATCAGAAATAGCATCATCCATAGCATGCAAGCATCATCATTCATCATGTCCACTAGTGGGAACATGGTCACATCAACACTCATATCTTTGCCGTTCTTCTTATATGAAGTAGTTGTTGTGGTAGTAGGGGTCTTCAAGAGGCCGACTTGTCATCTTGATGTAGACATGAGGTGACAACACATTCATCCACCATTTACATCTTATTCTCCATACGAAGCACCATCTTTAGGAGTGGCACCTCATCATCCATGGAACCTAGCACATCATGGGGAAACACACTAGTGGTAGAGGGTAAGTTGTTAGAATTCAAAATGACCTCACATGACCTATCAACTACCTATCTAAACTCGTGTGGTGTATCACTCATGCCCTCAAAGTGGATGCACTCAATCTCACGTATGGTGGGTCACTCATCTCACATGCTCTCGCACTCATGTGGGCTAACTGGCTCTCATGCTCACATGGGATAGTTACCATCTCATAACACATGCACATAGGGGTAGGCTCGATATCCTCAACTCCATACACCTCCTTGGTTGAAGGAAAAATCTCATGCTCAACCTCATCAACCTTATTGCCTCCAAATGTGTGGGCCATAAGATTGACATCATCGCTCGCCTCCATTGCCGAAGGGAAAATTCCATGCCCAGCTTCTCCACTTGACGCACCATCTTGGTCGTCGTCTTGGAAATTCCACATTATGTGACCATAGCCCTTGCAAATGGGGCATAAGAGGTCTTCATCTTGATGGAGAGGGGAAAGTAGGCTCGTAGCATCATCATCATATATGAGAGGACCTTCTCTTCTTCCATCTTATTGTAGGTCTTCATGTTGCCATGTGGGAGCCCTTGTGGTGGTTGAACTTGATGTAGATACCACATGATGTATACTTGTTGAGGGCGCCATGGTGGTCTTGGCCTTTCATGTGTGATCTTCTTTCTTGTGTCTCCGTATTGAACCTGCTAGACGCTTGGAGATCTTGTTGATGGAGGTCTTAAGATCTTGTAACCGTTGAGACGTAGCATGCTCGAACTTTTCGAAGGTCTTATCCATGGAAAGGAATAGATCCTTCATGCCTTGCACATGGGTAGCCATGGTTGTGGTAACACCTGAAGGAGACACGTTGTGATGTGCGCTCGCCGCCATGTTGTGTGTGGGGAAGTCATCGCGCACTTGGAGTGTTGGTGTAGATGTTCTCTTCTTATGCCATCGTCTTGTAGCTTGTGTGGGAGCCAACTTGGAGGTTTAAGTTTGTTGACGGAGAATCTTGCGGTTTTCTCGCTCTTCATGGGTGGGGTGATGTCGAAATTCATTTGGATGCCTTGGCTTTGCTTTCTTGCTTGGTTTAGCCTTTTCTTGCATAGGGGGCGGAATATAGTTCTTGTTGCGCCATATTTATGTTGAAGGAGCTTGACCTTCTTGCCGTGTGGCCTTCTTGTAGCACCATATTAAGGTTGAAGGTACTTTGCCTTCTTTCCTTGAGTTGGCCTTGGCGATTTCCTTGGTGTGCCTTGATGGTTGCACATGTTCAAGGGCATTTCTCTTGTGGCTCCATTATGAAGTTGGTGGTACTTGGACTTCTTTTCTTGTGGGCTTGTTGTGGCGCCGTATTGAGGTTGGTAGATGACATGTTGGTCTCACAAGCTTGGTGGCGGCGCTCTTGAACATGGGGAGCTCATAGTTCATCTCTTCTTGCATGGCGAATAAGGTGTCGGAGTAGTCGGTAGTATGGCTCCATAATGTCATCCAAGCTTGCGGCGTTGTAGTTGTAGTAGTGGTTTATGTCGTTGGAGCTCATGGAGTCCAAGTTGTTGTGGTGCTCCTCCATGTCATGTTCAGAGTAGGAATAGTCGGTGTAGAGCTCTACGTCGTGGTCATAGTAGTGGTGGTGATCCACCATGTCATGCTCGTAGTAGTGGTCATCCACCATGTCATGCTCGTAGGAGTGGTGATCCACCATGTGGTGGTAGAGGTCATCCATGTCAAGCTCATTGTAGTTGGTGTCGTTGTTGTAGTCGTAGTGGTCCATCATGTACTCACCATAGTCATCATGACCTCCATATGCTCCGATCTCGCTACACATGGTTACTCACAAGCACAAGTGTATATATAGTGTGAAGACCTAATAGCTCAAACATCACCTTTTAGCAAGTATTGGAACTAGTAGACCATGCCAAGTGAAACCTATAACAAAAAGAATGAAGTGACTTGAGTTCAAAAGATCCAAAAACACGCTCCAAAACACACACGACTTATGGGTGGATAGGTATGGAAAGTGGAAAGCAAATGGAACAACCGGAAACCAAGATATTGTAATGGCAAGTAGAGAACTACAATGATCACAATGCAACAATAAGTTAATCTCCAAAACAAATATGGAAACACACGCATAGAGATAAATGGGACTAATTCAACAAAAATGTGAGCTAAGGAACCAAATGATCCTAGCGAAGACTATAAAGCTCGTGTTACACAAGTACAAGGAGATCCGCTAGTTCGATTGCAATTTATTAGTGGGCTACAAGATTTGCACAGAATGCACCATCTACAAATGTTCATCGAGCTTGCGCGCTTCCTAAAAGTGGTATGGCAAGTGGTGATTTCCTTTTTCTCCGTTCTTCTTTCTCTTTTCTCTTCCCTCTTTTCTCGTTTTCGCTTTTTGCTCACTCACTTTGTCCCAACATACGAAACTATATAAACTAGCGCATACAACGGTCCCTCGGAAACTACATGGTACAAGTGTGCAAATACCAAGCAATAATAGATGAATTAGCCTCAATAGGTAAGTTAATCACAAGGTAGGTTGGCTCACAAAGGAATGGCAAGAGGGAGAAGATTCGGGATGTTTATACCTCTCTCCGACGATCTTCACCCTATAGGCTGGAAAGTTTCATGCTTGCTCAGGAAATTGGGATTCAATGGATGATGGATCTCCTTCAATGGTGATGTAGATGATCTAATTGTCTACAAAAGAGCTAAAGATCACTCAAAACGGAGTCCCGAGTCAAAAGTTATAGCCAAAACGGTGAAGGGAAGCGACAGTTTTCTGGGAGGCCGGCCTTGGGCCGGGCCGGAGGCCGGGATTCCTGCGCGAGGCCGGCCAGTTATTTTAGGGGTCCGACCCGGGGAGCCTGGGAGGCCGTCCTGGCCGGGCTTTGAGGCCGGGATTCCTGCAAACGCGTTTTGGGCGCGATTTTCACCTTTTGGGGTGAAAGCCGGCTCCGAAAATCACCAAATCGTAGGGGAAATAAGTGGAATTAGGCCATGTGAATGAAAAGGAAGGTAGGTAAACAAGTATATCATCAGATCTATGTATCAAGACCAACCAAAACGCACTCAAATCACAGATCGAACCAAAAGCAATTTGTGGCTAGAATTTTCTGAAATTTCGGGAATCTCGAATTTCTCCTCCAAATTCATGATTGTTTGGACTAATTTGGAAAAAGTGGATGAATGTAAAGTTGTGCATGGTCCTAAGGAAAAAAATCCATGGATTGAAACTATTAAAAACTCAACAAATCGAGAGATCGATCGAAATCCCTTTGAGGCTATTTTTGGTGAAAATTTACGAATTTAGGCAAGAACAAGAATTTTGTTGGATGAAAGAGGGTGTCAAATCCGTGGCAACCTTGCTCTTGATACCAGATGATATAGGCTAGGCCTCTAGGTTGGCCCGATCTTCACGGATTGATGCACGAGAGGTAGGGAGATTGGGAAGAACATGATGAACACGATAAACTCACGCACACAAAAGGGGAGATAACTCATAGGTGTACGAGGGATCGCAAACCCAAGTCAACAACACGCTAATTGAAACTGATTTACCTTCACGGACGGTCCACCGTGCCAACATATGCTCAAGGGTCAGTTGCGGAGGTTGGTGTGACATTAACTGATTCCCAAGGGGAAAGGATAGCAGTCACCAAGGAATCTTGATACAATCCAATAGAGTAATCTATGGAGTAGCCATGGATCCCATGAGGGAGGTTCTCCACATAGGAGGGTGAGCACAAGGCCCAATTCTATATCAAGTCAACTCTTTCCTAGGAAGGAGGGGGAGGGGTCCTATATATAGTAGTAGGGGGTAGGTAGAGGGATACAAGGGAATATTCCATGTCATCGCACGCAGGCAGGTAAGTCGCAGGGGAACCGGACTGGGAGACCGTGTCGAGACATCGTAGTAGTTTTCATAGACGGGGGTGCCATGAGACTACGGTAGAGACGTGCGGTAACGGGATCGCGTAGTGAATACAGAACACAGGATTTATGTAACATCCCAAGTATGAAATACCCCTTAGAATGTTTGATTTATTGTTTTATTTCAAGCAATGCATCATGTCATCATCTCATTGCATTTGTTTTATTTTTGTTTGCATTGTTACTATTTGTTTTGCATCTGTTTTATCTTGTTTTCATAATCAAACTCAAACAAATTCAAATGGTTATTTTTCATACTTGATCTGTTACAACTTGTGGAATAAAAATAACAAATAAAAACAACCATTTATTCCATGTGATCACTCATTAAATTGTTGGTTTTAATCAAACCATTAATCAATCAGTTAATTCAATCAATAATTCCTAAATCATTTCTAAATTCAAACCAATTCTCAAAATCAGTACCTTTTTGAATCCATAAAGTTCACCACACATTTGTATTCTTTAAATCACTTTAAACCTTAGGGGTAACCCTATTGAAAATGATTCTGTTTTTCTAATGTAATTAATATTGGAAATTTCATTCAATTTGGTTTCAAATATAAACAACATTTTAAATTTCAAACTTTTGAAAACCCACCTTGGCAATTGGTTGCTATTGGTCTAACCAACCTAACCTAATTTTTCCAGAATTTTTTTACTAATTTAAAACCTATGTTTTTCTTCCAAAAGCAAAACTACAAAAAAAAAAAAACAGAAAAATAAAAAGAGGAGAAAACAGCCGCGCGCGCAGCAGCTAACTACCCTAAGCCCACCTAACCTACTCTAGCGCGCGGCCCAGCCCAGCTACGGGCGTACCGTTTCGTTTAGACGGCCGCCACCGTCGTCTCCCCGTACGGCAGGCATCGTAGCGGTGCCACGGCGGCACCGCAAGCCACCGACGGCCATCCCATCGTCCCTGCCCCTATAAGTACCACCTAGGCACCGGCGCCGTGCCCTAGCGCCTAGGGTTTCTCCTCCCCATCTGTCCCGCCGTCGTTTCCACCCTCCACCTCCTCTGAATCCACCCACCGGCGGCCACCGTCTGAAGGTCTGCTCGCCGCCGTCGCCATGGCGCTCCTCCACCCTACCTAAACACGGGAACCACGTCGCCGTCGTCTTCTCCATCCGTTGAACACCTAATCGCACTCGGTGAGTCTCTGTTTCGCCGCCGCGGTCCTCGCCATTTCCGACCACCGTGGCCCCATTGTTTCTGAACCCGAGGTCCTCCTCTTCGTTGCAGAGCCCCTCGAAGCCGTCTGCTCACTGGGATCGAGTCGCCACCGTCTCCTCTTCATTTTGCACACCAGAGCAGCAACGGGGATCCACCAGGGCGTCGCCGCCGTCCGCGACACCACCGCAGCCATCACCGTCAGCATCACGTCACCGGGCCTCTGCCACCTCTACAGCCGGTGGTGAGCTAGCCCCATCTCCTCCCTCCTCACCATTCTGAAATGCACCGCAACCACGCACCCATCCATCGCGTCGTTCGAGCACGGCCGTGCTGTTCCCCGCCGGCGAGCTCAGTTAGCTGTCGAGGTTCAGAAACAGCGCGTGCAGTTTCAGTAAACTGAAAAGTCTGAACCTTTAACCTCCTTGCGTTGCTGTATCTGTCAAGCGAGCGCGCAGTGCCGCAGTGGTTCAGTTAGCGCGCAGCGAGGGAGAGGTGCTGGGATCGAGCCCTCGCGCTGCGGGGTTTTCCCCAATTCTTTTGCCCCGCTGGCTGACAGCCGTGGCCCACGCGCCATTGACTGCCACGGCCACGCAAGCATTCGCTCGCGCCACGCTGGCCGCAGGCCCACAGGGCAGTGACTGGGGGTTAGACCCAGTGGCGGTAACAAAAGGATTAGAACGAATCTGTTTTATTTCTAATTCTTTTCAAAATGGCAGAATAAAACACTAAACTTTAAAAATCAATAACTTTTAATCTATAAGTCTAATAAATAAAAGTTATATATGTTTTCTGTTCAAAATTAAATGATCTTTCCAATTATTCCATTTGTGTTCTGTTTTGAAAATTCCAAATGCATTTAAAATTCAAACTTGAATAATTCAAATGCTAATTTCTAAATTCAATAACTAATTCATTCTTAATCCAATAAATGCAAATAAAATATGTTTTCCATACCATTTTGAATATCCTATTCAAATATAATTTTTGTTTCATGGTTTGAATAATTTAAATTGCCTAAATAATTTAATACTTGTTTAATCCAATTAAAAATTGCTAAAATCATAACTTGCTTAATATAAAATATTTTTGAACATGCAAAATATGTTTTCAAACCATCAAAGTGTGAACTTTTCAAATGTGAATTTGAATTTATGATTTGAACAAATAAAATTCAAATAATATTTAAGCTTGTTTTAAATTCAATTAAAACTTGTTTAATATTGTTTAATTCATAATAAATTCATCCTAATTCAAATTTCAATATTTGAAACCTGTAATCCAACTAAAATTTGATGTTCTTTTCAAATGTCAATTTTGTTAATTGTTTTGCACACTTTAAATTGATGAAAACAATAATTGTTTGTGTGACATGTTTACGTAACCAAATTTTTCCAAACTTAATAAATAATTTCCAAACTTGTTTTATTCCTTTTCCTTTGCATCTATCATTGTTATTTGTTGTTATTTTGCTATCGCCATCATGCATGCATCATGCTAACAACTTTCACATAATAATTAATTGTAAATTATTTGTTTCCAATTAATTCAATGGATCTTTTCCATATGCAATCCAATTGCATATGGGTTCATTTAAATTGTGTTATCATGTTAGCTAGTTTATTTTGATGCAACCATTAACTTGTCATGCATCATCTTGATTGTGCACAATGCCATGGCAATGATTGTTTACATTCCTGTTATGTTTGTTTGCTTCTTCTCGAATAGACGACGACGTTGAGACAGACGATCCTTACAGCACCCCTTCTGAGGATCTAGCTCAGTACCCGGCTGCTGAGTTCGCAGGCAAGTTATCACTCACATGAACCATTGTGTTCCTTTCAACCCTGGTTACCGATACTTTCCGTTGTCTATTCTTTCTAGCCTTAGTGGTAGATGTTTCTGTTACGAACCTATCACATGAATCCTTTAACCCTGATATTGCCTCATCACCCCTCCTACAACCCCATTGATTGAGCCAGTGTCCTACTAGCATGCTTAGATTGTTTTGCTCGAGTCTGTTACCCGTTACTTTCAGTTACTATATTTCATTATGTTCCGGGGGCTCGATGTTTAATCAATCAATCAATCCGGCTACTGTTATTACTTAATAATAATTTTGATGATAAGGCACCGGCAGGAGGTCCTGTGTGGTTTTGAGGCCTGCTAGTGTCGACCCTAATAGGAAAAGGGTCTTGTCTACTGATCCATGATGAGCGCACTACCCGCATGTGGGAAGCGAGTATGGGCGCCCCCCTCAGTTTGATTCGATTGCATCTCGTCCAAATCATCTCATTTAGTTCGTGCTTTCTATTTGCCGCATGCATGTTTTTGCGAGCCCAGCGCAGGGTGGAACTTTTGTAGTCGGCATATAGGGGGACACGTTCTTAGAGTGCTATGAGGGTCCATTTTCTTCTGGGCTCGATTAGCCGTGCGCCCAAGGTGCTTTGGGCTTGATGCGGAGAAGAGTTGAGTTGTGTTGAGTGCCCCGCTTGGTGGGAGGCATCCCATCTGGCGGGTTATTCATACGTGTACGGCCAAATTGGTGCAACCCTGCAGGGATAATCTTCTCGAGAAGCCGTGTTTTCCGCGGTTATGGACTACTTGGTGAAAGTACTGGCTAACAAGTACTCAGGACAACTTAAACCTAATGATTCACAATCTCACACCCCATGATTACAATTTGACTAGTAATAGGATTATTGTCACAATAACTTGTTTCATCTTAATCCAACTGTGTGACGTATCCTCGGATTGCTTCTTTGGATAAGGGGCGAGATCCAGGATGGGTTTGTTTGATGTTATCTTTCAGTTGGTTACAACCCTCGATCTTATCCCCTTTCTGATAGTTGGAAGTGATAGCATCTCTGTAGTTGGTTAGTGCAGCCAGTTGCAGCATCTTATAAACCCCTTTCTTTCCGTTGAACTCAAGTCATCTGTGCTTGTGTTGACGGGCTATACTTTGGTGAACTGTGAGTCTTGCTTGCCAGTACGTCTATGTACTGACCCCTTTGGGGCTGTGGTTTCCGCAGACTACGATTACGAGGATCCAGGTGACGGCTACTACGTGGAGTTTGACGAGGCTGCTGACGAGTAGTTAGCGGACCCGGGCAGGATCCGAGACATCGTGGATGGGCTCCGTCTTTATTTCAGTTTCCGGCTTCTTAAGCCTATTTGGATTTTGTCTGTACTCAGACCCCTTTGAATGCTTCCGCTGATGTAATGAATGCTATGTTGGGACATGTGTCCTCTGGATAATTGTATTTGCTATTTCTGCCTTAGTGAAGGCCATTTGCTACCTTATTTCAATCTTTTGTGTCTTAGAGGCATGTTGTGTTATCCTTTTGTTCAAAACCCTTGACGTACCATGTGTGTATGGTATGAAGTACGTCAAAGGCAGTATCCTGATTTCTACGGGATAGTTTACATCGACGGTGAACAGTAACGGTTGGTTGTCGCACATAAGTGCTGGCCTACCCGTAAGGGGACGCGGGAGCCGTTAAGCCCCGTAATCCAACCAAAATACTGTTCAGTTCGTACGGTGAGTATCCTCTAGAAGTCCGGGTGCGACAAATGGTATCAGAGCCTGTCTGCCTGTAGGATCCCTTTTTACTGGTCGCAGTTGAGTCTAGAAACTATTTTGTAGCTATATAGGAAAAATGAAACGTGAGAGTAGGAATTCTGCCATTTTTCTTCTTTCCCCACCCACCCACCCTTTTCTGGTAAGGAAGTGCAACGTTGTTTTCTGTTCTCACCTAAACTTTCAAGTTAGGATTTCACGTGTTTTGGGTTCTCCTTAGTACCTCAGGACTTTTGGTCTAGAGTTTCCCGATGTTGCTTCAATATCCTGTTCTTTTCAACATCCTTATCGTCTGTTGAACATTGTTGTTGCTTTCCACATCAGTTCTCTACCGGAGTCTAATCAAAACTTCCCCGATCATCTGCAGATGGATCTCAGGTTCTACCCGCAGGTGGTTCGGATGACTCGCTGTGAGAGCACCGCCGGTTATCCGGAGATGCTGAGAGACATGGTTACCTATCTGGGGTTCCATTGGGCACCAGAGTACCAGGTCTACGAGCAGCAGCGAGAGTTTGACCAGACCTGCTACCGGGCTATCGTCTACATTCTGTCGGATGATGGCAGGAGCGTTGTCCACCGCTACGAGGCAGTAGGTTCCACAGTGGATATGGCCGTGCAGCAGGCAGCGTACATGAGTCTCACCGTCCTCCGTGCTGACTACTGGGGGTTTGATGATTCCATCTATCGTCACATCCCCCGTGGTTACATCACGGCAGCGGGAGTTCACTTCACCCTCCACAGCAACCTGGATACCTACGAGTCTGATAGCTCCAGGCTGCACACCACTGCTCAGTTCGTGAGGCACAGTGACGCAGTTGCTTCCACACTTTCTCAGGAGTTAGCCTCAGTCAGGGAGCAGCTCTATCTGGCGTTGACTCGTCTGGCTACGTACGCCACAAACTTTGTTGGAGACGAGCGCTTTGCACGTTTCACTCAGCCAGCTGGGTTTCCGCTGCCAGATGCTGCAGATTACGAGCCGATCAGAGGTCCACTCCTCGACCTGGGTCCTGGTTACACTGGGATTCCCCGTTTTGGAGCACAGGGAGACGACGCTTTCTACTTCACCACACCGAGAGTTGCTCTCAGAGCAGTCCCGCTCTACGTGGATCGTCGTCATACCTACTTCCGGGGGATTCCTCCGCACCGTATCTCTCGTCGTACTACTCACCGCCGTCCTGCGTGATGAGCATGAGAGTACCGTTGTACCCATTCCTAGCTATGTTTAATTATCCTTTGTATTTCGAACCATGTATTGGTCTGTTGGATATTCTGATGTATTTGAACATGTGATGATGTACCTGTTGGTTATCTATTCATGCGTCGGAATAATCTATCTTTCGGTTACCAAGTCTATCCTTTTCTATTGTTGTGCTAAAATGAATGTCCATTCAGGATGCCGCCAACAAGGAGCAACCCACCGGAGCCACCTCCGCTCACGGAGCTGTTGACTCAGATGACTCAGGTCGTGGCTCAGATGGCCCAGATCCAGGCTAACCAGCACACCAACCAGAATGCTCCGCGAGTCAGCATCAAGGAGTTTCTGAGCATGGGGCCGAGAGCATTCGTGGCAACACGTGAGCCTCTGGATGCTGATGACTGGATCAGGGAGATGAACAGGGCTATGGAGATTGCTCATGTTGCTGAGGAAGATAAGGTCAAGTATGCCACCTACCTACTGAAGGGTCAGGCAGCTACTTGGTGGGAGAACTACCAGACCATGAGAGCTGGCTATCCTATCACCTGGGGATGTTTCAAGGATGCCTTCCTGAAGCACCACATCCCAGATGGTCTCATGGAAAGGATGCGTGAGGAATTCTGCTCTCTCAGACAGGGCAAGCTGGACGTACTTGGCTACCAGAACGAGTTCAATCGTCTTGCTCGATACGCTGGTGACGAGGTGTCCACTGAAGCCAAGAAGATGGCAAGGTTCCGCCGAGGTTTTAACCCGGAACTGAAGTACGCTCTCACCAACATCAAGTGCAAGGACTTCGTGGAGCTCGTGAACACCGCGCAAAATGAGGAGAATGGGCGCAAGGCGTTCGAAGAGTCCCGCAAGCACTCGCGCGAGGGTGGTTCCTCCTCCAACATGACCACCCTTCCGCAGAAGCGCCGCATCTGGGTGCCAAATGCTGCTGTCACTCGGGCTCCAAATGCCCAAGCTTCTCCAGGCTTTGGTCCCCGCCCACCCAACCCATCTCAGATGCAGGGTCAGAGGTTTCCAATGGGGCAGCCAAGGCCAGCTCCTCCTCGTGTCGTCACTTGCTTCAAGTGCAAGGAAACTGGACACTACGCTGATAAGTGCACTCAGAAGCAGCTACCTCCACCTCCTCGCCCCAACAACAACCAGGCAATGGTTCGTGCTCCCCCGGCTAAAGCCTTCAACCCCAACAACAGGCCTGTCGGGAGGACCGCGAGGGTGAACCATATCAAGGCCGACAAAGCTGAGGAAGCTGCTGACGTCATTCTCGGTATATTACCCGTAAACTCTATTCCAGCTGAAGTGTTGTTTGATACCGGAGCATCGCATTCTTTTGTGTCAAAGATTTTTGCAAAAGCATACAACCTAGTTCTGGTTCCGCTAAGCAATCAAATGACTGTTCACACTCCGGGACCGCAAATGTTGACATCCAAGATAAGCATGGACAATGAGATCCTAATTGGAGGTCGCATATTCCTTGCTTCACTCATGTTGCTGGGAAATTCTGACATTGATGTCATTCTGGGTATGGATTGGTTGAAGACCCACAAAGCTAAAATTGACTGTGCTCAAAAGTCAATAACTCTCTCCCACACTTCAGGCCAGATAGTCTATTCTCCATATGGATCAAGTTCTGTTCAGCTGTTCAACCTAGATGCCAAACCCCTTCCTGCAATTGAAAATGTTCCGGTGGTTTGTGAATTCCCTGACGTCTTTCCAGAAGAGTTGCCAGGGATGCCTCCGGACAGAGCAGTTGAGTTCGTGATCGAGCTTGAGCCAGGTACTGCTCCAATCTCTAAGCATCCATACAAGATAGCTCCTCCTGAACTGAAATTGTTGAAGGAGCAAATCGATATGTACATGGAGAAAGGTTACATTCAGCCTAGTTCCTCCGCTTGGGGTTGCCCAACTCTGTTTGTTGCCAAGAAGGATCAAACAAAAAGACTCGTGGTTGACTATCGTCCTCTCAACGAGAAAACTATCAAGAACAAGTATCCAATTCCTCGTATCGATGATCTTTTTGATCAACTTGCTGGAGCCTCAATATTCTCAAAGTTGGACTTGAGGATGGGGTACCATCAGATAAAGATCAGAAAGGAAGATATTCCTAAGACAGCTTTCACCACTCGGTACGGTCTATATGAATACACCGTCATGTCCTTTGGTCTCACCAATGCACCGGCAACGTTCTCAAGACTCATGAATTCTGTCTTCCATGAATACCTCGACAAGTTCGTTGTGGTATATCTTGATGACATTCTGGTCTATTCAAAATCCGAGGAAGAGCATGGAGAACACCTTCGTCTCACTCTCATGAAACTTCGCGAGCATCGTCTATATGCCAAGTTTTCCAAATGTGAGTTCTGGATTCCAGAAGTTGCATATCTTGGTCATATCATATCTGCCAAGGGCATAGCCATTGATCCTGAAAAGGTTAAGGCAATTGTTGATTGGAAACCCCCTAAGACGGTGAAGCAAGTCAGAAGTTTTCTTGGCTTGGCTAGCTATTGCCGTCGTTTCGTCCAAAACTTTTCCAAGATTGCCAAACCTCTCACTGATCTCACAAAGAAGGACAAAAAGTTCGTTTGGACTCCACAATGTGATGAGAGTTTCAACCTCCTGAAGACCAAACTCACTTCCACCCCAGTTCTGGTTGGCCCAGATACTACCAAACCTTTCCAGATATTCTGCGATGCATCTCTCCAAGGTCTGGGAGCAGTTCTTATGCAAGAACGTCAAGTTGTGGCTTATGCTTCACGTCAGTTGAACCCACATGAGCAAAATTATCCCACTCATGACCTAGAACTTGCAGCAGTTGTGTTTGCCCTCAAGAAATGGAGACAATACTTGTTGGGTAACAAAACTGAAATCTTTTCCGATCACAAGAGTCTGAAATACATCTTCACTCAGCCAGATCTGAACCTCAGGCAAAGGAGATGGATTGAGAAGATTAAAGACTTCGATCTCACCATTTCTTACACTCCAGGCAAGGCTAATGTTATGGCCGATGCTCTCAGTCGCAAATCCTATTGCAATAATCTCATAATCATGGAAAGCCAACCTCCACTTCATGAAGAATTCCAGAAGCTGAACCTTGGTCTTGTTCCTCAAGGCTACCTTGCTAGCTTGACAGCCAGTCCAACTCTCGAGGACAAGATTCGTTCTGAACAACTTCGTGATACTGAAATCAAGAAGATGGTTGAGCACATCAAGGAAGGCAACGATAAATTCAAGTCCTTCTCAATTGATGACAAGGGAACTGTGTTCTTCGAAGGACGCATTGCAGTTCCTCAGATTCAAAGTCTCAAGGATATCATTCTCAAGGAGGCTCATGAAACTCCTCTCTCCATCCACCCTGGAAGTACAAAGATGTACCAGGATCTCAAGACTCTGTATTGGTGGCCTGGCATGAAACGTGAAATTGCTCAATACGTTTCTGAATGCGACGTTTGTCAACGTGTTAAAGCAGTCCATCAGAAAACAGCCGGTCTACTCCAACCTCTGAAAATTCCTGAGTGGAAGTGGGACATGATTGAAATGGACTTCGTTACTGGGTTTCCAAAGTCCAAGAAGGGCAACGATGCAATCTTCGTTGTTATTGATCGTCTCACTAAGGTTGCTCACTTCTTTGCTGTCAAGGAAACTATCTCAGCTAGCCAGTTAGCAGAGCTCTACACAGCAAAGGTTGTTCCTCTTCATGGTGTTCCATTGGAAATAAGCTCAGACCGTGGAAGTATCTTCACTTCTCATTTCTGGAAGAGCTTTCAAGAAGCATTGGGCACTAAACTTCTGTTCAGCACAGCTTATCACCCTCAGTCTCAGGGGCAAGTCGAAAGAGTCAATCAGATTCTCGAGGATATGCTCAGAGCATGTGGTCTCTCCTTTGGCATGAAATGGGAGGATTGCCTTCCATACGCTGAATTCTCCTACAACAACAGCTACCAGGCAAGCCTAGGCATGGCACCATTTGAGGCACTGTATGGTCGCAGATGCAGGAGTCCAATCAACTGGTCTGGAGCTGGTGAACGTTCACTCTTGGGCCCTGACATTGTTAAGGAAGCCGAGGAGAAAGTTCGTATCATTCGTGACAATCTCAGGATTGCTCAGTCTCGTCAGAAGAGCTATTATGATAGCAAGCACAGGGATATGATCTATGCACCTGGTGATAAGGCATATCTCCGTGTAACTCCCCTCAGAGGCACTCATCGTTTTGGTGTGAAAGGAAAGCTTGCACCAAGATACATTGGTCCTTTCAACATCCTCTCAAGACGTGCAGAGAATGCTTATCGTCTTGAACTTCCAGAAAAACTATCCAAAGTGCACGATGTGTTCCATGTGTCACAACTCAAGAAGTGTTTCAAAGATCCAGATCGTGCAGTTGATCATGATTCCATTGAACTGCAAGATGATCTATCTTATGAGGAGCACCCTATCCAAATTCTCGATGAGACCGTTCGTAAGACTCGCAACAAGAGCACCAAGTTCTTGAAAGTGCAATGGTCGCATCATTCCGATAAAGAGGCAACGTGGGAGACCGAAGAGGATCTTCGCAAGAAGTATCCGGACCTTTTCACTTCTCAGTAAGGAATCTCGGGGCGCGATTCCTTCAAGGGGGGCGTTTTGTAACATCCCAAGTATGAAATACCCCTTAGAATGTTTGATTTATTGTTTTATTTCAAGCAATGCATCATGTCATCATCTCATTGCATTTGTTTTATTTTTGTTTGCATTGTTACTATTTGTTTTGCATCTGTTTTATCTTGTTTTCATAATCAAACTCAAACAAATTCAAATGGTTATTTTTCATACTTGATCTGTTACAACTTGTGGAATAAAAATAACAAATAAAAACAACCATTTATTCCATGTGATCACTCATTAAATTGTTGGTTTTAATCAAACCATTAATCAATCAGTTAATTCAATCAATAATTCCTAAATCATTTCTAAATTCAAACCAATTCTCAAAATCAGTACCTTTTTGAATCCATAAAGTTCACCACACATTTGTATTCTTTAAATCACTTTAAACCTTAGGGGTAACCCTATTGAAAATGATTCTGTTTTTCTAATGTAATTAATATTGGAAATTTCATTCAATTTGGTTTCAAATATAAACAACATTTTAAATTTCAAACTTTTGAAAACCCACCTTGGCAATTGGTTGCTATTGGTCTAACCAACCTAACCTAATTTTTCCAGAATTTTTTTACTAATTTAAAACCTATGTTTTTCTTCCAAAAGCAAAACTACAAAAAAAAAACAGAAAAATAAAAAGAGGAGAAAACAGCCGCGCGCGCAGCAGCTAACTACCCTAAGCCCACCTAACCTACTCTAGCGCGCGGCCCAGCCCAGCTACGGGCGTACCGTTTCGTTTAGACGGCCGCCACCGTCGTCTCCCCGTACGGCAGGCATCGTAGCGGTGCCACGGCGGCACCGCAAGCCACCGACGGCCATCCCATCGTCCCTGCCCCTATAAGTACCACCTAGGCACCGGCGCCGTGCCCTAGCGCCTAGGGTTTCTCCTCCCCATCTGTCCCGCCGTCGTTTCCACCCTCCACCTCCTCTGAATCCACCCACCGGCGGCCACCGTCTGAAGGTCTGCTCGCCGCCGTCGCCATGGCGCTCCTCTACCCTACCTAAACACGGGAACCACGTCGCCGTCGTCTTCTCCATCCGTTGAACACCTAATCGCACTCGGTGAGTCTCTGTTTCGCCGCCGCGGTCCTCGCCATTTCCGACCACCGTGGCCCCATTGTTTCTGAACCCGAGGTCCTCCTCTTCGTTGCAGAGCCCCTCGAAGCCGTCTGCTCACTGGGATCGAGTCGCCACCGTCTCCTCTTCATTTTGCAAACCAGAGCAGCAACGGGGATCCACCAGGGCGTCGCCGCCGTCCGCGACACCACCGCAGCCATCGCCGTCAGCATCACGTCACCGGGCCTCTGCCACCTCTACAGCCGGTGGTGAGCTAGCCCCATCTCCTCCCTCCTCACCATTCTGATCTGCACCGCAACCACGCACCCATCCACCGCGTCGTTCGAGCACGGCCGTGCTGTTCCCCGCCGGCGAGCTCAGTTAGCTGTCGAGGTTCAGAAACAGCGCGTGCAGTTTCAGTAAACTGAAAAGTCTGAACCTTTAACCTCCTTGCGTTGCTGTATCTGTCAAGCGAGCGCGCAGTGCCGCAGTGGTTCAGTTAGCGCGCAGCGAGGGAGAGGTGCTGGGATCGAGCCCTCGCGCTGCGGGGTTTTCCCCAATTCTTTTGCCCCGCTGGCTGACAGTCGTGGCCCACGCGCCATTGACTGCCACGGCCACGCAAGCATTCGCTCGCGCCACGCTGGCCGCAGGCCCACAGGGCAGTGACTGGGGGTTAGACCCAGGGGCGGTAACAAAAGGATTAGAACGAATCTGTTTTATTTCTAATTCTTTTAAAAATGGCAGAATAAAACACTAAACTTTAAAAATCAATAACTTTTAATCTATAAGTCTAATAAATAAAAGTTATATATGTTTTCTGTTCAAAATTAAATGATCTTTCCAATTATTCCATTTGTGTTCTGTTTTGAAAATTCCAAATGCATTTAAAATTCAAAGTTGAATAATTCAAATGCTAGTTTCTAAATTCAATAACTAATTCATTCTTAATCCAATAAATGCAAATAAAATATGTTTTCCATACCATTTTGAATATCCTATTCAAATATAATTTTTGTTTCATGGTTTGAATAATTTAAATTGCCTAAATAATTTAATACTTGTTTAATCCAATTAAAAATTGCTAAAATCATAACTTGCTTAATATAAAATATTTTTGAACATGCAAAATATGTTTTCAAACCATCAAAGTGTGAACTTTTCAAATGTGAATTTGAATTTATGATTTGAACAAATAAAATTCAAATAATATTTAAGCTTGTTTTAAATTCAATTAAAACTTGTTTAATATTGTTTAATTCATAATAAATTCATCCTAATTCAAATTTCAATATTTGAAACCTGTAATCCAACTAAAATTTGATGTTCTTTTCAAATGTCAATTTTGTTAATTGTTTTGCACACTTTAAATTGATGAAAACAATAATTGTTTGTGTGACATGTTTACGTAACCAAATTTTTCCAAACTTAATAAATAATTTCCAAACTTGTTTTATTCCTTTTCCTTTGCATCTATCATTGTTATTTGTTGTTATTTTGCTATTGCCATCATGCATGCATCATGCTAACAACTTTCACATAATAATTAATTGTAAATTATTTGTTTCCAATTAATTCAATGGATCTTTTCCATATGCAATCCAATTGCATATGGGTCCATTTAAATTGTGTTATCATGTTAGCTAGTTTATTTTGATGCAACCATTAACTTGTCATGCATCATCTTGATTGTGCACAATGCCATGGCAATGATTGTTTACATTCCTGTTATGTTTGTTTGCTTCTTCTCGAATAGACGATGACCTTGAGACAGACGATCCTTACAGCACCCCTTCTGAGGATCTAGCTCAGTACCCGGCTGCTGAGTTCGCAGGCAAGTTATCACTCACATGAACCATTGTGTTCCTTTCAACCCTGGTTACCGATATTTTCCGTTGTCTATTCTTGCTAGCCTTAGTGGTAGATGTTTCTGTTACGAACCTATCACATGAATCCTTTAACCCTGATATTGCCTCATCACCCCTCCTACAACCCCATTGATTGAGCCAGTGTCCTACTAGCATGCTTAGATTGTTTTGCTCGAGTCTGTTACCCGTTACTTTCAGTTACTATATTTCATTATGTTCCGGGGGCTCGATGTTTAATCAATCAATCAATCCGGCTACTGTTATTACTTAATAATAATTTTGATGATAAGGCACCGGCAGGAGGCCCTGTGTGGTTTTGAGGCCTGCTAGTGTCGACCCTAATAGGAAAAGGGTCTTGTCTACTGATCCATGATGAGCGCACTACCCGCATGTGGGAAGCGAGTATGGGCGCCCCCCTCAGTTTGATTCGATTCGCATCTCGTCCAAATCATCTCATTTAGTTCGTGCTTTCTATTTGCCGCATGCATGTTTTTGCGAGCCCAGCGCAGGGTGGAACTTTTGTAGTCGGCATATAGGGGGACACGTTCTTAGAGTGCTATGAGGGTCCATTTTCTTCTGGGCTCGATTAGCCGTGCGCCCAAGGTGCTTTGGGCTTGATGCGGAGAAGAGTTGAGTTGTGTTGAGTGCCCCGCTTGGTGGGAGGCATCCCATCTGGCGGGTTATTCATACGTGTACGGCCAAATTGGTGCAACCCTGCAGGGATAATCTTCTCGAGAAGCCGTGTTTTCCGCGGTTATGGACTACTTGGTGAAAGTACTGGCTAACAAGTACTCAGGACAACTTAAACCTAATGATTCACAATCTCACACCCCATGATTACAATTTGACTAGTAATAGGATTATTGTCACAATAACTTGTTTCATCTTAATCCAACTGTGTGAGGTGTCCTCGGATTGCTTCTTTGGATAAGGGGCGAGATCCAGGATGGGTTTGTTTGATGTTATCTTTCAGTTGGTTACAACCCTCGATCTTATCCCCTTTCTGATAGTTGGAAGTGATAGCATCTCTGTAGTTGGTTAGTGCAGCCAGTTGCAGCATCTTATAAACCCCTTTCTTTCCGTTGAACTCAAGTCATCTGTGCTTGTGTTGACGGGCTAAACTTTGGTGAACTGTGAGTCTTGCTTGCCAGTACGTCTATGTACTGACCCCTTTGGGGCTGTGGTTTCCGCAGACTACGATTACGAGGATCCAGGTGACGGCTACTACGTGGTGTTTGACGAGGCTGCTGACGAGTAGTTAGCGGACCCGGGCAGGATCCGAGACATCGTGGATGGGCTCCGTCTTTATTTCAGTTTCCGGCTTCTTAAGCCTATTTGGATTTTGTCTGTACTCAGACCCCTTTGAATGCTTCCGCTGATGTAATGAATGCTATGTTGGGACATGTGTCCTCTGGATGATTGTATTTGCTATTTCTGCCTTAGTGAAGGCCATTTGCTACCTTATTTCAATCTTTTGTGTCTTAGAGGCATGTTGTGTTATCCTTTTGTTCAAAACCCTTGACGTACCATGTGTGTATGGTATGAAGTACGTCAAAGGCAGTATCCTGATTTCTACGGGATAGTTTACATCGACGGTGAACAGTTGCGGTTGGTTGTCGCACATAAGTGCTGGCCTACCCGTAAGGGGACGCGGGAGCCGTTAAGCCCCGTAATCCAACCAAAATACTGTTCAGTTCGTACGGTGAGTATCCTCTAGAAGTCCGGGTGCGACAATTTACCCAGGTTCGGTACGTCGCGACAGTACGACGTGCCTACTCCTGCACTTCTCACTAATCGGGACTAAAGCCCGTGAACAGGGTTACAATGTGAGGGTTTAGATCTAAGCTACTCGACGAGGATGAGCTTCTCGGCGAGTTGGCGTAGAGCTTCTCTGTTATTCGTTCCTCGTTTTATCTATCTCCCGTCCGGCTTTATATAATAGCCGGATTAGGGCTTACAGAATAGGAAACCTAGAGGACTACGGTAACTTGTAACTTGGAAAGCAAGGAATCCGTCTTCTCCTCCAAGCCAGATCACCTGGGCCGTGATCCGGGTTCTTCTAGAATCCAGCTTCTGTGCGTCGGGTTACTGGGCCGCCTAATGGACCTGAGCCCACTACCACTTAGGCCACCCTGGTAATCCGGCACTTTATCTACCATCTTCTATACCCCTATTTGGTATATATCCGACAGTAGCCCCCAAGAAGGATTAAAACTCTGATTCTCCGTCTTTCGCCAAATATACTTTGTCCGAGAAATATTGATTCAGCAGTCTTGATTCTTCTTATTCTTCTTTTGAAAGAGATGGTAACATGAAACTCGGAATCCTGAAAATCCGGCTTTTCTCTCACGATCCTTCGCGGAAAAGGAACTCCTTACGTCAGCGCCTAAATCATGCTGACGCAAGGGACGTTTGGGTTTCACGCGGGAAACCCTGCAACGTATCTCTGACAGATTCTCACGGGAAACGAGGAGATAGTCATTATTTCCCTGTCGTTTTATTTCCCGGATTTTCCGGCGAGTGACACGCGTTGAACATCCAACGGTCAAATAGCCGTTGGCACGTATCTTGACGGATTTATAGCTATAAATAGCCATCCTCGTCCTCATCGAAAATCTTCCGCACTCCTCACTGTCCACGCCATTGACGCGAACGAGCTCTTCGAGCGAAGCACTGCCCCGAGCGCACCTAGCCTCCAAAGCACACCGGAACGCAACGCACCGCCAGGAAATGGCAGCCTCACCGTCCTCGCCCACTCGTGCCGCCATCGACGACCTCATCGGTGACCTAGATCCACAGCTAGGGTCACCCAAGCACGCCGGCGACGAGCCGGAGAAAACCGCGGCCTTCGCGGCGGGCGGAGAGAACCTTTCCGCCGCCGCGGACGTTGCGGGCGCGAGCTCTGCAGCTTCCCCGCCGTTTGCCCCTGAAACGGCGGAGGAAAAGATCCAGCTCGTTGGCGACGAGCTCGCCGCCGCGGAAGCTGCCGCCGCCGCCACCGCCGGAGCGGATGAAGAGGCGGAATCTGCAGGCAATTGGATTGCCTGCAGCATTCCTCCGGCTCTCCTTCCAAACATGGAAAAGGAGGGCTTGGTCCTTAAGGGGAAGTGTCGTCTTCCTGAGGACGAGAACGAACCAACGCCGAAAGACGGCGAAAGAGTTCTCCTCTCCTCCCATCTTCTTCGAGGTATGGGCCTTCCACCTTCCGCCTTCTTCCTCCAAGTTCTTTCCCATTACAACATTCAGCCCCACAATCTGCCACCCAATTCCATCCTCTACATGGCCGGCTTCCAGGCTTTGTTTGAAGGTTACTTAGGCTTAGAACCTAGGTTAGACTTTTGGACGTATTGTTTCGGGGTTAAGCGGAACTCTTCGGAGGGCGCACTCCCGACTTGCGGAACCATCTCTTTTACTCTTCGGAGATTCAGAGAAGATTGGTTCCCCAAGATCAAGACGTCGGAATCCGTCAAATTTTGGACGGGTTCCTTCTTTTACCACCCCGATGTGCCTTTTCCGACAAAGGCCATCGGGGTTCCTCCTTTCTCGAACTCTGCGGCTATTCCCCAAGACAACTGGGGAACGGAAGCCGTCCAGTGTCGCACCCTGGTTTCTAGGGGATACTCATCGGGCCGAACTGGATAGCAGATGCTTGGATTATGGGGCATAACTGCTCCCACGTCCCAGCTTCCTGGTAGGCCTGCGCTTATGCGCGACAACACAAGCCCTGCTATTCCACCGTCGATGTAAACTATCCACTAGAGACCATAGGCACTACTGTCGACGTACTTCATATCAATCACGCACGGTACGTCAACAGCTTGAACGAATGATAATCACAACATATCTCTAAGACACAAAAGATTGAAATAAGGTTGCAAATGGCCTTCACTAAGGCAGAGATAGCAAATACAATCATCCAGAGGACACATGTCCCAACATAACATTCATTACATCAGCGGAAGCAATCAAGGTGTCTGAGTACAGACAAATCCAAATAGGCCTAAGAGGCCGGAAAATAAAAGAAGACGAAGCCCATCCACGAAGTCTCGGATCCTGCCCGGGTCCGCTATCTACTCGTCAACAGCGTCGTCGTACTCCACGTAGTAGCCTCCATGGGGATCCTCGGAATCGTCGTCTGCGTAAACCACAGCCCCAAAGGGGTCAGTACAACAACGTACTGGCAAGCAAGACTCACAGTTCACCAAAGTGTAACCCGTCAACACCAAGCACAGATGCCTTGGGTTCAACGGAAGAAAGGGGTTATAAAAGATGCTGCAACTGGCTGCGCTAACCAACTACAGAAACACTACCACTTCCAGCTAACAGAGAGGAGATAAGATAGCGTAACTTATCCAACTGTTGTTGACCATCAAACCAACCCATCCTGGATCTCGCCCCTTATCCAAAGAAGCAATCCGAGGATAACTCACACAGTTGGATTAATGATGGTTCAGGTTATTGTGTCAATGAACCTATTACTAGTCAAGTTATTATAGTTAGGTGTAAGTTGTCTGAGTACTTGTTAGCCAGTACTTTCACCAAGTCGTCACATAACCGCGGACAACACGGCTTCTCGAGAAGATTCATCCCTGCAGGGTGTGCTCCAGTACCCGTACACACTCAAGCCACCAACTAAAACTCAGGTGGACTCGACACGACTCGAACCATCACTACAGCCTGTCCTAGGAGCCACGGAGCTATAAGGTCCCAGCCACGCAGCCGAATACTCAGCGCAGGTGTGCAAAACTCCCGCAGGACACAACACCCCGGCACTACAGGCCTCGCCCTATATGTGTGCGTCATCATCATCATCAGTAACCATGGGAGCGACCCATTTATGCGTATGAGCCAAATGGAACACCCGAACTAAGTGTGGCTCTTCGGACAAGCTGCGGATCAGATCAAAGCCGAGGGGGGTTCCATACCACCACCCGGATGCGGTGAGCACGCTCATCATGGATCAGTAGACAAGACCCTTTTCCTAATTAGGGTCGACACTAGCAGGCCTCAAAACCACGACGGGCCTCCTGCCGGTGCCTTAACATCAAATTATTATTACCCCAGCATTAACAGGTTGTTGTTTACACATCGAGCCCATAGAACATAATAGAAATATGATAACAGAAAGTAACGGGTAACAGACTCGAGCAAAGCAAACTAAGCATGCTAGTAAGACACAGGCTCAAACAAAGGGGTGCTAGGAGTGGAGGTGAGGCAATATCAAGGTTAAGGGATTCATGTGATAGGTTCGTAACAGAAACATCTACTACTAAGGCTAGCAGAAAAGAACAACGGAAAGTATCGGTAACCAATGTTGAAAGGAACACAGTGGTTCATGTGAGTGATGACTTGGCTGCAAACCCAGTAGCCCGGTACTGAGCTAGAACCTCAGAAGGGGTGTCGCAAGGATCGTCGGTCTCAACGTCGTCGTCTAACCGAGAAGAAGCAAACAGACAAAGCAGAAAGGGTAGACAATCAATATCATGGCATAGTGCACAATCATGGGATGATGAATGTCATGTTAATGGTTGCATCAAAATAAACTAGCTAACATGGTAACACAATTTAAATGAACCCATATGCAAGTTTGAGTTGCATATGAAAAGCCCATGAATTTTGGGTTAGATTATTTGTTTTCCAACTAATCAACAAATGAAGGTGAATTAGTATGATGCATGGATGAGGAAAACAACAAAATAACAACAATAGAACCAATTTAGAATAGGGTTTACCAATTTAGAAATTTATTTAGTAAGTTATGGAATTTTTGGTTCCTTAAGGTTGTCACACAAGTATTTGTTGTTTTCACCAAGTTAAATTGTTCAAAACAGATAACAAAATTCATATTTGAAAAGTTTATACTTTTCTAGGTTGAAAACATATTTTGCATGTTCAAAAATAATTTTATTTGAGCAAGTTATGATTTTATCAATTTTAAATGATTTAAACAAGGTTTAAATTATTTAGGCAATTTAAATTATTCAAATCATGAAACAAAATTTATATTTGAATTGGTGGTTCAAAATGGTATGGAAAACATATTTTATTTGCATGATTTGGATTAATATTGAATTAGTTATGGAATTTATCAAATTGCAATTGAATTATTTGAATTCAAATTTGAATTGCATTTTGAAAACTCAAAACAGAAAAAAAATGCTATAGATAGATAGAGAATTTAATTGGGTGCGGTGTACATATTTTATTTATGCTTGTTGGAGTTGGGATTTAAAAGTTATTTGGGTTTGAAGTTTAGGGACTATACTGTGATAAAAACTAGACTTAAAATGAAGGAAAACGTGCAGAAAAGCAATTTGCACCACGCAGCGAGCATACCCAGCCACTGACAGTGGGGCCAGGCCTGCGTGGCGCCTAGGCGGCCTCCAGGGTCCATGACAGTGGGCCCCAGCGCTGGGCGTGCAGAAGGAAAAAATTGGGGAGGCAAATGCCTCCCCTGGGATTTGATCCCGGGACCTTCCCTTGGGCGCACGGTTCTGCTAGCCACTTGGGCTGGTTTCGGTTGCTTGACAGGTTCAGAGCAGGTTTGAGGTTAACATGTTCCCGTCAGATATTAGACTGACGAACTGAACTTGTGCGTGCGTGCGTGCAGGCACAGATGCAGGTAGCGATGCGGATGCGACAGGGAGCAGAGGGCGGACGGCGAGCGCTGCCGTGCGCTGCCCGCCGCGGACCGCGGCCGTGCGCGGCTGCCGGCGTGCGCCGCTGCGGTGGCCGGTTGCTGGCCGCCGTGGGCGGGCCCGTGCGAGGCGGAGAGGGAGCGGGGAAGGGGTGTGGGCGTCTGCTTACAGAGATGTTCGATGGAGGAGCAGTTCGGTCGGTGGCGGAAACCGGCGATGGCGGCGGCACTCCGGCGGTCTTCGGGGGAGACGGAAGGCACGAGGCGGGAGAGGGGATTCGGCCGGTTCCGTTCCCGGCCCTACCGCGGCCGGGCGGGTACCGTGGTGCCGGCGGCAAGCCGGAGAGGGCGTCGGAGTTGGTGCTCTCGGGACTAACAGAGAAAACAGGGAGGAGAAGCAGCGAGAGGGAAAAGGGGAAGGAGAGATGGAGGCGCTCGAGGGAGAAGGAGGGTGGAGAAAGAATTAGGGCAAGAGGAGGGGGGTGAGCTCAGGTTATAGGAGGAGGTGGAGCTGCCGATCACCGTCTGCTCCTGTACCTGCTACGTGGTCGATGGGGATGGAGGCCGTACAGAGGTGGAAGACAACCGAACAGGTAAGCAGGCCAGGGCCACTTGGGCTGGCCCAAGTGGGCTGGGTGCCTTTTTCCCCTCTCTCTCTCTCTATTTTTTTCTGTTTATAACTTTTTTTGCAGATTTGGATAAAGAGAGATAAACAAATGGTTTTAGAGTTAGCAAAAATTTGGAATAAATTTGGTATTGCTTCGTTTTGCAACAGCACTTGAAAACAAACTTTTGTGTTTCCAAATAAATTCAATTGATGTTATTGTTTGGTAATTAAATGATTTGAGCAAATTTTGGTATCAAAAGAAATAAATGAACCTAAGC
Source organism: Alopecurus myosuroides (assembly GCA_028641055.1). Classification (NCBI taxonomy): domain Eukaryota; kingdom Viridiplantae; phylum Streptophyta; class Magnoliopsida; order Poales; family Poaceae; genus Alopecurus; species Alopecurus myosuroides. The sequence continues at coordinate 243,521,915 of CM054059.1, forward strand.
CAAAATTAAGTTTTTGATTCCAATTTTAGTGGAACAAATATTTGTTTGTGTTTATAGTTTTTATTTGGCACATTGTAACATAACAAGGATGACAAATAATTGAATTTTGTTTTGGAATTCAAATAGAAATCAGATGGAAACAATTCAATTCAAATGCAACAAAAGGCAAATATGATGACATGATGCAAAGCAATAAAAAAAACAAGAAACAAAACATCTAGGGGGTAGATTTTCATACTTGGGATGTTACAAAACGCCCCCCCTTGAAGGAATCGCGCCCCGAGATTCCTACTGAGAAGTGAAAAGGTCCGGATACTTCTTGCGAAGATCCTCTTCAGTCTCCCATGTTGCCTCTTTATCGGAATGATGCGACCACTGCACTTTCAAGAACTTGGTGCTCTTGTTGCGTGTTTTACGCTCGGTCTCATCGAGAATTCGAACAGGGTGCTCCTCATAAGATAGATCATCTTGCAGTTCAATTGAATCATGATCAACTGCACGATCTGGATCTTTGAAACACTTCTTGAGCTGTGACACGTGAAACACATCGTGCACCTTGGATAGTTTTTCTGGAAGTTCAAGACGATAGGCATTTTCCGCACGCCTTGATAGAATGTTGAACGGACCAATGTATCTCGGTGCTAGTTTTCCTTTGACACCAAAACGATGAGTGCCTCTGAGGGGAGTTACACGGAGATATGCCTTGTCACCAGGTGCATAGATCATATCCCTGTGCTTGCTGTCATAGTAGCTTTTCTGACGAGACTGAGCAATCTTGAGATTGTCACGAATGATGCGAACTTTCTCTTCGGCTTCCTTAACAATGTCAGGGCCTAAGAGTGAACGTTCACCAGCTCCAGACCAATTGATTGGACTCCTGCATCTGCGGCCATAGAGAGCTTCAAACGGTGCCATGCCTAGGCTTGCCTGGAAGCTGTTGTTGTAGGAGAATTCAGCATATGGAAGGCAATCCTCCCATTTCATGCCAAAGGAGAGACCACATGCTCTGATACCATTTGTCGCACCCTGGTTTCTAGGGGATACTCATCGGGCCGAACTGGATAGCAGATGCTTGGATTATGGGGCATAACTGCTCCCACGTCCCAGCTTCCTGGTAGGCCTGCGCTTATGCGCGACAACACAAGCCCTGCTATTCCACCGTCGATGTAAACTATCCACTAGAGACCATAGGCACTACTGTCGACGTACTTCATATCAATCACGCACGGTACGTCAACAGCTTGAACGAATGATAATCACAACATATCTCTAAGACACAAAAGATTGAAATAAGGTTGCAAATGGCCTTCACTAAGGCAGAGATAGCAAATACAATCATCCAGAGGACACATGTCCCAACATAACATTCATTACATCAGCGGAAGCAATCAAGGTGTCTGAGTACAGACAAATCCAAATAGGCCTAAGAGGCCGGAAAATAAAAGAAGACGAAGCCCATCCACGAAGTCTCGGATCCTGCCCGGGTCCGCTATCTACTCGTCAACAGCGTCGTCGTACTCCACGTAGTAGCCTCCATGGGGATCCTCGGAATCGTCGTCTGCGTAAACCACAGCCCCAAAGGGGTCAGTACAACAACGTACTGGCAAGCAAGACTCACAGTTCACCAAAGTGTAACCCGTCAACACCAAGCACAGATGCCTTGGGTTCAACGGAAGAAAGGGGTTATAAAAGATGCTGCAACTGGCTGCGCTAACCATATACAGAAACACTACCACTTCCAGCTAACAGAGAGGAGATAAGATAGCGTAACTTATCCAACTGTTGTTGACCATCAAACCAACCCATCCTGGATCTCGCCCCTTATCCAAAGAAGCAATCCGAGGATAACTCACACAGTTGGATTAATGATGGTTCAGGTTATTGTGTCAATAAACCTATTACTAGTCAAGTTATTATAGTTAGGTGTAAGTTGTCTGAGTACTTGTTAGCCAGTACTTTCACCAAGTCGTCACATAACCGCGGACAACACGGCTTCTCGAGAAGATTCATCCCTGCAGGGTGTGCTCCAGTACCCGTACACACTCAAGCCACCAACTAAAACTCAGGTGGACTCGACACGACTCGAACCATCACTACAGCCTGTCCTAGGAGCCACGGAGCTATAAGGTCCCAGCCACGCAGCCGAATACTCAGCGCAGGTGTGCAAAACTCCCGCAGGACACAACACCCCGGCACTACAGGCCTCGCCCTATATGTGTGCGTCATCATCATCATCAGTAACCATGGGAGCGACCCATTTATGCGTATGAGCCAAATGGAACACCTGAACTAAGTGTGGCTCTTCGGACAAGCTGCGGATCAGATCAAAGCCGAGGGGGGTTCCATACCACCACCCGGATGCGGTGAGCACGCTCATCATGGATCAGTAGACAAGACCCTTTTCCTAATTAGGGTCGACACTAGCAGGCCTCAAAACCACGACGGGCCTCCTGCCGGTGCCTTAACATCAAATTATTATTACCCCAGCATTAACAGGTTGTTGTTTACACATCGAGCCCATAGAACATAATAGAAATATGATAACAGAAAGTAACGGGTAACAGACTCGAGCAAAGCAAACTAAGCATGCTAGTAAGACACGGGCTCAAACAAAGGGGTGCTAGGAGTGGAGGTGAGGCAATATCAAGGTTAAGGGATTCATGTGATAGGTTCGTAACAGAAACATCTACTACTAAGGCTAGCAGAAAAGAACAACGGAAAGTATCGGTAACCAATGTTGAAAGGAACACAGTGGTTCATGTGAGTGATGACTTGCCTGCAAACCCAGTAGCCTGGTACTGAGCTAGAACCTCAGAAGGGGTGTCGCAAGGATCGTCGGTCTCAACGTCGTCGTCTAACCGAGAAGAAGCAAACAGACAAAGCAGAAAGGGTAGACAATCAATATCATGGCATAGTGCACAATCATGGGATGATGAATGTCATGTTAATGGTTGCATCAAAATAAACTAGCTAACATGGTAACACAATTTAAATGAACCCATATGCAAGTTTGAGTTGCATATGAAAAGCCCATGAATTTTGGGTTAGATTATTTGTTTTCCAACTAATCAACAAATGAAGGTGAATTAGTATGATGCATGGATGAGGAAAACAACAAAATAACAACAATAGAACCAATTTAGAATAGGGTTTACCAATTTAGAAATTTATTTAGTAAGTTATGGAATTTTTGGTTCCTTAAGGTTGTCACACAAGTATTTGTTGTTTTCACCAAGTTAAATTGTTCAAAACAGATAACAAAATTCATATTTGAAAAGTTTATACTTTTCTAGGTTGAAAACATATTTTGCATGTTCAAAAATAATTTTATTTGAGCAAGTTATGATTTTATCAATTTTAAATGATTTAAACAAGGTTTAAATTATTTAGGCAATTTAAATTATTCAAATCATGAAACAAAATTTATATTTGAATTGGTGGTTCAAAATGGTATGGAAAACATATTTTATTTGCATGATTTGGATTAATATTGAATTAGTTATGGAATTTATCAAATTGCAATTGAATTATTTGAATTCAAATTTGAATTGCATTTTGAAAACTCAAAACAGAAAACAAATGCTATAGATAGATAGAGAATTTAATTGGGTGCGGTGTACATATTGAGTTGGGATTTAAAAGTTATTTGGGTTTGAAGTTTAGGGACTATACTGTGATAAAAACTGGACTTAAAATGAAGGAAAACGTGCAGAAAAGCAATTTGCACCACGCAGCGAGCATACCCAGCCACTGACAGTGGGGCCAGGCCTGCGTGGCGCCTAGGCGGCCTCCAGGGTCCATGACAGTGGGCCCCAGCGCTGGGCGTGCAGAAGGAAAAAATTGGGGAGGCAAATGCCTCCCCTGGGATTTGATCCCGGGACCTTCCCTTGGGCGCACGGTTCTGCTAGCCACTTGGGCTGGTTTCGGTTGCTTGACAGGTTCAGAGCAGGTTTGAGGTTAACATGTTCCCGTCAGATATTAGACTGACGAACTGAACTTGTGCGTGCGTGCGTGCAGGCATAGATGCAGGTAGCGATGCGGATGCGACAGGGAGCAGAGGGCGGACGGCGAGCGCTGCCGTGCGCTGCCCGCCGCGGACCGCGGCCGTGCGCGGCTGCCGGCGTGCGCCGCTGCGGTGGCCGGTTGCTGGCCGCCGTGGGCGGGCCCGTGCGAGGCGGAGAGGGAGCGGGGAAGGGGTGTGGGCGTCTGCTTACAGAGATGTTCGATGGAGGAGCAGTTCGGTCGGTGGCGGAAACCGGCGATGGCGGCGGCGCTCCGGCGGTCTTCGGGGGAGACGGAAGGCACGAGGCGGGAGAGGGGATTCGGCCGGTTCCGTTCCCGGCCCTACCGCGGCCGGGCGGGTACCGTGGTGCCGGCGGCGAGACGGAGAGGGCGTCGGAGTTGGTGCTCTCGGGACTAACAGAGAAAACAGGGAGGAGAAGCAGCGAGAGGGAAAAGGGGAAGGAGAGATGGAGGCGCTCGAGGGAGAAGGAGGGTGGAGAAAGAATTAGGGCAAGAGGAGGGGGTGAGCTCAGGTTATAGGAGGAGGTGGAGCTGCCGATCACCGTCTGCTCCTGTACCTGCTACGTGGTCGATGGGGATGGAGGCCGTACAGAGGTGGAAGACAACCGAACAGGTAAGCAGGCCAGGGCCACTTGGGCTGGCCCAAGTGGGCTGGGTGCCTTTTTCCCCTCTCTCTCTCTCTCTATTTTTTTCTGTTTATAACTTTTTTTTGCAGATTTGGATAAAGAGAGATAAACAAATGGTTTTAGAGTTAGCAAAAATTTGGAATAAATTTGGTATTGCTTCGTTTTGCAACAGCACTTGAAAACAAACTTTTGTGTTTCCAAATAAATTCAATTGATGTTATTGTTTGGTAATTAAATGATTTGAGCAAATTTTGGTATCAAAAGAAATAAATGAACCTAAGCCAAAATTAAGTTTTTGATTCCAATTTTAGTGGAACAAATATTTGTTTGTGTTTATAGTTTTTATTTGGCACATTGTAACATAACAAGGATGACAAATAATTGAATTTTGTTTTGGAATTCAAATAGAAATCAGATGGAAACAATTCAATTCAAATGCAACAAAAGGCAAATATGATGACATGATGCAAAGCAATAAAAAAAACAAGAAACAAAACATCTAGGGGGTAGATTTTCATACTTGGGATGTTACATCCAGGTTCTGCCGCCTGACCTTCTAAGGATCAAGCGGCGCATCGCTAAGCTCACCTCCTCCACTCCACCTTTGACCGGCATGGAAACGGTCTTTTGCTGGTTAAATAGAAGGATTCAGCCGTTGGCCAACCACGGTGGTCGCCTTCTTTGCGACTACACGGGAGCCAAGGACCCAATGCGGACAACCACCAAAGATTGGCCCGCAAAGGAGCTCCGACGGCGTATCAATCAGTTGGTCGCATCACGCGACCAATACGAAGCGAGTCGGCCAATGTATACGGCCGACAATCCGGCTCCCAAGGTATGTTTCCGTCATTTGGGTAGAATTTTATCATTCTTTCTCGGATTTTCTTGCTCATAACTCTGATTTTTCTTTTTAATAGATTAATGAACTTCCAGACTCGGAGTTGGCCTCCGAGGCTGAGCTGGACGCGCTTCGCACCGCTGCTACAGGTGGGCGTAAGCGAAAGAAGATTCCTTCCTCTGAGGAAGTTATCAACCTTGACGGAGTTCCCGTCGCCACCTCCAGGTTAGTTCATCTGGGTTACTTGGTTACTTGTCGAAGTTTTTCTTTCGTCTTCGGAAAGTTAACGTTTTCCGGGTTTCTTGTTTTTTTTTAGCCTAGCTCCTTCCACCCTGAAGCCGAAGAAGCTGAAAAGACACAAGGCCGTGTCCAGCCGAGGCGCCCATCCTTCTTCTGCCATTCCTCTAGACTCATCGTCCTCAATGGCGGAAGAGCGCGCTGCCACCCCCCCACCGAACCACTGGAGACCAGCCATCCCGTTGTGTCGGAATCTGACACGAGGGAAAGGGCGGCTCCGGATGCGGGAAAATCTTCTCGGTGTTTTGACGAAGAAATTCCCAAATTCGACAAGGACTTCAAGCATATCAATGACGGTCTAAGCATGGCCGGAACTCTCTTTGCGGAGTACGCAAAGGAGTTCACTGAGAACTTGGCAGGTTTGCAACGCATGAGCCAGGTATGTATCTCTAGCCCCCAAGCATTAAATAAAATGCATGCTTTTTACCTTGATGCTTTCTAATTATTCTTTTCCTTGCCGTGTTCTAGCAAACTGCCGAAGCCATTAACGTGGCGGTTTTCAACAAGCTCTCGATCAAGAACAAGGAAGTTAGGAATCTTCTTTCCATTCTTGAGGAGAGAGAGGCGGATCTGGCCTCATCTCAGCTCGCACTGTCGGAAGCAACAAGTAATCATTTTTCCTCTGAAATCTCCGATTCAGAGATTTGTCTAAGTACTTTTTCCGAGAATATTATTAACTCGGATTTTTCCTTTCTTTTCAGCTGCTTTGGCTCAGGCTAAGCAAGCAACTGAAGATTCTGGCAATGCCGAATATCTCCGCAAGGAGAATGTTGAGCTTCACAAGGATCTTGTGAAAGCACAAGAAAATCTGGAAGCCAGCAACTTAGCACTTGGGGTTTCTCAATCCCAGGCTTCCGCCCAAGCGGAGAAAGACCGGGCCACCATTGAACGCCTGGAAGCTGCTCTGAGCCTGCGTGAGGAGGAAACTTCCGAGATCGACAAACTTGTTGGTAAGTTTAAGTATACGTTTACCATTCAGTTTGCATTTTTTCTTCCTTTTTGGTACTTAACCTTTTTGGTTGGTTTTTGCTACCAAACAGGAGATAATGCAGATCTTTCTCGGATTGAAAGAATCCGAGTTTTTGAAAAGACCTGGACTTCGATCAGGGTTGCTTGCATGCAACTGATCAACAAGTTTCTTCCCTCCAAGACTGGGGAGTTCTCGGAAGTTGAAAAACTTCCGGGTTCTATCATGGAGGTGGCGGAGTCCAGGGAATCCTTCCTTCGCTCCGCTGCACGGGGTGGTGCACGCATGGCACTTGGCTTAATGCGTATGCACTACCCTGGTGCAAAATCCTGGCGCGTGGCCACCGGCGTCCCTCAAGGATACACGGAAGCCCAACGAAATGCGATCTTTTGATGCAATCAAAGGCCACGCTACCCAGGTTGCTTCCATGGTGAATCTCTCCATTAATTACCCGGAGGAAGAAGTTCCTGAAGCCCCCTAGGACGATAGCAGCGAGGAGGAATCGGATGCTTGAAGGGTTCCCTTAGACCTGGATAGCAAAAACCGACAAGAGGAGCATTACTGCACTTTTATAATGTAATTCAAATTGTAATGCTTCTATTTGTATTAATGAAACCTCCGCCTTTTGCAATCTTAATTATGAAATTCTTTGCAAGTTTTTCGGATTTTATTATTCCTTTATCTTCTAAATTCTCTGGCTTATATGTTTTAACTGTCCTTAGTGTTTGAAATGGCTCAAATAGCAATATGAATCATCATGTCGAGTAACTGGGTGTAACCAATCAGTATAGACTCGGAAACATGGATCATGCTAAAGGCATTTTTACTAACTAGCTCCAGTAACCCAACACATACGCGATCAGATAATACTTAGAGAAACAAGGAATTTTTTGAACGAAACCTGGGCACGCAGGCAATTCAAGTTTCCTTTAGCCGTTAACAGGCTGAAAAAATCATTCAGTTTTTAAACACCGAGCACGCAGGCACAATTCGGGTTAACATTGAATGTTTTGCAAGATCATTGGGAAATAGAGAAGGTGGAACCATGCTTTGTACTGTAATAAACATGGATACCAGAATTCCGACAACTTTATTTCATGATCTCAAAAGATGTTTACATAGAATTGAACTTAGTACGGAAAGGGACATAACTTGCTAGACGTTTCCAGGCTTTCGCAATCCACTTGACTTTGTCGGATTTCTTCAGCAGCTTGTAGAGTGGTAAGGCTTTATCCCCTAGCCGACTAATAAATCTGCTGACGGCTGCGGCAGAACCCGTCAATCTTTGGACATCTTTGACGCAGGTAGGTTTCGTGATGTTCAAGATTGCCTTGATCTTTTTCGGGTTAACTTCTATTCCTCTGTAAGAAACGATGAAACCCAGAAGTTTTCCTGAGGGAACCCCGAATACGCACTTAGATGGATTCAACTTCATCTTGTAAGTGCGCAAGTTTTCGAAAGTTTCTCGCAAATCCTCAAGGAGTGTATCTTTTTCCTTGGTTACGACAGCAATATCGTCCACGTAAACATGGACATTTTTGCCAATCTGACTATGCAAACAACGTTGCATGCAACGCTGGTAGGTTGCACCTGCGTTCTTCAAGCCGAACGGCATGGTTACATAATAGTACGTCCCGTACGGGGTTATAAAAGAAGTCTTGATTTGATCTTCCTTTTTCATGCGTATTTGGTGGTACCCGGAGTATGCATCCAAAAAGCATAAAAGTTCGGAGCCTGCAATGGCGTCTATTATTTGATCGATTCGCGGTAGCGCGAACCTATCTTTTGGACACAACTTGTTCAAACCTGTGTAATCTATACACATTCTAAGAGCAGTAGTGTTTTTCTTCGGTACTAATACCGGATTTGCGGACCAGTCAGTATGGATTACTTCCTTGATGAAATCCGCTGCTAAAAGCCGGATAATTTCCTTGCCAATAGCCTTCTGTCTTCTTCCGTCAAATCGTCGGAGACCTTGTTTGACGGGTTTTGATCCAGGAATAACCTTGAGTTGGTGCTCAGCAAGTTCCCTGGGTACACCTGGCATGTCAGCTGGACACCAGGCAAAAATATCCCAGTTCTCACGGAGGAACTTGATGAGCTCGCCTTCCTATTTGTCAGTCATCCTAGTCCCTACGACGACAAATTTTGTCGGATCTTTGGGATCTAGGATTACCTGTCTTGTATTCTCGGACGCCTTGAAGCTGTCTGTTGGCTTCCGGGTTTCTTTTCCTGCCGGCATTTCTGACGGCGATACCTCCTTGGCTAATTCCTTCAGTTCTTCCTTTGCTATGACTCTCTGAGCGCAAAGGGCGTTTTCTTTCTCCAACTCGTTTGCCAGCTTGAAATCACCGGCTATGGTGATTACTCCTCCCTTGGGTCCTGGCATCTTCAGCTTGTTATAGATATAACAAGATCTTGCCATGAATTTGGCGAAAGCTGGACGTCCGAGTATTGCGTGATACACGCTTTTGAACGGCACTACTTTGAAGAATACTTTTTCCTGCCGGAAGTGATCTTTATCTCCGAAGGTGACATTTAGGGAAATTTCTCCTAGGGATCGTGCTTGCCTGCCAGGAACAATGCCATGGAAGCGTATGTTGCTGTAGTTGAGCTGAGACTCGGAAATCTTCAGATGCTTCAGTGTATCCAGGTACATTATATTAATGCTGGATCCTCCATCCATCAGCACTCTTCTTAGCCTAGTGTTTTGAACAATAGGGCTTACAACAAGAGCTTGTGTGCCGGGTTCAGGGATATTTCCGGGATGATCAGACTGATCCCAGATTATCGGTGTGTTGGAGTACTTCAAGAATTTCGGGGTTGCCGGAACAACCGCATTTATTTCTCGAAGTGTTCTTTTGGCCACCTTTGCTGACGGGGTTGCTAAGAAAGTTAGCATTGCTTCTCCATCAACTCTCGGAAATTTGGGTTCGCCCTTACGCTGTTGTTCCTGGATTTTTTTGTCAGTGTCCGATTCACTGTCTTCTTTGTCAGCTTCTGGCTTTTGTTTGGCGGGTTTCCTTTTGGAACCCTTCCCTTTATTTCCGGATCCTGCACTGCCTTTCATGTGCTTATTCAGCCGGCATTGCGCGTTTGTATGGGTGGGTTTCCCAAATTGCGAGTGGTGGACACAAGGTTCCGACTTAATCCTCTCCCACTCTTCTGGAGTGTAGTTGATTGGATCTGGGTTGCGTCCTTTCCACTTATTCCCCTTTTTTCCTCCAAAGGCTATGTTGACCTCTTTGGGTTTCGTCGTTGTTTCTGGAGTTCCTTTTTTATCAGAACGAGGGGTCTTCTTGGCAAGTATCAGTGATTCGATATTGCCTCCTCTTGCTCTGATGTCGTCTTCGGCTGCGGCGTGCTCATTGGCGGTTGTAAGCATAGATCCGAGATCTTTGTGCTTTTTGGAACCAACCATGAACGGCACGAGTCCGGGTTTTAGGCCATTGACGAAAGCATGCAATGCTTGTACGTCAGTTACTCCAGAGCAACTGTTCTTCATTGCTGTCCATCTGGAGATGAAATCCACGTATGGTTCATCCTCGAATTGGGTGCAACGGTTTAGCTGGTTGATGCTATTCGGGCGTTTGTACGTTCCCCGGAAATGCTGAGTGAATACTCTAGCCATATCATCCCAGCTGTCGACAGTTCTTGATGGTAATCCATTGATCCAATCTCTGGCTCCGTCCAACAACATTAGGGGAAGAAACTTGACAGCTTCCAGGTCTGTCCCATTGTTGATCTGGACGGCTGTATAGTAGTCTGAGAGCCAGGTATCCGGGTTTGTGCTGCCGCTGTATTTCTGGTACGTTGGACCGACCTTGGCAAAGCCAGAATGCAGGGTTATTATTCGAATCCTATCAGTGAAACACTTAGGACCAAAGTATAGATCATCCTTTTCTGCTTTGTCAATGTGTGCAGAATATCTTCCGGCTGAATGGACAGAAGGGTATCTGCTCCTTTCTCTTCCATTGTTGCGCGAACGCGCTTTTCCGTGATTATTTCTGTTTCTTTCGTGGTCACTCCCTTTTGGATTAGGCGGAGTTCTGCTCCTGTGCCTTTCTTTGTCCTTAGGAGGTGTCCGGGATCTCTCACGCCTGTGAGGTATATCGTATCTTCCAGCTTTCTCAGCTGGGTTTCTCGGAGGTGGCATTATTTTGCCGTCGTTCCGGTTTTTGTCTTCCCGATCATGGGGTTTATGTCCATCTTTCGGGAGATGGGATCCGGTCCTAGACGCTGCATCCCGGTTGTCGGGGTTTTTCTTGTCTTTTCTCGGATCCTCTTTTTTATCCTTTGAGTTGTCTGAATCGCCGGGTTCTTCCGGTCCAGGTGCTCCAGCAGCGCAAGTAGCTGTTTTGCATAGGGCGGAGTTATCGTGCAGCCTCCCTGATCGCTCTTGGGCGCTGTTGTTGTTGCAATGCTTTTCCTAAGAAAGCATACACCCCTTGGAGTTTTTCCCCGTTGGAGTACAGATCGTTGTTAAGAATCACGAACGCTGCTTCCGCGTTTTCTGCTGCGGTTTTGTATATTGGTTCGCCCTTGGCATCTTTGCCGTTTACCTGCTTTTGCCAAGATTGGTTATGGAACCTTTCTTTTGGCGGCAGTTCTTCCTGTCTTGCGATTCCGGGTAACCTAGTAGGTTTTAACGCGAATCTATTCTTTCTCTCGTACTCCTCTATTTCTTTCTTCATGACCTTGATGTCATTATGGGTTTGTTGGAGATGTTGCCGAGATCTGAGTAGATGTTGCTGTTGCCGTTGGAAAGCTTGTCTCCTGGCTTCCAGCATCTCAGGGGGTTCATCTGGTCCCACTGGTGTTTGCAATAGCTCTTGCTCTTCCTGTTCCGTCATTGGCGGAGCAGTGATTTCTTTGGATTTCTTCTCCGCAGGCTTCGTTCTGCTAGCATCTCCTACTTCCAGGTTTTCATCAGCGAGATCAGCTGATTTTTTCTTCCGGATTTTGTATTGGAGTTTCTTAGCAGCACGGTGCTTTTTCTTGGAAGAGGGAGGTTTTTTGACAGGTTCATCTTCTGTCATCTCCTTGACATTGGGGAATACCGGAGAAGTTTCTCCGTCTTCTCTCTCTTCCTCTGGCGGAGGGGTTTTAGGGCTTTCCTGGCTGCCGGCGTCCGTGGTATCAGCCGGTTTCGCCATTAGAACTTCATGGAATCCCTCTTGAAAGGACTTAACTTTTCTTTCGAAGTCGTCCTCATCTTCGGAATCGAAGTCGTCCGATCCGGTTTCCGACTCTAATCTTGCCTCGATAGCGGCTAATACTGAGTCGGCTTCCGAGTTCGTCGTCTTGTTGAAGGATGTCGGATCTTCCACATCCGTGGGTGTGGGGTCTTCCGTCTCTGTGACGGGTATCGGATCTTCCGTCTCTGCGACGGGTGTATTGTTGTCTGCCTCTTGCACGGGATTTCCGTCATCCGTGTTTTCGGCGACTGCGGACTGCACCATGCCGATGAAGTGTAAGTCACTTTTTTGTCGGCGATCTGAGCAGAATCCGGTATCATAGTCATCTTCGACTGGGTATAGGGCGGGTGGGATAAATTTGCTTCCACCGCAAAACCCTATTGCTTCTGCAGTTAGTCCGATAAAGATGTTAGCAGATCCTATCGGTAACACGCAGGCACTTACCAGGTGGTTTTGCGCCGGTATGTAGGATCCGTTGTCGAGGAAGCGCCCGACGTCGTTGTCGAACTCCAAGCTTCCGACAGTGATTGATCTTCCGATTCCGCCAAGTATCCCAGATCGGAACTTCACGCCTGACGTCGTTTGCCCCACGGTGGGCGCCAACTGTCGAGACATCGTAGTAGTTTTCATAGACGGGGGTGCCATGAGACTACGGTAGAGACGTGGGGTAACGGGATCGCATAGTGAATACAGAACACAAGATTTACCCAGGTTCGGTACGTCGCGACAGTACGACGTGCCTACTCCTGCACTTCTCACTAATCGGGACTAAAGCCCGTGAACAGGGTTACAATGTGAGGGTTTAGATCTAAGCTACTCGACGAGGATGAGATTCTCGGCGAGTTGGCGTAGAGCTTCTCTGTTATTCGTTCCTCGTTTTATCTATCTCCCGTCCGGCTTTATATAATAGCCGGATTAGGGCTTACAGAATAGGAAACCTAGAGGACTACGGTAACTTGTAACTTGGAAAGCAAGGAATCCGTCTTCTCCTCCAAGCCAGATCACCTGGGCCGTGATCCGGGTTCTTCTAGAATCCAGCTTCTGTGCGTCGGGTTACTGGGCCGCCTAATGGACCTGAGCCCACTACCACTTAGGCCACCCTGGTAATCCGACACTTTATCTACCATCTTCTATACCCCTATTTGGTATATATCCGACAGGCCGGGTGGCTCGGTTGGGTGGCGGCCTAAGGTGCAGGGAGGCCAGACCGAGGCAGGGATGGAGGCCGGCTGGCTCGGCTAGGAGCCCGACCTGAGGAGCAGGGAGGCCGGCATGGCCGGGCCGTCAGGCCGGGTTTCCTGGCCTTCTTCTTCTTCTTCGCCTTCTCGCTTCTTCCTTCTCTTCCACGTGTACACCTTGGACAGCCTTGAGTCTTGGGCTTACTCGGCATCTCCCCTCGCATCCGTACCCGTAGACTCATACCTAGCAATGCACGGGGGTATATGGTCAAGTAGTATACCATCCAAAGGGATACGAAGTGGGTTATAGAAGAGGAATGAGTTCACCTTTTGAATCCACGGTGACTTGACGTATGATGGAGTGTGAGACATGCCCAGTAGAATGAGTCGCGCTGCATCAGTGTATGGGTTACGCTCCATCGAGTGAGGTCGCATAAAGAGAATGCGTATACAATCTGGGAAGTCCATGAGCGATGTGATTGCGATATCAAGTCAAGTGAATGTTCAAATTAGGGTAACGAGAACAGAAATAACTTGAAGTGAATGTTCCATCTAATAGAGACGAACAATTGAAGAATGGGTTCAAGGTGTTGATCCAAAAGCAAATCTTTCTCTCCAGACGCCCCTCCCCTATATCGATTCAAATTAGGGTTCACTAGCGTGTCCTCCTTGGTCTCGTGCCCCTTCCGTCCGGCGGTCTCGTTGGCGACAAGAGGAGCGAAGACCCGTTCTTTCATGTTCCGGTTCTTATAGGTCCTTATTTTCGTTAGATTTTGATATCCACAGCGACATCAGTGAGACGGTGACAACAACGGGTGTTGAAATGATGTCTCTCCTGCCTCTCACTACCTCATCGCGAAAGGCCAATGTGGGTGGTAGTTGTTTCCTTTAATTTGGGTTATTGGGTATAGTGAGTACAAACCCGAATTTATCCAAGAAATTTCGGGTTATTGGAGTTGCCACCCCAAAAAATGTTCCTTTTTTTTAAGTTCGGGTTATAACTTCGGGTATCGGCTTTTACGCCCAGCCTGACCTGTACTCGTTGTGTCACGGCATAGCTGATGCATGTATGACAATAGACGCACATCGTTCACCGCCTAAGGTCCCGCTTGGCAAGCCGGTCTATACTTACGTCTCAAAAAAATGAACGAGACAGTTTCCTAGTGCACAATGAAACGGTCCATTTTCCTAGTGCACAATGAAACGGTCCGTAAGAAAAATGGAGCTGCCTAGGTCCGTAACGATTACCCGCGGAAAAAGACCAAAACTAGCTCGCGCTAGAAAAAATAACCAGCCATCCAAATAGCTTTACCGTCCCGTCAAGTAAAATTTCCCGGATATGAAAATAATCCCATATTGGGCTACAATCCGACGAGCCAAGCGGGCCCTAACACACGTAATCCACAACCGGAACAAACAAGACATGGAAACACGGGGGGTCCTCTATTTGCCGCCCCGCGGCGGCACTTCGACGCCGCCTGCGGGGCGCGGCAAATGGGCCGACCCATTTAGCCTCTCCCCTTTTTCCAGTAAAAAAAAAGGTTTAAACAAAAATAAAAGTAAACATAAATAAATTTAGACAAAAAAAGTTAAACAAAAAGAGTTCTAAAACAGAAGAAAATTTGAACAAAAAGGTTTTGAAAAAAAAAGTTGAACAATTTAAAAAAAAGGACCGGACCCCGAAAATGGGCTGGCCCATCGGGTGGCCCCTGCAGGCGGCGTGGCCAAAACGCGCCGCCAACGAGCGGTAAATAGGAAATGCGGGAAACATGTCCGAACGAAATCACTAGAAAAAGGGAAACCTTCCCAAAGGTCATCCCGCGTGCGCTCTGCTTGCGACAAGTGTCGTCTTCTCATTCCTCCCAGCCTCCCATGGGTGTTTGGATGCGTGACAAGTGGCAGCATGAGAGAGTTTTGGTGGGATTTATTCCTTCCTACCCACGGACGGGTAGACGGGTGGGCACACATTTATTTCGTGATTCGTTTTTTCAAAATAAAATATCTCGCGAACCGTATTTGGAAATTACGAACCATTTTCATATTTGAGATCCTCACGTCGGGATCTTCAAAGATAGATCTCATGTTGATAGGTTTCAAGATTTTTTTTTGTACACCCAGAATCAACACGGATGTACACCTAGTTACACACAGATGTACGTCCAGGTGCAGTGACCGAAGCACATCCCAAGTGCAGTGCTGGCGTACACCCACGTGCACCACAGGTGTACGTCCAGGTGGTTGTACACCTAGGTGCAGGGCCGACGTACACCCAGTGGGATGTACACCCATGTTGCTACTGAAAGTACACGATGTACAAGCAGGCTAATACTGGATGTACATGGTGTACACTCATGCTACTGAATGTACACCCACGTTGCTACTGGAAGTATAAACTGCTACCGAAAGTATAAAGTATATAGAATAGGGCGTACAAAAGTTCGGAAAAAAGTTTCTCGAAACCTATCAATATGGGATCTAGTTTTGAAAATCTCGATGCGAGGATTTCAAATATGAAAACGGTTCTCGAGATATTTCATTTCTAAAAAACGAATTTCAAAATAAATGCGTACACTTTCTCCGTCCGGTTCCTCGCATACGAGCCCCCATGTGACGCTCTCGCGTGAGCTCATTTTCCCTTCCGTTTCTTTGCGAGAGGGAGACCTTTTTTATAGTGGTACCCAGGTCTAAATCATGTCCTCAAAACAACTTTCAACGGGATGCCACTCGGAGTTTCTAAGTTTTTTATGATGGATGGGGATACCCAAATATTTAAAAGGTAGGGAACCATACTCACAACCAAAAATTTGTTTATATTTATTCTCAACCTCTTTAGCTTTTCCAAAACATAAAACTCACTCTTATGAAAGTTAATTTTGAGACCCGGAAGCTGCTCAAAGATACACAAAATTAACTTGAGATTAAGAGCCTTAGAAAGATCACGCTCTAAGAAAAGAATAGTATCATCAGCATATTGTAGGATAGACAAACCACCCTCCACTAAGTTTGAAATTATCCCTTCAATTTGCCCATTTTCTTTAGCTCGATCAGTCAAAATGGCTAACATATCAGCAACAATATTGAAGAAAATAGGAGATAAAGGATCTCCTTGTCTAAGGCCTTTTTTCGTTTGGAAATAATGACCTATGTCATCATTCACCCGAATATCGACAGTTCCTCCCTAAACAAATTGCATAATCACTTTACACCACTCTTGTGTAAATCCCTTCATACGCAAAGCCCGTTGGAGAAAGGGCCACTTCACCTTATCATATGCCTTCTCAAAGTCGATCTTAAAAATGACCCCATCCATCTTCTTCGTCTTAAGTTCAGGAATGGTTTCATGAACGATTACCACTCCTTCCAAGATGTTTCTCCCAAGCATAAAGGCCGACTGAGAGGGTCTAACAACCTTTTGCACAATTTGGGTAATACGATTGGTACCCACCTTTGTGAAAATTTTGAAACTGACATTGAGAAGACATATCGGTCTATATTGCTAAATTTGCACCGTATTGTCCTTCTTAGGAAGCAAGGTAATCACACCAAAGTTCAGTTTAAACAACTGAAGATTACCACGTTTCAAATGGTCAAAACATGGCCATCATGCCATCCTTAATTACCTCCCAAAAGGTTTGATAAAACTCAGCCGGAAACCCATCCGGCCCTGGAGCCTTATTTAGCTCCATTTGCGAGATGGCTTCAAACACCTCTTTCACTAAGAAATCGGATGTTAGAATATTGTTTTCCTCCCGAGACAACTGCGGTATGTCATGAGTAAAAGATTCATCTAAAGAAATATCATTAGGAACCGACGCCCCAAAAAGTTTCTTATAATATTCAGTAATATAAGTTTTTAAATTTTCCTCACCGACTATAGTTCCCTCATCCTGCTCAAGCTGAAAAATCCTCTTCTTTCTATGCTTGCCATTCGCAATAAGGTGAAAATACTTAGTGTTATCTCCCCCCTCCTGAATATGTTTAACCTTAGCCCTCTGAGCCCATTTAATTTCCTCCTCTCTACGAAGAGAACATGAACGATCATTAGCATCCCGCAACATCTCCCTCTCTACCGACGAAAGAGGAATACTCCCAGCCTTTATGTCCAGATCATCAATTATTTTCAACAATCTATCTTTTTTATTTTCTATAAATTCCACTCTGATTCTTAGCCCAACCCTTGAGAAAGCGTCTCAAATGTCTAATGTTGTTCTGCCACACCTCAATGGCCGAATTACCCTTGACAACCACAGCCCATTCTGCGGTAATCATCTCGTAAAAACCATCCATACGTAGCCACGAAAGCTCAAACGAAAAATGTGCCACGTTACCAACATGCGCTCGAACCCCAAAATCAATGAGAAGGGACGTGTGATCAGACCCTGTCCTAGTCAAGGCTTGAACAGTAGCCAAAGGGAATTTATGTTCCCATTCAACAGACGAAAGGATTCTATCCAATTTTTCAAAGGTTGGAGTTGGTCTCCTACTCGCCCAAGTAAATTGTCTCCCCGATAGCTCAATCTCCTTCAAATCTAAACTATGGATAATAGCATTGAACATGACTGGCCATCTCGGATTATAGTTATCATTATTCTTATCCTCTGGTTTTCGTATGATATTAAAATCCCCACCCACCAACAAAGGTAATGGCTCATTCTCAAAAATACGAACCAGCTCTGATAAGAAAGGTAATGGGGATCGTTTAGTTCTTGTTAATTAGGTGTTAACAAGTTTACCAATGTTTATGCATTTCTTTTTTGGAGATTCCCAAGGGGGGTTGTAAGCGACTAGACTTCTATCGGTCTCGTTTTTTTTTTGGCAAAGTGATAAGAACAAACGCAAATATAGATTAACTAAATGGAACATTCTCTGTAGACCCAAGGACCAGGGTGGGCTAGGTGTGGAAGTGTTTGAGCTGAAAAATAAGTGTTTACTCAGTAAGTGGCTGTTTAAACTTCAAAATGAAGAGGGTGTTTGGCAGGAGTTGCTGCAAAACAAATATCTTCATAGAAAATCTCTAGGTCATGTTGAGGCACAACCTACTGATTCTCCCTTTTGGAAAGGTCTAATGAGAGTGAAGGATGACTTCTTTCGTAGAGACTCTTTTATTCTAGGGAATAGGGAAACAATAAGGTTTTGGGAAGATACGTGGTTAGGGTCGACCCCGCTTCTTAACGAGTATCCTCTTCTGTATAACATCGTGCAACGTAAAAATGTTTCGGTACATGATGTGTTTCACAATGCTCCTCCTATTAATATCGGTTTTAGGAGAAACCTTATTGGTATTGCTTGGGATTTGTGGTCTCATCTATGTTTGCGTTTGATGTCTGTGGCACTTACTTCCATTCCTGATAGGTTTAGATGGAACTTAACTTAGGATGGGCTGTTTTCGGTTAAGTCTATGTATGAGGATCTCATGAACGGTCATACAGTCTTCCTTAAAAAGTATTTGTGGAAATTAAAAACCCCTCTCAAGATTAAAATTTTCACGTGGTTCTTAGATAAGAAGGTGTTGCTTACTAGAGATAATCTTGCTAAGCACAACTGGAAGAGTGATACGCATTGTTCCTTTTGTGGAATCAGGAGACAGTTAACCATTTATTTATTCACTGTCCTTTTGCAAAACTTGTTTGGTTTGTGCTTACAATATCCCTCCTCCCTCCAATGTTTCAAATATGTTCGGGAATTGGTTGAATGGGATTGATAAGAAGACCAAAAACATGATTCGTATTGGCGTTTCGGCTATTTGTTGGTCCATTTGAAATTGTAGGAATAATCTTGTTTTTAACAGGAAGGATAATTTTCATGTTTTACAGGTTATTTATATGGCGGTGCATTAGATCCAATTGTGGGCACTCCTTTTACCTTCGGATCAGAGGGAGCTCATGGTAGATGGGTGCAAGCGTATGCTTACGGTGGCACAAGATTTTTTTCTCCCGACATATGTGGCAGCATATTAGTAGATTTTTGTAGTTTTGATTTCCTCTGTTCGTCTGTTTGTTTGGGGGGAGACTTGTTTTCTCTGTGAGTACCGTTCGTTCGTTTGTAAGCTCTTAAGACATTCTGAAACTCAAATAATTAATAAAGGCTGCCGGGAATCTCCTCTTTTCAAAAAATAAAAAAAAGTCTGAATCATGTACTGTAGTACAACATCATACAGTCACGCGAAGTGGGCACACTCGCAACAAACCTGACGTGTCCGGAATTATGTCGCGGCCCAAACAGGATAAAAAGAGGAGGATTAGATGACGTGGCGTAGAAACTTCCAAACTAAACGGCCCACACAACCCACGCGAGGAAGACGTCAATACCGGCAAACAAAAGGGGGGAGATCGTAAGAACGCCGCAGAAATTTTCCCAGCTGCGCACAAAGGTGAGTTGTTTTCTTAGAAAACCCACAGATCCTCTGCCGCTCGTGCTCTCCCCTGGCCTAATCCACCCAATCTTTCGTTTCAGAAGGTGCGGAGGGTGGTGCCTGGTCCAGATCTCGTGGCCGTCATGGCGGAGCAGTTTGCGGAGTCGGCGGTAAGGAATTTTTCAGCGAGCTCTTTCTTCTTCGATGCGTTGTTTCGAGACTGCTCTTCGGTGTAATTTAGATGTAGGACTGCGATATAGGTTAGAGTGCGGATCCGCCTTGCCCCCCAAACACTCAGATCTGACGTTTACCTCCACCACTCCGGCGAGCGAAGGACGGTGCTTTACCGAGTCACTGACTTTCGTCGCTGACTTTTGCGCATCTTAATACGTTTTTTGTTTGTGTGTGGATAGATAGTTAGATCTGCAGAACTTCTTCGAGAGTTCAATCCTGGACACATTTTATGTCGTCTCAGTAGTTGTAATTGTAACAACTTATCATGTTTTTTATACCGTAAAGAATGACTGCAAAATGCTGAATTGTTCTGAACAAGGTCTGTTTTCTCACTTGCCAAATGTGGCCATTGTTGACTGCTCCGAGTAGTGAATCTTAATTTGCCCAAGTGCTGTAAATTTGTTTCAACTTGTGGCCTATCCTTGGCTGTCTTATGGTGATATCTGAGGATAGTTTAATTTTACTATTTATATTGTTGGCTTTACAAGTTTATGACCGAAGGAGCTCCTTTCCGGTTGACCGGCTGCACGGTGACTCCCGCAGGCGCGTGCAGTTACAAGTAGTGGTGGGCCTTGCTTCCCTAATTAAACCAAGCTACCATAGTTTTCTCCACACGCGCGTGTTACAGTAGCTGTCGGAATTTTGCCCGTTGACACGGGTGACCGGAAACTAGCATCGCCCGTTTATGACATGACTAGCGAGTTTTACACTTATCTACCTATTAAATCTGTTGCAGTTCCATTAATGCTATACATATGGCCTTCTAGTTATATTACCTAAATTGATTTGAGTTCTTGGCGTCGCGTGATCTTGCCTTGTTCAGTCAGTGTAGCTGTTGTTATGCATTCCACACCCTAAACTCAATGTTTTGGGTATTTTCTATCCTATGAGTCCACTAAAATTGACCGTTTACATGAATTGTTTTGCTGTTTAAAATGGTTATGTAGTTTGTGACACTGATAGATGTTTTGGATATTCATGTGCATAATTGTTAACTTGAATTTCTCACTTAATTTAGTTTGTTGAAGGAAGATTTTTATTGTTCTCCAGACCTTGAAATGGTTGTTGTAAGTTGACCACTTAGCTCCACCCACCATTTTTCACTTTACTTCAGCCAGCTCTACTTCTATACCTAAGATATTCCAGTTGCGAGTGTAGAAACATGCAAATATATAAAATTATAGCCTTATAAATATATTCAAATTAAGATTCAATATGTGCTACTGTCAAACTGTGCAACTGTAGACAACAAGCTTAGTAGTGAAAGTGAGTTGTTGTATATTGAAAACGATCATAGGTAAGCTGCCAATTAGCATTGTTTATGAAGCTCTGAACATACCAAACTGTTACTTTCGTGTCTTGTTCGTGTTAACCTTCTGCAAGCTTCGTGCTCTTAAATTTTATGTGTTTTCCAGTATAGATTATAGTTTCTGATGGTTTATCTCCTTGTCTCCAGAACAATGTAATCATTGAAGAGGCTAGCAAGGGCCTGAACCCCGGAATGATCGTCCTGCTTGTGGTTATGAGCTTCCTGCTGCTTTTCTTTGTTGGGAACTATGCGCTCTACCTGTATGCTCAGAGGACGATCCCTCCAAAGAAAAAGAAGCCAGTCTCCAAGAAGAAGCTCAAGAGGGAAAAGCTGAAGCAAGGTGTTTCCGCACCAGGAGAGTGAAGAGTGAAGAGATCCATGAGTTCCTCATGTTAATTACTTTTATCCTGGGCTCCTTTTTTTACCTGATAAAAATATACCAGCTGGAGCTGCAGTGTCTGTTTATGTAGAAGCTTTGCCTTGAGTGGTACATTGGTATTGGACACCTTATTTCAGCAAACTGATAAACTTTAGCCTAAAGGGAGCTGTTGTGCTGGTCATGTGTTATAGTTTTTTCCTTTATTTTAAAATAATTCGCTGGTGATAGTTTGTAGCAAATTTGTGAAACCTGTGTAGCACTCCTCAGTCTGTTATGTCTTGTTGATTAATAGTCGATCATTTCTGTCAAAGTCTTCAAATGCCGCGATAAGAAATATTCATCAGCCCTGTGCCAAACTATAATAGGGCATGCATGGCTAGAAAGTTTTAGTCATACTGCAATTCTTCTGTGACTTTATCCAGTTTCATAGGCGTGTACTAGTTCCGATTCTATATATAAGATGTTTTGTTAGGCCATTTTAGCCTCAAAAGCAATAGTAAGAACTAGTACTTCTTGTGTTGAATTTCAAATTCCCATGGAAATGTAATAGGAAGAAAGTATTCCACTGTACCACTCGACCGAGTTGTCTCAAATTATGAACCACGCTAACTCCATTGCACACGTCTCAAGTCCTATAGACTCGTCTATAAAAAAAACTCCTATCATCAGACTGAAAAGCACGAGCTCTGCAAACTGTAGGGCGTACAACCTCTAAGATTCTGTTTGCTGGTCATGACACTCAGTCATTGTCCTGTCGTGTGTAATGAAAAACTATGTAAGAGCATCTCTACGGCCCCAATGGTCTATTGGGTCCGGACAAAAACAAACCTGCCCATAGCGGCACCCCAAACGTGTTCACTCATCGAATTTATGTCCGGCAGTTTTAGCGCACCGGCTGACGAGGGGATGAGTCCTGGACCTATCGGGTGAGACTACTCGGTCCACGACCCAAGACCTAAACCCAAGGGAAGGTGACACCAACAGTTCTAGAAGGCCCAATCGAAGACCCACCCGCAAAACCTTGCGGGTCAAGAAGAGAACTTGTAACCGACCTAAACTAGGGTTTGTAACCCCCCGGTACGGTTTAAGACCTGGCCACTTATATAAGGCCAGGAGAACCACCGAGAGGGGGATCCAAGCAATACCGCACCACCAAAGCCTTGAGATTGAGATCATACTCTCGACTCGAGCACCCCCCATTGTAACCGATCTATTTATAGTACAGATCGACAAAAGAAGGAGTAAGGGTTTTACCTCTACGAGGGCCCTGAACCTGGGTAAATCGTGCCCCCTATTAGCCGACGATTGTCACTAGCGCCTACACGTTCTCCTAATCAAAACCCTATCGGTTCACCCGATGGACTTGTTGAGATGCATATTCGACAATTGGCCCCGTCTATGGGAACGACGAGCGCTGGATCTACGGCATCTTCGGCCTCATCATCGCCAACCTTCAGCTGGAGCCCCGGAACCTCGACTCCAACAGATCCGATCCGCTTCGGGTCGATCACCGTCGCGCCACACTCGCCGGAATCGTGCCCGGCGTTCAGCGGATTGGAGAGGAGCGTGAGCCTGACGTTCGGGAGCCTCCGCTTCCACGCCAACAAAGCAGGAATCATGCACTTCTCCGAGCAGGCCGATCTCGGCGAATCGGCTCCGAGTCCATCTCAAGCCCGACATCCTTCGACACGCCACTCGACAGCGATGATCGCGATCTAGCGCCCAGCGGCGGATCCATCCGCCCCAGTACTCGCAACTTCCACACTATCTCAGCTGAAGAACCTTCTTGGGTCGGCAAAACTTGTCAGACTACGCCTAGGACTCACGGGCCATATCTGGCTCAAGTCTGCATGGCAGGATCGACCGAGCCACCCGAAGAAACGAAAGACAGCCTGAAGGAGAGAGAGCACATAAAAATGTTGCGGGAAGCCTGGCTCAAGACGAAAAAGGCCGTGCATATGGGCCAGCCGATTGAAGAGGGAGCCCCTCAAGAAGATCTAACCGCATACCATTATTATCTAGTGAAAACAGCAGAGCTGATCAATCCTCAACTCCCATTCCCACAAACCAATCAACGACATTTTGGTCTCGCACCTCTCAAACTCCCATTCCCTAAACTCAACTCCCTCCAACAAAACACACTCCTAGGGATTTTCAAAAGAGTGCAAAAAAAAAAAAAACTGTTAGAGGGATATGGTGGCGGTCACAAGATACTCCAGTTTTGCACTCTACTAGACAAGTGGATATTGCAATAACTTTACCTAGGGATAGATTCTGCTAGACAAGTTTTCATAGCATTGTAATCCGACATGCCCGGGGCTAGTACCATGCATACACCAATATGAACAGTTGATGACAAGCAAAGTGAAGGGACGATCAATTGGCGCATCCATATATTGATATACAAGTACTTCCACCTTGGCAGGATCAAGCGAAAATATATCAAACATAAAAACTAGGGTTATAGATGTTTTTGTTATGTCTGGAATGCCTAAGTTCAGTTACATAGTTTAAATTTCAAATACATGATGAGACAGACAGGATCAGAAATATTGCAGTCATACAAGTGTCGACAACAAAGCTTCTAGTAACAAGTGTAGCAAATACAAAACAATTCTATGTTTGGAAGATGTATTCTCTGAGAATGCCAAACAGAAACTCAGTTGGTTCCTATTATACTCTTTTAAACATATTTCTTTAAGTCCCTTGAACCTTATACATGAACAATATTTGCTGAATGCCAAACGGAAACTCAGTCGGTTCCTATTTTACTCTTTTGAACAGATTTCTTATGCTCTGTCCTAGACCAAAGAATTGTAGCGCTGCAGCCAGCAGTATCTATAGCAAAGCAAACATATTCTAGTGGTACCAGAGTACTTTATAAGCAAAAAAACTTCAGTTCATAAGAACAGAAAATATTATTGGGCCGCAGCGAGCAGTTCATTACACATATTTTAGCACATAACATACCTAGTATCTATCTACCAACACAGGTCAGCATGTAAAAGCCAACTAGTAACCGATGATTAGTAGACACATGCAGGAAATAGGTTCAGAGTAATGTGTATCTTCTTATCCATGGTGTCATCAGTCTTTAACCAAACCAGAGGAAGTAAAGGAGCTAATCTCCATGAGTGAAACGAAATTCAATTGCATCAGCAAGTTCAGTAACAACAATAAGGGCTTTAAAGAACAGGTTGAATGGTGCAGCGATCGATCGAAGTTTCTGTTCTTGGTCTCTCTAGGCTAGAAGACAAACAGAACAAGTTAAAATCGGAGAGGCACTAAACATGCTGAAATATGTATGAATTGTCAAATGTTCGCATTTGTTATGGTTGTTAGGGTTTAAGCGGGAGAGAGAGAGCTGCGAGGGCACGGGAGAGCCGACCGTGGGGATCCTTTCCCACGGCCGGGCAAGATGGGAAGGGTTTTCCTTCTTAATTCTTGCTTGATTAGATTGATACATCTCCTCTCCATATATAGAGAGGTCTACTTGACTCTCAAGCAAGGCTTACTTGACCCCTAAGCAAACCCTAGGACTAATGGGCCTAGGCCCATCACGTACTCTAACACTACACCCCACCTGGACATGCAGCTCGTCCTCGAGCTGCAACCCGACGACGATTCGACCCCACACAAACCTAACGCCTAAAAAAACAAGCCTTTTACATCTCGGCCTATTTTATTGACCTGAAATAAGCTAGCCCGAATGAGACTCCGACTCTTTATTTTTGACTCCGAACGATAAGCGAATCCTCCGCGCGCCGAACTTGTGCGTTTGCAGCCCCCTGGATCCCAAAGAAGCCATCGGGACCAAGGGAGCCGTCGCGGCGGCCGGCGGCGGACTGCAGTGCGCTCCTGTCGGGGACACCATGTCTTCTCCCCGCCGGCTGAAGGTCGCCGCCCGTGGGAAAACCAGCATGCCCTCCGCACCGCATGCCCAATATTCCCCACGCAGCGGACGAGATCGAGGTCCGTTGCACCGCGAAGCGCAACTTGGAGGAGTTGCAGCTGCAAATCACGCATCTCCCGGACATGCCGACGCGCTAGGAGACCGCGCGCTGCGCTGACACGTCGTCTATAGCGATCCAAGCCGGACGCGGTGACGGCGACGGCTGGAACTTGATCGGTTGGATGGGATTGTCATGGGACGGTGGTGGCGCTGCTGGGGACAAGGTCGTCGCAGTCCCGTAGTAGGGCATCCCATGCTGGAACGTGATGACTGGCGCCGTGGTCGCGGCCGAGGGCGGCGGCGGCCCTGCGGGGGTCGGCGCCGGTGTTGCGACCATGGAGGACCCCCCGTGGAATGGCGCACCGTCGGGAGCGGCGTAAGTACCGGCGAAGCGGGAGGGCCCGCCGTACTGTTGGGGTGGCGCCGGTGGTGACTAGATGTGCGGCGGCGCCTAAGCTGCCGTATAGATCGGCCCGGAGACGGACAGCGGCAGCGGGGGCTGCAGCAGCTTGGCGTCGAGTGGCGGCGACGGCAGCAGCCTAGCGTCGAGTGGCTCCGTCCGCTGGAGGAGCATGGCGATGACGTGCTTGATGTCGGAGACCGACTCGGTCAGGTCGCGGAGGCGGGTGGAGAGCTCCTGGATTGAGAGGATGGGGGCGGGCTCCCGAGCCGGCGCGGCCGGAGCCGCAGACGCCGGCGGCGGCGCCATGGTGGTGGGTGCGCCCGACGAGGCGATCGCGGCGGAGGCGGTGGACAGTCCCGAAGACATCGCAACCGAGGGCTCTGATACTAGATGTTATGGTTGCTAGGGTTTAAGCGGGAGAGAGAGAGAGCTGCGAGGGCGCGGGAGAGCCGGCCGTGGGGATCCTTTCCCACGGCCGGGCAAGATGGGAAGGGTTTTCCTTCTTAATTCTTGCTTGATTAGATTGATACATCTCCTCTCCATATATAGAGAGGTCTACTTGACTCTCAAGCAAGGCTTACTTGACCCCTAAGCAAACCCTAGGACTAATGGGCCTAGGCCCATCACGTACTCTAATAGCATTATCCTACTATCACTAGTACAACAAGCTGTAGGTTGGCGCAGTTCATGAACCATGTACATCATGACAAATACAATATCATCTTGACGACCGTGGTATCGACCATGTACACAAGAAGGGATTGAAACTGTCCATAAAAAACATGAGAAATCAGTATACACGATTGAGGAATGCTTTTAGTAATCCCAATGCAAAAGATAATTTCATTAAGACACTGACAGAATAATCTGGAGTGGAAAAAAAATGCCAGGTGCATAAGCATGTTCACAAGATTGATAAACATGGGGCATAAAGCAGAAACTATACACCATGAATGTTCTAGACATAATACAGGTTGTAAGAGAAGTAGCGAGTTGTATGCGGCCAGGTCGAAAAGCACTGCAATTTCACTTCATTTTGCTTCCCCTTGCTCTTGTTTTGAAACCCACCACACAGAAAGGCACCTTGGGGTTTGATTCACCACCTCCGACGCGCCACCTGGGCACCCCAAGGGTACAGTTGTCGTTTATGGCGAGGCAGGGGGCGGCCGTTGGCATCGATGACCGAGGACTTCATGGGAGGCTGGTCAGGATGAGGTACCCGTGGTGGCCACCACTACCGGTGGAACTGAAGAGGGGTGGTGGGACAGGGAGGCCGAGGAGACCGCGGGCGGCGGGCCGCGGGGTGGGGTGGTCGCGAAGTGGGGAATGGTGAGATTGGCGAAGAATGGGGAAGCAATTCGGGGGAGAGGGGAAGAGATTTGTGGTCTTGCGGAATTCATGAAATGGTTTTATTTGCATTTTAGTCCCTCATTATGTAGAAAATCAACCCACACTCCATACGTAGTAGGCTAAATCGTTTTTTCTATGTGAGGCCCCGCTGCATCCCTCCTCTCTCGTTTCTACAGATCCGCCGCCACCCAGCATCTCCAAAAATACAGTAAAAATCGAGTGTCGGTTACCATGTTTCTTGTGCGAGGCGCCCGACGATCCCCTAGATTTCTCGACTCCTTCTGCCGGCAGCAGGCCACTGCCTCCGTCGACAACATCTCTCCACCCCTCTCTCCTGATTGAGTACCCACCTCTCTTCCTCCCAACTACGTCTCCGTTCGGGGTGATCTTGAGGCGAGCCTGGACTCGCTACCCACCCTTGGCGGTTGCGTCGTTTGTGGATCGAGGCGGATGGCCGGTGCTCTCTCGGAGGCGGTGGATCTCGTTCCTGACGCGGCCTCGGCCGACTGCAGGTCACTGTCAATCCCGATGCCGACCAAGACCACATGAGGCCCCGGGTTCTTCCTCGGCGACGGCGGGCGACAACATGGCTGAGATACTATGGCGCCTCAACCTTACAACGCAGGAGTCAAGTGCTTTCATCCTGGAGGACGAGGACAACGATCTCCTTGGATGCCCGGAATGGGCAGTATTGGGGAAGGTGCTTGCGCCAAACCCCCTCCACATCAACACCATTAGAGCAGTGCTCCGGCCAGCGTGGGGTAACCCGAAGGGCTTGGAGCTCCAATCATTGGGGACCAATCTGTTCATGGCCGAGTTTGCTTCCAAGGTGGACATGGCCAGGGTGAAGGATGGAGCCCCATGGAGAATCAGCAAGCACGTCGTGCTCCTGATGGATTTTGATCCCCTCACTAAGCCAGGGGATCTTTGCTTCAATAAGCTCACGGTTTGGGCTCGGGTTCTCAATCTCCCGTTCAGCCTGATGAATGACTCCCGAGGCAAAGGTCTAGCAGGCAACCTCGGGCTCGTGGAGAAAGTGGATGTGGATTCAAAAGGACGTGCATGGGGGGATTACCTTAGGGTGAGAGTCTCCATCAATGTGTCTGAGCCACTTATGAGATGCATCTCGGTTTACTCGCAAAAGAGGGCCTGTACTGAGGTTTATCAAGTGATGTGTGAGCGGATGCCAATTCACTGCTACTCGTGTGGGATCTTAGGCCACTTATCTGGGGTGTGCCCTACTCCAGGTGAACGAGATGCAGAAGGGCAGCTCCCGTACCACGGGACCCGCCTGTGTGTCCCAGACGAAAGGAGGACGATGTCGGGTGAGCGTTCGGGACAGAGCTCCTTCTCGAGCAACCACAGTGGGAAGGACAAACAACAAGATGGTCCCATCCCAAGCTTGAGCAAGAAGGAAGGAGGTGAAGGCTCGGGTGAGGTAACATCACCAAAGAAACCCAAAAAGCCGTGATCAACAAGAAACCCATCCAAACATCGAGATCCTCCAACGGCTAAGTCAAGGGCAGGGAAAGAGGTCCTTGAAACAACTAGGACCAGTGGCCAGAAGAGGAAGGGGTACAAGGCTAAGACCACTTGTGATGCCCATGAGACTTTGGTCGATCCTAAGTTGGTGCTTGTCTTAGTACCAACCAGCTCAAAAACAACCTCCACCTCTAAAGCTACTTTGGGTGGAGGGGAACTGTTAGTAGCAGAGGAAGATTCGAACAAGAAGCAGAAGACATCATCACCCCTACACCATCTCGATCGGCGGATTAGGCAGCGGCTGCGATGCAGCCCTGCCGCACGCAATGAATCTCATCTGCTGGAACTGTCGCGGGCTCGGGTCGGACACGAAAGTTGGCGAACTTCGCTGGTTAGTGAGATTCTTTCGACCTACCTTCCTCTTCCTTTCTGATACGAAGAAGAAGGATTCTAGAGTAGCAAACTTTATGTGGTCTTTGGGTTACTCTGGAAGATTCACGGTTAGTAGTGTTGGTCTTAGTGGAGGCCTTGCCTTGTTCTGGTTACAATCCGTCTCGGTCTCCCTCAAAGGCTACAGTTCTCACTGTATCGATGTGGTCATCTCCGAGGAGGGAAGTGAACAGCGGCGGGCAACATTTTTTTATGGGGAACCTCGGAGAGACCGCCGTCATGATTTCTGGGAGCTCCTGCACCGGTTAAGATCGGTGTGGACGGGCCCATGGATCCGTTGCGGACTTCAACGAGATCATTAGTGGTGATGAGCACTTGGGCTCATCAGATCGATCAGACTCCCAAATGGTGATGTTCAGGGACTGTCTTGAGACATGCGGTCTTGTGGATCTCGGATTCACAGGGTCCAAATACACATGGACTAACCGACAATAGGGGGACGATCTGGTCTGCATACGGCTGGACCGTGTTGTGGCAAATTCGGCCTTCATGGAAGTTTTCAGTCGATTCAGAGTGGATAATGTGATCACAACTACGTCTCACCACATTTCCATATCTATCAACCTTGTTGGGCTTGAAGAGTGAAACCATCGTGGACCGGTACAACAATAATTCCGATTCAAAGCTGCGTGGCTTAGAGCTCCTGACTATGCCGAGGTTATGGAGAGGACCTGGGCCGAAGGAAGATGTGGTGTACCCTTCCTGCAGACGACGTGTGATAATCTCACCCGACTGGCTGGTTCACTACAGAAGTGGAGCAAGGAATCCTTTGGCTCTATCCGAAAGAAGATAGGGAAACTCGAACAGAGCTTAAAGGACTTGCGTTGCAATGACGCTCCGAGCTCGGAAATTCGTGGTGTGGAGAAGGAGATGTGTGAACGCTTTGAGAGGGAGGAGATCATGGCACGCCAACGCTCTAGAATCGAATGGCTTTGTGAGGGGGACCGGAACACGTATTTTTTCCACGCTAGAGCCTCCGCGTGGAAATGAGCCAACCGGACCTCTCGGTTGGATAAGGAGGATGGATCACTGTGCTATGACAAGGATGAGATCAAAGGTATGGTTCAGCAGTTCTATGATCATTTGTTCACTTCCGAAACATGTCCTTCCAGTGATACTGTCCTTGATGCTATACCCCAAAAAGTCACTAATGAAATGAATGAGGATCTCTGCAAAGAATACTCAGATGAGGAGATCAAGACAACTCTATTCCAGATGGGGCCTATCAAGGCATCGGGACCAGATGGTTTTCTAGCCTTGTTCTATCAAACCCATTGGGATTTTCTCAGTACGGTGATTTGTGGTGCAATATGGAGTTTCCTTGTTGGGCATGCCATTCCGGAAGGTTTTTGTGATTCGGTGATTGTCCTCATTCCGAAAATCACAAACCCCCAGCACTTGAAGAACTTCTGTGCTATCAGTTTGTGTAATGTGCTATACAAGATTGCATCAAAAGTACCAGCCAACAGACTAAAACTGATCCTTCCGGAGATTGTCTCGGAGAACCAAAGTGCCTTCGTTCCTGGGAGGCTGATCACGAACAACGCATTGATTGCTTTTGAGAGTCTTCACACAATCATACAACAGAGGGCTAAGAGACCTTTCTTCGCACTCAAGATAGACATGATGAAAGCCTATGACCATGTTGAGTGGAGCTATCTACATGGTTGCTTGGCCAAACTCACGCCCTCTTGGATCAATGCGGTGATGCGATGTGTTACATCAACTTGGTATGCTGTGAGAGTAAATGGTGAACTTACAGACCCGGTGGTACCTTCGAGGGGTATTCTCCAAGGTGACCCCATCAGCCCGTACATTTCCTGTTATGCACTGAAGGTTTATCTTGTCTACTGCAAAAACAGGAGGCCCAAGGAGAGCTACATGGTATAAAAAATGGTAGACTTGGTCCTTCTATATCACATATCCTCTTTGCAGATGACATTATCTTCTTTGCTAGGAGTGACAAGAGAAGTGTTGAGGCGTTACACTTGGTGCTGACAACGTACTGTGTGAGATGAGGACAGAGAATTAATCTGGAGAAGTCAACCATTTTCTTTGGGTCTGGTTGTCATGATGAAGTGAAAGGGGAAGTTAAACAACGACTTGGGGTATATAATGAGACTCTTCAAGACTCTTATCTTGGCATGCCCACTCAAATTGGTAGGTCTCCCATTGTCACTTTCCGGTACATCTTTGACCGCATGTGGAAGCGTGTCAATGGACTCTCGGACAAGCCTTTGTCAAGAGCTAGAAATGGAACTATGGTAAAGGTTGTCATTCAGGCCATCCCTACATATTTCATGAGTTGTTTCCAACTTTCTATCGGTACCTATGAGGAGATGAGAAAGATAATTGCTAACCATTGGTGGGTTTCCAAGGATGGAAAAAGAAAAATGCACTGGCGATCATGGGATTGGCTCTCCTCTCCAAAAAAACTTGGGGGGCATGGGATTTAGAGACATGCCACTGTTCAACCAGGCAATGTTGGGGAGTCAAGGCTTCAGACTCATAACAGCCCCGGATTCCCTCTGTGCTCGAGTTCTGAAAGGTCGGAATGGTGATTTTTGGATCGCGGGATGCCCACGCTCGGCGTCATTCACTTGGCGGAGCATCCTCCACGGCCGAAAGCTCATAGAGGAAGGTGTCGTGTGGGGCATTGGCAATGGAGTTTCTGTCCGGGTTCTCACTGGCAGATGGATACCTGGCTTGGCTCCCTTTCTGATCAGACCTAAAATGTCACTTCCTGAGGGGCCGACAGTGGATACTCTACTGGATTCCCCACACTCGTGGGATATCGATAAGATCTGCATGATCTTTCCCGAAGATGTTGCTGAAAAAATTCTACAAATTCCTATCTGCCGGTTTGGCGGGGAGGATTTTTTCACATGGCCACACAACATACTTGTCCTGTATACGGTACGACCTGCCTACCATTTGGCACATCGTAGAGAGATCTTGGCTGCGAGGAGCAATAATGGGAGAGGCTTGGCTTCTCACTTTGGGGAGGAGGAAAACCATTGGAAGGCCCTCTGGGCGATTACAGGGCCTGCGAAGATGAAAGTCACCCTCTGGCGTTTTGCTCATGATTGCTTGCCGAGTGGGGAACAACTACAGAAGCGACTAGGGTCATCTGATTATGGTTGTGTCCACTGTGCGCAACCCGAGAGTGTTGAACATGCCCTCATGTTCTGTTCCTTTGCTCAAGATGTGTGGAGTGAGGTCAAGAAGGATCTGAACCTTGAACTGTGTCGTAAGTCTTTCAGAACACCAACGCAATTGCTTTTCGAGTTCTTGTCGAGATGCACCAAATTGGAAGAGACGCCCCTTCCAGTCATGGTTTGGCACCTTTGGGACTCCCGTAACAATGTGAGAGATAAAGGCAACATAGGCCACCCTACTACGTTGGCCATGAAGATCAAATCATACATTGACATGATTGTGTCCCATCTGTACATAGTCCAGACTATCCATAGGCGTGATCCCGCACCGGTAGTACACTGGGATCCGCCGAGGGAAGGTTTCCTGATGGTTAACATCGACGTTGCTCTGTTCCCTTTCTTAGGGCAATGGGCATTGGTGTGGTTGTCCGTAATCATGTAGGCGAGTGTTTGGCTGCAATCACGGACAATATACCCCATGTCCTCAATCCTGAGCTTGCGGAATCCATGGCTATTCGAACGGCTTTGTCCTTCGTTCAGGAGGAGGGTCTCTCCCATGTGAGCATTGCTTCAGATCGTCATCGGACAGATGCGTGAGTAGTTCATCTCAGGACTACGGATCCATAGCAATAGCTAGATGGTTGATCTCTCCGTTACGCCTCCATGTATCGATTCTCGTGAGCTGCCTCACATGATCGAGACCACCGTTATGTAATTGTGCATGTTGTGTTTGCTGGGATCCGATGAATCATGAGATTATGATTATTTTGTTCATGTCAATCTGAGATACTTCACTTATATTTGAAGAGAATTTTAATGTTGTCTTGTAGTGATCTTCGGTGTTTATGATTACCTTGGCCACGTAGTTGTTTTCACCTCCAAGAGAGGGTTTATATACTAGATAGTGGATTCATGTCTCCCTTACATCTGTGCTCGTCTGACAGAAACGTGATGTACGGTGGATGTGCTATTGCCACTAGCGAGAAAACATCGGTGTTCTTGTCTACGGACGAGAACCATTGCTTACATTACGTACTTGTTCTCAATACAATTGTCTGTTGGACACATGCAATCACTTCTTTGTTGCAACTTTAATACCAACGAGATTTACGGGATAGCTTTCTCAAGGTGTACTATTAGTAATAGATGTATGCTAGATAACGATCTATTTATCTTGACGTAATGCCTACAATGTTAGAACACGTGAACTATATATTGTCATAATAGTATCATTATACGTTCATGATTTGTCAATTGCCTCGCTGTAATTTGTTCACCCAACATGTTTGTTTTATTTGGAGAGACATCACTAGTGAAACTATGCTCCCCGGTCCTATTTTCATCATTATTGCAACGTTCTTTATGCCAGGAGGGATGAACTCCTGAATTTGGCCAATAATATGTGTGCTTGGTGCATAGATGTCTCAGGTTAGCTATTGGATTCGAGATTTCCGTACTCAGCTTTGATGTAAGATCTAGAATTGCTAGTCATAAGAATAATCTGAAATCTAGGATCAAACAAATCTTAATTTGGTTTTGATTTAAATATAAGTTGTAGAGAAGTTGGCACATTTTTGGCATCTCGGCATTTAAGTTGGTTAACTTTATCAATTTGCATGCAAATACTGTGCAAATTTGTTTTAGAGTTCGTTTTGATGCCTCAATCATTTTTCTACTTGCAATGTAATGATAAACCTATCTTCAAGTATCTTAGAAAAGTGGGCAGTGGCATCAACGAATGTTGCTAACATCACCTTAACGTGATGAAAGTACTAACGTCACGAAGTTGCTGAAATCAGAAACGGCGATAGTGACATAAGCTGACGGCTGTCTGCCACGTCCACGGGCAGTGAAACTAACAAAAACATCACAGATGATTGGACTTGGGCTGGACTTGTCCAAATTGCCAAAAAAAATTCACAAAAATTCACAGGATGATTGGGCTTGGGATGGAGTTGATGTTCAGGTTAACAAAAACATCATGGATTCGTCTACGATGCGAGGTCCATTACAAACATTTTTTTCGCCATGGGAAACATCACGAATGGCTATCCGTCATATTTTTCTTCGGACCCGTGACACTATTGAAATGTCAGTACTTTTGTAGTGTATGCTTCTGGGATAATCATAATACTCCCTCCGTCTCATATTAATTGTCTCAAAGTTGAACATAATTGGATGCATCTAATTTTTTTTGGATTTATCTAACTCTACAACATGTCTAAATACATCCATTTTTCAACTTTAAGACAATTAATATGAGACAGAGGAAATATTAATTCATCGGCGGGAGTCTATAGAGTGTGCTTAGTGCTTTCTGCCGCTTAACCCTACTTTTACCCCTTCACTTGAGAATGTTGCATATGTAGTGTAGAACTGATGTAAGTATTGCGAGTACGGTTGAGTACTCATGTTTCTTTAACTTTCATATTTCCTAGCCTTTGTTGGAAATAGGCATCTACAATTGAGTTCTCATGTGCATGACGACGTTAAAAGTGAAAAATGGATGAATTAATATTTCATCCATTTTTCATCTACACTTGAGAATGTTGCATATGTAGTGTAGATCTGATGTAAGTATTGCGAGTAAGGTCGAGTACTCATGTTGGTTTAACTTTCATATTTCCTAGCCTTTGTTGGAAATAGGCATCTAAAGTTGAGTCCTCATGTGCATGCCAACGTTAGTAGGCTTCGCCTAGGTAGGGATATGAACGTCATTTGCCTATCTTCTAAGGAAATTCTATATTTTACATGTATTCGCTCCCGTTGTGAGTTGTATCTTGTTCGCAAAACCCTTGTAATGTATCTTTTATTAAATTTGACTATCCAAAGTTGTTATTTTATATATTGTTGTTGTTGCAGATTCTTTCGTGCATTTTATGAGACTTACGTCACTAGTGGAAAAATGTCCTTTCGTCCAACCCCTTTAGTCCCGGTCGTGTTTTGGGCCGGGACTAATTGGACATTAGTCCCGGTTCCAATTGGTAGGGACATGCACAAACGGGCCTCGTCGAACTCTAATCCTGGTTCAAATGGGACCTTTAGTCCCAGTTGGTATCACCAATCGGGACTAAAGGGTTATGGTAACCGTTCGCCGGGCGCGAGCCCTTTTAGTCTCGGTTGGATCACCAATTGGGACTAAAAGCCTAAACCATTCAGTTCCCGCCCCTTTGGAAGTCGTTCTGCACGATCAAAACAGTAATAACATCGAAGCAAAACTGCTAATCCTTGCTCTCTCCTCTGACCTTCTTCCCCGTCTACCATGAATTGAATCACTCACTACGGTCGTGTGCTCGCAAATGGCACAACGAATCTACAAATCGTCTACACAAACGACACCGCCAAAGTGGCGGAAAAACTATGCTTGTTCGAGGAATGGCTTCGTGGCGAGGAACCCAAATTCATGAGCCTCAATTTGGACTACACGACGAATAGTCGTAATGTTTCCATCGTGCAACTTTGTTTCAAGAAACATGTCATGGTCTTCCAGTGGCCAAGGTACGGTCATACACGTACCGACATTTGTAGTAGCATATTATAGTGTTCTCCATGGTATAGTAGTCTTCATATGTGCCTTGCAATATAAGATTAGATCTTATGTTAAATATATGGTAGTGTTATAAACTTTATTCATGAATTTAATTGTTGTTACTTTATCCCAACAGTTAGTTTTTTTTCCTTGTAGTTACATATTTCCCGTGGTTGTGTGTTCAAAACTATAGTGTTCTAGCTAGCTATATTTCCCATGGTATAATGTTCTAGAATTGATATCTGACCTTTATTTCTATTATGTCCCTATTTAAGTATGGTTTGTGTGTAAGAATTTTTAGTATGATGTGAGTAATCTTTCTGAAGCATTGTGATGTATGTGTTGAATTTCTTCCAAAAAGTTGTCTTGTCATTCTATTATGGTTTTCTATTTTAATTTTGTCCATATGAATGACTTAGCCGATTATTTGAAAGTAAATCAAAAGATGTGTTGTTTTGAGTGGTCTAGCAAGCTAGTGTTATTTTAGGTGTAAGTAAACTCACTGGTATAATTATTATGTTTTCACTTATTTCCGTTATATGTATTGTGTCATTGTGTGTAAGAATGTGAAAACACGATGGAGCATGATGAAAACATGTGAAAACAGTGGAAAACAAAGTGCAAACAAATAAAAAACATGAGGGAAACAAGTGAAAACATGATGAATCATGATGAAAACATGTAAAAGTATTCGAAAACAAAGTAAAAGCATGATGAAAACATGCAGAAAATATTGATCACTTTCCAAACATGAAAATGTGATAACCCGGGGGTGTGACCAGCTTCGGCGACACTCGCTCCTTATAAATAGATAGACTACATTTAGGGTGCTATTCAAAGTGTTGTCTTAATTGATTAGCAAGTTATCTTTAGTACGAGTGTTATTAAAATGTCCTTTGATGCTAACTCTCTGATATTATGTTACTTTTGTGTTATTGGCATGATTGCATGTTTATCATGTTTTTATGGGAAGCATGATGATATGGACGTTATATTTAAATTTCTCTCATTTTTATCAATTTATACATATTATTTGCCAAATTTTGATTTACAGATTTGTAGATATGAATTATTCAATATTAAATGGAAAAAGGAAAAATGTTAATTATTATTTAAATTCAAGATTATTATTACTTATTTTACTTAAATAATTGTTCGGATTAACAAAATAAAGATGTGTGACATCATAGTCCAAGGATTAATATGATTGATAGCATACTATTGTCAGTAAAACAATATTTTTTTCTTGGAAGTTGAGAGGGAAGGAACTAATAATTTAAGTGTGCTGAGAGTGGAGCAGTCTGAGGATGTGTGACCGACCGGGAAGTGTCAATAAAAGTGAGCGATTTAAATTAAAATTAAGAATGATTAGAGTTAAAAGTAGTTGAGACTAAAGGAAAACATGGACCTAAACCCCAAACCCCAAAATGGGAAACATAAACCCTAAAACCCAAAATAAATTAAAAATGAGAAAAAAATCACAAAATCTTTGGTCCCGGTTGGTGTCCTTTACCCCCACGAGCTCGGCCGAGCCCACGTGGAGGGACTTTAGTCCCAGTTCGTGGCAGACTAGGACGAAAGGGAGGGGGCTTTAATCTCGATTGAGTAGTCCCGATTGGAAAAACGGGATCCCAACCGAGACTAAAGGCCCGTTTTCCACTAGTGCGTTACCCGCATCACGTGTATGTTTCGATATGCACATTATGCTTGGTGGGCGTCCTTGGATAAATATTATGCGCATGCTAGCGGAGGTTACTAGATCAATATAGTGTCGATCCCAAGACGTTACACTCCAAACTTGGTGTGCGTGTTCCTTATTTTTATTATTTCGATTTGGTTATCTGGTTTGAAATTTGGGTCGGAGGAGCATAATATTTGAGAGCAGTTTTATTAGTTTAGAATGCTACGGTTTCATCACAGAGTAGTTATGGTAAGTAATTGTCTCGGCAGTCAAAAGGTGTCAGATTGAGCTCAAATTTGGTGAGTATGTTTGCTTGTCTATCAAGTTTTGTGAGGTTGGATATATGGCTTAAGAGAAGGGACCTAATCACCTAATGTGATAGTACTTATGAGATATCTTCTTTGATGTAATCTTGCTTCTTGTAGTTGTTGTTGTTTAAGAGCAGTAACCTGATCACCGAGCAATTTTATGTGTTGGTTTAATGACAGTAGCCTGATTTGGCAATATTTCATATTTGATACTTCAGACACATCAATTAGCACCCAACCAGGCAATGTGTTGCCCCCGCAAGAGTTGGGTGGCCACCAAATTCCTCGCCACAGAGCCCCGTGTCGCCCCCTCCCTCGTGGCGACCTGGGTGGGCACCGAAGTCCTCGTCAAAGGGGCGTGTAGCTATCCCACATGCGATCTAGAAGATCACCAACGTCCTGGCCACTGGTCCCTCGCCTCCTCCTCTCCTCCATCATCGCTAGCCTTGCTACAATGGTGGAACTAGTCTCCCCAAGGGAGAGGGATAGACATGTGGTTTCAGAGATTGTTTTCTTGAGGTGAGATTTCTGGATAGGTATGCATCCAGCATAGGAAGATGTATAAGTGCTCATGAATGCAAGGTACAAGGAGTAAAGACTCATGATTGTTGCATCCTTCTGCAAAGAATTTTGCCGGCTAGCATGTGAGGTTTCTCGAAGAAGGATATCTTTGAAGTAATTGCCGAACTTAGAAAGTTATTTACACATGTCGCAAGCTAATCAAACTGGACACATGTTTATAGACCTCATCTATATTATAGATGTGATTGAATTTTAGTTTTTTTCAAAATACCGAGTGCAATATAGACGTACACACTACCAAATTCCGCGCGGTTGGGACGTTTCAATACCATTGAGGATGGGCTCCAAACCGTCGTTAAGGGCCATCCGCGACGGTTTACGCGACGGAGTGAGAACGTCCCTGATTGACTGTCACAGACGATTCTACGACGATTAAATGAACACTAAACCGTCGCGAGCTACTGGCCGGCCCAGCACAAGGCCCAACAAGGAGCGACGTTTTTTTTCGTCGCAGTGTCGGTACACGTGGCATCATTTTTTCCGTTACCCGTTATGGGCGTCGCTGACGTCACCTCTACCGTTCCTGACGTCATCATCATCTTGACATTTTACAACAGTCGCGATTGGAACTACCGTTACGTCCGTTAATGACGTGATAACATGTCCGACATTTATTTTCTCGTCGCGGGCTCAAGCAGTATAAGGTACCACATGTCGCTCTCATAATGTTCCACGTATACGTTTATTCTAGACGAATTTATAAAGTTGTCCGACGGTGCGACGTTTTAGTTCTTCGTAAGACATCGCGAATCATGAGCCAACACGTGTACCAACACGGCATGTCCACGTCGAAACGTTTCCGTGACGTGTTTTTTTCGTCGTGATTTCCATCCAATAAGGTGCCGCCTCATGGACCTAACATATCGTACCACGTGTCCTCGTATTCATAAGCATGGAAAATACTAAACTAGTTTTCACAGCAAAGCAAACACAACAAATACATAAATTTCGAATAAGGTCACAACATAGCTCGTCGGCAAAGGCAGTCTAATACAGTTCAACAGACAACAAGCGGTTTCACAAAGGGCTACTCAGTTCCATATCTCGGATGAACTTGAGCCAACATGCCACCAATAAGGATTTTGTACATTTCTTGACTCTTCTTCATACCTTTCCGTTCCTCCGTCATACGCAACAATTCTTGTCGATGCTTCATCCTATCTGCATCAGCTTGTTCCTTGGCCTGCTTCAACTCATCAACTACAGTCTGCAGGTCCGGCCTCTGTTTTCTCTCATAATCAAGTTGAAGGTAAACCTGACACTTTATTGCTCTTGCACTAGTTGTGACCCCACCTATGGTATTCAGGAACAAAGACTTTAGACGGTTCTTGGTCAGCACGGCAGCGACAGATTCGGTGGCAGAAAGAGGTTCATTGACAACACCATCTTTTGAAGTAGGTTTTAGCATATGATATTGCATTTCTTCCTATAAAGCATATAAAAGCTTTAGATGAAATAGAAGCTAAACTAGATTGTAAGGAACATTGATATCATGACAAGCATGTAAGTAACATGTATGAAAAATAGCATGCAACAATGTTGTACATAACAAAGATGCAAATAGGAGATGACAAGCAATTAAACCCGCATGACAAGCTTGTGAGGAACATAAATGAAAAACATCACATGACATGCATGTAGGTAAACATGGCTGAAAATAGAAGACGACAAGCATGTACAGAACATAGATGAAAATAGCAGCTCACAAGGATAGATGAACTAGCAGATGACAAGCAAGCAGCATGCATGTGCATGAACTATGAGATGACAAGCATATGTGAAATAGTTGACTACAGGAGTTTGCATCAGAATTCACAAAGGGAAGCATCTGTACGTATCTAGAAGAATCTATTGAGGTAATTGTTGATCCTAGATATAAACATTATTCTGAGGGACTTACAATTGCTATTTTCACGGGCGAAGAGAATCCACGTGTCTTGCTGTTGTGCGTAGCTTTGAACAATTCAAAGGCATCTTCCCCCATGTCGCAGCAAACCTCGTAGCTACGAGAACCTGTGATGCTATGGAACTAGATGGCCTGTCTGCTTTGCCTGGATTTCATACAAGCCATCTACATAAACGAAGTATGAACTGATTAGACACAGTCCAGCAGGTTATGGAATAAAAATAGTGGCAAGGTAGAGTGAACAAAGACAGTACCTGTTTCCTGACTGAGGACCAGTTATCGACTAGCCTGCACCATTCGGCTTCGCTCATGTGTCCAACTGCATCAGGAGGCGTTCGTACAACTCTACTCTTGTCTCTAACGCTGTCAAAAGATTCTTGCTTCAGAATATTGCGTCTTTGTCTTGTACAGTTCTTGAGATGCATCAGAAGAGATTGACGAATAACAAGGTCTCTGGGTTCAGATGAAACTTTGACTGAAACAAAAGAAAGAGCACTTTTCAGTTATATGAACATCAATGGAATGAACTGGAAGGTTGGGTTACAAAACTTACAGACACATGGCCGTGGTAGGATGAAAATATATCTTCCCTTCCCTTGTACTCTTTCCAATGGGGGAAGATAGGGACAGTGTGCTTCACAGCTAATGAACATGCAGTAGCATACATGGCAGCAACCTTTGGGTCCACTGGTCTTGTCTTTCCCAGAGGAATAACAATTATGATCCTGTTTCCTTTGGACATGTTTTTTCTCCTCCCAGCCGCACCACTCGAAACAATGTCTTCACATGGGTAATCTACAGAAATTGTGGCATTGCTAGAGTTGGTATTCTGCATTTTGGATTTCCCTCCGCAGATGGCCCCTCGTAGAGCATGCAATCTCTATGATATGTCATTTTTCTCTTCGTTGTAGGCACCTTGCTCCTCGACTTGGGAATCTTGCCCCTCGCCTAGGAATGGTGGCAGCTCGCCTTGCACACCTGACAGCTCACCATAGGGAGGTACCTTCTCGCATTGGGCGGCTACCTCCTCACGGTGGTCAGCCTCCTCCTTCTGTTGGGCAGCTTCTAGCTGGCCATGGGCAAGTGCCTGCTCGCCTTGGGCAGCTTCCTGCTGGCCTTGGGGAGCTGCCTCCTCGTCTTGGACCACTGGTCGCTTGAGTTCGTCATCTGCATACGGATGGACATGGGCAACTGCATGCTCGCGATGGGCCTTGACGCGCTTGCAATTACAACTATGTCCACCAGGAGGCATCTTTGTCCTACCAGATGTACTCTTGACTTTAATGTTCCTAAGCTGCACGGTTCATATGTACCAAAT
The DNA here is from genome assembly GCA_028641055.1 of Alopecurus myosuroides. Lineage (NCBI taxonomy): Eukaryota > Viridiplantae > Streptophyta > Magnoliopsida > Poales > Poaceae > Alopecurus > Alopecurus myosuroides. Next base: position 243,563,435 of record CM054059.1, read on the forward strand.
CAACTAGGATAGTAGCACAAAATACATGGCAGAACAGTAATTAAGTCAGCAGTTCCACACAACATAATTACCTTTATTGTTGAGCTATCATGCAAGGCATGCCTTATCTAGATGGTGGACATGGTATAAATGGAAATAAGTAGCTTACACTATAAGTCTAGAATTGATGATTTATGCGAATAAATGAAAATAAATAGCGCATACATGTTCTTTACAAATAGCCTTATCTTTCATTGGGATGTAACAACATAGAGTTAGAAAATCTTAGTGATGCAATTCGCTGTTTAACCATATCATATCAGTAATCTAATTTGTGGACCTAAGTATGATAGGATCGCAGGAGAAGTGATCTTAAGCTTTATACAAGCTCGAAAATAAGCAAACTCTGACCAAAGGAACTTGACGGCTATCAGGAAGGCGAGGTGGCAGATCTTGAGGACGACCTGGACGGCGAGGTGGCAGATCTTGACGGCGACCTGGACGGCGAGGTATAATATCTGGACGGCGAGGTGGCAGATCTGGATGGCGTCCTGGACAGCGAGGTGGAATCCCGGGAAGGCGAGCTGAGCGGCGGGGTGGACGACCGGGGACGGCAAGGTGGAACCCCGGGAAGGCAAGCTGCACGGCGAGGTGGAAGACCGGGGACGGCAAGGTGGAAGCCCGGGAAGGCGAGCTACATGGCGAGGTGGAAGGCCGGGGCGGAATAGATGGGGTTTAGGAGGAAAGGGGGATTCCGGACAAGAAGAGGAGGGGAATTTCGGCGAGGGGGCAAATAAGAGGGAGAGGTTCGAAATGTAGGGCGGCATAGGCGGCAAAGTTTTTGGTCGATAATTTGGGTAGGCGACGCGAAATTTTCTGCGCCCGCCAGATTTTGGTACATTGGCTGAAGAACATTGCTGACCGTTGGATTCATGATGGATGGCCTAAAAAGATAACCATTATTGAAATATGTTATTTAAGGATAATGGGAAGACATCTATAAATTACTGATATAAACTATTACTAATAATAAATAAATTACCCTACCATTGTCTTGGGTGTTCCTTGAGCCTAACCTAACACAACCAAACAATTGGTTCCACTTTGCTACCCTTTTTCCGGCTCACGTAGAGGGGCCAAAATGTCAGTTCCATTTTTTCCCCAGCGGGGCTATGGTTTCTCCGGAGAGGGAGCCCTGGAACGTTTGAATGCCACCACAACACATGGTATGCCATAAAATGTGTGTTAGAGTGTGGCATGGGTCTTGGATGCCGAAGATTCCCTCGCTCTTTGTGCTAGGGTTTCACCGGCGTCGGATTCTCTCTCGCGGGTTCCATGACTGTTTAATGAGAGCCCGAAACTCCCGGATCTAACGGAACTGGGGGAATCTTGACAAGAGGTGGGCCCTACCATTTGTCTTGTGTATTCCTTGATCCTAACATAACATGACCAAGCAATTGGTTACACTTTGGTACCCCCCTTTCGGCTCACGTAGAGGGGCCAGAACGACAGTTCCGTCTTTTTCCCCAGCGGGGCTATGGATTCTCTAGAGTGCGGGGGGGGGCTCCGGATCGTCTGAATGCCACCAAATCCCATGGTATGCCATACCATATGTGTTATATTGTGGAATGAGTCTTGGATGCCCAAGATTCCCTTGCTCTCTGTGTTAGGGATTCACCGCCGTCAGATTCTCTCTAGCGGGTTCCAAGACTACTTAGAGCCCGAAACTCCCCGATTTGACGGAACTAGGGGAATCTTGCCAAGAGGTGGACCCTAATATTTTCTTTGGTGTTCCTTGGGCCTAACCTAACACAACCAAACAATTGGTTCCACTTTGATACCCCTTCCGGCTCACGTAGAGGGGCCAGAACGGCTGTTCTGCCTTTTTCCCAAGCGGGACTATGGTTTCTCCGGAGGGGGGCTCCGGATCGTATGAATGCCACCAAATACCATCGTATGACATACCATGTGTGTTATAGTGTGCCATGGTCTTGGATACCCGAGATTACCTCGCGCTCTTTGTTAGGGCTCCACCGGCGTCAGATTCTATCTAGCGTGTTCCATGACTACTTAGAGCCCGAAACTCCCGGATCTGACGGAACTGGGGGAATCTTGCCAAGAGGTGGGCCCTGCCATTTTCTTGGGTGCTCCTTGGGACTAACCAACAAACCAAGTAGTTATTTAAATTTTCTTACCTCCTTTCGGCTCACGTAGATGGGGCAGAACGACAGTTCCGTCTTTTTCCCCTGCGGGGCTATGGTTTATCCGGAGAGGGGGCTCCAGATCGTCTGAATGCCACCAAATCCCATTGCAATCCATACCATGTGTGATAGAGTGAGGCATGGGTCTTGGATTCCCAGGATATCCTCGCTCTCCGTGTTAGGGTTTCACCGGTGTCGGATTCTCTCTCGCGGGTTCCAGGACTAATTAATGAGAGCCCAAAACTCCCGGGTGTGACAGAACAAGGGGAATCTCGCCAAGAGGTGGGCCCTAACATTATTGGGTGTTCCTTGGGACTAACCTAACACAACCAAACAGTTGGTTCCACTTTTCTACACGCTTTCGGCTCACGTAGAGGTGCCAAAACGGTAGTTCCGTCTTTTTCCCCAACGGGGTTATGGTTTCTCCGGAGGGGGGCTCCGGATCGTATGAATGCCACCAAATCCCATAGAATGACATAACATGTGTGTTAGAGTGTGTCATGGTCTTGGATACCCGATATTACCTTGCTCTCTGTGTTAGGGTTTCACCGGTGTCGTATTCTCTCTCGCGGGTTCCAGGACTAATTAATGAGAGCCCAAAACTCCCGGGTGTGACGGAACTTGGGGAATCTTGCCAAGATGTGTGCCCTACCATTCTCTTGGGTGTTCCTTGGGACTAACCTAACACAACCAAACAGTAATTTCCACTTTCCTACCCCCTTTTGGCTCACGTAGATGGGGCAGAACGACAGTTTCGTCTTTCCCCCAGCGGGGCTATGGTTTCTCCGGAGAGGTGGCTCCAGATCGTCTGAATGCCACCAAATCCCATTTCACTCCATACCATGTGTGGCATGGGTCTTGTATGCCAAAGATTCATTCGCTCTATGTGTTAGAGTTTCTCCGGTGTCGTATTCTCTCTCGCAGATTCCAGGACTAATTAATGAGAGCCTGAAACTCTCGGGTGTGACGGAAATGGGGGAATCTTGCTAAGAGGTGGGCCCTAAAATTCTCTTGGGTGTTCCTTGGGCCTAACCTAACACAACCAAGTAGTTAGTTCCACTTTTCTACCCCCTTCCGACTCTCGTAGATGGGGCAGAACGACAGTTTCGTCTTTTTCCCCAGCGGGGCTATGGTTTCTCCGGAGGGGGCTCCGGATCGTCTGAATGCCACCAAATCCCATGGTATACCATACCATGTGTGTTAGAGTGTGTCATGGGTCTGGGATGCCCAAGAGTCCCTCGCTCTCTGTGTTAGGGCTTCACCGGCGTCGGATTATCTCTAGCGGGTTCTAGGACTACTTAGAGCCCGAAACTCCCGGATTTGATGGAACTAGGGGAATCTTCCCAAGAGGTGGAGCCTAAAATTTTATTTGGTGTTCCTTGGGACTAACCTAACACAACAAAACAGTTGGTTCCAGTTTGCTACCCCCTTCCGGCTCACGTAGAGGGGCTAGAACGGCAGTTCCGCCTTTTTCCCTAGCGGGGTTGTGGTGTCTCCGGAGGGGGGCTCCGAATCGTATGAATGCCACTAAATCCCATGGTATGACATAACATGTGTGTTAGAGTGTGTCACGGTATTGTATACCCGAGATTACCTCTCTCTCTTTGTTAGGGCTTCACCGGCGTCGGATTCTCTCTAGCGTGTTCCAGGACTACTTAGAGCCCGAAACTCCCGGATCTGACGGAGCTGGGGGAATGTTTTCAAGAGGTGGGCCCTACCATTGTATTGGGTGTTCCTTCGGCCTAACCTAACACAACCAAGAAATTGGTTCCATTTCGCTACCCCCTTCCGGATCATGTAGATGGGGGCAGAACGACAATTCCGTCTTTTTCCTAGTGGGGCTATGGTTTATCCGGAGAGGGGGCTCCGGATCGTCTGAATGCCACCAAATCCCATTACACGCCAAACCACGTGTGATAGAGTGTGGAATGGGTCCTGGATGCCCAAGATTCATTCGCTCTCTGTGTTAGGGTTTCACCGGTGTCGGATTCTCTCTCGCGGGTTCCAGGACTAGTTAATGAGAGCCCGAAACTCTTGGGTGTGCCGGAACTGGGGGAATCTTGCCAAGAGGTGTGCCCTACCATTCTATTGGGTGTTCCTTGGGCCTAACCTAACACAACCAAACAGTTAGTTCCACTTTGCTACCCCTTCCGGCTCAAGTAGATGGGGGCAGAATGTCAGTTCCGTCTTTTTCCCCAGCGGGGCTATGGTTTCTCCGGAGAGGTGGCTCCAGATCGTCTGAATGACACCAAATCCCATTGCACGCCATACCATGTGTGCTAGAGTGTGGAATGGATGTGGGATGCCCAAGATTGCCTCGCTCTCTAAGGGCTTCACCGGCGTCGGATTCTCTCTAGCGGGTTCCAGGACTACTTAGAGTCCGAAACTCCCGGATTTGACGGAACTAGGGGAATCTTGCCAAGAGGTGGACCCTAACATTCTCTTGGTTGTTCCTTGGGCCTAACCTAACACAACCAAACAGTTGGTTCCACTTTGCTACCTTCTTTGGGCTCACGTAGAGGGGCCAGAACGGTAGTAACGCCTTTTCCCCATCGGGGCTAACTATGCACGGTTTTTCCGGAGGAGGGGGGGGGGGTGGGTACGGATAGTATGAATGCCACCAAATTCCATGGTATGACATGTGTGTTAGAGTGTGTAATATGTGTTAGGACTCCACCGACGTAAGATTCTCTCTGGCGGGTTCCAGGACTACTTAGATCCCGACTTCTTTCTCTCTGTGTTTCTCTCTCGAATTTACATGCCCTATTGGCCCGAAATTCCCGGAACGGAGACACTGGAGGGAATCTTGTGAAGAGTTGGGTCATACCATTGTCCTGGGACTTTCTATTGTCCACCCTAACACATCCAAGCAAGTAGATAATCATTTATAAAAAAGACACGGTATCACTAAATAATCAACACAATTCAGATAAGTTTGGTTTTCAAAAAATTGAATCTGCATTTTGTCTTTCAAAAAATTGGGGAAATTGTTTTTATTATATCAGATCAAAAGGATGGAGTATTTTGTGGTTAAGTTATTATTATTCTGTATTAATTGTTTTTCTTTCCATTTCAAATTATTTTTCTTCTCTTTTGTGAAATGTTTTCGGCAACTGGCGCCAGGCCGGCCCTTTATTGCGCGGGAGACGCAGCGTCAACTCCTTCGGGAAGGCGCACCCTTTAATTGCGCTCACCTCCCCCTCTCTATTCTAGTCATATCACTGGCTCTATCTCTCTCACCGCCTTCCTGAGCTTTCCCTCTCTTCGTCGGCGGGTTTTCTTCCGCCGGGACATCGACAACACCGTGACGACCATCCTCGGCGGGAAACGAAGGCCAGGCCTCCTCTTCCTCCCTAGGCAAGCAGGATCTTCATCGGCTTTTTTTCAGATCACCGCGTGTGTCATCCCGTCCTCTTTGAGGGCTTTGGCAATAGTGGTAAGATGATATCTAACCATCTTATCCCTTGTATATATCGTAGATATGTAGATTGAGCTCGATTTTTCCGCGTAGCACGACATGCACGGTAGATCTACATGTTTTTACCGTTTATTCTGCGTCTTTGCTTCGTATTTTCTCCCGTAGACGTGGTTTTGTTCCATGGCTTAAGTTTGGGATATCCAGCACGCTTAGTTCATCTATTTCCACCATGATTTCGATAGGTTATGCTTTAATTCCGTACCCGATTTGGGTGCTACAGTTAGATTAGGCTTAGATTTGGGTTTTTTTGGGGTTCACGACTTAGATTTGGTATTTTTGCAAGGTTATTTCAATTTTGGTCAATTATTAACACTTTGGCTAATGATTTACCGAGCCCAGATGCTAGTAGTGACTATACTTGTTGTACTTAGAAATTCTGAGGTCAGATTCATTCCATTGTTCCACCTGTTTTTCTTTTGTGTATCCTAATTTATCAACATGATGAATGCCCTCCTAGTTATATGCCAATGATTAAACTAGGCCATGGTAAAGGCAAAGAGAGTGTCTAAAATACCTTGTAGTGTATACAATTTGAGTATTTGTATTCATATATGCTATTTTAGGCACTCTCTTGGCCTTGGTTTGTATTGAAATGATATATGAGCCTCGTATTACATTTGTTTCTATTGTTCCACTTTTCTTTGCCTTGAATATCCTCCTAGTTATATACCGATGATTAAACTAGGCCATGGTAAATGCAAAGAGAGTGTCTATAATACCTTGTAGTGTATACAATTTGAGTATTTGTATTCGTATATGCTATTATAGGAACTCGCTTGGCCTTGGTTTGCATGGCAATGATATATGAGGCTCGTATTACATTTTGTTCTATTGTTCCACTTTTCTTTGCCATGAATGTCCTCCTTGTTATATGCCGATGATTTAAAAGGCCATGGTAAAGGCAAACAGAGGGCTACAATACCTTGTAGTGTATACAATTTGAGTATTTGTATTCGTACATGCTATTGAAGTTACTTCTTTTTGCCTTGGTTGGCATGGCAATGATATATGAGGCTCGTTTTACATTAGTTTCCATTGTTCCACTTTTCTTTGCCTTGAATGTCCTCCTTGTTATATGCCGATGATTTAAACTAGGCCATGGTAAAGGCAAACAGAGGGCTACAATACCTTGTAGTGTATACAATTTGAGTATTTGTATTCGTACATGCTATTGAAGTTACTTATTTTTGCCTTGGTTTGCATGGCAATGATATATGAGACTCGTTTTACATTAGTTTCTATTGTTCCACTTTTGTTTGCCTTGAATGTCCTCCTTGTTATATGCCGATAATTAAACTAGGCCATGGTAAAGGCAAAGAGAGTGTCTACAATACCTTGTAGTGTATACAATTTGAGTATTTATATTCGTACATGCTATTGTAGTTACTTCTTTTTGCCTTGGTTTGCATGGAAATGATATATGAGGCTCGTTTTACATTAGTTTCACTTTTCTTTGCCTTGAATGTTCTCCTTGGTATATGCCGATGATTAAACTAGGCCATGGTAAAGGAAAAGAGAGTGTCTACAATACCTTATAGTTTATACAATTTGAGTATTTGTATTCGTACATGCTATTGTAGTTACTTCTTTTTGCCTGGGTTTGCATGGCATTGATATATGAGGCTCATTTTACATTAGTTTCCATTGTTCCACTTTTATTTGCCTTGAATGTCCTCCTTTTATATGTCGATGATTAAACTAGGCCATGGTAAAGGGAAAGAGAGTGTCTATAATACCTTGTAGTCTATACAATTTGAGTATTTTTATTCGTACATGCTATTATAGGCACTTTTTTTGCCCTTGGTTTGCATGGCAATGATATATGAGGCTCGTATTACATTTGTTTCCATTGTTCCACTTTTCTTTGCCTTGAATGTCCTCCTTGTTATATGACGATGATTTAAACTAGGCCATGGTAAAGTCAAACAGAGGGCTACAATACCTTGTAGTGTATACAATTTGCGTATTTGTATTCGTACATGCTATTGATGCTCTCTTGTTGCCTTTGCTTGCATGGCAATGATATATGAGGCTCGTATTACATTTGTTTCCATTGTTCCACTTTTCTTTGCCTTGAATGTCCTCCTTGTTATATGCCGATGATTTAAACTAGGCCATGGTAAAGGCAAACAGAGGGCTACAATACCTTGTAGTGTATACAATTTGAGTATTTGTATTCGTACATGCTATTGAAGTTACTTCTTTTTGCCTTGGTTGGCATGGCAATGATATATGAGGCTCGTTTTACATTAGTTTCCATTGTTCCACTTTTCTTTGCCTTGAATGTCCTCCTTGTTATATGCCGATGATTTAAACTAGGCCATGGTAAAGGCAAACAGAGGGCTACAATACCTTGTAGTGTATACAATTTGAGTATTTGTATTCGTACATGCTATTGAAGTTACTTATTTTTGCCTTGGTTTGCATGGCAATGATATATGAGACTCGTTTTACATTAGTTTCTATTGTTCCACTTTTGTTTGCCTTGAATGTCCTCTTTGTTATATGCCGATAATTAAACTAGGCCATGGTAAAGGCAAAGAGAGTGTCTACAATACCTTGTAGTGTATACAATTTGAGTATTTATATTTGTACATGCTATTGTCGTTACTTCTTTTTGCCTTGGTTTGCATGGAAATGATATATGAGGCTCGTTTTACATTAGTTTCACTTTTCTTTGCCTTGAATGTTCTCCTTGGTATATGCCGATGATTAAACTAGGCCATGGTAAAGGAAAAGAGAGTGTCTACAATACCTTATAGTTTATACAATTTGAGTATTTGTATTCGTACATGCTATTGTAGTTACTTCTTTTTGCCTGGGTTTGCATGGCATTGATATATGAGGCTCGTTTTACATTAGTTTCCATTGTTCCACTTTTATTTGCCTTGAATGTCCTCCTTTTATATGTCGATGATTAAACTAGGACAGGGTAAAGGGAAAGAGAGTGTCTATAATACCTTGTAGTCTATACAATTTGAGTATTTTTATTCGTACATGCTATTATAGGCACTTTTTTTGCCCTTGGTTTGCATGGCAATGATATATGAGGCTCGTATTACATTTGTTTCCGTTGTTCCAATTTTTTTTGCCTTGAATGTCCTCCTTGTTATAGGCCGATGATTTAAACTAGGCCATGGTAAAGTCAAACAGAGGGCTACAATACCTTGTAGTGTATACAATTTGCGTATTTGTATTCGTACATGCTATTGATGCTCTCTTGTTGCCTTTGCTTGCATGGCAATGATATATGAGGCTCGTATTACATTTGTTTCCATTGTTCCACTTTTCTTTGCCTTGAATATCCTCCTTGTTATATGCCGATGATTTAAACTAGGCCATGGTAAAGGGAAAGAGAGTATCTATAATACCTTGTAGTGTATACAATTTGAGTATCTGTATTCGTACATGCTATTATAAGCACTCCTTTTGCCCTTGGTTTGCATGACAATGATATATGAAGCTCGTATTACATCTGTTTCCATTGTTCCACTTTTCTTTGCCTTGAATGTCCTCGTTATATGCTGATGGTTTAAACTAGGCCATGATAAAGGCAAAGAGAGTGTCTATAATATCTTGTAGTGTATACAATTTGAGTATTTGTATTCGTACATGCTATTATAAGCACTCTTTTTTCCCTTGGTTTGCATGCCATGATAAATTCTAGGAGATCAGATACAATACGTGGCAGTGATACAATGCCACGTCTTGTATTACTTCCTTGTATTGAGTTCGTTCTTCTAGCAAGTGTTGGCAATGTGTTTATGAGGCTTGTTTTACATTTTGCATTGTTCCATATGTGTTTATTCTGACTGCATGTTACAATGAATTCTAGGGATGCCCTTTAGTGCATGATCACCTATGTGTTTATGAGGCTTGTTATCACTATGCACAATTTATGAGCTGATTTGGTCAATGATGATGACTTTGACACATGTATATTTGACTGATGCCTGACTGTCTCCACCACATGGCCAGCAAAAGTAAAAACCAGACACAAATATATGTTCCATGTCTTTGCTTTTGCTGGCCCACCTGGTGTAGCAAAGTTGTGTCTGCTTGCTGTGTCTCTATGTTCCCTGAGGCCAATGAGTACAGAGCTGTGGCTATAGATGTTGTTTTGAATGTGCACGATCCCTTTAAATCGATGATTAAAATGTGTCACCATATCATTGCAATGAGGGTTCCATACTATCTTGTGCAATGTACAAGCACATTCACTATGCATTGCTCTTGAAACTGTAGAATTGCTTCTTGGATAAACATGGTTGTGCTTTTATTATGAGGCATTACCAGTTGATCGTAGTTCGGCCCCAGTTTTACATAAATTTCTTCATTAAAGAATTGTTCCTTTTTAGAACCAATCTGCTGATATGCACATTTTGTAATTTCTGCTTCTTTTTTGCTTGATTAACAGGGTATTCCATGCCCTGTATGCAAGAATAATTGCCCAAATGTTGATCCTTCTGCATCCAAGTTCGGTGTTGCTGTACAAGAGTGTCACCTCAAGTCAGTGGTAATAAAAAATTATTCTTCATACACTTGTATTATGTTTTGTGTTTTTATTACAATATCTAATTTCCACGTTTGTTTTTATTTCTGATGTACATGTTGTACCGTGCACTGCTCGGATAGCATTCAACAAGTTAGTAGGCGAGCGTGTGCTGTTTAGTTCCCATGGCAGGAAGTACACCTTTCGTGTGTCAAAAGAACAGAGCAAGACCCGTTTGCATGGGACACAATGGGATCGGTTCATCGAGGAAAAAAACATCTCTGTGGGAGACATACTAGTGTTTTCCATGATACCAAGGCCCACTATCTACGTTGTTATTATTGGCGACTCCCAAGATGAATCACTTTGCATTTCAAGAGAAGATGACTCAGTTTCAAGCGTAGATGGCAGTTCTGATGATGAGATGCATGATGAGGATTCTAGCAATTCTAATGATGAGGTCCATGATGAGGATTCTGACAATTCTGCTGATGAGAGGCATGATGATGCCAACATCGTATATGCCCAAAGAGCCAATCTCGACAATCACGAGAAGAACCGCCTGCTGAAATTCGAATGGGCTAGCAGGCCCATTAGGCAATTTCCATTTAATCCCTAAGGCCCATGCTGCCATAGCAAATGGTGGGAGTTTAGTCCCACATTGCTAGTTGGGAGAGTTTTGCACCAGTTTATAAGGTGAGCTCTCTCCCCACTATGTGAGTTGGTATGAAGAGAGAGGAGTAGTGGAGGTGTTCCACACGCGCGCTCCTCCTCCTCCGCCGCCCGCCTCGCCACGCCTCGCCTCGTCACGACACGTCACGACGCGCCGCGGGTTGCGGGAATGAGCCGAGCCGATGCCTTTATTTTGGCAGTTGGAAACGGAGTCAACAGACACGCCAATAATATGAGACGTCATATTGATTGCTGTCTATTGCGTCACATTTATTTTGGTAACAGCCGCGCGCAGTAAAACACCGCATTGATCATGTGTTAACCGCCCGCAGTAAAACGGCGCATTGATTACGTGGTAACGTCTGTAGTAAACGCCAAATTGATTTGTGAGCTGACCGTTCTCCTACCGTGCCTATATATTGAGGTCGCAGGGGCGGACACAAACACACAACTCATACGCTCTGCACCCACTGTCGTTCCTCTCTCTGTTGCTGCCTCCGGTGATCCCATCCCATCTACCGCATACACGGCCGACGGGAGAGCAGGCCTCCGAAACCCCGCCTCTCCAGATCCTGTACGGGAGAGGGGCGATTTGGTTTTTGGGGAGCGTCTCCTACGCGACTGCTCGCTGCCGTACGTCTACTTCGACTAGTACCTCATCGTCAACATGGCCTCCGAAGCCGAACGAGCTGCTGCTGCCGCCGCTGCTGCCACCGAGGCCGCTGCTGCTGCTGAGGCCGCCACTGCTGCCTCCGCGGCCGCCGCCTCTGCTACGGCTACTGCCCATTGGCCAACTGCAGGGTATAGCACGTTTATCCCTGTCATTATTATTTCCATGTGTGCAACACTAGTAGTTCGCGTAGATTTATCTACTATAAATCTAGTATGCACGAACATGGTTAAATATCAGTATGTTTACGTCATGTTCATGATTTATACCTAGATTAATTTAATCTATAAATTGCCTAAATTCTTAACAATCCAAAAACCTAATATGTGTCGGCAATTTTCGATTCATGGTTTTGCTACTGCACTGAAACCGGACCCGTTTACGGGGACGTACTTTAAGCGTTGGCAGACCAAAACATTCTTATGGCTCACGGCGTCTTTGTTGGATGCGTTCTAAGCGTGATCGGAGAGAAGTTTGTTGACGCATATTTACATGTGCGGGTTGGCAAGCACTTGTGGGAGGCGCTCGAATCCAAATTCGGCGCAACCGATGCTGGCAGCGAGATGTACAGTATAGAGCAGTTCCATGACTACAGAATGGTCGAAAACCATTCTGTTTTGGAGCAGGATCATGAGATACAGTGCATCGCTAAGAAGCTTGAAATTCTCAAGTGCGTGTTACCGGGCAAGTATGTCGCGGGATGCATAATCGCCAAGCTGCCTAATTCCTGGAGGAGCTTTGCCACCACTCTGAAACATCAGAGGCGTGAATTCTCAGTAGATGATGTCATCGGCCATCTGAGTGTTGAGCAGAATTCGAGGGCAAAGGACTCGCATGGAAAAGGGAATGAAGGGACTTCTGCGGCCAATATGGTACAGAAGAACTACAACTCCCACAAGAACAAGGCGAGGACTGGTGTCCAGCAGAATACCGACTTTAAGAAGAAGGCTAAGAAAACCTTCAAGAACGATAAGAAGAAAGCTGGCTGCTTCACTTGTGGTTCACTGGAACACTGGGCTAGGAAGTGCCCAAAGAAGTATGTGAAGCCAGGACAGGATTTCAAGGCTGTCAACATGATCGTGAGCAACAATGAGAATGGGGCATCTGGGTATGGTAATTTGTTTACTGTATTTTCAGTTTGTCAGTCTACTGATTGGTGGATTGACACAGGTGCAAACATTCATGTGTGTGCTGACATCTCATTGTTTTCTTCTTATCAGGTCACAAGGAACGGGTCCGTATTGATGGGGAACGGCGCAAGTGCTTCTGTACTTGGTGTTGGCACGGTCGATCTGAAGTTTACTTCGGGAAGGATCGTGCAGCTCAAGAACGTGCAGCATGTCCCCGCCATCAAGAAGAATCTCGTTAGTGGCTCCCTTCTATGTAGAGAAGGATTTAAGTTGGTTTTCGATTCCAATAAAGTAGTTGTAACGAAATATGGACTGTTTGTTGGAAAAGGGTATGAGTGCGGAGGTCTGTTCCGCTTTTCCCTCGCTGATTTTTGTAATAAAGTCGTGAACAATATTCATTCGAGTGTGAATGAAACAGAAGTTTGGCATTCACGTCTTTGTCACGTTGGTTTCAGTTGCATGACGCGGTTAGCAAAACTAAATTTAATTCCAAGTTTCACTTTAGCCAAAGGTTCTAAGTGCCATTCGTGTGTACAAGCAAAGCAACCTCGCAAGCCCCACAAGGCTGCGGAGGAGAGACACTTGGCGCCATTAGAACTCATACATTCTGATCTCTGTGAGATGAATGGTGTGTTGACTAAAGGTGGAAAGAGATACTTCATGACGTTAATAGATGATTCCACTAGGTTTTGCTATGTATATCTGTTAAACACTAAAGATGAGGCTCTACACTACTTTAAAATCTATAAGGCAGAAGTTGAGAATCAACTTGAAAAGAAAATTAAACGAATCCGGTCAGATCGTGGTGGAGAGTATTTTTCTAATGAGTTTGACTCTTTCTGTGCGGAACATGGCATTATTCACGAGAGGACGCCTCCCTATTCACCTCAGTCAAATGGGGTTGCCGAAAGGAAAAACCGTACTCTAACAGATTTGGTTAACGCCATGTTAGATACATCGGGTTTATCCAAGGCATGGTGGGGGGAGGCTATATTGACATCATGTCATGTCCTGAATAAAGTTCCGACGAAAGACAATGAGGTCACTCCCTATGAGCAATGGGAGAAGAGAAAAACAACACTCTCGTACTTACGTACTTGGGGCTGTTTGGCAAAAGTCAATGTGCCGATCCCCAAAAAGCGTAAACTTGGACCAAAGACCGTGGATTGCGTTAATTTGGGATACGCTAAGAATAGCGTTGGCTATAGATTTCTAGTAGTGAAATCTGAGGTACCTGACGTGAAGGTCGGTACGATTTTGGAGTCTAAAGATGCTACATTCTTTGAGGATATTTTTCCTATGAGAGATATGCAAAGCACTTCTAGACAGGAATCAGAGGAGACTCCTGAACCTGCCATTCCTATGGAATATTATGAACAAACACATGATGAGAATCCTGAGAAGGATGACGAGGAAACTATTGGTAGGGGCAAGAGACAGAGGACTGCAAAGTCCTTTGGTGATGATTTCCTTGTGTACCTTGTGGATGATACTCCCACTTCTATTTCAGAAGCTTATGCATCTCCAGATGCTGACTACTGGAGAGAAGCGGTCCGTAGCGAGATGGATTCCATCATGGCTAATGGAACGTGGGAGATCACTGAACGTCCTTATGGCTGTAAACCATTAGGATGTAAGTGGGTGTTCAAAAAGAAGCTTAGGCCTGATGGTAGGATTGAAAAGTACAAGGCTAGACTTGTGGCCAAGGGTTATTCCCAGAAAGAAGATGAAGATTTCTTTGATACTTATTCACCTGTGGCCAGACTGACCACCATTCGAGTATTACTCTCGTTGGCGGCCTCGCATGGTCTTCTCGTCCATCAGATGGATGTTAAGACGGCTTTCCTAAATGGAGAGTTAGACGAGGAAATCTATATGCAACAGCCAGATGGCTTTGTGTTAGATGGTCAAGAAGGAAAGGTGTGCAAGTTACTGAAATCTTTATATGGGCTGAAACAAGCACCTAAGCAATGGCATGAGAAGTTCAATACAACTTTAACATCTGTTGTCTTTGTTGTTAATGAAGCTGACAAATGTGTATACTATCGCCATGGTGGGGGCGAAGGAGTTATTTTGTGTTTGTATGTTGATGACATACTGATATTTGGGACCAACCTCAAAGTAATCAATGAGGTTAAGTCATTTCTATCCCAGAACTTTGAGATGAAAGATCTTGGTGTGGCTGATGTTATCTTGAACATCAAGCTATTGAGAGGCAATGAGGGTGGGATTACACTTCTGCAATCCCATTATGTTGAGAAGGTTTTGAGTCGTTTTGGATATTCGGACTGCAAAATTTCTCCAACACCATATGATCCTAGTGTGCGGATTCGGAAGTTCGAAGGCACAACTAAGGATCAGCTGAGGTACTCTCAAGTAATTGGTTCACTCATGTATCTAGCGAGCGCTACGAGGCCTGACATCATGTTTGCTGTGTGCAAACTAAGCTGGTTTGTTTCCAATCCGGGTGATGTGCATTGGCATGCTGTAGAAAGAATTATGCGCTATCTCAAAGGTACCGTGAACCATGGACTTCACTACAGTTGATATCCTTCGGTACTTGAAGGGTATTGTGATGCGAATTGGATCTATGATGCTGATGAGATGAAAGCCACAACGGGGTATGTGTTTACCCTTGGAGGTGGTGCTGTTTCCTGGAAGTCTTGCAAGCAAACGATCTTAACGAGATCGACAATGGAAGCAGAATTAACAGCATTAGACACGTCTAGTGTCGAAGCAGGATGGCTTCGAGATCTTTTGATGGACTTGCCTGTGGTTGAAAAGCCAGTACCGGCTATCCTTATGAACTGTGACAATCAAACAGTGATTGTCAAGGTGAAGAGTTCAAAGGACAATGCACAGTCCACAAAGCACATAAAAATGAGATTAAAAGCTGTCAGACATTTAAGAAACTCCGGAGTGATAGCGGTGGATTATATCCAGTCGGCTAAAAATCTGGAAGATCCCTTTACTAAAGGGCTATCACGTGTTGTGATAGAAAGGGCATCGAGGGAGATGGGTATGAGACCCACATGAGTTGCCATGGCAGTAACCCAACCTATGTGATCGGAGATCCCGTGAAGTGGGACCTGGGAAAACAAGCTAGTGGTTAACTGAGGAGAGTAATTTTTACTAACCCACTCCACTGGAGCTGCAGTACTCTCAAAAACTGTATGGCAGGTTGACTTTTGTCTTAATGTGTTCCAAGGCTTGTATAAGCAAGATGCTATCCTACAGAGCGATCTTTGGAGGAACACACCTATATGATCCTGACTGCTGATCACAGTCTATGAGATTGGGTGATCTCTAATAAGTTCATGAATAGGCCAGGAGTATGACTAATATGCTCCACCCGAGGGGTCAGCCTTCGGCAGCCTAGTACTGGCAAGACATTTAGTGAAACTATTTTACGCCAAACTGACAATTCAAGGCATAGTCCATTGTTCAGTTGTGATGTAGTGTAGCTACTTGTTCTAGGTGTATGTTCAACCTTAACGGGTCTCCACTGAAAATGCCGGTATATAAAAACAGTGAATGGAACAGAGGACAACACCATGGGTCTTCGGGATCTGGTGGGAGATTGCTGAAATTCGAATGGGCTAGCAGGCCCATTAGGCAATTTCCATTTAATCCCTAAGGCCCATGCTGCCATAGCAAATGGTGGGAGTTTAGTCCCACATTGCTAGTTGGGAGAGTTTTGCACCAGTTTATAAGGTGAGCTCTCTCCCCACTATGTGAGTTGGTATGAAGAGAGAGGAGTAGTGGAGGTGTTCCACACGCGCGCTCCTCCTCCTCCGCCGTCCGCCTCGCCACGCCTCGCCTCGTCACGACACGTCACGTCACGACGCGCCGCGGGTTGCGGGAATGAGCCGAGCCGATGCCTTTATTTTGGCAGTTGGAAACGGAGTCAACAGACACGCCAATAATATGAGACGTCATATTGATTGCTGTCTATTGCGTCACATTTATTTTGGTAACAGCCGCGCGCAGTAAAACGCCGCATTGATCACGTGTTAACCGCGCGCAGTAAAACGGCGCATTGATTACGTGGTAACGTCTGTAGTAAACGCCAAATTGATTTGTGAGCTGACCGTTCTCCTACCGTGCCTATATATTGAGGTCGCAGGGGCGGACACAAACACACAACTCATACGCTCTGCACCCACTGTCGTTCCTCTCTCTGTTGCTGCCTCCGGTGATCCCATCCCGTCTACCGCGTACACGGCCGACGGGAGAGCAGGCCTACGAAACCCCGCCTCTCCAGATCCTGTACGGGAGAGGGGCGATTAGGTTTTTGGGGAGCGTCTCCTACGCGACTGCTCGCTGCCGTACGTCTACTTCGACTACTACCTCATCGTCAACACGGCCTCCGAAGCCGAACGAGCTGCTGCTGCCGCTGCTGCTGCCACCGAGGCCGCTGCTGCTGCTGAGGCCGCCAACGCTGCTGCTGCCGCCGCGGCCGCCGCCTCTGCTACGGCTACTGCCAATTGGCCAACTGCAGGGTATAGCACGTTTATCCCTGTCATTATTATTTCCATGTGTGCAACACTAGTAGTTCGCGTAGATTTATCTACTATAAATCTAGTATGCACAAACATGGTTAAATATCAGTATGTTTACGTCATGTTCATGATTTATACTTGGATTAATTTAATCTATAAATTGCCTAAATTCTTAACACCTGCCTGGCCCGGTTTTTACCCCATGGACCCTATGTTGGGCTTCCTTTTGTGACTCGTTTCATGGTCACAAACTTGCAGCACTATATTATGGTATGTATCTATAAGATGCCCTCCTCCTTTTGCAAGTAAATTTTCAAGAACCATGAGAAGGTCTGCTAATATGGTATGTTATCTTTTATGTTTAGAAACTACCGAAGTTGATAGGGGAACACGCTGGCCCGGGGAATCATGGCAGGGTTGGACTACAACTTAGAGCAGAAGAGCATGTCACCACCGTTACTTACAACAAGAAAACCAACGGCCACATTATCCTCGACAAGCTGGTGTGGATGGTTTTCGTCCAAGGAAATAATTTTCATAATCGGCAACCTGTTTTGATCATTGTGAGGTAGACCGATGACCCTAGGTTCGAGGCGGTCATTGAGATGGTGGTGATATAGAACCGGAGCAAATGATCCTTGGGGGTGAAGAGACTATGCTGCTGCTGAGGTAGGCCTATGAACTTCTTATTTTGTCTGGCTGGATTGTAATTTCGTTTGTTTCCTGGACTTGTTAAGGTTTAGTTTGTTTCGTAAACTTCTAAGGTATATTATTGCTGGTAGATCCCTCGTGCTAAAACCCGAGTAAAGATCAAATCGCTAATAGCTGCTAAAACCTCGAGTTTAGATCAAATCCCTCGTGCTGGTAGATCGTGCAACTCATCACTGTAGAACTCAACAAAAGCCTGGCAAGCCAACGATCACTGAACTTCTCGACCTCGTCGCTATCGCATAAATACGGCCGAGCACGGACCACGCAACCTAACTTCTACGCCGCCGCCACAGCCCCCTGACCTCCCCCTCACTCTCGGCGTTGATTACTGCACGCCGCCATAGCCCCCCGACCTCCCCCTCACTCTCGTTGCTGATCCACCCGATGGCGCCGCGCGTGAGAAGCAGCACCGACTTCCGAGGTGTGCAGCTGCGGCCGTCCGGGCGTTGGTCCGCGGAGATCACACACAACGGCGTGCGGTGGTGGATGGGCACCTTCGACACGCCCGAGCTCGCCGCCCGCGCGTTCGACGTGGCGGTGTGGCGGTTCGGCCACCCGCGCGCTGATCTCAACTTCCGGGACGTCGAGAGCAGGGAAGTTGCCGAGTCCCTCGCCCCGGATATGAGGATTGTGACCCACAAGGAGGAGCAGGAGAACCGCCGAGCATTCGTGTAGCTGCGCATCCGCCGGGACGACGAGGCCACGATGGAGAGGTTCCGCCGTGATCACCCAGATCTGGTACAGGCGCAGTTGCGGCTCGACGCTCAGAGGGACGCGAAGATGCAAGCTCGTACATCACGGGGGGATGCTGGCCCCTCCACCATCGTCGTCTCATCATCGGATGAGGAGATGGACGAAGCATTATGGGAGAGCCTTATGCGAGACTCCGATGACGACGAACTTGACGGCGCATTCTGCGATGATGTGTAGTGTTTTAGAGTGTGGAAGATGTTGAAACGTGTCAAAATAATCAAAATTTCGACTTTTTATGTGTTCGTTGAAGTTTCAACATTTCTTCCTTCTTATTTTGGGCTGCAACTGTAGTAGGGTAATTATGGGCTACGGAGTGCTATAAGGCCTAATAAATAGGGTCTGACAGGAGAGGGCCCAAGAAAGTGCCATCATGGCCCAAGTATGGAAACAACCACTCTTCCACTCACCGCAGTAACCCTGGCATGCAGCACGCCACGCGTTCGTCACGATATTGTGAACGTGAAACATGTCGCCTTAGTTCCGGCGGCCAGTTATTGCTCCGTCGTGCATGCGACTCCTCCGTTCCACTCCCCCTCCCGGTGTATAAATAGATGCACTCTTCAGTTCATCCTCTATCTGCCTCACTGCCTCCCCTCAAGCGAAAACCCTTTGACGTAGTAGCTGCTCGAGCGTTCCTCCAGGCGGCCATGGCTCCACCGGCGAAGCGGTCTGCTGCCCTCATGTAGGATCCATTTCCGTTCACGTACTTCTGATCTGTTTCTGGATTCCTCGTGATTTCGTCTTTCTTAGATCCTTTTCAGAATTCCTCGTGCTTTCATCTTTCTTAGATCCGTTTCTGAATTCCTCGTGATTTCATCCTTCTTAGATCCATTTTTCCTTTTAGATTAACATCAACTTCCTATCATGCAACTATCTACAGGGCACATGAAGCCGAGCAGAGGGTCATCTTCGTCGATCCGGCGGAGAGGGTAACCATCCTAGAAGCTGAGCTTGAGAAGGCCTTGAAGCTCGCCTACGATAATCTCAAGAAGGCACGTGATGCCAGGTTCGAGCAGGTGGAGCAGGGCAAAGCTTCCCTCGTAGCGTATCGAAATTTGATGGATGATATGTCCAAGATGATGGCCAGCAACCTCGAACTGACCTCACAGGTTGGGGAACTGAAGATCGGTTTAGCCCTGGCAGAGCAGAAAACTCTGATCGCTCTCCTCGCAGCTGTAAGGCCCCAGGCAAGGGAGGATCCAGTGCCATCGGAGGATCCAGTGCCGTCGGAGGATCCAGTGCCATTGGAGGAGCTCGGCCCCCTACTGATGCTCTTTTAGCCGCCTAGTGCTATCCCTGTGCTTCTGATGTCCTCTTTAGATCGACAATCTCGTTGGTTGTATTGGGTGGTTTCTATTAATATTTAGTCTATGTTTATTTTCTTAAGATAGATATAATTCGAGTTCACAATATGGAGAAATAGATGAATGAATTTTCGATGGATCTAAGTGACAGAAGTTAAAAGGGTTACATTAGACTAATGCCGATACAAAAACATATACCAAACAGATAATTCGATTTCACAATATGGATAAATAAATGACAAAAATGAAAAGGGATATATTTGACTAAACTGCGACGTTCTCGTGGAACGAAACTTGTCTCCAACTAGGCCTATTGGGCCGGGAACAAAAATCCGCGACGGAAAATATAAGAAACGTCGAGATGGACCGCAAAGTCGAGAGAAAATTATATTTTTCAGCCATCCGCGATGGAAACCACACGACGTTATCAAAACGTTCCGCTCAAAACGTTCCTGATCGCGCGTAATTTGGTAGTGCACCTGCACACATACCACCATAGCATACACAAACTCACAGAACATCTACTTAAAGCTAGAGTTACGCCGCTTCAAGATTGACGAAATCACCGGAGGTGCCTCGCTATCGACAGAATCACAACGCCTCCAATTGAAAGCATATAAGATAGTGATCTCTTAATCGTATTATAGGCACCATTAATAGAAATAATACAAAACTAAAATTCTCAACACTGTTTTTATAGTCGTCTCTAAATAACATGCATGGAGAGCACGGACCAAATATGTCTTCTCAACCTGCACTTAATGAATAGGCCTTTCTGCTTCCAGCACTTTGTGATAGTACTCCCCAAGAGCCCAGATAGGGAAGATGTTCCTGTACTGGGTGTAGCTGAGCATGAGGTTGTGGTTGGTAGCTCCGATAATGTCCTGTCAAGTGAGTAAATGTATGGAGGTTACTTGATATAACTGCAACATAATATCACCTAATTGTTTTTTTAGAAAATGGAAGCTTCATCATGCCCTGGTGTATGTACAAACTAATGATATGAACAACAAAATTATTACTAATTTAATAAAATCGTAAAAGAATAAAAAAGACATATCATGGCATATTGCCAAACACAATGCAGACTATAGTGGAGTCCTTGTAACCGCTACATCAGTGTTTACCAAGAAATCATCCACACACTAACCAATTAACTTGGATCTTGTTATATAGAAATACAAAATACAATATAGATGCATCTTTTCCTTAAAGTTTATATATGTTTTTCATCACTATTCTTCTGTAGATGTATCATCGTACTACCGTTTACCCTTACAACTACAATAATTCCTTGCGAAGAAATTGAAAAGGAAGGTGCAATTCATATATTTCTTACTTGTTGAGGGAACTCTCCATCCGTTGACTGGAAACTGATCAGAACCTTGGCTGCTCTATGTAAAATTGCGGGATCTCTTTTACCCTGTTCACTTGAAAAACATATGCAAATTGTATCTTCAGTATAACAAATTTAAATACATAATGTTATGTTTGTTATATGAATTGTTGGAGATTCCCGTGCAGTAGTGTATGGATCCAATATTATATATAATTCCTCTATACAATTTATACTCCACATGTGACATAGCTAATGAATAAAGAACATGCACTATAAAGGAATTGACCTGTCCGGCATCAATCAAAGCCAACATGGCCCAACTTGTGTTAACTGCGTGAGCCTTGTTGCCTTCAAGATTGGTGTAAACCTATGTTGCAATGCAAGTTAATTAAAAACATGATCATTATTATCATAACCGGAAGACTACGTGAGAACAATATATATGAAGAATATAATTTACCTTGTCTTGACTTGAGAGATAGCTTTCTCCCCATCCTCCTAATGGACGAAGTTCCTTGGACAGAAGAAAGTCACATGCTTTTCTAACTGCTTGTGATTTTTCGTACGTCCTACCAGCAGCAACCAATCCTGACACCCCGGTCCACGTACCGTAGGTGAAACAAATAGCCCAACAACCATACCTACAATTTAAAATTAACAGTTTAGATTCTTATGATACACATTCTCATGTTAAATTACCCGTAACTGATGTATGGGCTGATATGATGCAGAGATAGGTCCTACACTGTTGTAATCCTTAACTTGCACACACACACACACACACACACACATACACACACACACACCATACATGTAACACACGCATTTACATATAACACAATGCTATATATATACTCCCTCTTCCCCTATTTACATGTAACACACACATTCGATTGTCATCCTTGATCATCAATGAGACCTTAAACTCACCTACGACATACTCTTTTACCTTGGAGGTTAATCGTCCATTAATAAAATACATATCTAATATGATGAGAGGAACTTTCAACAATATTAAAATAATCCAAACAATGCATTATGATCCAATTGACCATGGAATAATGTTAGGTGGGCATAATTAGTTGTTAAACGGATGCCTAAGTTCACAATGTGAAAACCTAATAATAAGTTGGTGATTTAACAAGACATATGTATTGAAATTTCTAATGAAACAAGTTGATTGATGCTCCATCCATCATAAATATAATACGTTTTTGGGAGTTCAATTTGAACTCCCAGAGGGTCTTATATTTACGAACAAAGGTAGTAGTATTTAGCTTCATTTTGGGCAGTATACCATGATCCGTCACTCCGCTGAATACTCTCAATGTAGTCTGCAGCCTTTCGGATACAATTGTCTATCTCTTCCCTGCGACAATGTCCGGGATACGTATCTCTGAATAGCGCCAGACCCTGAATTACTGATGATGTACACTCAACATATCTGCAAATTAAGATACCTAGTTATCAGGTTTTTAAACGTAGACAATTCTCAGAAAATTAGGAGGATAAATAACTAAATATTCAATGGTTAGCGTCACTTACGGATACTCAATCATTATGCCCCCGAAGCTCTCAGAAGGATTGAGCAACTGAAGTGATTGAAATTAATAATGAGCATAAAGCAAGCCAAACTCTAGTATAATTGAATTGTTTTTTTATATTAACTAATTAATACGATAGATTCAACAAAGTGTTTCCTCCTCGGGATACTGACAGAATGTCCACGTACATTTTATTTATGCAAAGATATTTATAATTAGGTGCCTATCCAGCTCACCTCAAGCCATTCATAAGATCTTGTTAGTTCATACGCACCGAAACTGCCATTGTCATTCTGCGCAAGGAGAATTGAGTAAAACTTTACGATATGCCAGTGTTTGCAAATGGGACTATTATTTATGAATTGCGAGTATGAGTGGAAACTATCCCTAGCAGCAAATGAAAAAAAACGAGATTCAAACTGGAAAATGCTTACCATCAAAGACAACAAATAGTTGATTGTATCATCAAGCCTGCTTGTTTCTATGGGCTCACCAATCAATTCAGGAGGAATCTTAGTTAACAACAACAAAACCTGAAGAATGAAATGGAACTGTATGTTAAGCGAGAGTAATATAGAGCAACTGAGACCCTCCCACGTCGATTTAGCGTCATCAATGGATTACCGCCCAAAGGCCAAGATCTTTCGATCGTCCCGCAACACCAAATCAGTCCTCTATTTACTGGGAGCATGCGGACTATACAATGGTGGTAGGTCGTTTGTGGTTACATAAAGGGGAGCTAAAAGAGTCTCTGTGGTGATCACATATTGAAATTATCTGTGTGTTTTACATGAACAATCGTCAAATGAGCGTACATGAAGGTTAACACAAGGGTTGTAGTGAAGCTGGTCTTGCCACATTGTTTAGTCATGGCATGTAAGAACTATATTGTAGTTCACGACCCAAGAAGACCCTGGACTAACAAAGTTTAAGTACATGGGTGGATGGATCTGAATGGTATTACACAATAGGGTTGGCCGAATGCAAATATCAAGGGCATGAGGGCTACCTTTAGTGCTTCTGCAGTACAATCTGATACAGGCCACCCTTCGTCAGCAGTTGATTGCGCCCATCCACCTTTAGATATATGTCGATACCATTTGCTTTGATCTCCAGGACAGTCGGCTCGAATCTTCAGAAACATCACATCAACAGATTACTAATTAGTGAGCAATTTTACCAGATTGTTAGAGTTACACAAATAGAATATCAAGTATCATTTACCTGGGAACGTTTGATATAGTCATGGGCAAGTTTAAGTGTCTGATGAAACTCTTCTGCGAGGCCGGCAGCAAATATAGCCTGAACCGTGAAAGCTGTATCCCATAGCTGGCTGCCATTATAACACTATAAAGGATGTTTTAAGATTAGTAAATTAAAGAGAGGTTAATGTAGTTCATTTTTTTGAACAATATGTAAATTATAAAGTTAAAAAGGACATTCCAATAAGTGTCGAAAATGAGTACATTTAGATTTGTGATGTGTTATATTCCTAGCTTTTTAATTGTACATAAACCCCTCATACAAGCTATAGTCCATGGCTTCCCAAGGAATTTGTAAGAGATTAACTTGACTTATAGTCTCCTAATATCTTTAGTTTAATCAGCTCTTAATCTCCTGGCAATGTCAAAATATGTGCTATATTAAAAGGAATAGCGACTATCATACAAGTTTTTAACATGTAAGAAAACCTATATATGTCTTTTATCTTTGTATAATTATATATGATACAAAATGGATCGCCGTGTGTCGTCTCTCCTAGTCCTAGGATACTAGGATATCGTTTAAATTTCTTCTTCGTACGTGCCACCTTCCATGTTCTGTTGTCATCCTTGTTGTCGGGCAAACCCGCAAGGTTCACGGTAGCTATGGGGTTCCTCTTGGATCCGACGGGCTCTATGCAACGAGATCTATGTTAGGGTTCTGCATGCAGTGTTGGCGGCACAACAAGTAGACACAAGTAGTAGCTAGGTGCATCTAAAAAAGAAGATAGACACCCTATGTTTTATCCTTCGTCTGATATTAATATAGTATCTTCTTTGGAAAAAATAAGATGGGTAGACCTAAAGTCAAGGTTGAGAGGATTTGAACTTGGTTGAGCTTTACATGCAATGTCACACCCAAGTATCTCGTGCTCATTTCCTAGGAGAATCGGTCAGCTAGGCATTGATATGTGGCAATATGCACAGTGTACATTCGAACTGATCCAATAAACAAGTAGACAAAGACTTCGATTCAATTCACCATGTTTTTTGCCCAAAATTTGTTAAAAGCTAATAAATTACCCCATGAACAAATTCAAATGAAATGAAAACAAACTTGTTAACACCTGCATCTTCATGCCATCTTCAGCAACCCATAAGAAATCATAGACTCTTTCAGTATGGAGTTTGAATGCCTCTGAATTTGGATCTTCTACCCAACGGCATATCATATTCAACATCTGCTTATAAATTTTATTAATCAGTTGTTGTCATGAGAACATACTGAAAAACGAATTACCTGATATGCATAAAGGAACTACAAAGTTTTGCGACCTATACAAAATAAAATAAGGACGCAAAGCTTACTGAAACTAATCCATTCTTGTACCTTGTTCAGAGGGGCAATGCATATATATTGAGTTGTTTCGTCCTCATATTGAATATGCTTAATGACAATGTCTAGAGCTTTCTTGCGCAATTTGTTGCCAGGCCAGTGCATAAGAACCGGTTCACCAATTTTCTTAAGACTAGCCCATAAGATATCCTGTAGCCATGGATGGGGATAATAGAGATCTTCCTGCAATTCAATTAAAGTTTTAATATTTAGATGACCAGATTTCAAAAACTTTAGTTTATATGGTCATGGTTATATATAGCATAAGGATTCTGGAAGTTCACATTGGAACCTGAGCTCATATGCTCCTTGCCGGTTACGTAAAAAAAAGTAAGACATTGCAACAAATTGTGAAAGGGGTCTGCTTCGGTACATCCCCCCTCCCAAAACTTGAAAGGGGTAAAACAGTCTTTTAGTTCTGATTAGCTGTAAATCGTGATTATTATTATTGGCCCGCCGTACCCGCCCACGTATATGTATATCCCGCAAAAGTGGGCACGATTGATCCTACTTGTTTTCTTTCCCATCAAGCGTCGTCTGCCATGTCCAAGCGAAACTGCCGCCAAAGCCAGGGTTGAAGAAACGACGAACCTATCCTGATCCTTCCATCGGAGCAAATCCTCGAAACGTCCATGTTAAACATAGGTCTATTTTAGCCTAGAGGCACCACCGCGGTCACCTCGCCCGGCGGCGCCCAACATGGCAGGCGGCGGGGCTCTTCATAGCAAGCCCTACATCCCGCTACACGTGGCCCGTGCGGCCGCACCGCCGCCTGATTCCATGCCTTCCCCCGCCCGCCGTTCTTTCTCTGTTGCCCCATCCTTGGCCTGGCCGTCATTTAGAGCGCCGGTTCAGTTTGGCAAATTATGACAACAAAGTGGAGAAGTAATTCTCCGAATTAGATCCCCTTTGAATTCTGAATAACTTTTGTGTTGAAGTTGCAGATCGTAATTCACTAGAATTTCTAGAATTCATTTGGGAAGATGTTAACTGCCATGGCCGTAACACGAGAGCTTCTTCTGTTTGTACGTGCCTGAAGAGGAAGACGGACTTTCTTTGCGGGGAGAAGACGACTTCTCAGTTGGGCTAGTCGTAGAGGGTAGAAAAATACATACGTGTTTTAATACGACATTACTACTCGCGAAATTACCATCATGACCAACTTAACGAAACGGTATCATGCCATCTCAGCCGTTAATGTATTTGAGTTTGGTGAGTTTGGGGGGAGGGGGGGTGTATTGAAGCAGAACCCATTGTGAAAAAAGTGGTGAGGAACATATGCAAGTGTTCATATGTGCCAAGTTTGGTGATAAAACTAGATCATGATAGCACGCGTTGCCGCGTCCGTCAAAATTTTCATATATAAAGGTACAAAAGTGGATGTTCATATTTTCCAACCATTACACTACTTATTTTTATGATTGGCTATTTCTCATTGCCGGTGTCATAAAATACGCTAGATCATGATGGCGCGCGTTGCCGCGCCGGTCAATTTTTATGATAAAGTGATAGTAATAGAGGTCTGACATATGAAAGGTCGAAACTGCAAAGAAACACTGTCAATCACTAACGATGATTAACAATCTAGCATGGACCCCAACTTCGGAAGTAGTCAGGTTCACAAAATTGTGTTTCCTAAGAGAATGCTCATCAAATCTGGACCACAAAATAAATTAGATGAATATATATGAAGTGACTGAGATGTATAAAATCTACACGTGCAATTTTTATTTATTTTGAAATGGGAGCATAGCCCCAGCCTCTGCATCGTGCAAATACTAAGTCCAAATTACAATGCCCCGTCAAATGCACTGTGATGGAATTGTTCAGTTTCTAGATACTTCTCTAAACATTATAGAGGCAAGTCATAGTCATTGACAAAACAAAGAAAAATACAAACGACTTTCACTACGAATCAGTTGAAGGCCTACTGATTGATACAAGAACGAAAAATGTTTACTTCCACTGTGGTATAATTTCAGATCACCAAACTGGTCTTGTTTGGGTCGTTTCTTTGAACATTTTAAACTCCGAAAATGGAAAACTGGAACACGTCAGGGCTCACGCAAATGGGCACCTGCAATTAGACTATTTCTCCTCCAGTTGAACCTGAAGAAAGAGGGAGGTGAAGGGGGCGTGTTGCAACTAAACAGGAATGTTGGATCGGTGCTCCAGCGGCTGCTGTTACCTCGCTGCAGATCACAGCTGGTGCGGCAGCGGCAGAACAGCTGAGGGCACAGTCACCGGTCGATGTCAACTGAGCGTCAACAGCAAGAGGCCATCGACATTGTTGCAAGAGGACCGGCCCATGCTGCTGCTTCTGCTCCTACCGGCATGCTTGGTCTCACATATTTCCGAATTATTATTCCCCTCGTTAACCCACTCCTCGCCTAGAGATTTTCCTGATATATATGCACATGAACTTGAGGCCAGCAGAATAGGAACACACCTCCATAACTCAGCACATGGCGAATAGCATCTATTAGGGACAACTGACCCAGGTCCTAACTAAAAGCATCGAACGGCCAGATACATGCATATGGAGTGATCGGATGGTCAAAATTGCTGAGGGCGTGGGGGGCCTCCTCTTTGGCCCAGTTTTAATACCCCTAATGACATTTGCAGTGCACGGAGGCGTCACTAGCTTCCGTGGAATGCTACCTATCGGTTTGGACAAGTTAGCTTTCCCCTGTTAAAAGGAGCATTCATTAACCACCCCATGTGCCTTTGAGCTTCAAACTTCCGTTGTTAGTTAGTGAACGGCAAAGAGGAAGCGTGTTCGACTCTTTCTCGAAGTTATTTGTATTATGCAACTCTTAAAACATTATTGGAGAAAATATATGTACCTTTTTTTTTTCCGGAATTGCTATGTCTCGGTCGACTGTTTTTATCTTATGTCTCAGTCGACGCTGCCAATCGTCCAATCAGTTTTCTAGTTGTCTGGGCACAAAACACGTACGAAGTAGCTGGATGTG
Source organism: Alopecurus myosuroides (assembly GCA_028641055.1). Classification (NCBI taxonomy): domain Eukaryota; kingdom Viridiplantae; phylum Streptophyta; class Magnoliopsida; order Poales; family Poaceae; genus Alopecurus; species Alopecurus myosuroides. The sequence goes on from CM054059.1 coordinate 243,591,783, forward strand.
TCTTCACGAGTCTTTTTGTGCTAGCGACACTAGTATTGGGCCTGTGGCTCGCACATGATCTTCGTGACTTAGACAGGCCGTACGGAAGGAGCTAGGGAGCTGTGTGTGTTTTCTTTTTCAAGTTTTGCCTTATATTTTTGTCCTTCTATGTTTTTAATTCTAGACTATCTTTTTATTTTCTTAGTGTAATTTTCTAAATATGTGATAATATCGTCAAGAAAAGTACAACCAGGTTGTAAGTATATTTTTGTATTTTCTCTTATTTTTGTACGACTTTCATTTTCTCAAGAAACACTCAATTAATGATTTTTGTCCGGATTGGCTAAATATCAGGCGCCTGCTTTTTTCTTATGTGACATAAGTCGGTGTTGCCCGCCGTCTAATGTGCCTCGCGTTTCGTAAGCACGCTCGTCGTATATCTGTGTGTGCTAGGAACACACCATTTGTGGGCTTTCCTTTGGCTTTTTCGTTCATGTTCGTTCTTTTCTTAATTGGGTCACACTTAATATTTTTTATTTTTTATCTTGACTCTTTTGCAAGTAGCTGGGATTGATGTTTTTTGCTATTTATGTTGCACTTATTTCTGATTGATTATTTTGTACTTTTGCAAAGTCATATGAGTTTATTTTTTTAAGAAAATTTTGAATTAGCTTGTTTTTCGTTTCTCATATCTTCTTTGATTTTTTTTTTCAAACTACTTTGATCGTGTATTGATCACACATGAGTTTTATTTTTCAAAAAACAATGTGCAACTACTACATCTTTAAAAAAACAACAAATTTGGATATGTGTTGGGTTTCTCCTTTGGTTTTTATTTTGGCATTTCGCAATTTCAAACTGTTTAGACTTTTAAACTGAACAAGTGTTAATAATCGATCAACATATCTTGAAAAGTGTGACCAAATTTTTCGTAATTTTTAGTAAACAAGAGTTGTACTATTCTTATACTTGTTTCTTTGTTTTTTTTTATTATGTTTCCTTCTTTCTTGGTATTGGATTATTTTGTATATATTTTTATTTTTTTATTTCTATAGAAAATAAAAAGTGAGTTACACTTTTCTTAACAAATGTACAATTCCAACCGATATTTCTCGAGAAAAGTGTAACTCGTATCGGAAAACTGGTTGTAGTTGCATATTACTTATCGATAGTATAACTTTTTCTTCAGTAGTTTCATTCTCATGGTTGCATTTGGATACCTGGAGTTGCACATTTCAGTTTTGTGCCATCTACCTTTTTTCCATCCATTCTTATTTATTGTATATTTTAATGTTTGAAATTGTGCAACCATCAACCTGTTTTCCAATACGAATTGCACTTTTTCTCTTGAAACGTGCAACCCCAATCTGTTTTTACACGGGTTATACTTTTGTTAAAAAAAAATACATGGCTTAGATATGTGTAGCTAGGTCCAAGTTACAATCTTCTACTCGAAAATGTGAGTCAAGGTAGCGATGTTACATCGAATGTAGATCAACATTATAGTCCATGTCGTGTAATTATTCTTACCAAGGATAATTCAGCCAAGCATGGTGGCACAAAATGTATATTTTGCTTTCAACAATAGAATATATATAACCTTTCTTTACTGTTCAATGCCTTGGATGCGTACCGTGCCTCATTATACATGTCACTACTCCAGGTACATAGGCCGTCTTGGATACAAGGTGCTGATAAGTCACATATTTTTGTGGGAGCACTTCTGCTATACTTATTTATGTCAAAATGACCTCATTTTATACATGAAAAATTTATATCTACCTATTAATTAAAATGGTTGAGGTGGTGGGCTATCCTACAGTGTACATAGCATGAGGAGCAAATAAAGCTTGTGGCCAAGAGCTTCTGAGCCTTAACATAAAATTTGTGTTCTGATTTTGCTCGTGTGCTTTACATAGGCTTCTTTGCACCATTTACTTGTGGTTGTGTGGCATATAACACTTTTCTTATTAGGTTGTGTTTGAGTGGACTGGACGTAATAAACTTTGTAATACAAAAGATTTAGGATACATGCATCTTGATTGGTATTATATGGTAAAGGAAGCTTCTAATAAAAAAAAACAGGAATAAAGAAACACAGACTGTTAAGTGAATATAGGTGGAACCTTGGCACATCCATTGCGAGCCTTTTCCCAGTCAATCTCATTGTACGGGATATTGTAGATCTCATTCCTCAAGTCCAGCACAATGGATGTAGTAGCGCCCACGAACCTCTTCCCATATAGGTATGACATGGGCAAATATACAAGTCGACAATTACACCACATGCGCCCTGCTTATATCGAATAAAACATTTACATGAATAGATTGAATGACAAGCATGTGTGTGGTTCTTGATGCATTATTTTATTTTTGATTTTCCCTTTTTTATCAAATTGATTACAACCTTGGTAACTGTTCATTATGTCATGTATTCACCATATGTCAATATATAATACATATTTGATTTGATCGAAGTAAAATTAGTGACTGTATGTGCATCAATCTAATTAGTGAATTCAGCTACACAAATGAGTAATTTGATGTTTTAGGCCTAGACCTGGATGAATAGGCATGAAATGGGGCACCATCCACAATTCTGGCGGCAACGGGTTGTTTCCAGACCAGTCATATACCCCGAGGACCTAGAGACAAAAGTTTGGGAAATATCAGGCAAGGGATCGCTCTAGGTTGGAAATCCAGCCTATGTGAAGCTAAAAATTCTGGGTGCCTGTATTTATATTTTCCTTTGCACATCAAGATTACAATCATGTTACGTACCGAAAGAAAGAATTTTCCCCAAGATGGTGTTAAAGTTGCTCCTCCATGGACCAAGATCCAACTCCGAGCTTGCAGCATGGATCCACATGAATCCAGATCTTCCCCAAGCAATCTCAAAGCAACATAGTTCATGACAGTACAGAACATTGTGCTTGTTCCCTGAATATGCAGCCCCCAGCCGCCATCTTCATTCTACAATGAATTAATAATATCAGAAAATACATCTATATTTGTTTTCATGAGAACTAGCAAGGTGTCCCTCGCAAATGCGAGGGCATCATGTTTAACTTGTCAAAACTCAAAAGTGACTATTACTTTGTCAAAACTCAAAAGAGGATAAACTATTACTTTTTTTTTTCTGGACGATCCTAGGCATTAGCTTCCCCCTAGCTTTTTTATAGGAAGAAATCCACATGAGCACACCGGTCAAGCCCAAGGCTCGAACCCGAGTGGGGAAGCTTAGCTTGCGCACTCGCAAAGCTAGCCAACAGGTCTACGATCTGTTCTCATAAACTATTACTTTGACACGTAAGAGAGTGGTTTCATGGATATTGTCATCATTTTATAGCGGATAATATTGCGATATAGTCCACCAAATAAATAGACATATGTGAGATTTCTTGGTTATGGTTTTATGTCGTAATCGATTGATATTTTCCCTAATTTTTTTGAAACACATGTCTCCATACATTTTATAGATACTAGAAGGATATCCCCGCGCTGCGGGGATCGCTTTAAAATCTGCACTATAACAAAATTTATAAGAGATGTGATATATTATGTTTTCTAAGATAATATACAAATTTCAGTTGATCATAATACATATTTTATATTATTAATATGAATAATTTGATGGTTTAATAAATGAATAATGTGTAGTTTGCATGTTGTGATTAATAAATATAAGTGAAGATGACATGGACAATTGATTGGCTAAAAGAATGGATGATGTGGATAGCTTGCATGTTAAGATAGAAAAATAATTAATGCATGTTAGTGGGATTTTGCTTTATAAGAAATATAGATATGTGAGACTTATTGCACGTACGTGTGTGCAGGTGCAGTCGTCCCAGGATTACTTAATGTCCCACAGATGCACTATGCCTGAAATAATATGCTTTGTCATATATTTCCGCTTTCTTATATGGTTGTACGTGTCAAAGATGACTTGTGTACCTAATTAATATTGTACATAACTTGTTCATCTCTTAATCAATGGATCATATATTTTTAACCTATGTGGTCGTGGATTAACGTGGTGGCTCAAGACAATCCCCGTATATTTGCTTTTAGTATATATAATAGATAGATAGATTGTCCTTGTCCTTGGATGGCATGCCTGATGATTGTGGAGATATCGAAGAATCTCTTTCTGATGTTCAGATGTCAATACAGTAGTGAGTGCTCCAGTCACATGCAACGCTATTATCTGGGAAAAATAAAAAAAAGATATTATTCTAGGGAATTATGAAGATGGAAATTACGGGAATAAAGAATGTATCGATCGTTCTTGTGAAAGCGAAATTACCAAGCTGGGCAAGAGAAACAATGTGCCGGCGTAATCCCCGGGCCAGTGCCCATCATGTGCCTGGAGGGTGGAGTAACGGCTGACTGCCCTTTTCAAAGAGATGAGGACATCCTCTTGCGTGGGATAACCATGCTCTTCAAGTTTGACAGGAGGAAGGTTTATCAACAGGCTGTTTGACTTGGCGAACTGCAGGACAAAACATACATGACAATCGAGGACTCGGGAACCCATCAATGTATAGTAGATAGCAGATCGAAAAAGCATACGAACTGCGAGACGGGCAGAAAAACAAACTCAAACGGCAGCCGATCTAGGAAAGATGAGGCCAGCGGGAGGCAGTTGTGCATAGGAGCTCAGTGGGGCGTTGCACCATATATTGATATACTAGTATTAACATAACTAATAAAGTTAGCTGTCGTAAAAATAAATAAGTAAACGGTTGAGTGCTTAAAAAAGAGAGAGAGAGAGACCCAATCTTCACACGACAGGCACGAAAAAACTCTACTCTGCATGATGTCGTCCATCCACATCAAGCTGGTTGGGTCTATCTTATGTCGACACCGTCCACTCGCTCTTGGAGGGAAGCAGAGATTCATCCCAGTGCCACTAGCACTATGATATAGTACGTAAAAGATAAAACAAAGAGGTACCTGCATCCGCATGAGGAGGTCGGAGCTGTTCTTGATCTGATGACGGCTGCTGCTGAAGTCGCGGCGGGCGGCTTCTACGGCGGCAACCTCGTCGGGGTCGTCGGAGGCAGGATCGAACTCCCATACCTGCCGCCCGACGTGGCCGTTGGTGGTGCGCAGCCACGGGTTGCTGCTGCCCTCCCCGATCTTTAGCCTCCACATGCCTTCTTACTTACTGTTCTTAGTTGGTGGCTAGCTACATGATATATAAAGTGAGCTAGTCAATGGAGAAGATCCATCACACCTGGCCAGTCAAAGGAAAAGATCCATCACCTGGCTACTCACGCTCGCTGCTACCATTTCCGGACTAATTTAATCTTGCCTAAATAAAGGCCTGGACTCTAGGAAAAAAATGATGAACCAAATATTACACGCCGTTTCAAAGTTTAGTTATGTTGTGATCGGATTTTCAAACATAATATATCTCTTTCAATTTTTGTTGGTGGTTTGTTCAGCGTACGTGGCTGAGATGGTACGCTGCATAGTTGAGATTTTCAAACATAATATATCTCTTTCAATTTTTGTTGGTGGTATGTGGCATAGGGAAAGCCCAACAAAAATTGCAAGGAGAAGTTTCGTGTCCGAGCCGCCCTGATGAAACTTCCGTGGCCCTCGGTGAGTTATTTTCTTCCTTGCCCATGAGGCTATTTTTCTTGTTCTTTGATGTATGTGTGGATGGCGACTTGTCGAATACAATTATTGAGTAAAAGGCTCGTCCGGTCTATCAAGTTGCCACACGTGAGTGAATTGGTCACCAAGTTAAAAAGTGCTAATTATTGGTCAAAATTTTATGGCAATGTTGCACGTTAGTTAGTCCAGTCCGTTCGTTAATAAGTTTTGTAAAATACCCTCTACAAATTTACTTCTTCCAATTTTGGGGTCCCTAGTTTTAGACGAGGCTTGCATAGGATTAATCACCCTTCTTGCTATGTATTGCTTCTCATATATGATTAATCACGGTCTCAGAAAAAAAAAACCCAGCACCGAAGCCAAATAGACGGAAAATGATAGTTTTGGGCAAAATTCACGGTCAACGAAATAGAAAAGCGGAATAAACTTGGGACAGTTTGGTCGAAATCACTAGAAAAAGATTTCCCTCTCGGAAAGGCACCCCGCATGTGATGTGGGTGCGACAAGTGTCACACTCTCCTTCCTCCTAGCCTCCACAGAGTGCTTGCATGCGTGACAAGTGTCGCCATAAGAGAGTTTTGGGTGGTTGTCCCTTTGCCGACGAGAGGTGGGGTGTGAACACATTTATTTCATGATTTCATTTTTCAAAATAAAATATCTCCTGAACCATATTTCGAAATTACGAACTGTTTTCATATTTGAGATACTCGCGTCGAGATCTTCAAAATTAGATCCCATGTTGATAGGTTTCGATAAACTTTTGTTTGTACACTCAGAATCAACAGGATGTACGTCCAGTTTCACACAGATGTACGCGCAGGTGCAGTGAACGAAGTACGTCCACAAGTGCATGTGATGACGTACACCCACGTGTACCACGTGCACGCCCAGACGGTTGTACACCCAGTTGTAGGCGGACGTACACCCATGCGGATGTACACCTAGGCGGTTATACACCCAGTGAAGTGCCGACGTACACCCAGACGGTTGTACACCCAGTAAAGGGCCGGCGTACTCCCAAACGGATATACGTCAAGACGGAGATGTACACCCAGTTGCACCGTGCCTATATTTTCTAGAACAGTTTTTGTATACTTTCAGTACCATTTTTTTTACACTTTCACATATAACATGTATACTTTCAGAACAACGTTTGTATACTTTTAGTAGCAATTTTTTATACTTTTCACATACAACATGTATACTTTAAGAAACAACGTTTGTATACTTTTAGTAACTATTTTTTTATACTTTTCAGATACAACACATGTGTAATTTTTAGATGAAACGCCGTTAGGCGTTTTGTTCGAGGCAAAGCCGAGCGGTAGTACGAGGCAACGTCGAGCCGTAGCACGCACGAGGACCAATGCACGCTTCGACCAATGCGCAGAATGACCTATTTACCCCTTTCAAGATCTTTATAAATGGTTATCGAGGTCGAAGCCGATCCGTAAAAAAATACTGAGGCGAAGCCAAGCATCGTGCTACTGGATATACATGGTGTACATGATGTACAGACGCGTGTGCTACCGAAATTATAAAGTATAGACAACAGAGTGTACAAAGTCCGAAAAAAAAGTTTATCGAATCCTATCAACATGAGGTCTAGTTTTGAAGATCTCGACGCGAGGAGTTCAAATATGAAAACGGTTCATAATTCCGAATTACGATTCTAAAGATATTTCTTTTTTGAAAAAAGGATCTAAATATAAATGCGTGCACACCCCTCCGTCCGGTTCCTCGCATACGAGCTCACCACATGTCTCCCTCGCGTGCGCTCTTTTTTCCGTTCCGTTTGCTTTCGAGAGGGAAGTCTTTCCCTAATCACACCCCATTTTGGTTTATGGACTCACTACCCGAATAGACTAAATAGACGAACATGGGTAACTATCAGTAGAAAAGCCCATCCGATTCCCAAGGGCCAAGGCCACTATCAGTAGAAAAGCCCATCGATTCCCATCCCATCCCCTTCCTCATAATTCGGGATGGATCAGTTTCTGCGTGCTGGATGGGATTGTCTCTAGTTTTCTTCCTAATCTTTCGATGTGGGACTAAAATAGAAAGCTAGAATGCAAACGCGCTTGAATTATGTGCTGCGTTTGACCTGGGTTGACATCCGAAAGCATATGGCAGGTCGGTAGTGTGATTGTAATAGTGAGTTAGGCATCGAAAGTAAGTTTTCTACAAAACAAAAAATGAAACCAGCTGATACATGCATGCGTCGTACGTGAACTTTTTTGCAGGGACACGTGACGTTAGGGTAGCTTAGTGCCATTTTCTTATGCAATTAAGAAGTGACTATTACATATACATATTCTACAGTTTATGTATATACTCCCTCCGTCTTATATAATTGTCTTAAAGTTTGTTGAAAATGTATGCATCTAGACATGTTTTAATGTCTAGTTACAATCATTTTTCTCCAACTTTGAGATAATTAATATGAGACGGAGGGAGTACTTTTTTTGTTGATATTGACCAACTAGTCCAGCACCGAATAAGAATGTATTCCTAAAAAGAAAGAAAGAAAAAGTTTAGATGCATGAGAAACAAATTTATACACCATGAAAAAAAGAGGTAGGATTTGGGAACAAATGGCTCGGACATGGGAACAAAGGCTCGAAACAAAGACATGAATAAAAGGATACACAGAGATAGGGACAAAATCTTGGAACAAATCTGGGAACAAAAGTTAGGGAAAAATTTCAGAGAGGTAGGAACAAAAACTCTGTAGAGGGAGTAACAAATTTTCATGGACATAGGAAAAAAGCACGGAACAAACGTAGAAACAAAAATATCCATGCAACAAATTGTAGAAAAAAGGCTTGTACATTGGAACAAAGGGCTCGAAACAAAGACAAGAACAAAAAGATGCACAGAGATAGGAACAAAATATTAAAACAAAATATGGGAACAAAATCTCTAGAGAGATAGGAACAAAAACTTTATAGAGAGAGTAATAAAATTAGATGGTCATAGAAAAATAAATGGAAAAAAGGTAAGAACAAAAATGTAGGTAAAAAATATAGGAACAAAAAGATACATGAAGATAGGAACAAAAAAATTCTTGGAACAAGGTTAGGAACAAAATCTGGGTACAAAAGTTAGAAACAAAAATTCTAGAGAGAGAGTAACAAAGTTCTATGAACAAAAAAATTCGGAACAAAGATAGGAACAAAAAATATCCATGAACATAGAACAAAACCTTGGAACAAGAAGCGAAAAACAAGAAATGAGCAAAATGGAACAAAAAAAAGCGAGGAACAAAAAATGAGCAAAATCTGGGAACAACAAAAAGTGCTTGGAACAAAATCTAGGAGCAAAGTGCTCGGAACAAAAAAAAAATCTAGAAACACGAAGTTCCAAAGAAAATAGGAACAAAATGGTTGGAACAAAAATCCAGGAACAAAAAGCTACATCAAGATAGGAACAAAAACTTGGGACAAAAGTTAGGAACAAAATCTTGTAACAAATGTAGGAACACAAAGCTCTAGAGAAAAAATAGGAACAAAATGCTTGTAACAAAATGTAGAAACAAATTGCTTGGAGCAATCTAGGAATACAAAGCTCCAAAGTAAATAGCAACAAAATGATTGAAACAAAAAGTTACAAAGAGATAGGAATAACAACTTGGGACAAAAGCTAGGAACAAAATCTTGGAACAAATATAGAAACATAAAGCTCTAGAGAAAACTAGGAACAAAAAAGTTTGGAAAAAAAATCTAGGAACGAAATGCTCGGAACATATCTAGGAACACGAACCTCCAGAAGAGGAATAAAATGCTTGAAACAAAAATTTAGGAACAAAATGTTTGGACAAAAACTACAAAGAGATAGGAACAACAACTCGGGACAAAAGCTATGAACAAAATCTTGGAACAAATTAAGAAACACAAAGCTCGAGAGGAAAAATAGGAACAAAATGATTGTAACTAAAATTTAGGAACAAGGTGATTAGAACAAATCTAGAAATACGAAGCTCCGGAGAAAATATAAACAAAATGCTTGAAACAAAGATATAAAAACATAATGTTGGAACAAAAAGTTACACAGAGATAGAAACAAAAAGTGAGAAAGCTTGAAACAAAATCTAGGAAAAAATTCAGGATGGAACTAGAAAAACCTAGGAACAAAAATCTCCACACAAAAAAAGGTAGGAACAAAACCTCTGAAGAAAATCTTGTAATAAATAAGAATGGAACAAAAAGAAGCTTGAAAATAAAATAATGAACAAGAGATGAAAAAATAAAAATAAGTGAACGAAATAAAGAAACAGTAAATTGGAAGAAAAAACGTGAAAGCAAGACATGAAAGAAATAAAATGAAAAAGGAACATAAAATGATTAGATTCTAACTAGTCTCCATGTTCTGCACGTGAGGTAGCTAACTGACCATGTTCCGTATATACTCTGGTTTGGATATTTTCTATCTAGCGAAACTTAGGCATGCAAAGTCTCCTGTTCCGATCTATACCAGCTCCAACAGCCAAATGGGTCGAGCCCTTGACAGAAATCGTTAAGCGAAATGGCAGTCTCGCAACGCCGGAGCGTTGTCGAGGGATTTCCCATAATTCCCCTCAAAAAGAAAAGTTCCTCCATAATTGCCGAATATGGACTCCATACTACGAGGAATCCTACACCCAAGTCGGATTCTATAATAACCTTTGAACACCCAAGTTGCTCTATGAACCCCAATCCTCTCAACAAGGCCAGTGCCTCCGTTGTTGCTGCATTGAGAACATGTATGAAGGACAAGCCATACAAACGATTGCGCTCTTATATGATCGCGCAAAACTGCACCAGCTGCTCCTAATCCGTTGGCATGTCAAGATGCATCAATGCTCAGTTTATATGCACCCAGCTTAATCCTCAACCGATATCGTTCTCCTTTGAATGTAGTTTAGACAACTGAAATTTGCACCATCAACAAACTCTCTCCTTTGCCAACAAAACCACAATAGAATCTTTTAAACCAAGCTAGTTAAGCATATGAGAGTTTCTTTTCGGGATGCATAAGATAAACTCCAGAATTACGAGACCAGAATGGTTAGCTTGATCGGTAGTTTCCCAAAGCCCCATTTCCTTCCAAACCCAAAGTGCTCTCACAGACATAAAAAAGCAAGTGTTTTATGTACTCTACACCAAAATGACATATAGGGCATTCCGCAGGTACCCGAATATGTCTATGATCAGCTAGTACAGATCTTCCCGTGACCACTCCCTGCAATGGTTTCAACACAAATGTTTTAGTTTTACTTGGAATATCCAGCTTCCAAAGAACTATATAACACGAAACCTGACTAGACCCATGGACCATCCAACATGAGGGTGCAAGGACGTTGCAACATTTTTCTTATGCTCGTCCATCCCATCATCAATAATAAACCAATATAGATTGATTGTAGAGACCATATTGTTGTGACAAGGAAAGGTGAACCACTTCAATAGCGGGCCAATGAAGCGGGTATATTACTCTAATATATATGTATGACCTCAAGGCTGCTATGATTGTCCTTATATTATTAGCTCCATCAGTGAGGGGAGCAAGTCTAATGCAATTATCTACGTTTCAAACATTAAATAATAAAGTGTTAGTGCAACAAGTTAGATGGGACACCCTATCATTAGAAACAAACAAGAGCTAGTCTTAGTATTCTACACGTCTCCGCGCTGTATTAATTGTAATAATATTGTATAACACTATACTACACATTGAGAAGCTTGTATTTCCGGAGGTGTGCGGTTTGCACAAGTATAATTAATTGGGAGGGTGCTAGATAATTTTTGTGATGCAAAAAATTAAGAGTTCGGACCTGCGAAATTCAAATATTATGCATTCTACTCTGTTTATCAATTTATTTGCCCAAAATTAGGTGGCTGATGGAGCTAACAAAAGCAGTTCCGTCTCGGTGGCCTTGAAGTCATCAATGGATACTAGACTAAGATGCACACTATGAGAAGTCTATATAACACCAAACCAGACAAGACCCATGGGCCATGCAACATGAGGGTGCAAGGACACTGCAACATTTTTCTCATGCTCGTGCATCCTGTGATCAATAATAAAGCAATACAGATTGCGAGTTGATACAGTATTGTTCATGCCAACAAAGTACTTTGCCCGCTTTATAAACAAAAAAAATGGCCAAACAAACGGACGCACAACTCGATACCACAACGCAAACATCGGAAACACGACAGCACACCACAAGCCCCCAAGGCAAGATACAAAGGTGCTAAGAATAGCTATGGCATCCAACCCGGGAAGAAGAATCGGCGCTCGACGAACGATGGAATCCAAGGTGGTGCCTTTAGGAAGGGAACACCACCATAGTGCCGCCACCGCCAGATCTAGGATCAGGGTTTTCACCCGGAGTACCACGAAGGATAGAGGTTAACCACGACGATGCCTTAAAGAAGAAGACGTCGATAACGTGCGCCACCACCATCAGCCTGGCACGAACCAGAGAAGTTCTTCACCTCGGCAAGCCGTACCACCCCCGTCAAACCTCAAACAACAACCACCATGTCGCCTGCACGAGCATGGTAGCAGGCCCGCACCCAAGCCAAGGGAACCGCCCACACGCCCCATGGCTCCCAACACCGAGGCCGCCGACTCAGGGTCAGCGAACATGAACCTGTGACATGACAGAAAACACACTACAGAGCAGGAGAAACGAGCAGATACACTAGTGTCAAAAAACGGCAGAGGTGCAATAGGCAGCTACACGACACCTCCCTACCACCCACCGGTTGCACCCCGCATGCCGGTAACCGGTTGTAGGACCGACAGGCCCAGAAGCGGCCACATGCCGCACCACAACCACACAGAGGATTCCGTTCTGCACCATCCGGGACAGTTGCCAATCGAACGAGTAGCAGGAGCAAACTAGGTCTTGGCAGATCCGGCCAGGCCCAGATCGGCCCTGTAAAGCTTCCTGCCGCCCGCTGCAGCACGAGGGCCACCACCACTGCTCTCCAACGGAAGATTTCACCTCACCACCTACCATAACCACCTCTGGACACGCCACTGTTTGAGGTCTCCATCCTTTGAGTAGTTTCACTGCTCAGCCTACTGCATGACTTTCGGATGGTCAGCCGCACGACAAACGCCGGCTGAACCTCACAATGCTCCGCCTCTCCTCTTCCTGCAGGGGTGCCAACTGTGGAGGTCAGCTTTGTGACGCCCCGGGATCGGGCATTATGCAGATTTCAGCATTTCCACCAAAATCCACATAATAACCAATTCCAGGTTGCCACTTGTGATAACATTACAATAGTTCACGAATAATCCACAACAACAACAGAGGCGGTATATACAAGACGACTCAAACGAGTCAATGATACAACTGATACAATACAAAGATCCAAATGACAGCGGAAGAAACAACATAGTGTCCGACTACGGACAAGATACAAATTGGACTAAGAGTCCTGAAGATAACCGATGGCGTCCAATCCCTGCCCAGGCCAAGCCGGAGGGATTCCCAAGCTAACGTCGTCAGACTTCAAACCTGTTGACTGCAATGTGGAATATGCAGCCACGAAAAGGATTCGTGGGTCAGTACGGTTAAGTACTGGCAAGTGGATAACCCATACTCACAAGATACCAGCGTAACCAATCATCACAAGATACAAATACTTTGGGTACAACGGAAAGGAAGGGATTGTTGCAAAGAAGCGGCAGCGGGCTGCTCTAACTAACTACAGAGACGCGCTACAACATCCGGCTAAAAGAAAGGGATAAGATAGCGTATCAGAACCAACTACAACTACTCACCAAACAATACCCATCCAATGTTACCCCTACTAAGGAAGCAACCCAAGGAAACTCAGACGGTTGATTAAGGTGACATTCATTTGTATGGTGGAGGTAATCTATATTACTAGTCAAGTGATCATCGTTAAGTGTAAGTTGTCTGAGTACTTGTTAGCCAGCACTTTCACCAAGTCATCCATAACCGCGGACAACACGGCTTCTCGAGAAGATTTAACCCTGCAGGGATGCACCAATTTGGCCGTACACGTAAGAATGACCCGCCAGATGGAAAGGCCCTTCCACCAAGCGAGGCACTCAACACAACCCAACTCTTCTTCGCATCAAGCCCAAAGAACCCCGTGCAATTGAGCGCACGGCTAATCAAGCCCCACGAAGAAAAGGGGACCCTCATAGCACTCTAAGAACGTGTCTCCCGAAATGCCGACTACAAAAGTTCCACCCTGGCGCCAAGGGTTCGCACCTGCATATGCATGCGGCAAATGGAAAACCCGAACTATATGAGGCGATTTGGACGAGATGCGAATCGAATCAAAGTTGCGGGGGGCGCCCATACTCGCTTCCCACATGCGGTTAGTGCGCTCATCATGGATCGGAGGACAAGACCCTTTTCCTAATTAGGGTCGACACTAGCAGGCCTCAAAACGACGCCGGGCCTCCTGCCGGTGCCTTATCATCAAATTAATATTACCCAAAACATTAACATGTTGTTGATTAAGTTGAAACCCAACTATCAAACTAAACAGGTGATAAGACGGACAACAAGACTTGAGCGCAAACAACACTAAGCATGCAACTACGACACGAGGGCCAACCAGGTAAACAAACAACAATTGATAGGAAGTGGAAGGAAGGCTATATCATGGCTGCAAGGTAAACATATGATAGGATCGAGACACAAGCATCGAATCATAAGGCTAGAATAAAGGCAACGGGAAGAATCGGTAACAAGTGATGAAAGGCAGCCATAGGTAGCAAGTGAGTATACTTGCCTGGAATCCAGCAAGTAGAGGTACATCCGAAGAACTTGTCGTTGCTCACATCATCTCAACGTCCTATCCGCGAAGAAGCAACGAACTAGAACAAACACCGGATGCAACAATTACTTCTACGGCAAAAGATCCAGCATGATCAAGATATGGATGCATGACAAGTTTAAGGATGCATCAAAGTTAAACTAGTTGACATGGTAAACATATTTAAATGGGCCCATATGCAATTTGGACTGCACATGGAAAAGCCCATGAATTAATGTTGAATTAAATGATCTACAAATAACCATCATGTGAAAGTTGATTAGAATGATGTATGGATGATGAAAACAATAAGAAAAAAACAATAGCTTCAGTTTGATATGTTGTTTACAAGTTTGGAATTTTATTTATTAAGTTATGAACTTTGGCATTTTAAATGATTTAAACAAACATTTGTTGTTTTCACCAATTTTAAATGTTCAAAACAGATATCAAAATTTATATTTGGAAGGAACACAAAATTTTAGATGGAAAACATATTTCATTTGTTGAATTTGGATTTTAGATGAGCAAGTTATTAAATTGACAATTTTAAATGCATTAAATAAGAAATAGTTGTTTTCAGCAATTTAATTTATTCCAAATAGAAAACAAAGTTTATATTTGGAAAGCTTGTTCAATTTTGCATGGAAAACATATTTTACATGTTGGAATTGGATTTGGATTGCCCAAGTTATGAATTTTGCAATTTAAAAGGTTTAATTAAAGCATTGAATTATTGCACTACTTTTAATTAGGAAAAACAGTAGACAAATTGTATTGAAAAGGTTAAAAACATGTATAAAATGTTTTAATGAACAATCTGAGCTATGAAACATAATTTTTGGATTATTATTGAATTTATTATGCAATTCTTCATAAGTATTTTATTCTGCCCTTTTTAGTAAACAGAGGGAAACATATTCAAATTTAATTCAATTGCGACCAAATAAAATACCAATGTGTAGAGTTTGTTAATACAAATTTTTAGAGCCCTAGTTTGCTCAATTTGGGTGAACATAATTCAAGTTATGAATTCCCAAAGTTTCCAATTTTTATTGCATTTTCTGTATTTAATTATTTAGTGCAAAATTGTTAACAGAAACATATTGCAACTTTGACATTAACAGAAAGAGCACAAGATTCTGAATCCACAGAAACTTGAATCATTGAAATTGGAACAATATTCAATTTGTTATTGATTTTACGAATAAAGGCTCAGATCTGTTTTTCTGGATTTCGGGAAATAAAAGAAAAAGGAGGAAAAAGGGGTGGCTTTTGCTGCGGAAGGGGAGATTCGAACCCGGGGCTCCAGGGAGTGCGGACAGGGTACCACGCCACTGGGCTGCTGTGCGTGTTTGTGATACAATACATCCCTCACTGAATATGAGGTGGTACCGTGCGGTTTTAACTGAATTTTTCAGATCGGAAACACATATAGATGCAGGGACGAACGAGCTCGTCCATGGCAGCGGCCAGCATCGCACGATGGCGAGCGCACAGAGCAAGGGGGAAGGACGGGGAAGAGGGGCCCGACGGCGGAGGCGAGCTCACCGCGGGGGTGGACGAGGCAGAAGGCGCGGGAGGCGAGGACGTCGAGGTCGGGGAGGACGCAGCGATGCGGTGCTGGTGTCAGCGGGTTGTCGACGGGGAAGAAGACGGTGATGGCGCCGTCGCCTCGGGCGTCCTCCGGCCGCGGCGCCTTCATCAAATCCGCAGCCCACACCGCCACGTTTCCATTCTCGCGGAGACCTTGGCCGGAGGACGAGCGTAGCGGCGGCGCCATGCTCCCAAAGTGGTGGCCATGGAGGGGCTCCGGTTCTTCTTCAGAAGTTACAGAGAGGTGGAGAAAAGGACAGAGTAGGAAGGGAAGGAGAGTGGCGGCGGTGGAGGAAGGAGAGGGAGAGGAACTAGGGTTCCAGGAGAGGGAAGGGGGTGCGGCTTTAAGGGAGGAGGGGAGCAGGTGCGTGGTGGTTGCTCGCTTTTCCTGTGTGCTGGCGTCACGTTCCGTACGGAGGTAGGAGAAGGAGGGGGGTGGGCCAGAACAGAGAGGGAGGTGGGCTGGCCGGCCCAAGTGGCTGGCCTGGCCTGCCTTCCCCATTTTTTTCTCTTTTTTTGTGTAAGAGAGAAAAAAAGAGAGAAGCAAAAATGAATTTTGGGGTAGTTTTATATTTCAGAAAATTATGAAACAAGTTTCTATGCACTTGGCATCTAAAATGCCCAGTTGCACAAGTTTTGGTTTTTGAAAATTTCAATTTCACAATTATTTGAATTTGAATTTGAAATTCACATTAGGGTTTTTATAAAAGAGGTTTTATCAACCAAGCCATTTGAATAATTCAAATTCAAAACTATTGAAAAACAATTTGAGTTGTTTTGTTTGCAAATGGTTTTGGAAACATTGTAATATGTTTACATTTTTAATTTGGTTTGGAAACAAGGTGCACTTCATGCATGATGCAATGCCATGCAATGCCAAAAAAGTAAAACAATCAACTCCTAATTTGGGGGAAAATCCCCCGGGTGTTATAGACGACACCACTAACAAGGGATTGCGCCCTCGCAATCCACCCACTAACCCGGGAGGGGAAAGAAGTTCGACTATCGATTCTTCGTGCTTCCAGCTGATCTCCTCGACACCACTAACGAGGGCTTCTCAACACCACTAACAAGAGATTCTTGCTCGGAGTGACGACGATGTTCTTCCATTGAGAGCCTTCCGAAGATCGAACCTATTAGGTTAACGGCTCAGAAAACGTCCACCCACGTAGGATCCTAAAACTTTGAAAGATAGATAAGAGAGGAGACTCCAAAACAAATAAGATAGAAGGAGAAATAGAATAGAGATAAGGAGAAAACAAGAATCCTATTGAGAGGTTTCCAAAACAGGTTTTGCACAAATAGTTTTTGACACTCTAGAAACACGACCGTTAGCGAGGTTATCCTACAGGCTTTGCGGGCCCATTGCTTCGATAACCATTCGTATCAAAACAACATTGGGAATCGGAACCATGCTCTGATACCATTTGTGATGCCCCGGGATCGGGCACTATGCAGATTTCAGCATTTCCGCCAAAATCCACATAATAACCGATTCCAGGTTGCCACTTGTGATAACATTACAATAGTTCACGAATAATCCACAACAACAACAGAGGAGGTATATACAAGACGACTCAAACGAGTCAAGGATACAACTGATACAATACAAAGATCCAAATGACAGCGGAAGAAACAACATAGTGTCCGACTACGGACAAGATACAAATTGGACTAAGAGTCCTGAAGATAACCGATGGCGTCCAATCCCTGCCCAGGCCAAGCCGGAGGGATTCCCAAGCTAACGTCGTCAGACTTCAAACCTGTTGACTGCAATGTGGAATATGCAGCCACGAAAAGGATTCGTGGGTCAGTACGGTTAAGTACTGGCAAGTGGATAACCCATACTCACAAGATACCAGCGTAACCAATCATCACAAGATACAAATACTTTGGGTACAACGGAAAGGAAGGGATTGTTGCAAAGAAGCGGCAGCGGGCTGCTCTAACTAACTACAGAGACGCGCTACAACATCCGGCTAAAAGAAAGGGATAAGATAGCGTATCAGAACCAACTACAACTACTCACCAAACAATACCCATCCAATGTTACCCCCTACTAAGGAAGCAACCCAAGGAAACTCAGACGGTTGATTAAGGTGACATTCATTTGTATGGTGGAGGTAATCTATATTACTAGTCAAGTGATCATCGTTAAGTGTAAGTTGTCTGAGTACTTGTTAGCCAGCACTTTCACCAAGTCATCCATAACCGCGGACAACACGGCTTCTCGAGAAGATTTAACCCTGCAGGGATGCACCAATTTGGCCGTACACGTAAGAATGACCCGCCAGATGGAAAGGCCCTTCCACCAAGCGAGGCACTCAACACAACCCAACTCTTCTTCGCATCAAGCCCAAAGAACCCCGTGCAATTGAGCGCACGGCTAATCAAGCCCCACGAAGAAAAGGGGACCCTCATAGCACTCTAAGAACGTGTCTCCCTAAATGCCGACTACAAAAGTTCCACCCTGGCGCCAAGGGTTCGCACCTGCATATGCATGCGGCAAATGGAAAACCCGAACTATATGAGGCGATTTGGACGAGATGCGAATCGAATCAAAGTTGCGGGGGACGCCCATACTCGCTTCCCACATGCGGTTAGTGCGCTCATCATGGATCGGAGGACAAGACCCTTTTCCTAATTAGGGTCGACACTAGCAGGCCTCAAAACGACGCCGGGCCTCCTGCCGGTGCCTTATCATCAAATTAATATTACCCAAAACATTAACATGTTGTTGATTAAGTTGAAACCCAACTATCAAACTAAACATGTGATAAGACGGACAACAAGACTTGAGCGCAAACAACACTAAGCATGCAACTACGACACGAGGGCCAACCAGGTAAACAAACAACAGTTGATAGGAAGTGGAAGGAAGGCTATATCATGGCTGCAAGGTAAACATATGATAGGATCGAGACACAAGCATCGAATCATAAGGCTAGAATAAAGGCAACGGGAAGAATCGGTAACAAGTGATGAAAGGCTGCCATAGGTAGCAAGTGATTATACTTGCCTGGAATCCAGCAAGTAGAGGTACATCCGAAGAACTTGTCGTTGCTCACATCATCTCAACGTCCTATCCGCGAAGAAGCAACGAACTAGAACAAACACCGGATGCAACAATTACTTCTACGGCAAAAGATCCAGTATGATCAAGATATGGATGCATGACAAGTTTAAGGATGCATCAAAGTTAAACTAGTTGACATGGTAAACATATTTAAATGGGCCCATATGCAATTTGGATTGCACATGGAAAAGCCCATGAATTAATGTTGAATTAAATGATCTACAAATAACCATCATGTGAAAGTTGATTAGAATGATGCATGGATGATGAAAACAATAAGAAAACAACAATAGCTTCAGTTTGATATGTTGTTTACCAAGTTTGGAATTTTATTTATTAAGTTATGAACTTTGGCATTTTAAATGATTTAAACAAACATTTGTTGTTTTCACCAATTTTAAATGTTCAAAACAGATAACAAAATTTATATTTGGAAGGAACACAAAATTTTAGATGGAAAACATATTTCATTTGTTGAATTTGGATTTTAGATGAGCAAGTTATTAAATTGACAATTTTAAATGCATTAAATAAGAAATAGTTGTTTTCAGCAATTTAATTTATTCAAAATAGAAAACAAAGTTTATATTTGGAAACTTGTTCAATTTTGCATGGAAAACATATTTTACATGTTGGAATTGGATTTGGATTGCCCAAGTTACGAATTTTGCAATTTAAAAGGTTTAATTAAACCATTGAATTATTGCACCACTTTTGAAGGGTTAAAAACATGTATAAAATGTTTTAATGAACAATTTGAGCTATTAAACATAATTTTTGGATTATTATTGAATTTATTATGCAATTCTTCATAAGTATTTTATTCTGCCCTTTTTAGTAAACAGAGGGAAACATGTTCAAATTTAATTCAATTCTGACCAAATAAAATACCAATGTGTAGAGTTTGTTAAGACAAATTTTTAGAGCCCAAGTTTGCTCAATTTAGGTGAACAGAACTCAAGTTATGAATTCCCAAAGTTTCCAATTTTTATTGCATTTTCTGTATTTAATTATTTAGTGCAAAATTGTTAACAGAAACATATTGCAACTTTGACATTAACAGAAAGAGCACAAGATTCTGAATCCACAGAAACTTGAATCATTGAAATTGGAGCAATATTCAATTTGTTATTGATTTTACAAATAAAGGCTCAGATCTGTTTTTCTGGATTTCGGGAAATAAAAGAAAAAGGAGGAAAAAGGGGTGGCTTTTGCTGCGGAAGGGGAGATTCGAACCCGGGGCTCCAGGGATTGCGGACAGGGTACCACGCCACTGGGCTGCTGTGCGTGTTTGTGATACAATACATCCCTCACTGAATATGAGGTGGTACCGTGCGGTTTTAACTGAATTTTTCAGATCGGAAACACGTATAGATGCAGGGACGGACGAGCTCGTCCATGGCAGCGGCCAGCATCGCACGACGGCGAGCGCATAGAGCAAGGGGGAAGGACAGGGAAGAGGGGCCCGAGGGCGTAGGCGAGCTCACCGCGGGGGTGGACGAGGCAGAAGGCGCGGGAGGCGAGGACGTCGAGGTCGGGGAGGACGCAGCGATGCGGTGCTGGCGTCAGCAGGTTGTCGACGGGAAAGAAGACGGTGATGGCGCCGTCGCCTCGGGCGTCCTCCGGCCGCGGCGCCTTCATCAAATCCGCAGCCCACACCGCCACGTTTCCATTACCGCGGAGACCTTGGCCGGAGGACGAGCGTAGCGGCGGCGCCATGCTCCCAAAG
This sequence comes from Alopecurus myosuroides, assembly GCA_028641055.1. Lineage (NCBI taxonomy): Eukaryota > Viridiplantae > Streptophyta > Magnoliopsida > Poales > Poaceae > Alopecurus > Alopecurus myosuroides. The sequence goes on from CM054059.1 coordinate 243,612,583, forward strand.
TGGCGGCCATGGAGGGGCTCCGGTTCTTCTTCAGAAGTTACAGAGAGGTGGGGAAATGGACAGAGGAGGAAAGGAAGGAGGGTGGCGGCGGTGGAGGAAGGAGAGGGAGAGGAACTAGGGTTCCAGGAGAGGGAAGGGGGTGCGGCTTTAAGGGAGGAGGGGAGCAGGTGCGTGGTGGTTGCTCGCTTTTCCTGTGTGCTGGCGTCACGTTCCGTACGGAGGTAGGAGAAGGAGGGGGTGGGCCAGAACAGAGAGGGAGGTGGGCTGGCCGGCCCAAGTGGCTGGCCTGGCCTGCCTTCCCCATTTTTTTCTCTTTTTTTTTGTAAGAGAGAAAAAAAAGAGAGAAGCAAAAAATGAATTTTGGGGTAGTTTTATATTTCAGAAAATTCTGAAACAAGTTTCTATGCACTTGGCATCTAAAATGCCCAGTTGCACAAGTTTTGGTTTTTGAAAATTTCAATTTCACAATTATTTGAATTTGAATTTGAAATTCACATTAGGGTTTTAATAAAAGAGGTTGTATCAACCAAGCCATTTGAATAATTCAAATTCAAAACTATTGAAAAACAATTTGAGTTGTTTTGTTTGCAAATGGTTTTGGAAACATTGTAATATGTTTACATTTTTAATTTGATTTGGAAACAAGGTGCACTTCATGCATGATGCAATGCCATGCAATTCCAAAAAAGTAAAACAATCAACTCCTAATTTGGGGAAAAATCCCCCGGGTGTTATAAGCTTGCGCCATCTACCTCCCATGGCCCACGCGCCCGTAACCGCCAGACGCCAGATCGAGGGTGACACGACCGCTGCATCCCAGACACGCCCCGCCACCACGAAGCCCAGCATGCTGTCGTCGACGCCGTTGATACCATATTGTAGTGAAAAGGAAAAGTCAAACACAACCATAATGGACCTGTGAAGCAGTCCTATTAATCGAATACATATGTATGGCGTCAAGACTGCCGTTATTGTCATTATTATGCGGAGAAACCTAGTTTAATAATTTTCAAACATTCAAAACTAACGTGTCGGTGTAAGTCACAAGTTAGATGGAACAACCTATAATTACAAACAATTAAGAGCTAGTATTTGTATTCTACACGTCTTTGCTCTATATTTTTGTAATAATATTATATAACACTGACCAACACATTGATTGTGATGTATTTCTAGACATGTATCGTTTGCGATCCAAGTGATCGACGCACTACTACAATTAACTAGGAGGCTGCTAGCTAAATATTGTGATGCACAACTTTGAAAGTTTTGACCAGAAAATTCCAAATATTATGTATTAATTTTACTCTCTCTATCAATTTATTTACCCAAAATCAGGTCACTGATGTTGCTAACAGAAGTAGGACCTTCTCGGTGGCCTTAAAGTCATACATGTATACTAGAGTAAGAGGCATGCTATGCTGCATTAGCTATGGTTGTCTTGTCCTTGTCACAGTGAGACAGTCTCACACATAAGATGTATGTGTTTATTATTGATGATCACAAGTATTAGATAAATGTGGCAACATCCACCACCAGCATGTGAACTTGATGTAGTACCATTTGATTCTATATAAACTTCTACTCCAGGCCATCGTGTGATACTTCTACTTTCTAAGCTTGAGAACACAGACTGTTTAAATTACCGATGATATTTGGGTTAATTGGATTCATGCGAGTTAAACTTACACGATTTGGAAAAATGTCATTGCTTAGTTGGGAATATGCTATTTCGCTTAATACCAGGTTATATACCACATATACACTTCCGGATGTATTTATTTATAAGTGATTTATGCGAGTTAAACCGTGGGACACGAGCATGAAAGCTTCTTTTTGTTCTTGATATGGGGCGCAAAGGAAACTCGTCTAGTCTAGGTCCTTCAGGAACCTGCTGGCTCATCTTCGTCTTGTTGGCCTACTTGGTTGGGTATTCCCCCGTTAGGCGCGCCATCAGCCAACACGTATCCCACACTTCGACAGAAGGGCGGTTGCGATCTAGAGGGTACCGTTCACTTTCAGCCACATAGGCCGTCTAATGTGGTCTAACTTAGAAAAATCGTGTTTAGAGATCCCTGGTGTCATGCATATTTCTCCCCGACGAACCAAATCACGTACAATTATAGTCTGCTTGCAAGATTATAGTTACTCGAGAATATCTATCAGCCGTCGTCGAAAATAAGGTATTCAATTGTATTCCAAACTATTTATGTTGGGAAATCACATGATCTATGTATGGGAGCATCACGTCGTTGCTAATCATACCTCCATTTCCAGATTACTTAAATCTTGCCTCAAAATTAGGTCCGCACTGATCTAGGGAAAAAATGACGAAACAAAAATTACACGTTATTTGAAAGTGTAGTTATATTTTATTTTATTTAGCAAAGATGTGATCTGAATTTCAAACATAATAAGTCTCTTTCAATTTTTGTTGGTGGTTTCTTCAACGTAAGTGGCTGAGATGTTACGCTGCATAGGAAAAGCCAAACTTCTTTTGCTGGGGAAGTCAAGTGATCTATGTATGGGACATCACGTGACTGCTAATCACCTATTTCGGACTAATTTAATCTTGCCTCAAAAATATGTCCGGACTCTAGGAAAAAATGATGAAACAAAAATTAAACATCCTTCCAAAGTTTAGTTATGTTTCGTTTCATTTAGAAAAGATGTGATCAGATTTTCAAACATAATACTCGCTCCGTCCACTTTTATAATACACCCTTGTTACTGTTGAAATGTTAGGAAGTGTGCCTTATAAAAGTGGACGGAGGGGGTAGATCTGTTTCAGTTTTTGATGGTGGGTTTGTTCAGCGTGGCTAAGATGGTACACTGCATAGGGAAAGCCAAACTATTTTTTGGGAGAAGTTTCGTGTGCGATCTGCCCCCTCACCAGCACGAGGAAATGTTGAGTAGGCGTCTCTTTCCGTGGCCAACGGCGAGTTATGTAATTACTTCCCATAAGAGACTACTTTTCTTCTTCTTTGACGTATGTAACACCCTGGCGGCTCGCTGAATTAAATTATTGACTAAATAAAAGGCTCGTCCGGTCTATGACGATGACTCACTAAAGTAAATGATTGAGTAAAAGGCTTGTCCCGGTCAACCAAGTTGCCACACATGAGTGAATTTGTCACCAACTCACCATGCTGTTCTCGACGCCATTGATACCATATTGTAGTGACAAGGAAAATTTAAACACAACAATAACGGGCTAGTGAAGCAGACCTATTACTCTAATATATATGTATGGCGTCAAGACTGCCGCGATTTTCATTATTGATCGGAGCAAATCTAGTTTAATATTTTTCAAACATTCAATACTAAAGTGTGAGTGTAGGTCACAAGTTAGATGTGACAACATATAATTACAAACAATTAAGAGCTAGTATTGGTATTCTACACGTCTTTGCTCTATATTTTTGTAATAATATTATATAACACTAAACTACACATTGACTGCCATGTATTTCTAGACATGTATCGTTTGGGCTCCAAGTGATCGATGCACTACTATAATTAACTGGGAGGCTGCTAGCTAACTATTGTGATGCACAACTTTGAGAGTTTTGACTAGAAAATTCCAAATATTATGTATTAATTTACTCTCTCTGTCAATTTATTTACACAAAATCATTTCACTGATGTAGCTAACCGCAGTAGGACCTTCTCGGTTGCGCTAAAGTCATACATGTATACTAGATTAAGAGGCATGCTATGCTGCTTTAGCTGTGGTTGTCATGTCCTTGTCACAGTGAGACAGTCTCACACACAAGCTGTATGTGTTTATTATAGATGACCACGAGTATTAGATAAATGTGGCAACATCCATCCACAAGCATGTGAACTTGATGTAGTACCATTTGGTTCCATATAAACTTCTACTCCGGGCCATCGTGTGATGCTTCTACTTTCTAAGCTTGTGAACACAGACTGTTTAAGTTACCGGTGATATTTGGGTTAATTGGATTCATGCGATTTAAACTTACACGATTTGGAAAAAATGTCATTGCTTAGTTGGGAATATGCTATTTTGTTTAAAACCAGGTTATATACCACATATACACTTCCGGATGTATGTTATTTATAAGTGATTTATGCAAGTTAAACCATGGGACACGGGCATGAAAGCTTCTTTTCGTTCTTGAGATGGGGCGCAAAGGAAATTCACCTAGTCTAGGTCCTTCAGGAACCTGCTGGCTCATGTTCGTCTTGTTGGCCTACTCGGTTGGGTATTCCCCCGTTAGGCGCGCCATTAACCAACACGTTTCCCATACTTCGACAGAAGGGCGGTTGCGATCTAGAGGGTACCGTTCACTTTCAGCCACATAGGGCGTCTAATGTGGTCTAACTTAGGAAAATCGTGCCTAGAGATCCCTGGTGTCATGCATATTTCTCTCCGACGAACCAAATCACGTACAATTATAGTCTGCTTGCAAGATTATAGTTACTCGAGAATATCTATCAGCCGTCGTCAAAAACAAGGTATTCAATTGTATTCCAAACTATTTATGTTGGGAAATCACATGATCTATGTATGTGAGCATCACGTCATTGCTAATCATACCTCCATTTTCAGAATACTTAAATCTTGCATCAAAATTAGGTCCGCACTGATCTAGGAAAAAAATGACGAAACAAAAATTACACGTTATTTGAAAGTGTAGTTATATTTTATTTTATTTAGCAAAGATGTGATCTGAATTTCAAACATAATAAGTCTCTTTCAATTTTTGTTGGTGGTTTCTTCAACGTAAGTGGATGAGATGTTACGCTGCATAGGAAAAGCCAAACTTCTTTTGTTGTGGAAGTCAAGTGATCTATGTATGGGACATCACGTGGCTGCTAATCACCTATTTCAGACTAATTCAATCTTGCCTCAAAAATATGTCCGGATTCTGGGAAAAAATGATGAAACAAAAATTAAACATCCTTTCAAAGTTTAGTTATGTTTCGTTTCATTTAGAAAAGATGTGATCAGATTTTCAAACATAATACTCGCTCCGTCCACTTTTATAATACACCCTTGATACTGTTGAAATGTTAGGAAGTGTGCCTTATAAAAGAGGACGGAGGGAGTAGATCTATTTCAGTGTTTGATGGTGGGTTTGTTCAGCGTGGGTAAGATGGTTCGCTGCATAGGGAAAGCCAAACTATTTTTTGGGAGAAGTTTCGTGTGCCAGCTGCCCACTCACCAGCACGAGGAAATGTTGAGTAGGCATCTCTTTCCGTGGCCAACGGCGAGTTATGTAATTACTTCCCATAAGAGACTACTTTTCTTCTTCTTTGACGTATGTAACACCCTGGCGGCTTGCTGAATTAAATTATTGACTAAATAAAAGGCTCGTACGGTCTATGCCAATGACTTGCTAAAGTAAATTATTGAGTAAAAGGCTTGTCCCGGTCTACCAAGTTGCCACACATGAGTGAATTTGTCACCAACTCACCATGTTGTTCTCGACGCCATTGATACCATACTGTAGTGACAAGGAAAATTCAAACACAACAATAACGGGCTAGTGAAGCCGACCTATTACTCTAATATATATGTATGGCGTTAGGACTGCCGCGATTTTCATTATTGATCGGAGCAAATCTATTTTAATATTTTTCAAACATTCAATACTAAAGTGTGAGTGTAGGTCACAAGTTAGATGGGACAACATATAATTACAAACAATTAAGAGCTAGTATTGGTATTCTACACGTCTTTGCTCTATATTTTTGTAATAATATTATATAACACTAAACTATACATTGACTGCCATGTATTTCTAGACATGTATCGTTTGGGCTCCAAGTGATCGATGCACTACTATAATTAACTGGGAGGCTGCTAGCTAACTATTGTGATGCACAACTTTGAGAGTTTTGACTAGAAAATTCCAAATATTATGTATTAATTTACTCTCTCTGTCAATTTATTTACACAAAATCATTTCACTGATGTAGCTAACCGCAGTAGGACCTTCTCGGTTGCGCTAAAGTCATACATGTATACTAGATTAAGAGGCATGCTATGCTGCTTTAGCTGTGGTTGTCATGTCCTTGTCACAGTGAGACAGTCTCACACACAAGCTGTATGTGTTTATTATTGATGACCACGAGTATTAGATAAATGTGGCAACATCCATCCACAAGCATGTGAACTTGATGTAGTACCATTTGGTTCCATATAAACTTCTACTCCAGGCCATCGTGTGATGCTTCTACTTTCTAAGCTTGTGAACACAGACTGTTTAAGTTACCGGTGATATTTGGGTTAATTGGATTCATGCGATTTAAACTTACACGATTTGTAAAAATGTCATTGCTTAGTTGGGAATATGCTATTTTGTTTAAAACCAGGTTATATACCACATATACACTTCCGGATGTATGTTATTTATAAGTGATTTATGCAAGTTAAACCATGGGACACGGGCATGAAAGCTTATTTTTGTCCTTGAGATGGGGCGCAAAGGAAATTCACCTAGTCTAGGTCCTTCAGGAACCTGCTGGCTCATGTTCGTCTTGTTGGCCTACTCGGTTGGGTATTCCCCCGTTAGGCGCGCCATTAACCAACACGTTTCCCATACTTCGACAGAAGGGCGGTTGCGATCTAGAGGGTACCGTTCACTTTCAGCCACATAGGGCGTCTAATGTGGTCTAACTTAGGAAAATCGTGCCTAGAGATCCCTGGTGTCATGCATATTTCTCTCCGACGAACCAAATCACGTACAATTATAGTCTGCTTGCAAGATTATAGTTACTCGAGAATATCTATCAGCCGTCGTCAAAAACAAGGTATTCAATTGTATTCCAAACTATTTATGTTGGGAAATCACATGATCTATGTATGTGAGCATCACGTCGTTGCTAATCATACCTCCATTTTCAGAATACTTAAATCTTGCATCAAAATTAGGTCCGCACTGATCTAGGAAAAAAATGACGAAACAAAAATTACACGTTATTTGAAAGTGTAGTTATATTTTATTTTATTTAGCAAAGATGTGATCTGAATTTCAAACATAATAAGTCTCTTTCAATTTTTGTTGGTGGTTTCTTCAACGTAAGTGGATGAGATGTTATGTTGCATAGGAAAAGCCAAACTTCTTTCGTTGTGGAAGTCAAGTGATCTATGTATGGGACATCACGTGGCTGCTAATCACCTATTTCAGACTAATTTAATCTTGCCTCAAAAATATGTCCGGACTCTGGGAAAAAATGATGAAACAAAAATTAAACATCCTTTCAAAGTTTAGTTATGTTTCGTCTCATTTAGAAAAGATGTGATCAGATTTTCAAACATAATACTCGCTCCGTCCACTTTTATAATACACCCTTGATACTGTTGAAATGTTAGGAAGTGTGCCTTATAAAAGAGGACGGAGGGAGTAGATCTATTTCAGTGTTTGATGGTGGGTTTGTTCAGCGTGGGTAAGATGGTTCGCTGCATAGGGAAAGAAAAACTATTTTTTGGGAGAAGTTTCGTGTGCCAGCTGCCCACTCACAAGCACGAGGAAATGTTGAGTAGGCATCTCTTTCCGTGGCCAACGGCGAGTTATGTAATTACTTCCCATAAGAGACTACTTTTCTTCTTCTTTGACGTATGTAACACCCTGGCGGCTTGCTGAATTAAATTATTGACTAAATAAAAGGCTCGTACGGTCTATGACAATGACTCGCTAAAGTAAATTATTGAGTAAAAGGCTTGTCCCGGTCTACCAAGTTGCCACACATGAGTGAATTTGTCACCAACTCACCATGTTGTTCTCGACGCCATTGATACCATACTGTAGTGACAAGGAAAATTCAAACACAACAATAACGGGCTAGTGAAGCAGACCTATTACTCTAATATATATGTATGGCGTTAGGACTGCCGCGATTTTCATTATTGATCGGAGCAAATCTAGTTTAATATTTTTCAAACATTCAATACTAAAGTGTGAGTGTAGGTCACAAGTTAGATGGGACAACATATAATTACAAACAATTAAGAGCTAGTATTGGTATTCTACACGTCTTTGCTCTATATTTTTGTAATAATATTATATAACACTAAACTACACATTGACTGCCATGTATTTCTAGACATGTATCGTTTGGGCTCCAAGTGATCGATGCACTACTATAATTAACTGGGAGGCTGCTAGCTAACTATTGTGATGCACAACTTTGAGAGTTTTGACTAGAAAATTCCAAATATTATGTATTAATTTACTCTCTCTGTCAATTTATTTACACAAAATCATTTCACTGATGTAGCTAACCGCAGTAGGACCTTCTCGGTTGCGCTAAAGTCATACATGTATACTAGATTAAGAGGCATGCTATGCTGCTTTAGCTGTGGTTGTCATGTCCTTGTCACAGTGAGACAGTCTCACACACAAGCTGTATGTGTTTATTATTGATGACCACGAGTATTAGATAAATGTGGCAACATCCATCCACAAGCATGTGAACTTGATGTAGTACCATTTGGTTCCATATAAACTTCTACTCCAGGCCATCGTGTGATGCTTCTACTTTCTAAGCTTGTGAACACAGACTGTTTAAGTTACCGGTGATATTTGGGTTAATTGGATTCATGCGAGTTAAACTTACACGATTTGGAAAAATGTCATTGCTTAGTTGGGAATATGCTATTTTGTTTAAAACCAGGTTATATACCACATATACACTTCCGGATGTATGTTATTTATAAGTGATTTATGCAAGTTAAACCATGGGACACGGGCATGAAAGCTTCTTTTCGTTCTTGAGATGGGGCGCAAAGGAAATTCACCTAGTCTAGGTCCTTCAGGAACCTGCTGGCTCATGTTCGTCTTGTTGGCCTACTCGGTTGGGTATTCCCCCGTTAGGCGCGCCATTAACCAACACGTTTCCCATACTTCGACAGAAGGGCGGTTGCGATCTAGAGGGTACCGTTCACTTTCAGCCACATAGGGCGTCTAATGTGGTCTAACTTAGGAAAATCGTGCCTAGAGATCCCTGGTGTCATGCATATTTCTCTCCGACGAACCAAATCACGTACAATTATAGTCTGCTTGCAAGATTATAGTTACTCGAGAATATCTATCAGCCGTCGTCAAAAACAAGGTATTCAATTGTATTCCAAACTATTTATGTTGGGAAATCACATGATCTATGTATGGGAGCATCACGTCGTTGCTAATCATACCTCCATTTCCAGAATACTTAAATCTTGCATCAAAATTAGGTCCGCACTGATCTAGGAAAAAAATGACGAAACAAAAATTACACGTTATTTGAAAGTGTAGTTATATTTTATTTTATTTAGCAAAGATGTGATCTGAATTTCAAACATAATAAGTCTCTTTCAATTTTTGTTGGTGGTTTCTTCAACGTAAGTGGATGAGATGTTACGCTGCATAGGAAAAGCCAAACTTCTTTTGTTGTGGAAGTCAAGTGATCTATGTATGGGACATCACGTGGCTGCTAATCACCTATTTCAGACTAATTTAATCTTGCCTCAAAAATATGTCCGGACTCTGGGAAAAAATGATGAAACAAAAATTAAACATCCTTTCAAAGTTTAGTTATGTTTCGTTTCATTTAGAAAAGATGTGATCAGATTTTCAAACATAATACTCGCTCCGTCCACTTTTATAATACACCCTTGATACTGTTGAAATGTTAGGAAGTGTGCCTTATAAAAGAGGACGGAGGGAGTAGATCTATTTCAGTGTTTGATGGTGGGTTTGTTCAGCGTGGGTAAGATGGTTCGCTGCATAGGGAAAGCCAAACTATTTTTTGGGAGAAGTTTCGTGTGCCAGCTGCCCACTCACAAGCACGAGGAAATGTTGAGTAGGCATCTCTTTCCGTGGCCAACGGCGAGTTATGTAATTACTTCCCATAAGAGACTACTTTTCTTCTTCTTTGACGTATGTAACACCCTGGCGGCTTGCTGAATTAAATTATTGACTAAATAAAAGGCTCGTACGGTCTATGACAATGACTCGCTAAAGTAAATTATTGAGTAAAAGGCTTGTCCCGGTCTACCAAGTTGCCACACATGAGTGAATTTGTCACCAACTCACCATGTTGTTCTCGACGCCATTGATACCATACTGTAGTGACAAGGAAAATTCAAACACAACAATAACGGGCTAGTGAAGCAGACCTATTACTCTAATATATATGTATGGCGTTAGGACTGCCGCGATTTTCATTATTGATCGGAGCAAATCTAGTTTAATATTTTTCAAACATTCAATACTAAAGTGTGAGTGTAGGTCACAAGTTAGATGGGACAACATATAATTACAAACAATTAAGAGCTAGTATTGGTATTCTACACGTCTTTGCTCTATATTTTTGTAATAATATTATATAACACTAAACTACACATTGACTGCCATGTATTTCTAGACATGTATCGTTTGGGCTCCAAGTGATCGATGCACTACTATAATTAACTGGGAGGCTGCTAGCTAACTATTGTGATGCACAACTTTGAGAGTTTTGACTAGAAAATTCCAAATATTATGTATTAATTTACTCTCTCTGTCAATTTATTTACACAAAATCATTTCACTGATGTAGCTAACCGCAGTAGGACCTTCTCGGTTGCGCTAAAGTCATACATGTATACTAGATTAAGAGGCATGCTATGCTGCTTTAGCTGTGGTTGTCATGTCCTTGTCACAGTGAGACAGTCTCACACACAAGCTGTATGTGTTTATTATTGATGACCACGAGTATTAGATAAATGTGGCAACATCCATCCACAAGCATGTGAACTTGATGTAGTACCATTTGGTTCCATATAAACTTCTACTCCAGGCCATCGTGTGATGCTTCTACTTTCTAAGCTTGTGAACACAGACTGTTTAAGTTACCGGTGATATTTGGGTTAATTGGATTCATGCGAGTTAAACTTACACGATTTGGAAAAATGTCATTGCTTAGTTGGGAATATGCTATTTTGTTTAAAACCAGGTTATATACCACATATACACTTCCGGATGTATGTTATTTATAAGTGATTTATGCAAGTTAAACCATGGGACACGGGCATGAAAGCTTCTTTTCGTTCTTGAGATGGGGCGCAAAGGAAATTCACCTAGTCTAGGTCCTTCAGGAACCTGCTGGCTCATGTTCGTCTTGTTGGCCTACTCGGTTGGGTATTCCCCCGTTAGGCGCGCCATTAACCAACACGTTTCCCATACTTCGACAGAAGGGCGGTTGCGATCTAGAGGGTACCGTTCACTTTCAGCCACATAGGGCGTCTAATGTGGTCTAACTTAGGAAAATCGTGCCTAGAGATCCCTGGTGTCATGCATATTTCTCTCCGACGAACCAAATCACGTACAATTATAGTCTGCTTGCAAGATTATAGTTACTCGAGAATATCTATCAGCCGTCGTCAAAAACAAGGTATTCAATTGTATTCCAAACTATTTATGTTGGGAAATCACATGATCTATGTATGGGAGCATCACGTCGTTGCTAATCATACCTCCATTTCCAGAATACTTAAATCTTGCATCAAAATTAGGTCCGCACTGATCTAGGAAAAAATGACGAAACAAAAATTACACGTTATTTGAAAGTGTAGTTATATTTTATTTTATTTAGCAAAGATGTGATCTGAATTTCAAACATAATAAGTCTCTTTCAATTTTTGTTGGTGGTTTCTTCAACGTAAGTGGATGAGATGTTACGCTGCATAGGAAAAGCCAAACTTCTTTTGTTGTGGAAGTCAAGTGATCTATGTATGGGACATCACGTGGCTGCTAATCACCTATTTCAGACTAATTTAATCTTGCCTCAAAAATATGTCCGGACTCTGGGAAAAAATGATGAAACAAAAATTAAACATCCTTTCAAAGTTTAGTTACGTTTCGTTTCATTTAGAAAAGATGTGATCAGATTTTCAAACATAATACTCGCTCCGTCCACTTTTATAATACACCCTTCATACTGTTGAAATGTTAGGAAGTGTGCCTTATAAAAGTGGACGGAGGGAGTAGATCTATTTCAGTTTTTGATGGTGGGTTTGTTCAGCGTGGGTAAGATGGTTCGCTGCATAGGGAAAGCCAAACTATTTTTTGGGAGAAGTTTCGTGTGCCAGCTGCCCACTCACCAGCACGAGGAAATGTTGAGTAGGCATCTCTTTCCGTGGCCAACGGCGAGTTGTGTAATTACTTCCCATAAGAGACTACTTTTCTTCTTCTTTGACGTATGTAACACCCTGGCGGCTTGCTGAATTAAATTATTGACTAAATAAAAGGCTCGTACGGTCTATGACAATGACTTGCTAAAGTAAATTATTGAGTAAAAGGCTTGTCCCGGTCTACCAAGTTGCCACACATGAGTGAATTTGTCACCAACTCACCATGTTGTTCTCGACGCCATTGATACCATACTGTAGTGACAAGGAAAATTCAAACACAACAATAACGGGCTAGTGAAGCAGACCTATTACTCTAATATATATGTATGGCGTTAGGACTGCCGCGATTTTCATTATTGATCGGAGCAAATCTAGTTTAATATTTTTCAAACATTCAATACTAAAGTGTCAGTGTAGGTCACAAGTTAGATGGGACAACATATAATTACAAACAATTAAGAGCTAGTATTGGTATTCTACACGTCTTTGCTCTATATTTTTGTAATAATATTATATAACACTAAACTACACATCGATTGGCATGTATTTCTAGACATGTATCGTTTGGGATCCAAGTGATCGATGCACTAATATAATTAACTGGGAGGCTGCTAGCTAAATATTGTGATGCACAACTTTGAGAGTTTTGACTAGAAAATTCCAATTATATGTATTAATTTTACTCTCAATTTATTTACACAAAATCAGGTCACTGATGTAGCTAACAACAGTAGGACCTTTTCGGTTGCCTTAAAATCATACATGTATACTAGAGTAAGAGGCATGCTATGCTGCATTAGCTGTGGTTGTCATGTCCTTGTCACAGTGAGACAGTCTCACACACAAGCTGTATGTGTTTATTATTGATGATCACGAGTATTAGATAAATGTGGCAACATCCATCCACCAGCATGTGAACTTGATGTAGTACCATTTGGTTCTATATAAACTTCTACTCCAAGCCATCGTGTGATGCTTCTACTTTCTAAGCTTGCGAACACAGACTGTTTAAGTTACCGATGATATTTGGGTTAATTGGATTCATGCGAGTTAAACTTACACGATTTGGAAAAATGTCATTGCTTAGTTGGGAATATGCTATTTTGCTTAATACCAGGTTATATACAACATATACACTTCCGGATGTATGTTATTTATAAGTTATTTATGCGAGTTAAACCGTGGGATACGTGCATGAAAGCTTCTTTTTGTTCTTGAGATGCGGCGCAAAGGAAACTCGCCTAGTCTAGGTCCTTCAGGAACCTGCTGGCTCATCTTCGTCTTGTTGGCCTACTCGGTTGGGTATTCCCCCGTTAGGTGTGCCATCAACCAACACATTTCCCACAATTCGACAGAAGTGCGGTTGCTATCTAGAGGGTACCGTTCACTTTCAGCCACATAGGCCGTCTAATGTGGTCTAACTTAGAAAAATCGTGTCTAGAGATCCCCGGTGTCATGTTTATTTCTCCCCGACGAACCAAGTCACGTAAAATTATAGTCTGCTTGCAAGATTATAGTTACTCGAGAATATCTACCAGCCGTCGTCGAAAATCAATTGTATTCCAAACTACTTATGTTGGGAAATCACATGATCTATGTATGGGAGCATCATGTCGTTGCTAATCGTACCTCCATTTCCAGAATACTTTAATCTTGCCTCAAAAAAGGTCTGCATTGATCTAGGAAAAAATGACGAAACAAAAATTACACGTTATTTGAAAGTGTAGTTATATTTTATTTTATTTAGCAAAGATGTGATCTGAATTTCAAACATAATAAGTCTTTAATTTTTGTTGGTGGTTTCTTCAACGTAAGTGGCTGAGATGTTACGCTGCATAGGAAAAGCCAAACTTCTTTTGTTGGGGAAGTCAAGTGAACTATGTATGGGACATCACGTGGCTGCTAATCACCTATTTCAGACTAATTTAATCTTGCCTCAATAATATGTCCAGACTCTAGGAAAAAAATGATGAAACAAAAATTAAACATCCTTTCAAAGTTTAGTTATGTTTCGTTTCATTTAGAAAATATGTGATCAGATTTTCAAACATAATACTCGCTCCGTCCACTTTTATAATACACCCTTATTACTGTTGAAATGTTAAGATGTGTGCCTTATAAAAGTGGACGGAGGGAGTAGATCCTTTTCAGATTCTGATGGTGGGTTTGTTCAACGCCGCTGAGATGGTACGCTGCATAGGGAAAGCCAAACTATTTTTTGGGGGAAGTTTCGTGTGCGAGCTGCCCCCTCACCAGCACGAGGAAATGTTGAGTAGGCATCTCTTTCCGTGGCCAATGGCGAGTTATGTAATTACTTCCCATACAAGACTACTTTTCTTCTTCTTTGACGTATGTAGCACCCTAGCGGCTTGCTGAATTAAATTATTGACTAAATAAAAGGCTCGTCCGATCTATGACGATGACTTGCTAAAGTAAATTATTGAGTAAAAGGCTTGTCCCGGTCAACCAAGTTGCCACACATGAGTGAATTTGTCACCAACTCACCATGCTGTTCTCGACACCATTGATACCATATTGTAGTGACAAGGAAAATTCAAACACAACAATAACGGGCTAGTGAAGCAGACCTATTACTCTAATATATATGTATGGCGTCAAGACCGCCGCGATTTTCATTATTGATCGGAGCAAATCTAGTTTAATATTTTTCAAACTTTCAATACTAAAGTGTCAGTGTAAGTCACAAGTTAGATGGGACAACCTATAATTACAAACAATTAAGAGCTAGTATTGGTAATCTACACGTCTTTGCTCTATATTTTTGTAATAATATTACATAACACTAAACTACGCATTGATTGGCATGTATTTCTAGACATGTATCGTTTGGGATCCAAGTGATCGAAGCACTACTATAATTAACTGGGAGGCTGCTAGCTAAATATTGTGATGCACAACTTTGAGAGTTTTGACCAGAAAATTCCAAATATTATGTATTAATTTTACTGTCTCTATCAATTTATTTACACAAAATCAGGTCACTGATGTAGCTAACAGTAGTAGGACCTTCTTGGTTGCCTTAAAGTCATACATGTATACTAGAGTAAGAGGCATGCTATGCTGCATTAGCTGTGGTTGTCATGTCCTTATCACAGTGAGACAGTCTCACACACAAGCTGTATGTGTTTATTATTCATGACTATGAGTATTAGATAAATGTGGCAACATCCATCCACTAGCATGTGAATTTGATGTAGTACCATTTGGTTCTATATAAACTTCTACTCCAGGCCATCGTGTGATGATTCTACTTTCTAAACTTGCGAACACTAGTTGTTTAAGTTACCGATGATATTTGGATTAATTGGATTCATGCGAGTTAAACTTACACGATTTGGAAAAATGCCATTGGTAAGCTGGGAATATGCTATTTCGCTTAATACCAGCTTATATACCACATATACACTTCCGGATGTATGTTATTTATAAGTGATTTATGCGAGTTAAACCGTGGGACACGGGCATGAAAGCTTCCTTTTCTTTTATATACCACATATACACTTCCGGATGTATGTTATTTATAAGTGATTTATGCGAGTTAAACCGTGGGACACGGGCATGAAAGCTTCCTTTTCTTTTTGAGATGGGACGCAAAGGAAACTCGCCTAGTCTTTGTCCTTCAGGAACCTGCTGGCTCATCTTCGTCTTGTTGGCCTACTCGGTCGGGTATTCCCCCGTTAGGTGTGCCATCAACCAACACGTTTCCCACACTTCGACAGAAGGGCGGTTGCGATCTAGAGGGTACCGTTCACTTTCAGCCACATAGGCCATCTAATGTGGTTTAACTTAGGAAAATCGTGTCTAGAGATCCCTGGTGTCATGCATATTTCTCCCCGTCCAACCAAATCACGTACAATTGTAGTTTTCTTGCAAGATTATAGTTACTCGAGAATATCTATCAGCCGTCGTCGAAACACAAGGCATTCAATTGTATTCCAAACTACTTATGTTGGGAAATCACATGATCTATGTATGGTTGCATCACGTCGTTTCTAATCGTACGTCCATTACCAGAATAATTTAATCTTGCCTCAAAATTAGGTCTGCACTGGTCTAGGAAAAAAGTGACGAAACAAAAATTACACGTTATTTGAAAGTGCGTAGTTAGGGCATCTCCAGTCGTCGAGCCCCCCCAGGGCCCAAAACGCCGCCGTTTTGGTGCCGCCGCGGCGCTAAACGGCGCTATTCTGGAACCTGGGGGGGCGCGTTTCCCAGTCGCGTCCCGAGCCCAACAATCGGCCCAAACAAATGCATTTGAAAAACTAGACGAATTTTATTGAAAATTAAAAAACTTCGGTACATATTCGGCGCGATTTTGAACCTAAACGATAAATTTAAACCTAAACTAAGCTAGCCCGAGGCTGGCGGCGATCGCCTGGCTGTAGTCGCCGCCGTCGTCGTCGTCGTCGTCGCTGGGGGGGTCGCCGGGGCGCCTGCTTCCCCCCTGTCCCTCGTCGCCGCCACCGCAGTCCCACCTGCTCACCTCGAGGGCGTTCTGGATCACGCCCTCGTCGTCGGAGTCCGGGTCGAGTATGATGTACTCGTTCTCCTTCTGCGGCGGCGGGGGAGGGACGCGGAGGCGAGCCGCGGCGGCGGCGGCCTCACGCTCGCGCGCCGCCTTGCGCTGCTCTGCTTCAGCCAGCAGGCGGCGCTGAAGGGCGAGCTCGGCCTCCGTGGTCTCGCGCAGACTCCAACGGGCGGCGGTGTCGACGTCGAGCGGCTGCAGCGTGTCCAGGGACATCTGCTCCGCCACCCTTTGGTCCGGCCATTCGTCCTCGCTTTCGTCGGCGTCCTCCGTCTTCGGGCGGACCACGCGCTGTGGCTCGCCGATGCGGAGCGCGCCGCCGCTGCGCCTGCGGGAGGACGCTCCGGCGTTCAGAAAGGGGGGGGGTGGTGGAGAGGGAATGGCCGGCGGAGGACGAGGACGTGGCGGACGACGAGGACGCGCCGGGATGCCGCGCCACCCACGGCTGGGTGGCCTCCAGCGGCGGCATCTGGAGACGCGGCTGGTTGCCGCGGCGGATGTGCTCGAGGACCTCCTCGAGCGTCCTGCCAGGGGCGCTCCACCAGTTCCGGCGCCCTTTCGAGTTGAAACGGCCCTCGACAGGGCCGTTGTCGTTCTCGTCCTCGAGTTCCTGGTTGCGGCGCGCCGTCAGACGCTGCCACCAGAACTCATCCGCTCCGGTGAGCGGGTAGTTCTCGGGGTTGTTCATCCCGGCGCGCATGTCGTAGATGGCGCGGCGGAACTCCTGGTTGGTGTTGGGAAGGGGAGGGATTGGGACACCGCCGGCGCTGAGCTGCCACCGGCTCGCCCCCGCGGCGGAGCTAGGGAGGCGCGTATCCGGCGGGCAAGGGTAGCCCGCGCGGTATAGCGCCATCGCCTGGCCCCGGCGCAGGTTGTGGCGTGGGAAACCGTTCGCTGCCGCGCCGTCAGCCATTGTCGTGGAAGAAAGGGGGAAGAAGGGAGGGAGAGATCGCCGGTGTGAAGAATGCGGGGCGGGGCACGCGGCGGGGGGAATTTTATAGCGCGGCGAGCGGCCGGGCATTTACTGCGCGCACCCGTCCCCTCGCTGCCGCCACGCCATTACGCCGGCAGCCTTTGGGCGGGGCGCATGCACTGGGCGGCCGCCACGCCATAAACGCCGGCAGCCTTTTGACCGCGCGGAAGCCGAGAAGATGATCACGCGCGGTTTCTGTTCCCGCGCTTTCCCGCCGCGTCGCTGACCGATCGGGCCCACGCGCGCAGCCGCGCAGTTTCGCCCCCCCAGGCCGAACCCAGCGGGCTGGGTTTGGCCTGGGTGCCGCGGCGCTATTTAGCGCCGAAACGGCGCTATTTGGGCCGCTGGGGGGGCCGAGTGGTGAAGAAGCGGCGCTTTTGGTCGCTTCCGCCGCTAAAAAAACCCCCTGGGGGGGCTCTGGGGGGGACGACTGGAGATGCCCTTATATTTTATATTATTTAGCAAAGATGTGATCCGATTTTCAAACATAATAAGTATCTTTCAATTTTTGTTGGTGGTTTCTTCAACGTAAGTGGCTGAGATGGTACGGTGCATACGAAAAGCCAAACTTCTTTTGTTGGGGAAGTCAAGTGATCTATGTATGGGACATCACGTGGCTGCTAATCACCTATTTCCGGACTAATTTAATTTTGCCTCAAAAATATGTCCGGACTCTAGGAAAAAATGATGAAACAAAAATTACACATCCTTTCAAAGTTTAGTTATGTTTCGTTTCATTTAGAAAAGATGTGACCAGATTTTCAAGCATAATACTCGCTCTGTCCACTTTTATAAGACACGCTTGTGATGGAGGTAGTAGATCTGTTTCAATCTTTGATGTGGATTTCTTCGGCGTGGCTGAGATGGTACGCTGCATAGGGAAAGACAAACTATTTTTGTTTGGGGAAGTTTCGTGTGCGAGCTGCGCCCTCACCAACACGTGGAAATGTTGATTAGGTGTCTCTTTCCGTGGCCAACGGCGAGTTATATTCTTGCTTTCCTACGAGTCTACTTTTCTTCTTCTTTGACGTATGTAACACCCCGGCGGCTTGATGAATTAAATTATTGAGTAAATAAAGGGCTCGTACGACTTGCTAAATTAAATTATTTAGTAAAAGGCTCGTCCCGGTCTACCAAGTTGCCACACATGAGTGAATTTGTCACCAACTCACCATGCTGTCGTCGACGCCGCTGATACCATATAGTAGTGATAAGGAAAAGTCAAACACAACAATAAAGGCCAGTGAAGCAGACCTATTACTCTAATATATATGTATGACGTCAAGACTTCCGTGATTGACATTATTGAGCGGAGCAAATCTAGTTTTAATATTTTTCAAACATTCAAAGCTAAAGTGTCAGTGTAAGTCACAAGTAAGATGGGACTACCTATAATTACAAACAATTAAGAGCTAGTATTGGTATTCGACACGTCTTTGCTCTATATTTTTGTAATAATATGATACAACACTAAACTACACATTGATTGTCATGTATTTCTATACATGTATCGTTTGCGATCCAACTAATCGACGCATTACTATAATATCTGGGAGGCTGCTAGCTAAATATTGTGATGCACAACTTTGACAAGAAAATTCCAAATATTATGTATTAATTTTACTCTATCTATCAATTAATTTACCCAAATTCAGGTCACTGATGTAGCTAACAGCAGTAGGACCTTCCCAGTGGCCTTAAAGTCGTACATATATACTAGAGTAAGAGGCATGCTATGCTACATTAGCTATGGTTGTCATGTCCTTGTCACAGTGAGACAGTCTCACACACAAGATGTATGTGTTTATTATTGATGACGTGACACACGAGTATTATACAAATGTGGCAACATCCATCCACCAGCATGTGAACCGGGTGTAGTCCCATTTGGTTCTATATAAACTTCTACTCTAGGCTATCGTGTGATGCTTCTACTTTTTAAGCTTGCAAACACATATTGTTTCAGTTACCGATGATATTTGGGTTAATTGGTTTCATGCGAGCTAAACTTTCACGATTTAGAAATATGCCATTGCTAAGTTGGGAATATGCCATTTCGCTTAATACCAGGTTATATACCACGTATACACTTTTGGATGTATGTTATTTATACGTGATTTATGCGAGCTACACCGTCGGACGCGGGCATGAAAGGTTTTTTCTGCTTGAGATGGGGCACAAAGGAAACTCGCATAGTCTAGGTCCTTCGGGAACCTGCTGGCTCCTCTTTGTCTTGTTGGCCTACTAGGTTGGGTATACCCCCGTTAGGTGTGCCATCAATGAGCATGTTTCCCACACTTCGACAGAAGGGCAATTGCGATTTAGAGGGTACCGGTCAGTTTCAGCCATATAGGCCGTCTAATGGGGTCTAACTTAGGGAAATTGTGTCTAAAGATCCCTGGTATCATGCATATTTCTCCCCGGCCAACCAAATAACGTACAATTATAGTCTTCTTGCAAGATTATAGTTACTCGAGAATATCTATCAGTCGTCGTCGAAAACAAGGTATTCAATTATATTCCAAACTACATCTGTAGGGAAATCACATGATCTATGTGTGGTAGCATCACGTCATTGCTAATCGTACATCCATTTCCGGTCTAATTTTAATCTTGCCTCAAAATTAGGTCCGCACTGATCTAGGAAAAAAATGACGAAACAAAAATTACACGTTGTTTGAAAGTGTAGTTATGTTTTATTTCATTTAGCAAAGATGTGATCAGATTTTCAAACATAATAAGTCTCTTTCAATTTTTGTTGGTGATTTGTTCAACGTAAGTGGCTGCGATGGTACGCTGCACACGAAAAGCCAAACTTTTTTTGTTGGGGAAGTCAAGTGATCTATGCATGGGACATCACGTGGCTGCTAATCACCTATTTCCGGACTAATTTAATCTTGCCTCAAAAATATGTCCGGACTCTAGGAAAAAATGATGAAACAAAAATTACACATCCTTTCAAAGTTTAGTTATATTTCTTTTCATTTTGAAAAGATGTGATCAGATTTTCAAACATAATACTCGCTCCGCCCACTTTTATAAGACACGCTTGTGACGGAGGGAGTAGATCAGTTTCAATTTATTATGGTGATTTTGTTCAGCGTCGCTGAGATGGTACGCTGCATAGGGAAAGCCAAACTATTTTTGTTGGGGGAAGTTTCGTGTGCGAGCTGCGCCCTCACCAACACGAGGAAATGTTGAGTAGGCGTCTCTTTCTGTGGCCAACGGCGAGTTATGTTCTTACTTCCCTACGAACCTACTTTTCATCTTCTTTTACGTACCTAACACCCTGGCGGTTTGCTTAATTAAATTATTGAGTAAATAAAAGACTCGTCCGGTCTATGATGACGACTTTCTAAATTAAATTATTGAGTAAAAGGCTCGTCCCGGTCTACTAAGTTGCCACACATGAGTGAATTTGTCACTAGCTCACCATGCTCTCGTGGACGCCGTTGATACCATATTGTAGTGACAAGAACAAGTCAAACACAACAATAACGGGCTAGTGAAGCAGACCTATTACTCTAATATATATGTATGGCGTCAAGACTTCCGCGATTGTCATTATTGAGCGGAGCAAATCTAGTTTAATATTTTTCAAACATTCAAAACTAAAGTGTTAGTGTAAGTCACAAGTTAGATGGGACAACCTATAATTACAAACAATTAAGAGCTAGCATTGGTATTCTACACGTCTTTGCTCTATATTTTTGTAATAATATTATATAACACACTAAACTACACATCGATTGGCATGTATTTCTAGACATGTATCATTTGGGATCTAAGTGATCGACGCACTACTATAATTAACTTGGAGGCTGCTAGCTAAATATTGTGATGCACAACTTTGAGAATTTTGACTACAAAATTCCAAATATTATGTATTAATTTTACTCTCTCTGTCAATTTATTTACACTAAATCAGGTCACTGATGTAGCTAACAGAAGTAGGACCTTCTCGGTGGCCTTAAAGTCATACATGTATACTAGAGTAAGAGGCATCCTATACTGCATTAGCTGTGGTCGTCCTGTCCTTGTCACAGTGAGACAGTCTCACATACAAACTGTATGTGTTTATTATTGATGACCACGAGTATTAGATAAATGTGGCAACATCCATCCACCAGCATGTGAACTTTGATGTAGTACCATTTGGTTCTATATAAACTTCTACTCCAGGCCATCGTGTGATGCTTCTACTTTCTAAGCTTGCGAACACAGACTGTTTAATTTACCGATGATATTTGGGTTAATTGGATTCATGCGAGTTAAACTTACACGATTTGGTAAAATGCCATTGCTTAGTTGGGAATATGCTATTTCGCTTAATACCAAGTTATATACCACATATACACTTTCGGATGTATGTTATTTATAAGTGATTTATGCGAGTTAAACCGTGGGACACGGGCATGAAAGCTTCTTTTTGTTCTTGAGATGGGGCGCAAAGGAAACTCGCCTAGTCTAGATCCTTCAGGAACCTGCTGACTCATCTTCGTCTTGTTGGCCTACTCGGTTGGGTATTCCCCCGTTAGGTGTGCCATCAACCAACACGTTTCTCACACTTCGACAGAAGTGCGGTTGCGATCTAGAGGGTACCGTTCACTTTCAGCCACATAGGCCGTCTAATGTGGTCTAACTTAGGAAAATCGTGTCTAGAGATCCGGTTGTCATGCATATTTCTCCCCGACGAACCAAATCACGTACAATTATAGTCTGCTTGCAAGATTATAGTTACTCGAGAATATCTATCAGCCGTCTTCGAAAACAAGGCGTTCAATTGTATTCCAAACCACTTATGTTGGGAAATCACATGATTTATGTATGGGAGCATCACGTCGTTGCTAATCGTACCTCCATTTCCAGAATAATTTAATCTTGCCTCAAAATTAGGTCCGCACTGATCTAGGAAAAAAATGACTGTGTGCATCATCACGATGCAGAGGCTGGGGCTATGTTCCCATTTCAAAAAAAAGGAAAAAAATGACGAAAAAAAAATTACACGTTATTTGAAAGTGTAGTTATATTTTATTTTATTTAGCAAAGATGTGATCTGAATTTCAAACATAATAAGTCTCTTTCAATTTTTGTTGGTGGTTTCTTCAACGTAAGTGGCTGAGATGGTAAGCTGCATAGGAAAAGCCAAACTTCTTTTGTTGGCGAAGTGAAGTGATCTATGTATTGGACATCATGTGGCTGCTAATCACCTATTTCCGGACTAATTTAATTTTTCCTCAAAAATATGTCCGGATACTAGGAAAAAATGATGAAACAAAAAAAACACATCCTTTCAAAGTTTAGTTATATTTCGTTTCATTTAGAAAAGATGTGATCAGATTTTCAAACATAATACTCACTCCGTCCACTATTATAAGACACGCTTGTGATGCAGGGAGTAGATCTGTTTCAATTTTTGATGTGGCTTTGTTCGGCGTGGCTGAGATGGTACGCTGCATAGGGAAAGACAAACTATTTTTGTTTGGGGTAGTTTTGTGTGCGAGCTGCGCCCTCACCAACATGCGGAAATGTTGAGTAGACGTCTCTTTCTGTGGCCAACGGCGAGTTATCTTCTTACTTCCCTACGAGTCTACTTTTCTTCTTCTTTGACGTATGTAACACCCTGGCGGCTTTCTGAATTAAATTATTGAGTAAATAAAAGGCTCGTACGATCTATGATGACGACGTGCTAAATTAAATTATTGAGTAAAAGGCTCGTCCCGGTCTACCAAGTTGCCACACATGAGTGAATTTGTCACCAACTCACCATGCTGTCGTCGACGCCGATACCATATAGTAGTGACAAGGAAAAGTCAAACACAACAATAACGGGTCAGTGATTCATACCTATTACTCTAATATATATGTATGGCGTCAATACTTCCGCGATTGATATTATTGAGCGGAGCAAATCTAGTTGAATATTTTTCAAACATTCAAAACTAAAATGTCAGTGTAAGTCACAAGTAAGATGGGACAACCTATAATTACAAACAATTAAGAGATAGTATTGGTATTGGACACGTCTTTGCTCTATATTTTTGTAGTAATATGATACAACACTAAACTACATATTGATTGTGATGTATTTCTAGACATGTATCGTTTGCGATCCAAGTGATCGGCGCACTACTATAGTTAACTGGGAGGCTGCTAGCTAAATATTGTGATGCACAACTTTGAAAGTATTGACCAGAAAATTCCAAATATTATGTATTAATTTTACTCTCTTTGTCATCTTATTTACCCAAAATCAGGTCACTGATGTAGCTAATAGCAGTAGGAACTTCCCGGTGGCCTTAAAGTCATACATGTATACTAGAGTAAGAGGCATGCTATGCTGCATTAGCTATGGTTGTCCTGTCCTCGTCACAGTGAGACAGTCTCACACCCAAGACGTATGTGTTTATTATTGATGACGTGAGGCAGGAGTATTAGATAAATGTGGCAAAATCCATGCAACAGCATGTGAACTGGGTGTATTCCCATTTGGTTCTATATAAACTTCTACTCCAGGCCATCGTGTGATGCTTCTACTTTCTAAGCTTGCGGACACATATTGTTTCAGTCACCTATGATATTTGGGTTAATTGGATTCATGCGAGTTTAACTTTCACGATTTGGAAAAATGCCATTGCTAACTTGAGAATATGCCATTTTGCTTAATACCAGGTTATATACCACATATACACTTCCGGATGTATGCTATTTATAAGTGATTTATGCGAGTTAAACTGCAGGACGCGGGCATGAAAGCTTCTTTTTCTTCTTGAGATGGGGCGCAAAGGAAACTCGCCTAGTCTAGGTCCTGCAGGAACCCGCTGGCTCACCTTCGTCTTGTTAGCCTACTTGGTTGGGTATTCCCCCTTTTGGTGTTACATCAACCAACACGTTTCCCACACTTCGACAGAAGGGCAATTGTGATCTAGAGGATACCGTTCAGTTTCAGCCACACAAGGACAAGGAAAGAGTACTCAACCAATAAATGTGGTATCCATCTCTCAGTACAAATTTTCAAAATACAAACAAGATTACATGGATATTACACGTAAGAAAACATGGATACAAATACATATAGGTTGCACAAAAGTAGATTAATTAGGTGACTACAGACATGATATTCTCTTATATTTTACAAACAGATTTCCTTCTGGCTCTGCCAAGAACTTTCTCCAGTTTGTCTTGGGGAAACGAGATATCAGTTCGAATTCAAAGTTCCTTAGCAAATGGCTCCATATCAGTTTAATTTGCATATAAGCGTAGGCCTCACCGGTGCAAACGTGCCGACCTCCGCCAAATGTTGTATAGGAGAACTTGCCGCCTACTTTGTCCTCTTGTCTTTCTGGGCCAAAACGGTATGGGTCATATACCTGAGGGTCCTTGTAGATATATGGAATATTATTGTTCACTACAGTTGGACTTGCTATGATCTGATCCTGTAGGATTTCATATTGTTTGCCCTCTTTTGTATGCACAGTGAAATTCTTATGTGCCTTGCGAACTAGCATTTGTGCTGGAGGGTGCATCCTTAGAGCCTCTTTTATGCAATTGTGTAGTGTGCCCATTTCCAAAAATGCATTGTAGTCTAACCCACCCTTGTATTTCTTGGCGATTTGATGTTGCTCCTCAACAACATCCCTTAAGAAGGATGGGTGGCTAAGTAGACAAGCGCCAGTCCAAGTACTAGTGATAGAGCTTGTATGTTCTCCAGCAAATAGAAGGCCAATGATCAATCCCACTACCTCAGCTACTGTTGTAGAGCGACCATCTTTGTACTTGGAGTCGATCAATTTCTGCAGTGTGTCCTCCTCGACCCTGCCAGACCTCTTACGAGACTCCACGACCTCAGATAGCAATTCAGTTAGTCTGATGCGCGCTCTATCACGCTGGCGGTTTGCTGGAGTTGGAAGATAGGGATATAAGAAAGCAATCAGGTTAACACCATTTCCGATTTCACGAAACAATGTGTAGACCTCATCAAACATATTTTCTCGAACTTCTTTCCCCAGTAAACACCGGCTTGAAATTAACATGAGTAAGTGCTCAAACTCGTGCTTTAGATCAACTATGCCCTCATTTTCCCATTTGGCAAAGAAACCCTGGGTTCATGCACACACCGTCAAACTTAGTATAAAATCAACATCCAGAGTTTCACACAGTGCAAATAACTGATTAAATCTCAAATGAAACTATATAAGTTTAAGTGGCATATATATCTACCTCAACAGAGCTAGTTATAACATAGGACAAACTTCCTATATGATTCTTTTTGTATAAATTAATCCGCAAGAGCTCATCATTTACCAGTATTCCACGAAAATAACAATATGCCAGTATATATTCCATGCAAATAAGAATACATATTCCATAGTAAGCCAATACGATACGTACCTCGACTTCTTGTAGCATGGGAGAGATGTGCCTACTCAAGCTTGATGGCTTGAGTGCTTCACTGTGGAAGCGCAGCTGTTCAACTCCAGTAGCTCTGTCTCGGCCATAACCAACCGCTTTGCCAAACATGGGTACCGTGAACTCTAACAAATTCCCATGGCTAATCTCTGACTCCAAACCTTGAAAGAAATGAGGCGTAACCTCTGGTCCTATCAAGAGTGTTACATCTATACCAAACGGACTTATCATGAATACAGTACCATACTTGAGATATAGATCGTTGGCAACAGCAGCTGGACCTTTCCTCAAGAAGGTAGGTAAGAGTTTTAGGAGAGTAATCCCATCAACCCGAGGTGGAAGTTGACTTGGACGCCCTGGATATCTTGCTCTTGAAATCTTTCTGGATAATACAATGAAGAAAAGAAGAGCGATCGTGCACCACAAAGCTTCACTACTTAGGAAGTCCATAGTTTTGCTTATTTGTATCCTGCTGAAAGAAACTCCTTAGCTAGAGAAAGTAATTAAGTAGCTAACGTTCTCTTGCTGGTACTAAAAGTTTGAAACAATAACAAAATTGTTGACATATATAAGAGAAACAGCATGCCGCCCCCATGGTTCGATGCCGGCACAATCATTAAATGCTAAGAAATATCAGCTTAATAAGAATACCTTAATAAGAATTTGCTCCTTTCTCGCAGCTAGCGACGCCTTAAACTCTGCAGATGGAAACCTTAAGTCCACGGGAATAGACTTTATATAGAGGCAGTGGAGGGAGGAAAATGATTTAGAGTCAACATGGAGAAACGTCTAGCTAGGTTTGAATAGTTTGGGAAGTAGAAGATTCCAGGTTTCCAACTAGCAGCCATTATTCGACTAAAGGATGTTGTTTCTTCTAGATATTTTCAGAAGCATAATTTAGAGAAGAAACACGCTTCAAACTCCCATGCTAGTGGAATTTTGCAAAGTGATCCTTGCTACGTATTACGCCTCCGTGGAGTTAACACACGAATATTTTTATTTTAGTGGAACATTCACTTTAAAACACAACAATAGCAGGCCAGATTTGTGACAAGGAAAGGTCAAACGCAGAAACAACGGGCCATATCGTGCATCGAGTGATCAATAATAAACCTATACAGATTCTGTGTTGAGACCATATTATTGTGAAAACGAAAGGTGAAACGTAGCAACAACGGGCCAATGACGAGTTCAAAGCTGCCGCAATTTTCCTTATGTTATCAGCTCAATCATTGATTAGAGAAAATATAATTGAATACTTCATTTAAAACATTTAAAACTGAAATATCGGTGCAAGACACAACTTATATGGGACAAGCTATCATTAGAAACTGAGGCGAGGACAGGGCAGCCAGGGGCCCACCCCTCCGTCGCTTCTTTAAACTCCCTCTTCGTTCTGGATGAAAAATAATCTTCTTGGATTTTTAGCCCTTTCCGAGAATATTTCCATCAGAACTTTTCTCAAATAGAAAACAAAAAAAAATAACAACTGGCCCGGGGCATCTTGTTAATAGTTAGTGTATGAAAACATCGATAAAATAAAGGAAAACATGTGAAAACATGATAATAACATAAAGGCATTGGATAGAAAACAAACATGTAGCATAAAAAAATTATAGATATATTTGGAACGTATCAGCATCCCCAAGTTTAACTTCTGCTCGTCCTCGAGTAGTTAAGTGATAACAAAATGATTTTTTGAGTTGACATGAAGCCAACACAATCTTTATCAACGTTATGTAAAAGCATTGCAAGCTAAGTTCAAAGTACTTTAACAAAGACATGATAAATATTATTTGAACTAATGTAAACTTAGCAACTATGTTGCACATAAAAAGTAAGACAAATAATTAATAATAAGCCATGAAGCATTGAAAGTGATAAGTTTGTTTCAATCATAAAGAAAAACATAATAAAAGGGTACCCCACTTGTCCTTCGTGAAATTTTAATTGGTGACTAGATACAAATAATGAGAACAAGCAATACCATAATCATTAATCAATCAATAATAAATTTTGGGACTATGCACATTATACTCAGAATGATAACTCTGCTCTTTTACCTTGTACATAAAGTAAAAGGACGTAGACTCACCATAAAAATAAAAGAAACGCCCTTCACAGAGTGAAGCAGGAATTACTCATGTGTTAGAGCGGCTCCCATAGGATAATCACTTAAACGGAAATATTAAAAATAATTTTTTTTAGAGAGGTGTATATCTATGTCAACGAATTGTATCAAATGACTTATCTTCTTTTCTTGTTTAATGGCTTCAAGAGCGTCTCCCATAGGATAATCATTATATTCTTTTTTCTCCTTTGTTTGCACAAGTTAACTTCATGATTTCTCAAATCCATTGTGTGAAGAGATATTAACTTTATTGTTGTAGCTTATCTTTTGTGGGCTCGACAGCCAAATATCTGCTCTTTGTGCAAAGTTCATATTATAAATCCTTTCAACAACATTCGTGGATAAACTTGAAACCTTCTCTTATTCCCTCTATTACCTTGATGTGTCTCATGTTCGTTAACTCATATGTTTCTGTGAACACTAATCTCATGATTTGGCCATGGGATACTTGATCTTCATGAAGATCAAAATTTTCCAGAGTTTTCCCTCTGACCAAAGGTGTAGCCGATCAACACTTCACGATGCTATGGATCAAGCTATTAAAGAAGAGAACCGTTGGGTTTGAGAAGATCATTCAAAGCCGGTGTTCTGTCTTTCTTTCTTCTTATGGAATCTCTGGACGAGATTCTTGTAAGTGGTGTAGATTTGTAACATCCCATTTTTGGTAATAAAAATTTGAGGTGTTGTGTTCACGTCATCGCACGCATAAAATTTTGAGCCTCAATTGTGAATTTGAATTTAAAAACAAATTTGCCTAAAATCACTTAAAGTGATCACCCAAATTTTGCATTAAAGACATTTTTAAATTTGGAGAACCATAACATGGTGAGTTTGTAAATTTCAAAAAGATTCCAAATAGTATTTTTTGCCAATTTTTATCATTGTAATTTTAGTTGTACTTTTAAAAATAGAATGGATTTTGTGTTATTTTGGGAAGCTTCCGTTGTGACCCATCTCCAGCCGCCACAGGAACTGCTTACCAGCTCTGCTCCGACGACCAGAAAATAGCGGCGCTACCACATGGGCACCGTGGGTCCGGCATGTCAGAATTTTATTCTTTTAAAATTAATTAGAAAACGAAAAATTCCTGAGGTGGGACCGAGTTATATGAATAATTTTAGAAAATAAATAAATATTAGAAATTGAATATCTTTATTTATATTTACCATAAAATTATTCCACGCCAAGAACGTGCGCAATTTGATGCACACCAAGCAAATTATCCCTTTCTCCTGGTCGTTCATGGTCTAGGCGCTGGCTATTGTGGGCCACTTCCCCCGCTTAGGGCATCTCCAGTCGTTGCGTCTCCCCAGGGCCCAAAACGCCGCCGTTTTGGGTCCGCCGCGGCGCTAAACGGCGCTATTCTGAAACCTGGGGGGGCGCGTTTCCCAGTCGCGTCCCGAGCCCAAGAATCGGCCCAAAACAAACGCAATTGCAAACTAGTCGATTTTTATTGAAATTTGGGAACTGCGTACATATTCGGCGCGAATTTAAAGCTAGAACGAAAAATTTAAACTAGAAACTTAAACAAACTACTTAAGGCCGAGGATGGCGGCGATAGCCTGGCTGTAGTCGCCGCCGTCGTCATCGTCGCCGGGGCGCTTGCTCCCGCCTGTCCCTCGTCGCCGCCGCCGCAATCCCACCTGCTCGCCTCGAGGGCTTGCTGGATCACGTCCTCGTCGTCGGAGTCCGCGTCGAGGACGATATACACATTCTCCTTCTGCGACGGCGGGGGAGGGACGCGGAGGCGAGCCGCGTTGGCGGCGGCCTCACGTTCGCGCGCCGCCTTGCGCTGCTCGGCTTCCGCCAGCAGGCGGCGCTGGAGCTCGAGCTCCGCCTCGGTGGTGTCCCGTAGGCTCCACCGAGTGGCGGTGTCGGGTTCGAGTGGCTGCAGCGTGTCCAGCGACAGCTGCTCCGCGACCTTTTGGTCGGGCCACTCGGCCTCGTCGTCGTCGCCGCCGTTCTCCGTCTTCGGGCGAACCACGCGTTCGAAGCGTGATTCGCCGATGCGGAGCGCGCCGCCGCTGCGCCTACGGGCTGGCGCGCCGGCGTTTAGAAAGGGGGGGAGGTAGAGACAGAGTGACCGGCGGAGGAGCTCGACGTCGCGGAGGAGGAAGAAGCGCCGGTCCGCCGCGCCACCCACGGCTGGGCCTGCTGCGGCGGCATTTCCAGGCGCCGCTGGTTGCCGGCGTGGATATGGGCGAGGACCTCCTCCAGGGTCCTGTTGGGGGCGCTCCACCAGCGGCGCCGCCCGTGGGCGTTGAAGCGTCCGTCCACCGGTCCGTTGGCGTTCTCGGAGTCAAGCTCCCGATCGCGGCGCCTGGTGAGCTGCCCCCACCAGAACTTGTCCACGCCGGTGAGCGGGTAGTTCTGGGGGTGTTCCATGCCGTCGCGCATCTCGCGGATGGCGCGGCGGAACTCGGGGTCGGAGTTTGGAAGGGGAGGAACGGTAACGCCGCCGGCGCTGAGCGCCCAGCAGCTCGCCCCCGCGGCGGAGCTAGGGAGACGCACATCCGGCGGGCAAGGGTAGCCCGCGCGGTAGAGCGCCATCGCCTCGCTCCGGCGCAGGTTATGGCGCGGGAATCCGTTCGCCGCTGCTCCGTCCTTGAATCCGTTCGACATTGTTCGTGGAGAGAAGGGGGAGGAGAGTGTCGAGAGGTAGAAGACAGTAGAGAGCTCGCCGGTGGAAGAATGGTGTGGCGCGCCCCGCGCCGGGGGGGTTTTATAGCGCGGCGAGAGGCCGGGCATTTACTGCGCGCGCGCGTCCACTCGCTGCCGCCCGCCACGCCATTACGCCGGCAGCCTTTGGGCGGGGCGCATGCACTGGGCGGCCGCCACGCCATAAACGGCGGCAGCCTTTGACCGCGCGGCAGCCGAGAAGACGATAACGGGGGCGGTTCTGTTCCCGCGCTTTCTCGTCGCGTCGCTGACCGAGCTGGCCCACGCGCGCGACCGCGCAGTTTCGCCCCCCCAGGCCGAACCCAGCGGGCTGGGTTTGGCCTGGGTGCCGCGGCGCTATTTAGCGCCAAAACGGCGCTATTTGGGCCTCTGGGGGGCCGAGTGGTGAAGAAGCGGCGCTATTCGCCGCTTCCGCCGCGAAAAAAGCCCCCTGGGGGGCTCTGGGGGGGACGGCTGGAGATGCCCTTAGTTGGTGGATACCGGTTCATGCCAATTGCCATCCACAGTCACCAAGTGGGTGGAAGTGGAGCCCTTGAGAGCCATCACCCATCAAGATAATGTTAAGTTCATACTCTAAAACATTGTGTCATGTTGGTGTGACCAACCGGATCATCAACAATAAGTGCGCACAATTCACCTGGAGCCCCTTTAAGTCCTACTGCAATGACCTAAGCAGGAAGATTTTCTACGCTTTGGTGGCTCGCCCATGAGCAACGGGAAGATTGAACCCGGAAATACGGAGGTGATACGGGATATGAAGAAAAGAACCTTCAACAGACTCAAGCACAACGGCAGGAACAAGATCGATCATGTCCTGGCCTGCTCTGGTCCATACGACCAAGGAAACACACTTCTCCACAGTCCATGGGAAAGGATGCATCCTACCCACAGATATCAAGTACTCGTACGTATAACCTAGACTTCGGGCATATGCAGAGACTCAAAACACAACACGCAGGAGATCGCTCATTTGCCGTGTGCCCAATCCACATGACAAAGACTTTTTCCATGTGCCGTACATGGCATCGAGTTGCACGGGAACTAATTGTTAAGAATTTAGGCAATTTACAGATTAAATTAATCCAAGTATAAATCATGAACATAACGTAAACATACTGATATTTAACCATATTCGTGCATACTAGATTTATAGTAGATAAATCTACGCAAACTACTAGTGTTGCACACATGGAAATAATAATGACAGGGATGAACGTGCTATACCCTGCAGTTGGCCAATTGGCAGTAGCCATAGCAGAGGCGGCGGCCGCGACGGCGGTAGCAGCAGCGTTGGCGGCCTCAGCAGCAGCAGCGGCCTCGGTGGCAGCAGCGGCGGCGGCAGCAGCTCGATCGGCTTCGGTGGCCATGTTGACGACGAGGGCGACGCGGTAGTAGACGAAGTAGATGTACAGCAGCAGCGAGCAGTCGCGTAGTAGACGCTCCCCAAAAACCTAATCGGCCCTCTCCCGTACAGGATCTGGAGAGGCGGGGTTTCGGAGGCCTGCTCTCCCGTCGGCCGTGTACGCGGTAGACGGGATGGGATCACCGGCGGCAGCAACAGGAGGTGGAACGACCGTGGGCGCAAAGAGGCGGCGTGTGTGAGATATGTGTACTGCGTCCGCCTGGGCCTCCAATTTATAGGCACGGCCGAGAAGGAGAACGGTCAATTTAATTGGCGTTTACTACAGCCGTTACCACGTGATAAAAGGTGGCGTTTTACTGCGTGCAGTTATCACACGCGATCAGTACGGCTGTTACCAATATAAATGTGACGCATTTAGACAACAATAATTATGACGTCTCATATTATTGCCGTGTCTGTTGACTCCCCATTTCCGACTGCCAAAATAAAGACATCGGCTCGGCTCATTCCCGCAACCCGCGGCGCGTCGTGACGAGGCGAGGCGAGGCGAGGCGTGGCGAGGCGGGCGGCGGAGGAGGAGGAGCGCGCGTGTGGAACACCTCCACTACTCCTCTCTCTTCATACCAACTCACACTAGTGGGGAGAGAGCTCACCTTATAAACTGGTGCAAAACTCTCCCAACTAGCAATGTGGGACTAAACTCCCACCATTTGCTATGGCAGCATGGGCCTTTGGGATTAAGTGGAAATTGGCTAATGAGCCTGTAGGTCCATCCGAATTTCTGCAATCCCCCACCAGATCCCGAAGACCCATGGTGTTGTACTCTGTTCCATTCACTGTTTTTATATACTGGCATTTTCAGTGGAGACCCGTTAAGATTGAACATCCACCTAGAACAAGTAGCTACACTACATCACAACTGAACAATGGACTATGCCTTGAATTGTCAGTTTGGCGTAAAATAGTTTCACTAAATGTCTTGCCAGTACTAGGCTGCCGAAGGCTGACCCCTCGGGTGGAGCATATTAGTCATACTCCTGGCCTATTCATGAACTTATTAGAGATCACCCAATCTCATAGACTGTGACCAGCAGTCAGGATCATATAGGTGTGTTCCTCCAAAGATCGCTCTGTAGGATAGCATCTTGCTTATACAAGCCTTGGAACACATTAAGACAAAAGTCAACCTGCCATACAGTTTTTGAGAGGACTGCATCTCCAGTGGAGTGGGTTAGTAAAAATTACTCTCCTCAGTTAACCACTAGCTTGTTTTCCCAGGTCCCACTTCACGGGATCTCCGATCACATAGGTTGGGTTACTGCCATGGCAACTCATGTGGGTCTCATACCCATCTCCCTCGATGCACTTTCTATCACAACACGTGATAGCCCTTTAGTAAAGGGATCTGCCAGATTCTTAGCCGACTGGATATAATCCACCGCTATCACTCCGGAGTTTCTTAAATGTCTGACAGCTTTTAATCTCATTTTTATGTGCTTTGTGGACTGTGCATTGTCCTTTGAACTCTTCACCTTGACAATTACTGTTTGATTGTCACAGTTCATAAGGATAGCCGGTACTGGCTTTTCAACCACAGGCAAGTCCATCAAAAGATCTCGAAGCCATCCTGCTTCGACACTAGACGTGTCTAATGCTGTTAATTCTGCTTCCATTGTCGATCTCGTTAAGATCGTTTGCTTGCAAGACTTCCAGGAAACAGCACCACCTCCAAGGGTAAACACATACCCCGTTGTGGCTTTCATCTCATCAGCATCAGAGATCCAATTCGCATCACAATACCCTTCAAGTACCGAAGGATATCCACTGTAGTGAAGTCCATGGTTCACGGTACCTTTCAGATAGCGCATAATTCTTTCTACAGCATGCCAATGCACATCACCCGGATTGGAAACAAACCGGCTTAGTTTGCACACAGCAAACATGATGTCAGGCCTCGTAGCGCTCGCTAGATACATGAGTGAACCAATTACTTGCGAGTACCTCAGCTGATCCTTAGCTGTGCCTTCGAACTTTTGAATCCGCACACTAGGGTCATATGGTGTTGGAGAAATTTTTGCAGTCCGAATATCCAAAACGACTCAAATCCTTCTCACCATAATGGGATTGCAGAAGTGTAATCCCACCCTCATTGTCTCTCAATAGCTTGATGTTCAAGATAACATCAGCCACACCAAGATCTTTCATCTCAAAGTTCTGGGATAGAAATGACTTAACCTCATTGATTACTTTGAGGTTGGTCCCAAATATCAGTATGTCATCAACATACAAACACAAAATAACTCCTTCGCCCCACCATGGCGATATTATACACATTTGTCAGCTTCATTAACAACAAAGCCAACAGATGTTAAAGTTGTATTGAACTTCTCATGCCATTTCTTAGGTGCTTGTTTCAGCCCATATAAAGATTTCAGTAACTTACACACCTTTCCTTCTTGACCATCTAACACAAAGCCATCTGGCTGTTGCATATAGATTTCCTCGTCTAACTCTCCATTTAGGAAAGCCGTCTTAACATCCATCTGATGGACGAGAAGACCATGCGAGGCCGCCAACGAGAGTAATACTCGAATGGTGGTCAGTCTGGCCACAGGTGAATAAGTATCAAAGAAATATTCATCTTCTTTCTGGGAATAACCCTTGGCCACAAGTCTAGCCTTGTACTTTTCAATCGTACCATCAGGCCTAAGCTTCTTTTTGAACACCCACTTACATCCTAATGGTTTACAGCCATAAGGACGTTCAGTGATCTCCCACGTTTCATTAGCCATGATGGAATCCATCTCGCTACGGACCGCTTCTCTCCAGTAGTCAGCATCTAGAGATGCATAAGCTTCTGAAATAGAAGTGGGAGTATCATCCACAAGGTACACAAGGAAATCATCACCAAAGGACTTTGCAGTCCTCTGTCTCTTGCCCCTACCAAGGGTTTCCTCGTCATCCTTCTCAGGATTCTCATCATGTGTTTGTTCATAATATTCCATAGGAATGGCAGGTTCAGGAGTCTCCTCTGATTCCTGTCTAGAAGTGCTTTGCATATCTCTCATAGGAAAAATATCCTCAAAGAATGTAGCATCTTTAGACTCCAAAATCGTACCGACCTTCACGTCAGGTACCTCAGATTTCACTACTAGAAATCTATAGCCAACGCTATTCTTAGCGTATCCCAAATTAACGCAATCCACGGTCTTTGGTCCAAGTTTACGTTTTTTGGGGATCGGCACATTGACTTTTGCCAAACAGCCCCAAGTACGTAAGTACGAGAGTGTTGTTTTTCTCTTCTCCCATTGCTCATAGGGAGTGACCTCATTGTCTTTCGTCGGAACTTTATTCAGGACATGACATGATGTCAATATAGCCTCCCCCCACCATGCCTTGGATAAACCCGATGTATCTAACATGGCGTTAACCAAATCTGTTAGAGTACGGTTTTTCCTTTCGGCAACCCCATTTGACTGAGGTGAATAGGGAGGCGTCCTCTCGTGAATAATGCCATGTTCCGCACAGAAAGAGTCAAACTCATTAGAAAAATACTCTCCACCACGATCTGACCGGATTCGTTTAATTTTCTTTTCAAGTTGATTCTCAACTTCTGCCTTATAGATTTTCAAGTAGTGTAGAGCCTCATCTTTAGTGTTTAACAAATATACATAGCAAAACCTAGTGGAATCATCTATTAACGTCATGAAGTATCTCTTTCCACCTTTAGTCAACACACCATTCATCTCATAGAGATCAGAATGTATGAGTTCTAATGGCGCCAAGTGTCTCTCCTCCGCAGCCTTGTGGGGCTTGCGAGGTTGCTTTGCTTGTACACACGAATGGCAATTAGAACCTTTGGCTAAAGTGAAACTTGGAATTAAATTTAGTTTTGCTAACCGCGTCATGCAACTGAAACCAACATGACAAAGACGTGAATGCCAAACTTCTGTTTCATTCACACTCGAATGAATATTGTTCACGACTTTATTACAAAAATCAGCGAGGGAAAAGCGGAACAGACCTCCGCACTCATACCCTTTTCCAACAAACAGTCCATATTTCGTTACAACTACTTTATTGGACTCGAAAACCAACTAAAATCCTTCTCTACATAGAAGGGAGCCACTAACGAGATACTTCTTGATGGCGGGGACATGATGCACGTTCTTGAGCTGCACGATCCTTCCCGAAGTAAACTTCAGATCGACCGTGCCAACAACAAGTATAGAAGCACTTGCGCCGTTCCCCATCAATACGGACCCGTTCCTTGTGACCTGTTAAGAAGAAAACAATGAGATGTCAGCACACACATGAATGTTTGCACCTGTGTCAATCCACCAATCAGTAGACTGACAAACTGAAAATACAGTAAACAAATTACCATACCCAGATGCCCCATTCTCATTGTTGCTCACGATCATGTTGACAGCCTTGGAATCCTGTCCTGGCTTCACATACTTCTTTGGGCACTTCCCAGCCCAGTGTTCCAGTGAACCACAAGTGAAGCAGCCATCTTTCTTCTTATCCTTCTTGAAGGTCTTCTTAGCCTTCTTCTTGAAGTCGGTATTCTGTTGGACACCAGTCCTCGCCTTGTTCTTGTGGGAGTTGTAGTTCTTCTGTACCATATTGGCCGCAGAAGTCCCTTCATTCCCTTTTCCATGCGAGTCCTTTGCCCTCGAATTCTGCTCAACACTCAGATGGCCGATGACATCCTCTACTGAGAATTCACGCCTCTGATGTTTCAGAGTGGTGGCAAAGCTCCTCCAGGAATTAGGCAGCTTGGCGATTATGCATCCCGCGACATACTTGCCCGGTAACACGCACTTGAGAATTTCAAGCTCCTTAGCGATGCACTGTATCTCATGAGCCTGCTCCAAAACAGAACGGTTTTCGACCATTCTGTAGTCATGGAACTGCTCTATACTGTACATCTCGCTGCCAGCATCGGTTGCGCCGAATTTGGATTCGAGCGCCTCCCACAAGTGCTTGGCAACCCGCACATGTAAATATGCGTCAACAAACTTCTCTCCGATCACGCTTAGAACGCATCCAACAAAGACGACGGTGACATCCCTAAACGCCTTCTCCTGATCAGGAGTAATCGTTTCTGTGGGAGTGACACCGACGACCCAGAACACGTTCATAGCCGTGAGCCATAAGAATGTTTTGGTCTGCCAACGCTTAAAGTACGTCCCCGTAAACGGGTCCGGTTTCAGTGCAGTAGCAAAACCATGAATCGAAAATTGCCTACACATATTAGGTTTTTGGATTGTTAAGAATTTAGGCAATTTACAGATTAAATTAATCCAAGTATAAATCATGAACATGACGTAAACATACTGATATTTAACCATATTCGTGCATACTAGATTTATAGTAGATAAATCTACGCAAACTACTAGTGTTGCACACATGGAAATAATAATGACAGGGATGAACGTGCTATACCCTGCAGTTGGCCAATTGGCAGTAGCCGTAGCAGAGGCGGCGGCCGCGGCGGCGGCAGCAGCAGCGTTGGCGGCCTCAGCAGCAGCAGCGGCCTCGGTGGCAGCAGCGGCGGCGGCAGCAGCTCGATCGGCTTCGGTGGCCATGTTGACGACGAGGGCGACGCGGTAGTAGACGAAGTAGATGTACAGCAGCAGCGAGCAGTCGCGTAGTAGACGCTCCCCAAAAACCTAATCGCCCCTCTCCCGTACAGGATCTGGAGAGGCGGGGTTTCGGAGGCCTGCTCTCCCGTCGGCCGTGTACGCGGTAGACGGGATGGGATCACCGGCGGCAGCAACAGGAGGTGGAACGACCGTGGGCGCAAAGAGGCGGCGTGTGTGAGATATGTGTAATGCGTCCGCCTGGGCCTCCAATTTATAGCCACGGCCGAGAAGGAGAACGGTCAATTTAATTGGCGTTTACTACAGCCGTTACCACGTGATAAAGGCGGCGTTTTACTGCGCGCAGTTATCACACACGATCAATACGGCTGTTACCAATATAAATGTGACGCATTTAGACAACAATAATTATGACGTCTCATATTATTGCCGTGTCTGTTGACTCCCCGTTTCCGACTGCCAAAATAAAGGCATCGGCTCGGCTCATTCCCGCAACCCGCGGCGCGTCGTGACGTGTCGTGACGAGGCAAGGCGAGGCGGGCGGCGGAGGAGGAGGAGCGCGCTGGTGGAACACCTCCACTACTCCTCTCTCTTCATACCAACTCACACTAGTGGGGAGAGAGCTCACCTTATAAACTGGTGCAAAACTCTCCCAACTAGCAATGTGGGACTAAACTCCCACCATTTGCTATGGCAGCATGGGCCTTTGGGATTAAGTGGAAATTGGCTAATGGGCCTGTAGGTCCATCCGAATTTCAGCACTAATTCTTTGCATGGCGAAGATTCAAAACACGCATATCGAGAGTATTGAAGACATGAACTTCCTTGTGGAAACCTGTTCACCAGGTGGTAGTGTGATACTCTCGGTACCAGCAAGGACCATGTCGCTACCTCATAAGACGGTTCCTCCCCCGGGAGCTCGATCTAGGAGATATGGTCTTGCGACGAATTCAAAGGGCTAAGAGCATGTCTAACAGACCCACTAAATGGCCCAAACCCGTATAATAACCGCTGATATACGGGTTTGGGCTCTACCCGGCCATCTAGCAGACCCCCTAAATCGAGCACCCCGGACGAATTTTTACAAGTTTCGGTAGGGGGCGGCCTGTCGACCCCTACATGTGGGGGTCGGGAGGGGATGTAGAGGGTGAACCCTCTACCTCGTGCGAGCTAGGGCGCGCTGAAGTTTCAGCTGGGAACCCCGTTTTCCTCCGCCCCGCCGCCAGAGCCGCCAGCCGCCGCCGCGTAGATCCGGTCGCCTCCGAGCCGCCCCACATCCGCCGGACCCCACCGCACCCCCGCCGGACCCTCACCGGACCTCGGCGCCCCTCGACTCGCCGCGCCGCCTGCATCTCCGCCGCCGCCCCACGGTGAGTACTCTGCCGTGTTCCTCTTCGATTCCGCTTGGGGTCTGATCTGTGCTTCACCGTCGTAGATGTCTGCGGACGCCACCATGGATGATTTGGAGTATTCCGATGATTCGTCGAGCTGGTCATCGGGGGATTCGGACCTCGACGAGCTGCTGAACGACGACGACATGGAGATGATGCAGCTCCTCTTCCGCATCAAGGAGCTCGAAGACCGCGCGAAGCTGCTAGATCAGAGAAGAGGTTCCACGATGGGCCGCATATGTATCCCGCGGAACCGCGCGCTCGGCCACGAACAGCTGTGGCAAGATTATTTTGCCGAGGTACCTACCTATCCCCCCCCCGTCTCTTCCGTAGGAGATATCGCATGTGTAGTAGTTTGTTCACCAAAATCGTGAAAGACTGTGAAGCAAATTCCGATTATTTCAAGCAACGGAGGAATGCCGCCCAAGTCATGGGATTTAGCCCATATCAGAAAATATCAGCTGCCATGAGGGTGATTGCATATGGTATCCCTGCGGACTATACTGACGAGTACCTTCGCATTGGGGTACAAACAACCACTGATTGTGTGCGTATGTTTGCCAAGATGGTGATCAAGTTGTATGGCGAGACGTATCTCCGAGCTCCAAATGAGGATGATACAGAGAGACCCATGGAGATGAATGAAAAGAGTGGGTGGCCGGCGATGCTTGGTAGTCTGGATTGCATGCATTGGACATGGAAAAATTGTCCAAAAGCATGGCATGGAATGTATTGTGGAAAAAGCACTGATGCTACCATTGTGCTTGAAGCTGTGGCATCCCAAGATTTGTGGATTTGGCATGCATACTTTGGACTACCGGGGACACTCAATGACATTAATGTCTTGAATAAATCCCCTTTATTTAAAAGAATAATTAGGGGTAATGCTCCACCTTGCAACTACAAAGTTATGAACAATGAGTACACCATGGGGTACTACCTCACAGATGGTATTTACCCTGACTATGCAACTCTTGTGAAGGCAATTAAAGAGAGAAAGGATAGGCCTTTGACAAGAAAAGAAGCAAAGTTCACCAGAGAACAAGAGTCTGCTCGCAAAGATATTGAGAGAGCTTTTGGTGTTTTGCAAGCAAGGTTTGGCCATTGTTCAGGGTCCTGCACGGTTTTGGGACAAGGAGACTCTTGTCGACATCATGACATGTTGTGTGATTCTTCACAACATGATCATCGAAGATGAGAGGGGGTTAAGATTGCCATGTTTCTATGATAATGTTGGCACCCGAGTGGTGCCCGAGAGAAACCCTGATCGGCTTGAAGCTTTTCTTGCAGGGCATCGCGGCATTGAATGTGTTGAGACTCATCACCAGCTCACCCAAGATCTGATCGATCACCACTGGCAGTTGCATGGCCAATGATTCATTTCCTCTTCTTCTATGTGTGAAACATTGATTGGCAGTTCAGAAAACATTTTATTGTGTGAAACATTGATTGTAATAATTAGGATTATTATTGTGTGCTTTGATAATTTTATTGTTTGAAACATTGAATGTAATAATTATGATGATTATTGTGTGCTTCGAAAATTTTATGCAATGTGAGATGTTGCATTAATATGCAAAATGTCCAAAACCCTGTTTTGTGAGGGGCCAAAAGCTCGTGCGAGCTAGCAGACCCCCTACCCCTACCCCGTAAAACAGAATATTCTGTTTTACGGGGTGGGGGTAGGGGGTCTGCTAGCTCGCACGAGTTTTTGGGCGGCGAAATGTGCATACAGGGCCCTCTACACGCGTCTTAGGGGGTGAAAACATAGGGGGTCTGTTAGACATGCTATAAGGGAACAAACCAGTTATCCCTGCCCCGGGAGTGCGCTTACATGGTAGTGCTTATTTCCAGGCCGCGTAATGTCCGTCTAGAGATGGAGATGGGAAGCCGGTGCCTAACTCGTGGAACATAGATCACGTACGCCGGTAACACCTCTGAAAGTTCTACCCTTAAGGCACATACAAGGAAACGGGGCTGCCCCACAGAAATGAGTTCCCCTGCTAGCCCCAGGGACGTGCCCCCATCGAAAGCTTCCCCGATTTTACCTCAGGGAGCTAAAAGCACAACGGGTCCACCCTGTTTAGGACCAAGCGTGGTCCAGGAAGGGCCCGTGTGTAAAGCGCCATAACCAGGTTTGCCTGACACATCAGAGTGAGAAGTTGATAGATGGAAATTCTGCAACTTCTCACGGCATTCGTGACAGCCCTGTTGTTGTAGTCGTTCCTTCTGTTTGAGAGTATCAGAATTTCTTGATTTGAGTTGGAAACTGCTCTCTCCCTTCCCTTCCCTTCCCACGCTATCGGCCACTCCGGCCCCGGCGTCCACCGTCTCCCTCGCCGGCGGCCACTCCAGCGCCGGTGCCCACCCACCCCCTTCCCCCTTTTCCCTCCACCCCCAGTTGTGCCATGGCTGGGCCTTCCTCGGCTGGATCTGGAACGGGCCGCGGCTGGCGTGAGGCCAGCCCCGCCTCAGTCTCTTCCGGGCCCCACCCCATCGTCTCCGGTCTTGGCCTCTCCCCCTCTCCGTCGACTCGCTCGGGCTCTGGGAGTCAGGCGCTGCCTTCCCCAATGGCGGTCCCGGCGTCAGCTCCTGCTACGGGGACTGTCGCTGGTGCAGGGCTCGGGCGTGTTCAGGACTGGCTGGTCTGGCAGCAGGCCCCACCGTCGCGCAAGTCCCTCTGGAGGCGGCGGAAGATGGCGCAGCAAGGGGCGCTGGCTGGCCCATCGATGCGCAGGCAGGTGGCGCCGGAGATGTTGGGACTCTGCTTCAAGTGCTTGGAGGAAGGACACCGAAAGAGGGACTGCACCGGTAAGCCGGTCTGCATCCGGTGTGGCGAGGTCGGCCACGAGTCTTATGGGTGCACCCAGCCGCGCAGCCCGGCTTCTGAGGATGAGCTCCGCAGGCAGGTTCTTGCCAGGATGGCACGGCGCCAGCGGAGCCCGGCGTTGAGTGATGAGGAGGAGCTCCGTCGGTAGGCCCTTGCGAAGGTTGCGCGCCGCGCCTCTCCTGATCCCTGGGCTGGTGCGGGTGGGGAGGCGTTCGTTGCTTCTCAGGCGGAGTCTCTCGCCGAAGAGGAGGCGCCTCTGTGCGTCATCCCGCGTCCTGGTGTGGTGGACGCGCTGGAACGACGTCTCCGTTTCACGATGGTGGCACACATCGGCGGCGCGTGGCCCCGAGTGTCTTGCTCTCAGGTCCAGGAGGCGTTGGTGCGCTACCTTGGCCTGCCGCACGACGGGTTCTCAGTGCACACCTTCCACCCGGAGGACTTCCTGATCGTGCTCGCCTCCGAGGATCTGCGGCGCAAGGTTGCGGCGGTGCGGCCGTCGCTCAACTTCGGTGGCTTTTCGCTATTCTTCAGGCCCTAGAACAGGCAGGCGCAGGCTTCCATGGAGAAGTGGTCCTCCAGGGTGGACCTGGTCATCGAAGGCATCCCCCCATGCCTGGGATGCGGAGGTTGTTGAGAAGATGCTCGACGACTCTTGTGTCATCGAGACGGTGGCGCCGGAGACGTGCTCGCGGGCGGATTTGGCGCTGTTCAAGGTTTCTGCTTCGACAGGGAGTGTGGCCCAGATTCCGCCGGCGCGCACGCTGGCTATCCTTGAGCCTGAGGTGCGGCGGGAGGTTTCGCCTCTGCCGGAGTGGGAGTTCTCTGAGGGCTCGCCGGCGGCCGCGCCTGGGCATGACAAGACGGTGCTCGAGCTGCTGAAGTACAAGGTGCTGATCCATGTGGATAGGGTCTCGGAGCAGGGACGATCCTGAGGAGCGGTGGTTTGGGCCGGTGCCTCCGTCGCCGGGCAGTGGCCAGAGCGGCCTCCTGGATGATAGTTTCGGCGGCGGTGGTGGTGACTAGAGTTCCTGCCGTCCCGCCTGGCGTTTGGGCGTGCCGGATGCCCGTGCTCCACCACGCTCGGGTGGGGCCAGGGAGCCTGGTCAACAGAGATCGTACCGTCAGGCTGTGGGTGGGCCCAAGGCCAGCAATTGGCGCCTACCGCCCATGGCTACGCGTTTCGCCCGCGCACCCGCCCAAGTTTGGAGACGATCAAATCCTGGCGGCGGGACTGGCGCCCCTGGTCAAGTGGTGGGTCAGGTCCGGTGTCAGCCGCCCCCAGATGCGGACAGGAGTTCTTTGGGGGGGGCCTGAGGCGGTCAAGGACGCTTTTGCTGATCCCAAGGGCGTTCACGACAGGGCGATCCCCTCGCCTGCTTTGGTCTCGCCTGCTTTTGGTGATCCCAAGGACGATCATGTGGAGCCGTTGGGAGGAGCAGCTTTATCCCTAGCCCCGACCGCCTCTGGTCTGGACCAATCTGTGGACGCACTAGCTACGGCAGGAGTTCGTGAGGTGGACACGCCTCTCTTGGGTGCTCCCGGCACTTTTCTGCTGGGCCCCACTAGGGTGGTGGACGAGCACGTGTCGCCCGCACCGGATCTCCAGCTCGCCTCGGATTCTCTGGACGAGGGTGATTCGCTGCTAACCCCTACTCTGGCCAGTGACTCATCAGGGGTGCGCTCCACGGAGTTCTATTTCCCTGTGCTCCTTTCTGAGTCCTCGAAGAATGATGAGCCCAATAGGCCGCCTACTGGGCCGGCGGAGGAAGTGAACAGGTGTGCCCCCAGGCGGAGGCGGTTGGTGAGGTAGTTTGTACTACTGGAGTTCGCGCCTCGATGGTTCAGGAGTTGATGGCTGCTGTTCCCACGACATGCCCTGACAGCGTTGTTGGCAACCTGCAGAGGGAGGAGGCGGTGGCGGTCGGCAGGATGCGCTCCTTCTGTGCGAGCATCATCAAGTCCCTTGCCCCCCTCTCCTCAAGGAGATTGACTCTCTTTCCATTCGTCGCTCTGGGTCGGATTTGGCCACACCACGGAGAGTTACCAGGGCGGCGGCGTCTCACCCCCAGGCTTCCGCGACCAAGAAGGCCTCGGCTGCGGAGACGGTCCTTCTCAACGCCTTGGGGATCAAGCACAACGACCTGGTGGCTGATGAGGGGGCGATCCAAGAGCTCAAGCAACTCTTTGACTCCCCCCTCCACGAGAAGAAGCTTCGTGCTGTCGCCATGATCTTTGGGAAGAA
Source organism: Alopecurus myosuroides (assembly GCA_028641055.1). Taxonomy (NCBI): domain Eukaryota; kingdom Viridiplantae; phylum Streptophyta; class Magnoliopsida; order Poales; family Poaceae; genus Alopecurus; species Alopecurus myosuroides. The sequence goes on from CM054059.1 coordinate 243,656,883, forward strand.
CCTGCCTTCGCGCGATGAGCTCAGAGCGGTGCACACGCTGGTGGCCTGTGCGCAGTAGCGGATGGCCTTTCCCTGGTGTTTCTTCTAGTCTTCATGGATTTAGTGCTCGACATTCTCAGTTGGAACATGCGTGGCCTCAACGATCCGCACAAGCGCGACGCTGTCAGGTTGTTCGTTACCTCGCTCAAGGTTAGCTTAGTGTGTCTTATGGAGACAAAACTGGATGTACTGGATAGTTTCGTGGTTATGCAAACTCTCGGGCCGTCGTTTGACAGTTTCGCCTACTTGCCGGCCGTTGGTTCGTGTGGTGGCATCCTGGTTGCTTGGGACTCCTCTGTCTTTCAGATCGATGGGGTCACCATGGACACTCACTCGGTCAATGCTAGGATCAGGAGTGGTGCTAACAATAGCTGGTGGCTAACTGCGGTCTACGGACCCCAGTCGTTGGAGGACAAAACCTCATTCCTGGCAGAGCTCTCGGAGAGGCGTATTCTCTGTCCAGGACCTTGGCTTCTCTTGGGAGACTTCAACATGATACTCCGTGCTTCAGAGAAAAACAATGGTAATCTCGATCGTGCTGCAATGGGCAAGTTCCGAGCTTTCGTCGCTAGCCTAGAGCTCAAGGATCTCTACTTGCATTGCCGGCAGTACACCTGGAGCAACGAAAGGGCGGTGCCTACCATGACCAGGATAGACAGAGCGCTGGTATCCATAGACTGAGAGTTAGATTTCCCGGATGCCATCCTCCAGGCCCTGTCTTCCAACGTCTCAGACCACACCCCTCTGCACATTTCCCTTGGAGTCGGGTTCAGGCCCAAACGGCGGTTTCGATTCGAGTTGTGCTGGCTCAACCTCGATGGCTTCGAGGACGCCCTGCGGGCTAGGTAGGTGTGCGATGCTGCGATCACTGATCCTTTCGCTAGACTCAATGAGCTACTGCGCAACTCTGCGGCCCACCTCCAGGCATGGGGTCAGCGGGCCGTTGGGGACGTAAAGCTGAAAATCGCGGTGGCTAATTTGGTGATTCACAGATTGGATGCGGCCCAAGACGTGCAGGTGCTCTCGCTGGAGAAAGCTTGGCTACGCAAAACCCTAAAACTGTTGCTTCTCAGCCTCTCCTCGCTTGAGCGAACGATCGCCAGGCAGCGCGCTCGTATGAGGTGGCTTCGTGATGGTGACGCCAGCTCTCGCCTCTTCCACTCTGTCGCTAATGGAAGGCGTAGCAGGAACTTCATACCCGCAGTCCTACACGGAGAGGTGCTAGTCACGGAGCAGCGTGAGAAGGAGGAGGTCTTCACCGCTGCCTACCGTGCCCTCCCTGGCTCTATCCAGAATCGTGATTGCGACCTCGACTTGACCGTGCTGGGTCTGCGCTCGGTTCACCTGCACGAGCTTGATGCGCTCTTTACCGAGGAGGAGGTGTGGGGTGTTATCAAGGAAATGCCCTCTGACCGCGCTCTTGGCTCGGATGGGTTCAACGGCGCCTTCTACCAGCGGGCTTGGCCATGGATCAAGCAGGATGTCATGGCTGCTATCCTCAAGCTGCAGCACCGGGATGGCCGGGGCTTTGCTAAACTCAACACTGCCCTCGTCTCTTTGGTGCCCAAGAAGAGCGGGGCCATGGCGATTGGTGATTATAGGCCCATAAGCCTCATTCATAGCTTTGCCAAACTATACTCCAAGCTACTGGCAAACAGAATGAGTCCCAAGATGGAGGAGATTGTGAGCGCTAACCAATCAGCTTTCATCAAGAAATGGTGCCTGCACGATAATTTCGTGCAAGTTCGACAGATTGCCAGGAAGATTAACTCTCGTAGGGAGAAGGGAGTCTTGCTCAAACTTGGTATCTCCCGTGCCTTCGACTCCATCTCCTGGTCCTTCCTCTGGTCGGTGTTGCGTCACATTGGATTCAGTGAGGCCTGGCTCCGTTCGATTGCTATACTTCTCAGAACTGCAAGAACCCGGGTGGTGGTGAATGGCGTGCCAGGGGAGAAAATCTGGCATGCGCGAGGTCTACGGCAAGGCGATCCCAGTTCCCCGTTATTCTTTGTCATGGGGATGGAGGTCCTCACGGCGCTGGTGGCAAGGGCTGCTGAGTCAGGCATCCTCGCGCCCATTGGTGGGTGTTCGACGACCCAACGTACGTCAGTATATGGTGATGACGTGGTCATGTTCCTTAAACCCTTGGTGACGGACCTGGTGGCTACCCGTGAGCTGTTGGATGTCTTTGGGAGGGCTTATGGGCTACGGGTGAACCTCGCCAAGTCCTCTGCCACTCTCATTCGTGGTGATGTCGCTGACGCTAGGCGTGTCGACGCCTTGCTGCACTGCGCCCAATCGGCTTTCTCGATCAAGTACCTAGGACTCCCCCTTGCTCTCCGGCCCATCACGAAGTCCGAATGGCAGCCTTCGCTGGATAAGTTCCGTGAATGCATCCCGGCCTGGCAGCATGGGTTGATCGCTAGAGAGGGGAGGTTCGTGCTTATCAAAGCGGTGATCTCTGCCAAGCCGATCCATCACTTGTTAGTTGCGGACGCCCCGGCCTGGTTACTGGAGGAGATGAATAGTTGGATGTGTGCCTTCTTCTGGGCAGGGAAGGACAAGGTTCATGGGGGCCAGTGTTTGGTGGCATGGGACACGGTCTGCCGGCCTACTCGCTACGGTGGTTTAGGCGTCAAAAACCTCAAACTCCAAGGGCTGGCTCTCCGTGTGCGCTGGGAATGGCTCCGGCGAGCAAGCGCGGGCAAACCTTGGCAGGGGCTCCCCATGATTGAGGATAAGCTCGTGGTACAAGCATTCGATAGCATGGTATCGATTAAAGTTGGCGACGGGAAGAGCACGTTCTTCTGGAGGGATCGGTGGCTTGACGGAGTTGCGGTGGAGGAAGTGGCGCCCCTTGTCCTTCAGCTGGTAAGTACTCGCAACCGCAGAAGGAGGACGGTGTTCGCGGATTTGGAGCAGCAACGCTGGATCCGCGACCTCACGGGACCGCTCACCACCGAGGCCGCAGGTCAGTGTGTTAGGCTCTGGGCCTTGATCAACTCTCATGTGCGGGTGCCTCAGGCCGAGGACATCTTCTCCTGGCCTTGGGACAAGCTCGGGGTTTACACGGCTAAATCAACCTACAACATGTTGCACCACGGCCTCACCGTCGCGCCTTCGGCTGAGGCGATCTGGAGCAGCGGAGCAACACTCAAGACCAAGATCTGCATGTGGTTAGCTGTCCAATATCGCCTTTGGACTTCAGATCGCAGGTTTCGACATGGTCTGCAGGACGCCACCGCACCCTGCTTCGTCTGCCTGCAGGAAGAGGATACCGCAGACCACATCCTCATCCAATGTGTGCACGCATTGCAGGTTTGGCACGGTTGGCTACTGGATACTGACGCGGCGCCGCCGGGTCATGGTGATCGCCTGGAGTCCTGGTGGTTGAATGCGCGTGTTGGGTTCACTGCCAAGACTCGTAAGGGGTTCGATGCTAGGGTCATTCTTGCCTGCTGGCACCTGTTGAAAAATAGGAACGCCTGGGCCTTCAACAACGTGGATAGGCAGCACTCGGTGACGCAGCTGCTGAATCTGTTGAAGGATGAGTTTGCACGTTGGTGCATCGCCAGGGTAGGTGTTTCTGGTGTTTTGGAGCGTATTGTAGGATAGTAGGCCTTAGTGTTCTCTGAGTGGTGGGTGTGTGGCTGTTTTTAACAGACAGGGTATGTACATAACCTTCTATCTTCTATAAAAGTTAGGTACGATTCGTACCTTCAAAAAAAAATAAAGACAAATTTGGCGCCTATTGTGATCTCTTATTTACTTCCACAGGTCTTTTTGTTGCTTTCCTTGTTTCCTAAGATTTGGGTGTTATTTGAATGTAGACACAGGCAGTGGGCTGTCAGTTATACTTGCACATACGCTCTCGTTTGCCTGTGGCTAGATCTAAACGACGATCCCGAGTATGAAGAAAGGAAGAATGAAAAGAAGTTGCAGAGTTTCACTTTGCCTTTTTTTTTCACAAACGGTTGGAAATTTCTTTCGATTCCGTGTTGTCTTTCACATGCTCTAGGATTTGTGGAAAAATCGCAAGTGCTCCGACCTGCTGCTTGGGAGGTGTATAGATGCAAAAATTGCGAAACTACTGAGACTCCCGAAGAAAAAAAAAGTTATTTTTTGAAAGGTTGTTTTGCTTCGTGGATCGCTTTTCCCGAGGTGAGGGTTTCATTGCGTTTGGATGGATTGGGTTTAAGGTAGGAACTTGAAGGGAACATGATTTTCAGGAGCTATCCGGGTCTAACCCGGCGATAAAACTTGGAGAAAACTTCCTAGGAAGCGAAGGAGCCCCCAGCACAAGGAGGAAACAACCTACCACCGGCTTCAGGCTTTTGCTACTACCAACGAGGAAGTCACACGCTAGTGACCTTGCAACAGTGTTATTTCTTACCACCAGAGTGATTTTGGCGATGGTAGTAGTGTAGGGAAGATTCGTGGCATTCAACTGCACGCCAGTACGAAGTTTAGAATTACCGGCGTGGTCTGGCTGCACCACGCTAGTACTTTTTTTAGTATTAAAAAATAGCTAGCTCCGTTGCTGAATTAGCATAATTACAATTATCACAATCACATTCAGCATCAGATATATTGGCCGTTTGATCTACGAATAGCAGCATCATAGTTGACGACAACCTATGTCCTTATGATTTGTTTAGACATGACGTATTTGTTTTGTTTTACACTTTTTCCTGGTTGGAGGCTCTGTGCATTTTTATGATGAAGAGGTCGGGTGTAATACTTAAACCTTTTAAGTAATAAAATCCCTTTTAAAAAAAATATCGTCCGACGTTCAATTATCGATATTCGCATAACAAAATATATTTACTTGAATGGTAACATTCACATAGAAAAAAATAAGTTGAACACAAATCTTGGACGATACAAAGGAGAGATTCTTTTATAATCCCATCAATAATGAAAACTGTTCTCATGCCACTGCGTTTTTTATCTTCAAGATGTTCAAATCTTCTTCAGTAATAGAAGGAAAGTATGATTCCTCTTCGGAAAATTCTCTATCAAGATATTTGATCCTCAGATAGTTCTTCCAAGTAGAGAATGGGCCTGAGAACTCAATAGGGCACTGCATTCACAAGATTTTCCCCTATACTCCAAGTTGGCATAGACTGGCGGAAACTTGTATCTTTGGTGAAATCTATAGATGTGAATGTTGCGCACCTCTTTTAGCTCAACTCCTCCAAGGGCCCGCTTGGAATGTCGTTTTAATTCCCAAGCATGTAATATTTCCGGTATTGTTTCAGTATGCACATGGAAACGTGTGAAGAAAAATACATTCATATACTCTCTGTTTGGGTAGAACCTTTTTTGTTCTATCCCTACAAGAAACCTTGCCTCCGGCAATGGAGGCCAACTACCTGTATGACACGTCCTATGCCATCTCCCTCTACAGGTCGCCATCGAGGGCCAACATATTATTGTTATCAACAATAAAAATTATTGGACAATTATTTTGTGACGGAAAATTTTGAAGAGTTTGTATGAATACTCTGCACATATGACTGTGCTACACAGGTTTTTGACAGCATAATACCCAACTAAAGTACATATTAGTAGTGAAGCGATTTTCGAAGTATGAAGGTTATTATCCAACTGCTCGCGTATTCAATATAATTAAATGTTAAGTTGCTATCCAATAATTGTGATGCACAGTTTTAAAGTTTGACCGCAATATTCAAATGTTAGTCATATGTGGAAAAAATAGAGAAGAATACAAAGGTAGTGGGGACCTTTTCTATTTTAATTTCCTTCATTTTTGCTACATATCTAATCATAGAATGAACGACCAATCTTATTCTGACCGAGTCCACAAGTGATTTCCCTAGAACTGACGTGCTTGCCTGTACCTCTTACTATCCTAGAAACTAGTTTAGGAAGAGTTTTATTATGATAGCGAAAGTTTTGACAAGATTGTGGTATATTATTGATATCAATAGGAAACAATATTGCAGAATTATTTTGAGACATGCAGTTTTGGAGAGTTTGTACGAATACTCTACACACATGAATGTGCTATACTATTTTTGTTATCAACACAATACCCAACTAAAATACAAATTAGTAGTCGAGCATTTTTCAAATTATGACGTTTATGATCCAACTGCACATTTCTTCAACCTAATTAATTGGCAGGCTGCTATCTAATTATTGTGATGTACACATTTCAGAGTTTTGACCGCAATGATTCAAACTTGAGTCATATGTGGAAAATATAGAGAACAATACAAAGGCTATGTGGATCTTTTTTTTATTTCTTCCTTTTTTTGTACATATCTAACCCTAGACAGAACCCCAAATCCTTTTTTCAGAGATACAGACTTAAGTTCCCTAGCACTAACGAATGCGCTTGCGTGTACATCTTTCTTTCCTAAAAACTAGTCTACGAAGACTTTTATTACGAGGACGATAATTTTGAAAAGACTGGGCTATATTATTGGTAGGAATAGGTAACATTATTTTTTTAATTATATTGAGACAAATAGTTTTGGTAAGTTGGTATGAATAATTACACACATGGATGCGCTACACTATTGTTTATCCACACAATACACAACTAAACTACACATTAGTTGTCTTGCTTTCTTTAGAAACTTACATTTATGATCCCACTGCTCGCTTCTTCAACATAATTAATTTCGAGGCTGCTATCTAATTATTGCGATGCACGCATTTGAGAGTTTTAACCGCAAAGATTCAAAAGTAGTCATATGTAGAAAAATTAAAGCACAATACGAATTAAGTGGGGGTATTTTCTATTTCTCTTTCGTTCCTTTTTTTCCTACACATCTAAACCTATAGTGAACCCAAAATATTTTTCTGACTTATACTACAAGTAAGCTCCCTAGAACTAACGAACACGATTTCGTGTACCTCTTGTTGTCCTAGAAACTAGTCTATAAAGACTTTTGTTATGATATTGGTTAATTTGAAAAGATTGTGCTATAATATTGGTATAAACAGGAAACATTATTGGACAAATATTTTGAGACAAACCATTTTGGAGAGTTCGTATGAATAATCTACACACATAACATCGCTAGAATATATTTTATCAACACAATACACATCTAAACTACATATTAGTTGTCAAGCGTTTTTTTAGAGTATGACGTTTATGATCCAACTGCTTGCTTCTTCAACAAAATAAATTTACAGGCTGCTATCTAATTATTGCGATGCACAAGTTTGATAGTTATTACCGCAAAACTTCAAACCTTAGTCATATGTGTTCAAATTAGAGGACAATACAAAGACATCGTAGCTATTTTCTATTTTTCTCCCATTCTCTTTTTGGAACATATCTAAACCTAAAATAAGCACAAAATCTTTTTCTGAGAGATACAACAGGTAAATGTAGCATCAAACGCAAATGTGTGTACAACTTCTTATCCTAGAAACTAGTTTAGGAAGAATTTTATTATGAGACAAACCGTTTTGAAAAGATTATATTGCTATATTAGTGGTATCAATAGGTAACATTATTGGACAATCATTTAAAAACAAACCAGTTTGGAGAGTTCGTATGAATACTCTCACACATGACCGCGATACACTATTTTTTGTCAAGACAATATCCAACTAAACTACATATTAGAAATCAATCATTTCTCGGAGTATGACATTTATGATCCAACTGCTCTCTTCTTCAGCATAATTAATTGGCCATCTACTATTTAATTATTTGATGCAAATGTTTGAGTGTTTTGACCAGAAAGATTTAAACGTTAGTAATATGTGAAAAAAGTAGAGCATAATAGAAAGGCAGTGTGGATCTTTTCTATTTTTCTTTGGTTCTTTTTTTCCTACATATTAAAATCTAGATTGAACCTAAAATCTTTTTCTTTGAGATACAAATACAATGGGTAAGTTCCCTAACACCGACGAACGCACTTGCTTATATCACTTGGTATCCTAGATACTATTCTACGATGACTTTTATTATGATACCGACAATATTGAAAAGATTGCGCTATATTATTGTTATAACCAGGAAACATTATTTGACACTTATTCTGATACATATAGTTTCGGAGAGTTTTATGAATACTATACACATATGACTATGTTAAACAATTTTTTTTCAACCCAATACCCAACTAAACTACATATTAGTACTCAAGCGTTTTTCAAAGTATGACGTTTATTATCCGATTGCTCGCGTATTCAACATAATTAATTGGTAGGCTGCTGTCCCATAATTGCGATGCACATGTTTGTTAGTTTCGACCGCAAAATTCAAATGTTAGTCATATATGGAAAAAATAGAGAACAATACAAAGGTAGTGGGGACCATTTAAATTTTTATTTCATTCGTTTTCTGCTACATATCTAAACGTAGACTGAACCCAAAATCTTATTCTGACAGGGACCACAAGTGATTTCCCTAGCACTGCGAACGCGCTTGCCAGTACCTCTTATTATCCTAGAAACTAGTCTAGGAAGACTTTTATTATGACAACGACAATTTTGAAAATATTGTTGTATATTATTGATATCAATAGGTAACATTATTGCAGAATTATTTCATGACATGCAGTTTTGGAGAGTTTGTATGTATACTCTACACACATGAATGCGCTACAATATTTTTGTTATCAACACCATACCGAACTAAAATACAAATTATTAGTCGAGCATTTTTCAAAGTATGACGTTTATGATCCAACTGCACACTTCTTCAACCTAATGAATTGACAGGCTGCTATCTAATTAGTGCGATGTACACATTTCATAGTTTTGACCGCACGTACGACCAATGTGGAAAAATTATAGAACAACACAAAGGTTGTGCGGATCTTTTCTTATTTCCTTCCTTTTGTGTACATATGAAACCCTAGACAGAACCCAGAATATTTTTAACAGACACGGAAGTTAAGTTCCCGATCACCAACGAATGCGCTTGCGTGTACATCTTCCTTTCCGAAAATTAGTTTACGAAGACTTTTATTATGAGGACGACAATTTTGAAAAGACCGTGCTATATTATTTGTAGTAATAAGTAACATTATTGTTCAATTATTGAGAAAAATAGTTTTGGTGAGTTCGTATGGATACTTACACACATGGATGCGCTACACTATTTTTTATCAACACAATACACAACTCTAGTCATGCGTTCTTTAGAAAATGACATTTATGATCCCGCTAATAGCTTCTTCAACATGATTAATTTTGAGGCTGCTATCTAATTATTGCGATGACACATTTGTGAGTTTTGATCCCAAAGATTCAAAAGTTAGTCATATGTAGAAAAATTAAAGCACAATACGAATGCATTGGGGATTTTTTTTCTATTTCTCTTTCATCCCTTATTTTGATACACATCTAACCTCATTCTGAACCAACTTTTTTCGGAGATATACTGCATGTAAGTTCCCTAGTAGTGACGAACGCGCTTTCGTGTACCTCTTAGTTTCCTAGAAAATAGTCTAGGAAGACTTTTGTTATTATACTGGTAAATTTTAAAAGATTGTGCTATATTATTGGTATCAACAAGAAATATTATTGGTCACATATTTTGAGACAAGCCATTTTAAAGAGCTGGTATGAATACTCTACACACATAACATCGCTAGACTATTTTTTATCAACACAATACCCATGTAAACTACATATTAGTAGTCAAGCGTTCTTTAGAGTATGACGTTTATGATCTAACTGCTCGCTTCTTCAACAAAATAAATTTACACGCTGCGATCTAATTATTGCGATGTGCAAGTTTGATAGTTTTGACCGCAAAGCTTCAAACGTTAGTCATATGTATTCAAATTAAAGCACAATACAAAGACAACGTAGCTCTTTTCTATTTTTCTTCCATTCGTTTTTTTGGAACATAGGTAAACCTACAATAGGCATAAATCTTTTTCTGAGAGATACAACATGTAAATTTAGCACCATCGAACACACATGCGTGTACAGTTTCCTATCCTAGAAACTAGTTTAGGAAGAATTTTATTATGAGACAAATTGTTTTGAAAAGATTGTGCTATTACTGATGTCAATAAGTAACATTATTGGACAATCATTTTGAGCCAAACCGGTTTGGAGAGTTCGTATGAATACTCTCACACATGACTGTGCTACACTATTTTCTGTCAAGACAATATACAACTAAACTACATATTAGAAATCAATCATTTTTTGGAGTATGAAATTTATGATCCAACTACTCCCTTCTTCAGAATAATTAATTAGCCATCTACTATTTCATTATTTTGATGCACATGTGTGAGTGTTTTGACCACAAAGATTTAAATATTAGTCATATGTAAAAAAACTAGAGCATAATAGAAAGGAAGTATGGATCTTTTCCATTTTTCTTTAGTTCTTTTTTTGCTACATATTAAAACCTAGATTGAACCTAAAATATTTATCTATGAATACAAATATAATGGGTAAGATCCCTAACACTGACGAACGCACTTGCGTGTATCACATGATATCCTAGATACTTGTCTACGAAGACTTTTATTATGATACTGACAATATTGAAAAGAATGCGCTATATTATTGTTATCAACAGGAAACATTATTGGACTCTTATTGTGAGACAGACAGGTTTGGAAAGTTTGTATGAATACTATACACATATGACTATGCTACATAGTTTTTTGTCAACACACTACCTAACTAAACTACATATTAGTAGTCAAGCGTTTTTCAAAGTAATACATTTGTTATCCGATTGCTCGCGTATTCAACATAATTAATTGGTAGGCTGCTATCCCATAATTGCGATGCACACGTTTGATAGTGTCAACCGCAAAAATTCAAATGTTAGTCATATATGGAAAAAATAGAGAACAATACAAAGGTAGTGGGGACCATTTATATTTTTATTTCCTTCAATTTTTGCTACATATCTAACTGTAGACTGAACCCAAAATCTTATTGTGATAGAGACCACAAGTAATTTTCTTAGCTTTGATGAACGTTCTTGCAGGTACCTCTTGCTATCCTAGAGCCTTGTCTAGGAAGACTTTTATTATAACAGCGACAGTTTAAAAAAAATTGTGGTATAGTATTTATATAAATAGGACACATTATTGCAGAATTATTTCGAGACATGTAGTTTTGGAAAGTTTGTATGAATACTCTACACACATGATTGCGCTACACTATTTTTGTTATCAACACAATACCCAACTAAAATACAAATTAGTAGTCGAGGATTTTTCAAAGTACGACGTTTATGATCCAACTGCACACTTCTTCAACCTAATTAATTGACAGGATGCTATCTAATTATTACGATGTAGACATTTCAGAGTTTCGACCGCAATGATTCAAACGATAGTCCTATGTGGAAAAATTAGAGAACAATACAAAGGTTGTGTGGATCTTTTCTTATTTCCATCCTTTTTTGTACATATCTAACCCTAGACAAAACCAAAAAATCTTTTTAAGAGATATAGAAGTTAAGTTCCCTAACACTGACAAATGCGCTTGTGTGTACATCTTCCTTTCCTAAAAAGTAGTTTACAAATACTTTTATTATGAGGACGACAATTTTTAAAAAGACCGGGCTATATTATTGGTAGTAATAGGTAACATTATTGTTTAATTATTGAGATAAATAGTTTTGGTAAGTTGGTATGGATACTTACACACATGGATGCACTACACTATTTTTTATCAACACAATACATAACTGAACTACACATTAGTAGTCATGTGTTCTTTAGAAAATGATATTTAATGATCCCACTTCTTGCTTCTTCAACATAATTAATTTTGAGGCTGCTATCTAATTATTGCGATGACAAATTTGTGAGTTTCGATCCCAAAGATTCAAAAGTTAGCAATATGTAGAAAAATGAAAGCACAATACGAATGCGGTGGAGGTGTTTTCTATTTCTCTTTCATTCCTTTGTTTGCCACATATCTAACCCTATTCTGAACCCAATCTTTTTTCCTGAGATATACTACATATAAGTTCCCTAGTATTGACGAACGCGCTTTCGTGTACCTCTTACTTTCCTAAAAACTAGTCTAGGAAAAAATTGTTTATGATACTGGTAAAATTTAAAAGATTGTGCTATATTATTGGTATCAACAGGAAATATAATTGGAAAAATATTTTGAAACAACCCATTTTAAAGAGTTGGCATGAATACTCTACACACATAACATCGCTAGACTATTTTTTGTCAACACAATACCAATCTAAACTACATATTAGTAGTAAAGCGTTTTTTAGAGTATGATGTTTATGATCCAACTGCCCGCTTCTTCAACAAAATAAATTTATAGGTTGCTACATAATTATGCGATGCATATGTTTGATAGTTTTGACTGCAATGCTTCAAACGTTAGTCAAATGTGTTCAAATTAGAGCACAATACAAAGACATCGTTGCTCTTTTCTATTTTTTTTTCCATTCTTGTTTTTTCGTACATATCTAAACATACAATAAGCTGAAAATCTTATTCTGAGAGATACAATAGATAAATTTTATTATGAGCCAAACTGTTTTGAAAAGATTGTGCTATATTAGTGGTATCAATAGGTAACATTATTGGACAATTATTTTGAGACAAACAAGTTTGGAGAGTTGGTATGAATGCTCTCACACATTACTGCGCTATGCTATTTTTTGTCAACACAATACTCAACTAAACTATATATTAGAAATCAAGTGTTTTTTTGAATATGACATTTATGATCCAACTGCACTCTTCTTCAACATAATTAATTGGCCATCTACGATTTAATTATTTTGATGCACACGTTTGTGATTTTTGACCACAAAGATTTAAACGTTCGTCATATGTGAAAAAAACTAGAGCACAACAGAAAGGAAAGGGGACCTTTTGTATTTTTATTTCCTTCCTTTTTCATTATATGTTTAAACCTAGACTGAAACAAAAATCTTTATCACAGAGATACGGATATGACAGGTAAGTTCCCTAGCTCTGAGGAACGCACTTGTGTGTACCTCTTGCTATCTAAGAAACTAGTCTAGAAAGATTTTATGATGATATCGACAATTTTGGAAAGACTTTGCTATATTATTGTTATCAATAAGAAACATTATTGGAAAATTATTTTGATACATACAGTTTTGGAGAGTTGGTATAAATACTCTACACATATCATTGCGCTACACAGTTTTTCATCAACACAATACCCAACTAAACTACATTTAGTATTCGAGCGTTTTTCAAAGCATGACGTTTATTATCCAACTCCTCGTGTATTCAATATAATTAATTGGTCAGCCTGCTATCCTATTATTTCCATAGACATGTCTGATATTTTGACTGTAAAGATTCAATGGTTAGTCATATGTTTCAAAAATAGAGAACAATAAAAGGTAGTGGGGATATTTCTATTTTTATTTCCTTCATTTTTTTGCTACATATCTTATTCTTAGAGATATCACAAGTAAGTTCATTGAGGAACGCGCTTGCGTGTACCTCTTTCTATCATAGAAACTAGTCTAAGAAGACTTTTATTACGATTCCGAAAGTTTTGAAAAGATTATGGTATCATATTTGTAACGTTATTGGACAATTATCTTGAGATAGACAATTTTGGAGTGTTGGTATGAATACTCTACTCACATGACTGCGCTACACTAATTTTTATCAACTAAACTACATAATAGTAGTCCACCGCTTTTTAGATTATGACGCTGTTAAGCCAACTGCTCGCTTTTTCAACATAATTATTTGGTAGGATGCCATCTAATTATTTCGATGCACAATTTTGAGAGTTTTTACGGCAAGGATTCGAACATTGGTCATATATGGAAAAAATAGCGCATAATAAAAAGGTAGTGGGGATCTTTTTTATTTTTATTTTCTTTATTTTTTGACACATATCTATGCCTAGACTGAACCCAAAATCTTTTTCCGAGAGATACAACAGGTAATAGACCTAACACCGACGAACGAGTTTGATTGTATCTCTTGTTATCCTAGAAACCATTCTTGGAATTTTTTTATTATGAGACCAGCAATTTTAAAAAGATTGTGCTATATTATTGATACCCGTGGGTAACATTATTGGACTTATTTTGAGACGAACATTTTTTGAGAGATGTTATGAATACTCTACACACATGATACCGCTACACTATTTTTTATCAACACAATACCCAATTAGACTACATATTAGTAGTCAAGTGTTTTTCAGAGTATGATGTTCATGATCCAACTACACACTTTTTCAACATAACTAATTGGCAGACTGCTATCTAATTGTTACGACACACACGTGTGTTAGTTTTCACCACAAAGCTTCAACCTTTAGTTATATGTGGAAAATTTAGAAAACAATACAAATGTAGTAGGGGTCTTTTCTATTTTTATGTCCTTCCTTTTATTTCTTACATATCTAACCCTAGACTAAACCCAAAATATTTTTCAGGGATACAACAGGTAAGTTCCCTACCAATGACGAACGTGCTTGCGTGTATCTCTTGCTACCCTAGAAACTAGTCTAGGAATTCTTTTAATATGAGACTAACAATTTTTTTTGTCATATTATTGATATCAAAAGGTAACACTATTGGACAATTATTTTGAGATAGCCAGTTTTGGAGAGTTGGTATGTATACTCTACACACATGACTGCACTAGACTATTTTTTTATCAACACAATACCCAACTAAACTACATATCGGTAGTCAAACGTTTTTCAGAGTATGCCGTTTATGATCCAACTATTCGCTTCTTCAAAATAATCAGTTGGAAGACTCCTATCTAGTTATTGCAATGCACACTTTGAGAGTTTTGTCCGCAAAGCTTCAAATGTTAGTCATATGTGGAAAATTTTGAGAACAATACAATGGCAGTGGAAATCTTTTCTATTTTTATTTCCTTCTGTTTTATTGCTACATATCTACCATAGACTGAAAATAAAATCTCTTTCCGAGAGATACAATAGTTAAGTTTCTAGCATTTACGAAAGCGCTTGAGTATACCTCTTGCTATCCTAGAAACTAGTCTTGTAAGGCTTTTATTATGAGATTGACAGTTTTGAAATATTGTGCTATATTATTGGTATCAACAGGTAGCATTATTGGTCAATTATTTTGAGACCGACAGTTTTGGAGTACCCAACTAAAGACATATTAGTAGTCCATCGTTTTTTTAGTACGACGTTTATGATCCAACTGCTCACTTCTTCAACACAATTAATTGGCAGGCTGGTATCCAATGGTTGCGATTCAAATGTTAGTCATTTGTGGTAGAATTAGGACACACGGCATGTGTGCAATTGTTGAGTACCGAAATTGCAATTGAAGAATAAGAGTCACGTTTAACAAGGCTGTTTTTGTAAGACTTACTACTTTGCGCAGATATCACGCAATTTTTTTAACTTTAAGTAGTAGTATGTTTATTTTCCATATTTTGGATATAAATCTTGGTGAATGGGCGCTCTAGTACGTCATTGGTTCGTTCATTATCTAGCTAGACGAACCGATTTTTTGTTTGTGCATGTATGAGTTTTGCTTGCCGGTAGAGTTCTCAATCGTAGCGATGCACTAAAAAAAAGGATGTCCTTTCCGTGGCAACCACACATGCCTATTTGTTTTCTTCTTTGGCCTATGACGACTTGCTGGACCAAGAAGAGAACTGGTGGAGCTTGAAAGGGCATGCACAAAGTTGAAGCCGTGTGTGTCATAATATACGATCTTTTCGTCCTTCCCAGCATGGTCACATGATAGATATTACCAACACGAAACCAAGAAAGATTTATATTTTATTTATGCACAACTCCACATTACCTATGTATAATATTTGAAGTGAAGCTACGTATTTTTCAAAAAGGAAATTCACACTTTTATCCTTTTTAATATTTTATTTATGCACAACTCCACATTACCTATGCAGACAAGCAAGGCGACAATCATCCCTTATTGTTTTTGGTTCCATGAAGAACTGACCTTCTGTAATCTAACTTCCACGTGTTGTCCGACGCGCCAGTGGTTTGTTCTCGTCGTATTCAGAACATTGTTGTTGTGAGACGTCGGGAGGTCTCTACTGCACATGTACCCCGACGAGTGGAGCCTGACCCAAGTGTCAGGTCGGCATCGTAGTGGCCCTAGCCCTCTACCATCAGCCCATCACCTCAACAAGGAGTAGGTTTGTGCCCACGCCAAGTCATTTGGACGGAGATGTGTCACGGCGCTTCCGGTCTCGAGCGACAGGCTGTGGCGGGGTCGCGCGCGGCAATGTACGGATCCAATATGGTGCATGGGTGTTCAGCTGAACATCCAAATTTTTTGGCAAAAAAAATATAGTACATACTGAATATATGTATCACTTTTGGTTTTTTTTAGCATATATACACTGCGTTTCTTGTCCAATTCATGTTCAACCTTGAACTTTTTTTTTACTTTTATTGGGGCGGAGACAAGACCATTTCAAGTTTTCTATCCGATGGAGAGATCATGTGGGTGGCGACACGGCCAGGGAGGCAGGAGGAGGAGTCGTGCCGGGTGGACCGATTACAGAATTATTATAACCGCGGAAGTTCATACAGTAATCTGTGTCAATTCCCTTCTTATGGTTAGATTTAAAACATAACAGATGTAACGTGATTGGAGAACCCAGCCTTCACGTCGTCCCCGCCCAGCGACCGGGGGAGCAAATCTAAAAACCCAGCCGTCGCATATATCTGCCTCCTCTATCCTCTCGTCGTCCCCAGCGCGGCCGCTGGGGAACCCAGCGCGATGCCGATGAAGGGGACGGCAGGATCCTCGTGGCATGGCTGGGAGGTGTTGTGCTCGCAGGCGTTTTGGATTTGCAGCGTGAGATCCCGTCCGATCTGCGTCGTAAGGATCTCAGAACAACGGCTCCGTACATGCTTCCGGCGGAATCTCCTCACCGGGATTGTTTGCCCAGGGGCGGCTCCTTGTTGAGGCGCTTAGAGGCGGTCGATCTCGGGATCCCGATTCCAAGTTCCTCGCAGGGAGCGCGTGGCTGTTGGAGACTCCCCGGGGTCGATGCTAGTGGATATGTGAGAATCGTAGCCCTTTGGGCCTATGGATCGAACATGGTGGCGGCACCGACCTTGTTGTTGGTGCCGATCTAGCAGAAAAAGGGATCGAGGAGGCGAGGTTGCCGGTGAAAACCTCACCTACTTCGGTCATGGTGGATGTTGGCGGCGTATTTGCGTCGCTACCTTGTCGAAGGCATCGTTGCTGCAAATCTCATCTTCGCACTCGGGTTGCTTTGGGTGAAACCCCAGATCTCGGTATCCTGGATCAGACTATGGCGGCGTGCAGTGTTGTTTCTTCCACTGGGGGATCTTTTTGGTGCGGTGGTTGGCTGCAAGGGACCTGAGGTGGTACGGCGTGTTTTCTTCCACGTCGAAGTCGGCGAGTCTTGGCGACGTGGTGTAGTGGGGCCTCTGCGGTGGACGCATGTTGATGGACTCGTGCAGGACAATTGTGATGCTTGATGTCGTGGCGGCGTCGACGACAAGCCTAGAATATCGACACGATTGTGAATTGCGAGACCAGTACTTAGGAGAGCAATCCTGCGTGACGATTTCTTTCTCTTAACTCCAAGAAGCAATATGCGAGGGCTCTAACGCATAGAGGGCAGCCGATCCAATCTTATGGCTAAGGACTTTCGTTACGACGGCCATGTGAGGCAGACTGCGATGGAGGTCGGCTGATTCCTACGGTTCGAGTTCAGAAATTTGGTTGCCTTTTTTTCGCGGTAGACCAATTCAATCGTGCAACAGAAGTCAACATTGGAGCGATATGAACTGTCGATTGGTGATAACTTAACGTGTGAGATTTAATGTATCCAAACATGTTTTCTCTATTATAACTATAAGTATATATTGTGAAAACGAATTGACACCAAATCGGATGGATGAGCCATTTCATTGGCACAGATAATTTTTAGTATAATCTAAATCCAGAAAAAGAAAACTCCAGTGGCGTCAGCACGACATCAACAAGGGAGATGTGATGATGCCTACTTTGCACGACAGATCAGAGGACGCCGGGCCGGCCGCTACCGTTGTGCCCCAGGCAGAGCTCTCCTAGTCGACCACCGCTATTTTTATTCGCGCCATAGTATCGTCGGTAAGCAAAAATAATTATGTGTGAAAAGATTGGCGTGACTACAAAGTTTATATTACACGAAACCGAACTATTCCCTTGCACCAAGATTGGCATGACGCATTGTGTGATTAATAAGAAATCGTGGAAGCGCTTCCCAAAAACAGCGAGCAGTCGCGCGAAGCGCTTCCCAAAAACCTAATTCGCTCTCTCTCGTACAGGATCACAAAGGCGATTGGTTCCGGAGACCTACTCTCCCGTTCACCGGTGGACGCCGGCGCTCGGGATGGAGTAGACTACGGTGGCGGCACAAGGAACGAGGTGTGGCAAATCTAGATTGGTTTCGGTGTGTGTACATCGCCCACGGTGCGCGTCTTTTATAGTGCGGTTCGAAAAACCCTAACACGTGCGACGTGGGAGGCCCACGCCGCACGTCCGAGTCGGTTGCAGCACGCGATACGGGAGCGACCCGAACCGGCTCAGCTGTGACGCGTCCGTCACGACTACAGAATCGGTTTTCCAAAACAGCAAAATAAACATAAGTATTGTCTTGGCTCGAGGCTCGATTCACGAAACGCGATCGCAATCGTGACGTGTCGTGTCGAGACGAGCGAGTGGCGGCGGAGGAGGAGGAGTGCGTGAGAGGCTCTCTTGTTCTCACTCACATACAATCCCTACAACACTCCACCTTATAAGGTGGTGTGCAACTCCTCAAACTTCCAATGTGGGACTAAACTTCCCACACCCACCACTCACTTGTACACATGGGCCATTTTGAGATTTCAGGATTTGTCTATTGGGCTACCCATATATGGGCCTAATATTTCAGCACACACATATGGGCCAAAATATTTCAGCAATCCCCCATCAGATCTCAAATGCCCATTTGAAGATTTGTCAATCCTCGCTACTTGTTTATATACCAGTGTTTCAGCAGAGACTGTTAAGTTGAACTTCCGCCTAGAGCCTTAAGCTACATCTACCAGCAACTTGAACAATGGACTATGCCTTGAATTGCAAGTTTTATGCCAATAGACTTTACTCAAAGTCATAACTAGTACTTGGCTTCCAGTAGCCTACACCGCGGGTGGAGCATATGCGTCATACTCCGTGGTCTCTTCATGAGTTACTACAGATCACCCAAATCTCATAGACTGCGACGTTTACGGTCGGACTCACATAGGTGTGTTCTTTCAAGAATACTCTGTAGGACGGCATCTTTGCTATAAATAGCCAACATAAGCATATTAAGGCATGTTGCCAACCTGCCTTACAGCTCATTGAGAGTTATCCATCATCATTTAGAGAGGGTTTACCAAATACTCTCCTCAGTCAAACCACTAGCTTGTTCTTCCCAGATCCTAATTCACGGGATCTCCGATCACATAGGTTGGGTTACCACTATGGTGTAACGCTTACGGGTCTCATACCCATCTCCCTCGATGCACTATCTATCACACTACGTGATAGTCCCTTCGTAAAGGGATCTGCTAGGTTTTTGTCTGTTTGAATATACGTAACAGTAATTACTCCGGAGTTTCTCAATTTCCTGACAAACTTCAAACGTCTTTTGACGTGTCTTGATGACTTTGCATTATCCTTAGAACTGGTCACCTTGTCAATCACCGTTTGATTGTCACAGTTCATGAGAATAGCAGGTAATGGTTTCTCAACCACCGGCAAGTCCATCAAGAGCTCACGCAGCCATTCTGCCTCAACGGTGGCTGTATCTAAAGCAGTAAGTTCTGGTTCCATGGTTGACCTCGTCAATATGGTCTGTTTACAAGACCTCCATGACACTGCGCCACCTCCAAAAAGAAATGCATATCCACTTGTGGCGTAGAGCTCATCTACATCTGAAATCCAGTTGGAGTCACTATATCCCTCAAGCACAGCAGGGTGCCCTGAATAATGAATCTCATAGCTCATAGTACCATTTAGATAGCGCATGACCCTTTCAAGTGCATGCCAATGATCATTACCCGGGTTTGACATGAATCTGCTCAATTTGCTCACAACAAAAGAGATGTCAGGCCTTGTCGCGCTCGCAAGGTACATGAGTGAACCGATTATTTGAGAGTATCTCAGTTGATCTTTCGTAATCCTCTTGTTCTTTCGAAGCGTCACACTAGGATCATAAGGTGTTGGAGAAGGCTTGCTATCAATAAAGCCGAAACGGCTCAAAATCTTCTCAACATAGTGTGATTGCGTCAACTTAATCTCACTCTCATCCTTAACAAGCTTGATGTTCAAAATTACATCAGCTTCTCCCAGATCTTTCATATCAAAACACTTTGATAGAAAAGACTTGACCTCATTGATCACAATTATGCTTGTACCGAAAATCAGTATGTCGTCAACATACACGCATAATATAACACTATCGCCCCCACCATGGCGGTAGTATACACACCTGTCAGCCTCATTAATGACAAAGCCCACAGAAGTTAAAGTTCTGTCAAACTTCTTATGCCATTGCTTAGGTGCCTGTTTCAGTCCATAAAAAGATTTTAACAATTTGCACACCTCTCTCTCTTCACCTTTTACCACAAACTCATCAGGTTGATCCATATAAATTTCCTCTTCCAACTCTCCGTTAAGGAAAGCTGTTTTTACGTCCATTTGATGAACGATAAGACCATAAGAGGCAGCCAGGAAAAGTAGTACACGAATGGTGGTCAGTCTAGCAACAGGTGAATAGGTGTCAAAATAATCTTCGCCTTCTCGCCGAGTGTAGCCCTTGGTTACAAACCGTGCCTTGTACTTCTCAATAGTACCATCAGGCCTTAGCTTCTTCTTGAACACCCACTTACAGCCCACTGGCTTACAACCATAAGGTCGTTCAGATAACTCCCACGTCACATTAGAAAGAATGGAGTCCATCTCGTTATGGACAGCTTCTTTCCAGTCATCTGCATCTGGAGATGCAAATGCCTCTGCAATAGACGTAGGAGTATTGTCTACAAGGTACCCAATGAAATCATCACCAAAGGATTTTTCAATCCTCTGTCTCTTACTCCGTTTAGGAGCTTCATTGTCATCCTTCTCAAGGACTTTCTCATCATGTGATTGTTCAGTATGATCACTAGATGTACCAGATTCCGGAATTTATTCAGAAACAAATTCGGCAAAACTATATTGCAGAATTATTTCGAGACATGCAGTTTTGGAGAGTTTGTACGAATACTCTACACACATGAATGTGCTATACTATTTTTGTTATCAACACAATACCCAACTAAAATACAAATTAGTAGTCGAGCATTTTTCAAATTATGACGTTTATGATCCAACTGCACATTTCTTCAACCTAATTAATTGGCAGGCTGCTATCTAATTATTGTGATGTACACATTTCAGAGTTTTGACCGCAATGATTCAAACTTGAGTCATATGTGGAAAATATAGAGAACAATACAAAGGCTATGTGGATCTTTTTTTTTATTTCTTCCTTTTTTTGTACATATCTAACCCTAGACAGAACCCCAAATCCTTTTTTTCAGAGATACAGACTTAAGTTCCCTAGCACTAACGAATGCGCTTGCGTGTACATCTTTCTTTCCTAAAAACTAGTCTACGAAGACTTTTATTACGAGGACGATAATTTTGAAAAGACTGGGCTATATTATTGGTAGGAATAGGTAACATTATTTTTTCAATTATATTGAGACAAATAGTTTTGGTAAGTTGGTATGAATAATTACACACATGGATGCGCTACACTATTGTTTATCCACACAATACACAACTAAACTACACATTAGTTGTCTTGCTTTCTTTAGAAACTTACATTTATGATCCCACTGCTCGCTTCTTCAACATAATTAATTTCGAGGCTGCTATCTAATTATTGCGATGCACGCATTTGAGAGTTTTAACCGCAAAGATTCAAAAGTAGTCATATGTAGAAAAATTAAAGCACAATACGAATGAAGTGGGGGTATTTTCTATTTCTCTTTCGTTCCTTTTTTTCCTACACATCTAAACCTATAGTGAACCCAAAATATTTTTCTGACTTATACTACAAGTAAGCTCCCTAGAACTAACGAACACGATTTCGTGTACCTCTTGTTGTCCTAGAAACTAGTCTATAAAGACTTTTGTTATGATATTGGTTAATTTGAAAAGATTGTGCTATAATATTGGTATAAACAGGAAACATTATTGGACAAATATTTTGAGACAAACCATTTTGGAGAGTTCGTATGAATAATCTACACACATAACATCGCTAGAATATATTTTATCAACACAATACACATCTAAACTACATATTAGTTGTCAAGCGTTTTTTTAGAGTATGACGTTTATGATCCAACTGCTTGCTTCTTCAACAAAATAAATTTACAGGCTGCTATCTAATTATTGCGATGCACAAGTTTGATAGTTATTACCGCAAAACTTCAAACCTTAGTCATATGTGTTCAAATTAGAGGACAATACAAAGACATCGTAGCTATTTTCTATTTTTCTCGCATTCTCTTTTTGGAACATATCTAAACCTAAAATAAGCACAAAATCTTTTTCTGAGAGATACAACAGGTAAATGTAGCATCAAACGCAAATGTGTGTACAACTTCTTATCCTAGAAACTAGTTTAGGAAGAATTTTATTATGAGACAAACCGTTTTGAAAAGATTATATTGCTATATTAGTGGTATCAATAGGTAACATTATTGGACAATCATTTAAAAACAAACCAGTTTGGAGAGTTCGTATGAATACTCTCACACATGACCGCGATACACTATTTTTTGTCAAGACAATATCCAACTAAACTACATATTAGAAATCAATCATTTCAGCATAATTAATTGGCCATCTACTATTTAATTATTTGATGCAAATGTTTGAGTGTTTTGACCAGAAAGATTTAAACGTTAGTAATATGTGAAAAAAGTAGAGCATAATAGAAAGGCAGTGTGGATCTTTTCTATTTTTCTTTGGTTCTTTTTTTCCTACATATTAAAACCTAGATTGAACCTAAAATCTTTTTCTTTGAGATACAAATACAATGGGTAAGTTCCCTAACACCGACGAACGCACTTGCTTATATCACTTGGTATCCTAGATACTAGTCTACGATGACTTTTATTATGATACCGACAATATTGAAAAGATTGCGCTATATTATTGTTATAACCAGGAAACATTATTTGACACTTATTCTGATACATATAGTTTCGGAGAGTTTTTATGAATACTATACACATATGACTATGTTAAACAATTTTTTTTCAACCCAATACCCAACTAAACTACATATTAGTACTCAAGCGTTTTTCAAAGTATGACGTTTATTATCCGATTGCTCGCGTATTCAACATAATTAATTGGTAGGCTGCTGTCCCATAATTGCGATGCACATGTTTGTTAGTTTCGACCGCAAAATTCAAATGTTAGTCATATATGGAAAAAATAGAGAACAATACAAAGGTAGTGGGGACCATTTAAATTTTTATTTCATTCGTTTTCTGCTACATATCTAAACGTAGACTGAACCCAAAATCTTATTCTGACAGGGACCACAAGTGATTTCCCTAGCACTGCGAACGCGCTTGCCAGTACCTCTTATTATCCTAGAAACTAGTCTAGGAAGACTTTTATTATGACAACGACAATTTTGAAAATATTGTTGTATATTATTGATATCAATAGGTAACATTATTGCAGAATTATTTCATGACATGCAGTTTTGGAGAGTTTGTATGTATACTCTACACACATGAATGCGCTACAATATTTTTGTTATCAACACCATACCGAACTAAAATACAAATTATTAGTCGAGCATTTTTCAAAGTATGACGTTTATGATCCAACTGCACACTTCTTCAACCTAATGAATTGACAGGCTGCTATCTAATTAGTGCGATGTACACATTTCATAGTTTTGACCGCACGTACGACCAATGTGGAAAAATTATAGAACAACACAAAGGCTGTGCGGATCTTTTCTTATTTCCTTCCTTTTGTGTACATATGAAACCCTAGACAGAACCCAGAATATTTTTAACAGACACGGAAGTTAAGTTCCCTATCACCAACGAATGCGCTTGCGTGTACATCTTCCTTTCCGAAAATTAGTTTACGAAGACTTTTATTATGAGGACGACAATTTTGAAAAGACCGTGCTATATTATTTGTAGTAATAAGTAACATTATTGTTCAATTATTGAGAAAAATAGTTTTGGTGAGTTCGTATGGATACTTACACACATGGATGCGCTACACTATTTTTTATCAACACAATACACAACTCTAGTCATGCGTTCTTTAGAAAATGACATTTATGATCCCGCTAATAGCTTCTTCAACATGATTAATTTTGAGGCTGCTATCTAATTATTGCGATGACACATTTGTGAGTTTTGATCCCAAAGATTCAAAAGTTAGTCATATGTAGAAAAATTAAAGCACAATACGAATGCATTGGGGATTTTTTTCTATTTCTCTTTCATCCCTTATTTTGATACACATCTAACCTCATTCTGAACCAACTTTTTTCGGAGATATACTGCATGTAAGTTCCCTAGTAGTGACGAACGCGCTTTCGTGTACCTCTTAGTTTCCTAGAAACTAGTCTAGGAAGACTTTTGTTATTATACTGGTAAATTTTAAAAGATTGTGCTATATTATTGGTATCAACATGAAATATTATTGGTCACATATTTTGAGACAAGCCATTTTAAAGAGCTGGTATGAATACTCTACACACATAACATCGCTAGACTATTTTTTATCAACACAATACCCATGTAAACTACATATTAGTAGTCAAGCGTTCTTTAGAGTATGACGTTTATGATCTAACTGCTCGCTTCTTCAACAAAATAAATTTACACGCTGCGATCTAATTATTGCGATGTGCAAGTTTGATAGTTTTGACCGCAAAGCTTCAAACGTTAGTCATATGTATTCAAATTAAAGCACTATACAAAGACAACGTAGCTCTTTTCTATTTTTCTTCCATTCGTTTTTTTGGAACATAGGTAAACCTACAATAGGCATAAATCTTTTTCTGAGAGATACAACATGTAAATTTAGCACCATCGAACACACATGCGTGTACAGTTTCCTATCCTAGAAACTAGTTTAGGAAGAATTTTATTATGAGACAAATTGTTTTGAAAAGATTGTGCTATTACTGATGTCAATAAGTAACATTATTGGACAATCATTTTGAGACAAACCGGTTTGGAGAGTTCGTATGAATACTCTCACACATGACTGTGCTACACTTTTTGTCAAGACAATATACAACTAAACTACATATTAGAAATCAATCATTTTTTGGAGTATGAAATTTATGATCCAACTACTCCCTTCTCCAGCATAATTAATTAGCCATCTACTATTTCATTATTTTGATGCACATGTGTGAGTGTTTTGACCACAAAGATTTAAATATTAGTCATATGTAAAAAAACTAGAGCATAATAGAAAGGAAGTATGGATCTTTTCCATTTTTCTTTAGTTCTTTTTTTTGCTACATATTAAAACCTAGATTGAACCTAAAATATTTTTCTATGAATACAAATATAATGGGTAAGATCCCTAACACTGACGAACGCACTTGCGTGTATCACTTGATATCCTAGATACTTGTCTACGAAGACTTTTATTATGATACTGACAATATTGAAAAGAATGCGCTATATTATTGTTATCAACAGGAAACATTATTGGACTCTTATTGTGAGACAGACAGGTTTGGAAAATTTGTATGAATACTATACACATATGACTATGCTACATAGTTTTTTGTCAACACACTACCTAACTAAACTACATATTAGTAGTCAAGCGTTTTTCAAAGTAATACATTTGTTATCCGATTGCTCGCGTATTCAACATAATTAATTGGTAGGCTGCTATCCCATAATTGCGATGCACACGTTTGATAGTGTCAACCGCAAAAATTCAAATGTTAGTCATATATGGAAAAAATAGAGAACAATACAAAGGTAGTGGGGACCATTTATATTTTTATTTCCTTCAATTTTTGCTACATATCTAACTGTAGACTGAACCCAAAATCTTATTGTGATAGAGACCACAAGTAATTTTCTTAGCTTTGACGAACGTTCTTGCAGGTACCTCTTGCTATCCTAGAGCCTTGTCTAGGAAGACTTTTATTATAATAGCGACAGTTTAAAAAAAATTGTGGTATAGTATTTATATAAATAGGACACATTATTGCAGAATTATTTCGAGACATGTAGTTTTGGAAAGTTTGTATGAATACTCTACACACATGATTGCGCTACACTATTTTTGTTATCAACACAATACCCAACTAAAATACAAATTAGTAGTCGAGGATTTTTCAAAGTACGACGTTTATGATCCAACTGCACACTTCTTCAACCTAATTAATTGACAGGCTGCTATCTAATTATTACGATGTAGACATTTCAGAGTTTCGACCGCAATGATTCAAACGATAGTCCTATGTGGAAAAATTAGAGAACAATACAAAGGTTGTGTGGATCTTTTCTTATTTCCTTCCTTTTTTGTACATATCTAACCCTAGACAAAACCAAAAAATCTTTTTAAGAGATATAGAAGTTAAGTTCCCTAACACCGACAAATGCGCTTGCGTGTACATCTTCCTTTCCTAAAAAGTAGTTTACAAATACTTTTATTATGAGGACGACAATTTTTAAAAGACCGGGCTATATTATTGGTAGTAATAGGTAACATTATTGTTTAATTATTGAGATAAATAGTTTTGGTAAGTTGGTATGGATACTTACACACATGGATGCACTACACTATTTTTTATCAACACAATACATAACTGAACTACACATTAGTAGTCATGTGTTCTTTAGAAAATGATATTTAATGATCCCACTTCTTGCTTCTTCAACATAATTAATTTTGAGGCTGCTATCTAATTATTGCGATGACAAATTTGTGAGTTTCGATCCCAAAGATTCAAAAGTTAGCAATATGTAGAAAAATGAAAGCACAATACGAATGCGGTGGAGGTGTTTTCTATTTCTCTTTCATTCCTTTGTTTGCCACATATCTAACCCTATTCTGAACCCAATCTTTTTTCCTGAGATATACTAAATATAAGTTCCCTAGTATTGACGAACGCGCTTTCGTGTATCTCTTACTTTCCTAGAAACTAGTCTAGGAAAAATTTGTTTATGATACTGGTAAAATTTAAAAGATTGTGCTATATTATTGGTATCAACAGGAAATATAATTGGAAAAATATTTTGAAACAACCCATTTTAAAGAGTTGGCATGAATACTCTACACACATAACATCGCTAGACTATTTTTTGTCAACACAATACCAATCTAAACTACATATTAGTAGTAAAGCGTTTTTTAGAGTATGATGTTTATGATCCAACTGCCCGCTTCTTCAACAAAATAAATTTATAGGTTGCTACATAATTATGCGATGCATATGTTTGATAGTTTTGACTGCAATGCTTCAAACGTTAGTCAAATGTGTTCAAATTAGAGCACAATACAAAGACATCGTTGCTCTTTTCTATTTTTTTTTCCATTCTTGTTTTTTCGTACATATCTAAACATACAATAAGCTGAAAATCTTATTCTGAGAGATACAATAGATAAATTTTATTATGAGCCAAACTGTTTTGAAAAGATTGTGCTATATTAGTTGTATCAATAGGTAACATTATTGGACAATTATTTTGAGACAAACAAGTTTGGAGAGTTGGTATGAATGCTCTCACACATTACTGCGCTATGCTATTTTCTGTCAACACAATACTCAACTAAACTATATATTAGAAATCAAGTGTTTTTTTGAATATGACATTTATGATCCAACTGCACTCTTCTTCAACATAATTAATTGGCCATCTACGATTTAATTATTTTGATGCACACGTTTGTGATTTTGGACCACAAAGATTTAAACGTTCATCATATGTGAAAAAAACTAGAGCACAACAGAAAGGAAAGGGGACCTTTTGTATTTTTATTTCCTTCCTTTTTCATTATATGTTTAAACCTAGACTGAAACAAAAATCTTTATCACAGAGATACGGATATGACAGGTAAGTTCCCTAGCTCTGAGGAACGCACTTGTGTGTACCTCTTGCTATCTAAGAAACTAGTCTAGAAAGATTTTATGATGATATCGACAATTTTGGAAAGACTTTGCTATATTATTGTTATCAATAGGAAACATTATTGGAAAATTATTTTGATACATACAGTTTTGGAGAGTTGGTATAAATACTCTACACATATCATTGCGCTACACAGTTTTTCATCAACACAATACCCAACTAAACTACATTTAGTATTCGAGCGTTTTTCAAAGCATGACGTTTATTATCCAACTCCTCGTGTATTCAATATAATTAATTGGTCAGCCTGCTATCCTATTATTTCCATAGACATGTCTGATATTTTGACTGTAAAGATTCAATGGTTAGTCATATGTTTCAAAAATAGAGAACAATAAAAGGTAGTGGGGATATTTCTATTTTTATTTCCTTCATTTTTTTGCTACATATCTTATTCTTAGAGATATCACAAGTAAGTTCATTGAGGAACGCGCTTGCGTGTACCTCTTTCTATCATAGAAACTAGTCTAAGAAGACTTTTATTACGATTCCGAAAGTTTTGAAAAGATTGTGGTATCATATTTGTAACGTTATTGGACAATTATCTTGAGATAGACAATTTTGGAGTGTTGGTATGAATACTCTACTCACATGACTGCGCTACACTAATTTTTATCAACTAAACTACATAATAGTAGTCCACCGCTTTTTAGATTATGACGTTGTTAAGCCAACTGCTCGCTTTTTCAACATAATTATTTGGTAGGATGCCATCTAATTATTTCGATGCACAATTTTGAGAGTTTTTACGGCAAGGATTCGAACATTGGTCATATATGGAAAAAAATAGCGCATAATAAAAAGGTAGTGGGGATCTTTTTTATTTTTATTTTCTTTATTTTTTGACACATGTCTATGCCTAGACTGAACCCAAAATCTTTTTCCGAGAGATACAACAGGTAATAGACCTAACACCGACGAACGAGTTTGATTGTATCTCTTGTTATCCTAGAAACCATTCTTGGAATTTTTTTATTATGAGACCAGCAATTTTAAAAAGATTGTGCTATATTATTGATACCCGTGGGTAACATTATTGGACTTATTTTGAGACGAACATTTTTTGAGAGATGTTATGAATACTCTACACACATGATACCGCTACACTATTTTTTATCAACACAATACCCAATTAGACTACATATTAGTAGTCAAGTGTTTTTCAGAGTATGATGTTCATGATCCAACTACACACTTTTTCAACATAACTAATTGGCAGACTGCTATCTAATTGTTACGACACACACGTGTGTTAGTTTTCACCACAAAGCTTCAACCTTTAGTTATATGTGGAAAATTTAGAAAACAATACAAATGTAGTAGGGGTATTTTCTATTTTTATGTCCTTCCTTTTATTTCTTACATATCTAACCCTAGACTAAACCCAAAATATTTTTCAGGGAAACAACAGGTAAGTTCCCTACCAATGACGAACGTGCTTGCGTGTACCTCTTGCTACCCTAGAAACTAGTCTAAATTCTTTTAATATGAGGCTAACAATTTTTTTTGTCATATTATTGATATCAAAAGGTAACACTATTGGACAATTATTTTCAGATAGCCAGTTTTGGAGAGTTGGTATGTATACTCTACACACATGACTGCACTAGACTATTTTTTTATCAACACAGTACCCAACTAAACTACATATCGGTAGTCAAACGTTTTTCAGAGTATGCCGTTTATGATCCAACTGTTCGCTTCTTCAAAATAATCAGTTGGAAGACTCCTATCTAGTTATTGCAATGCACACTTTGAGAGTTTTGTCCGCAAAGCTTCAAATGTTAGTCATATGTGGAAAATTTTGAGAACAATACAATGGCAGTGGAAATCTTTTCTATTTTTATTTCCTTCTGTTTTATTGCTACATATCTACCATAGACTGAAAATAAAATCTCTTTCCGAGAGATACAATAGTTAAGTTTCTAGCATTTACGAAAGCGCTTGAGTATACCTCTTGCTATCCTAGAAACTAGTCTTGTAAGGCTTTTATTATGAGATTGACCGTTTTGAAATATTGTGTTATGTTATTGGTATCAATAGGTAACATTATTGGTCAATTATTTTGAGACCGACAGTTTTGGAGTACCCAACTAAAGACATATTAGTAGTCCATCGTTTTTTTAGTATGACGTTTATGATCCAACTGCTCACTTCTTCAACACAATTAATTGGCAGGCTGGTATCCAATGGTTGCGATTCAAATGTTAGTCATTTGTTGTAGAATTAGGACACACGGCATGTGTGCAATTGTTGAGTACCGAAATTGCAATTTAAGAATAAGAGTCACGTTTAACAAGGCTGTTTTTGTAAGACTTACTACTTTGCGCAGATATCACGCAATTTTTTTAACTTTAAGTAGTAGTATGTTTATTTTCCATATTTTGGATATAAATCTTGGTGAATGGGCGCTCTAGTACGTCATTGGTTCGTTCATTATCTAGCTAGACGAACCGATTTTTTGTTTGTGCATGTATGAGTTTTGCTTGCCGGTAGAGTTCTCAATCGTAGCGATGCACTAAAAAAAAAGGATGTCCTTTCCGTGGCAACCACACATGCCTATTTGTTTTCTTCTTTGGCCTATGACGACTTGCTGGACCAAGAAGAGAACAGGTGGAGCTTGAAAGGGCATGCACAAAGTTGAAGCCGTGTATGTCATAATATACGATCTTTTCGTCCTTCCCAGCATGGTCACATGATAGATATTACCAACACGAAACCAAGAAAGATTTATATTTTATTTATGCACAACTCCACATTACCTATGTATAATATTTGAAGTGAAGCTACGTATTTTTCAAAAAGGAAATTCACACTTTTATCCTTTTTAATATTTTATTTATGCACAACTCCACATTACCTATGCAGACAAGCAAGGCGACAATCATCCCTTATTGTTTTTGGTTCCATGAAGAACTGACCTTCTGTAATCTAACTTCCACGTGTTGTCCGACGCACCGGTGGTTTGTTCTCGTCGTATTCAGAACATTGTTGTTGTGAGACGTCGGGAGGTCTCTACTGCACATGTACCCCGACAAGTGGAGCCTGACACAAGTGTCAGGTCGGCATCGTAGTGGCCCTAGCCCTCTACCATCAGCCCATCACCTCAACAAGGAGTAGGTTTGTGCCCACGCCAAGTCATTTGGACGGAGATGTGTCACGGCGCTTACGGTCTCGAGCGACAGGCTGTGGCGGGGTCGCGCGCGGCAATGTACGGATCCAATATGGTGCATGGGTGTTCAGCTGAACATCCAAATTTTTTGGCAAAAAAAATATAGTACATACTGAATATATGTATCACTTTTGGTTTTTTTAGCATATATACACTGCGTTTCTTGTCCAATTCATGTTCAACCTTGAACTTTTTTTTTACTTTTATTGGGGCGGAGACAAGACCATTTCAAGTTTTCTATCCGATGGAGAGATCATGTGGGTGGCGACACGGCCAGGGAGGCAGGAGGAGGAGTCGTGCCGGGTGGACCGATTACAGAATTATTATAACCGCGGAAGTTCATACAGTAATCTGTGTCAATTCCCTTCTTATGGTTAGATTTAAAACATAACAGATGTAACGTGATTGGAGAACCCAGCCTTCACGTCGTCCCCGCCCAGCGACCGGGGGAGCAAATCTAAAAACCCAGCCGTCGCATATATCCGCCTCCTCTATCCTCTCGTCGTCCCCAGCGCGGCCGCTGGGGAACCCAGCGCGATGCCGATGAAGGGGACGGCAGGATCCTCGTGGCATGGCTGGGAGGTGTTGTGCTCGCAGGCGTTTTGGATTTGCAGCGTGAGATCCTGTCCGATCTGCGTCGTAAGGATCTCAGAACAACGGCTCCGTACATGCTTCCGGCGGAATCTCCTCACCGGGATTGTTTGCCAGGGGCGGCTCCTTGTTGAGGCGCTTAGAGGCGGTCGATCTCGGGATCCCGATTCCAAGTTCCTCGCAGGGAGCGCGTGGCTGTCGGAGACTCCCCGGGGTCGATGCTAGTGGATATGTGAGAATCGTAGCCCTTTGGGCCTATGGATCGAACATAGTGGCGGCACCGACCTTGTTGTTGGTGCCGATCTAGCAGAAAAAGGGATCGAGGAGGCGAGGTTGCCGGTGAAAACCTCACCTACTTCGGTCATGGTGGATGTTGGCGGCGTATTTGCGTCGCTACCTTGTCGAAGGCATCGTTGCTGCAAATCTCATCTTCGCACTCGGGTTGCTTTGGGTGAAACCCCAGATCTCGGTATCCTGGATCAGACTATGGCGGCGTGCAGTGTTGTTTCTTCCACTGGGGGATCTTTTTGGTGCGGTGGTTGGCTGCAAGGGACCTGAGGTGGTACGGCGTGTTTTCTTCCACGTCGAAGTCGGCGAGTCTTGGCGACGTGGTGTAGTGGGGCCTCTGCGGTGGACGCATGTTGATGGACTCGTGCTGGACAGTTGTGATGCTTGATGTCGTGGCGGCGTCGACGGCAAGCCTGGAATATCGACACGATTGTGAATTGCGAGACCAGTACTTAGGAGAGCAATCCTGCGTGACGATTTCTTTCTCTTAACTCCAAGAAGCAATATGCGAGGGCTCTAACGCATAGAGGGCAGCCGATCCAATCTTATGGCTAAGGACTTTCGTTACGACGGCCATGTGAGGCAGACTGCGATGGAGGTCGGCTGATTCCTACGGTTCGAGTTCAGAAATTTGGTTGCCTTTTTTTCGCGGTAGACCAATTCAATCGTGCAACAGAAGTCAACATTGGAGCGATATGAACTGTCGATTGGTGATAACTGAACGTGTGAGATTTAATGTATCCAAACATGTTTTCTCTATTATAACTATAAGTATATATTGTGAAAACGAATTGACACCAAATCGGATGGATGAGCCATTTCATTGGCACAGATAATTTTCAGTATAATCTAAATCCAGAAAAAGAAAACTCCAGTGGCGTCAGCACGACATCAACAAGGGAGATGTGATGATGCCTACTTTGCACGACAGATCAGAGGACGCCGGGCCGGCCGCTACCGTTGTGCCCCAGGCAGAGCTCTCCTAGTCGACCACCGCTATTTTTATTCGCGCCATAGTATCGTCGGTAAGCAAAAATAATTATGTGTGAAAAGATTGGCGTGACTACAAAGTTTATATTACACGAAACCGAACTATTCCCTTGCACCAAGATTGGCGTGACGCATTGTGTGATTAATAAGAAATCGTGGAAGCGCTTCCCAAAAACAGCGAGCAGTCGCGCGAAGCGCTTCCCAAAAACCTAATTCGCTCTCTCCCGTACAGGATCACAAAGGCGATTGGTTCCGGAGACCTGCTCTCCCGTTCACCGGTGGACGCCGGCGCTCGGGATGGAGTAGACTACGGTGGCGGCGCAAGGAACGAGGTGTGGCAAATCTAGATTGGTTTCGGTGTGTGTACATCGCCCACGGTGCGCGTCTTTTATAGTGCGGTTCGAAAAACCCTAACACGTGCGACGTGGGAGGCCCACGCCGCACGTCCGAGTCGGTTGCAGCACGCGATACGGGAGCGACCCGAACCGGCTCAGCTGTGACGCGTCCGTCACGACTACAGAATCGGTTTTCCAAAACAGTAAAATAAACATAAGTATTGTATTGGCTCGAGGCTCGATTCACGAAACGCGATCGCGATCGTGACGTGTCGTGTCGTGTCGAGACGAGCGAGCGGCGGCGGAGGAGGAGGAGTGCGCGAGAGGCTCTCTTGTTCTCACTCACATACAATCCCTACAACACTCCACCTTATAAGGTGGTGTGCAACTCCTCAAACTTCCAATGTGGGACTAAACTTCCCACACCCACCACTCACTTGTACACATGGGCGATTTTGAGATTTCAGGATTTGTCTATTGGGCTACCCATATATGGGCCCAATATTTCAGCACACACATATGGGCCAAAATATTTCAGCAATCCCCCATCAGATCTCAAATGCCCATTTGAAGATTTGTCAATCCTCGCTACTTGTTTATATACCAGTGTTTCAGCAGAGACTGTTAAGTTGAACTTCCGCCTAGAGCCTTAAGCTACATCTACCAGCAACTTGAACAATCGACTATGCCTTGAATTGCAAGTTTTATGCCAATAGACTTTACTCAAAGTCATAACTAGTACTTGGCTGCCAGTAGCCTACCCCGCGGGTGGAGCATATGCGTCATACTCCGTGGTCTCTTCATGAGTTACTACAGATCACCCAAATCTCATAGACTGCGACGTTTACGGTCGGACTCACATAGGTGTGTTCTTTCAAGAATACTCTGTAGGACAGCATCTTTGCTATAAATAGCCAACATAAGCATATTAAGGCATGTTGCCAACCTGCCTTACAGCTCATTGAGAGTTATCCATCATCATTTAGAGAGGGTTTACCAAATACTCTCCTCAGTCAAACCACTAGCTTGTTCTTCCCAGATCCTAATTCACGGGATCTCCGATCACATAGGTTGGGTTACCACTATGGTGTAACGCTTACGGGTCTCATACCCATCTCCCTCGATGCACTATCTATCACACTACGTGATAGTCCCTTCGTAAAGGGATCTGCTAGGTTTTTGTATGTTTGAATATACGTAACAGTAATTACTCCGGAGTTTCTCAATTTCCTGACAAACTTCAAACGTCTTTTGACGTGTCTTGATGACTTTGCATTATCCTTAGAACTGGTCACCTTGTCAATCACCGTTTGATTGTCACAGTTCATGAGAATAGCAGGTAATGGTTTCTCAACCACCGGCAAGTCCATCAAGAGCTCACGCAGCCATTCTGCCTCAACGGTGGCTGTATCTAAAGCAGTAAGTTCTGGTTCCATGGTTGACCTCGTCAATATGGTCTGTTTACAAGAACTCCATGACATTGCGCCACCTCCAAAAAGAAATGCATATCCACTTGTGGCGTAGAGCTCATCTACATCTGAAATCCAGTTGGAGTCATTATATCCCTCAAGCACAGCAGGGTGCCCTGAATAATGAATCCCATAGCTCATAGTACCATTTAGATAGCGCATGACCCTTTCAAGTGCATGCCAATGATCATTACCCGGGTTTGACATGAATCTGCTCAATTTGCTCACAGCAAAAGAGATGTCAGGCCTTGTCGCGCTCGCAAGGTACATGAGTGAACCGATTATTTGAGAGTATCTCAGTTGATCTTTCGTAATCCTCTTGTTCTTTCGAAGCGTCACACTAGGATCATAAGGTGTTGGAGAAGGCTTGCTATCAATAAAGCCGAAACGGCTCAAAATCTTCTCAACATAGTGTGATTGCGTCAACTTAATCCCACTCTCATCCTTAACAAGCTTGATGTTCAAAATTACATCAGCTTCTCCCAGATCTTTCATATCAAAACACTTTGATAGAAAAGACTTGACCTCATTGATCACAATTATGCTTGTACCGAAAATCAGTATGTCGTCAACATACACGCATAATATAACACTATCGCCCCCACCATGGCGGTAGTATACACACCTGTCAGCCTCATTAATGACAAAGCCCGCAGAAGTTAAAGTTCTGTCGAACTTCTTATGCCATTGCTTAGGTGCCTGTTTCAGTCCATAAAAAGATTTTAACAATTTGCACACCTTTCTCTCTTCACCTTTTACCACAAACCCATCAGGTTGATCCATATAAATTTCCTCTTCCAACTCTCTGTTAAGGAAAGTTGTTTTTACGTCCATTTGATGAACGATAAGACCATAAGAGGCAGCCAGGAAAAGTAGTACACGAATGGTGGTCAGTCTAGCAACATGTGAATAGGTGTCAAAATAATCTTCGCCTTCTCGCCGAGTGTAGCCCTTGGCTACAAACCGTGCCTTGTACTTCTCAATAGTACCATCAGGCCTTAGCTTCTTCTTGAACACCCACTTACAGCCCACTGGCTTACAACCATAAGGTCGTTCAGATAACTCCCACGTCACATTAGAAAGAATGGAGTCCATCTCGTTATGGACAGCTTCTTTCCAGTCATCTGCATCTGGAGATGCAAATGCCTCTGCAATAGACGTAGGAGTATTGTCTACAAGGTACCCAATGAAATAATCACCAAAGGATTTTTCAATCCTCTGTCTCTTACTCCGTTTAGGAGCTTCATTGTCATCCTTCTCAAGGACTTTCTCATCATGTGATTGTTCAGTATGATCACTAGATGTACCAGATTCCGGAATTTATTCAGAAACAAATTCGGCAAAACTATGCATATCTTTCATAGGAAACATATTCTCAAAAAATGTTGCATCGCGAGATTCCATAATAGTATCAACATGCATATCAGGTATCTCGGATTTAACCACTAGAAATCTATAACCAATGCTACGCTGAGCATAACCTAGAAAGATATAGTCCACTGTTTTCGGTCCGAGTTTGCGTTTCTTTGGAATTGGAACGTTGACTTTTGCCAAGCATCCCCAAGTACGCAAATAAGAAAGTGATGGTTTTCTCCCAACCCACTCCTCATAAGGGGTTTTCTCTTTATTCTTGTTAGGAACTTTATTCAGGACATGACACGAAGTCAACAGAGGCTCCCCCCACCACGCCTTAGATAAACCAACAGTGTCCAACATGGCATTCACCAAGTCGGTCAACGTGCGATTTTTCCTCTCAGCAATTCCGTTTGATTGTGGCGAGTAGGGAGGCGTCCTATCGTGAATAATACCGTGTTCCTCACAGAATTCATCAAATACTTTAGAGAAATACTCTCCACCACGATCCGACCTAAAACGCTTGATCTTTCTCTCTAATTGATTTTCAACTTCAGCCTTATAGATTTTAAAGTAGTCTAAAGCCTCATCTTTAGTTTGCAACAAATAGACATAGCAGAATCTAGTAGCATCATCAGTGAGTGTCATGAAATGTCTCTTTCCATCTTTTGTCAACACACCATTCATCTCGCATAGATCAGAATGTATGAGTTCTAGAGGTGCCAAGTGTCTCTCCTCAGCTGTCGTGTGAGGCTTCCGAGGTTGCTTAGATCGCACACAACTATGGCACTTAGAACCTTTGGCAATGGTGAAATTCGGAATTAAACTTAAACTGGATAGCCGAGACAGTAAACCAAAATTAACATGACATAAACGAGAGTGCCAAACACTAGCATCTGAATTAACATTGCCACAAATATGGTTTACTGACTTATTGCAAAAATCGCAAAGAGAAAAGCGGAACAAGCCTCCGCACTCATAGCCTTTACCAATAAATTGTCCAAATCTTGATACAACTACTTTATTGGACTCAAACACTAATTTAAACCCATCTCTGCAAAGAAGGGAGCCGCTGACGAGATTCTTATTCATAGAAGTGACATGCTGCACGTTCCTCAGCTGCACGATCTTCCCTGAAGTAAACTTCGGATCTACCGTGCCAACACCATGAACAGAAGCATGTGACCCATTCCCCATTAGGACGGAAGAATCCCGTGCGACCTGATAAGAAGTGAACATAGAGATGTCAGCACACACATGAACATTAGCACCCGTATCAATCCACCAACACGGAGATTGAAGAACTGAAAGTACCATCGATATATTACCGTACCCATCAGTGTTGCTAGCGGTCACCACGTTGACATTCTTGGAGCCTTTCTTCCCTTTCTTGTCTGCACGGTCTAGGCAGTCGACAGAAAAGTGGCCGAGCGCTCCACACGTAAAGCACTCGAGCCCAGCTTTGTTCAGCACCTTCTTCTTATTATTATTCTTAAAGGCAGTTGTGTTCATAGGACCATTGAACTGGGGATTTTAGTTCCCTTTGTTCTTGCTGTTATTCTTGACGTGATGATTTTTCTGCACCATATTGGCGCTAGACAGCAAATCACCACCTCTCTCAGTTGTGTCCTTTGCCCGAGCTTTCTCCCCAACATCAAGAGACGCTATCAGGTTTTCAACCGATATCTTCTGTCTCTTATGTTTGAGAGATGTGGCAAAATTCCTTCATGAAGAAGACAGCTTTGCAATAATGCATCCAGCCACAAACTTATCAGGAATCACACACTTGAGCAGATCAAGCTCCTTTGCAATGCACTGTATCTCATGAGCCTGTTCGACTACAGAACGGTTATTCACCATCTTGTAGTCGTTAAACCTCTCAATGATATACAGCTCACTGCCAGCATCGGACGCACCGAATTTAGTATTCAGTGCATCCCAGAGCTCCTTAGCGTCTTCGATGTGCATATACACATCGCACAGACGTACCTCCAGGACACTCAGAATACAGCCTCTGAAATTATTATTGGCTTCCTTGAACTTATTCTGAACCTCGTCAGAAGCTCCTTCAGGAAGGCCATTCATAATAATGTCCCACACTTTCATGGACTGGAGCCACAGTTGGCTTCTCAGTTGCCATCTCTTAAAGGTGGTACCATTGAACTTTTCCGGTTTCATTGAATCACTTAAGTGGGCCATAGTCAGTTCAGGAAATTGCCTACAATTAGGTTTTTGGATTGTTGAATAATTAGGCATAATTTCCACGATTAACTCCAGAATATAAATCATGACAAAAGCAGCTATTAACATGTGGAACTCGAACATACTAGATGCAGCAGACAACATGAATAATAGCAACACGGTCTCTCTAAACATGTAAACGGCAGACATGTTAAACAGACAGATCAGGACACAGATTCCGTACCGATCATTTGTAGTAACGTTGTTGATGACAACTTTGGCGATGACGGGTCGGAGTAGACGACGCTTGAGGCGACGGTACGCAGCACCGCCTGACTTGTTAGGCAGACGAGCCGTCGTGGAAGCAGCGAGCAGTCGCGCGAAGCGCTTCCAAAAAACCTAATTCGCTCTCTCCCGTACAGAATCACAAAGGCGATTGGTTCCGAAGACCTGCTCTCCCGTTCACCGGTGGACACCGGCGTTCGGGATGGAGTAGACTACGGTGGCGGCGCAAGGAACGAGGTGTGGCAAACCTAGATTGGTTTCGGTGTGTGTACAGCGCCCACGGTGCGCGTCTTTTATAGTGCGGTTCGGAAAACCCTAACGCATGCGACATGGGAGGCCCACGCCGCACATCTGAGTCGGTTGCAGTACGCGATACGGGAGCGACCCGAACCGGCTCAGCTGTGACGCGTCCGTCACGACTACGAAATCGGTTTTCCAAAACAGCAAAATAAACATAAGTATTGTATTGTCTCGGCTCGAGACTCGATTGACGAAACGTGATCGCGACGTGACGTGACGTGTCGTGTCGAGTCGAGACGAGCGAGCGGCGGAGGAGGAGGAGGAGTGCGCGAGAGGCTCTCTTGTTCTCACTCACATACAATCCCTAGAACACTCCACCTTATAAGGTGGTGTGCAACTTCTCAAACTTCCAATGTGGGACTAAACTTCTCACTCCCACCACTCACTTGTACACATGGGCAATTTTGAGATTTCAGTATTTGTCTATTGGGCTACCCATATATGGGCTCAATATTTCAGCACACACATGTGGGCCAAAATATTTCAGCACTCCAATGGACGCGCGGTGGTGCTCGCATGGGTCGCCGTTGCTACTGCGAGGTTGAGGATGCATATGAAATTTTGCTCCATTTTCGTTTTTTCTGCCTTTTTGTACAAATGTTTTGCTATTATAACTTCGGTGATATCTCCGACGAGGTCGCGTTTTTGCTATTTTAGATTAAATTTTTGCTAGAATTAGTGTATATTTTTGCTATATCAGCATACTTTTTTTGCTATGAGATTTTTCGTCCAGCGATAGTCTCCCTGCCATGTATCCGGCAAAAATCGACTTTTGATACTGTAATATTTTTTTTTGCTACGGTCTCCGGCAAGATTTATCTTTTTTTTTTTGTTTTATGAAACGAAACGTCTTTGCACTATTTTATTTGTAATAATGTTATATAACACAAAACTATATATTGACAATCATGTATATCCAGATGTGTGTCATATACAAAGGAAGTGATCGATACAGGAGAATAATTAAAATGGAGACTGCTAGCAAATTTTTTTGACAGAGAACTTTGTGAGTTTTCGCCGAAAAAATTCAAATATTATGTATTTTAGTTTTTATTCAAATTTATTTTCCCAAAATTAGGCCACGGATGCAGCTAATAGCGGCAAGACTATCGTGGTGGCTTGAAGTCATAATATAGACTAGAGTAAGAGGTACGCTACACTGGTGGACTAGACACGATGGGATGAACTAGAAATTAATATAACACCAAGCCGGACTAGACACGTACGCAAGTTAACATAAGAGTGCAAAGACTTTGCAACATTTTTCAAATGCTCGTGCATCGCGTCATCAATAATAAACCGATACACATTAAGCTCTGGGACCATTATGTTCTGGCAAGAAAATATCAAACACAAGAACAACGAGACAATGAAGCGGGCATATTAATAAAATATACATGTATATTTGTATGACTTAAATTCTACCGCGATTGTCCAACGATTATGAGTTCAACCAATGACCATAGAAAATTTAGTACTTTGTTTCAAACATTCAAATCTAAAGTGCTAGTCCAAGACACAAATTAGTTGGGATAACCGATCATTAGAAAAGAACAAGAGTTAGTCTCGGTATTCTACAAGTCTTTCCGTTGTATTATTTGTAATAATATTATATAGCATGAAACTACACATAGATACTCATGGATTCTGGATGTTTCTCGTTTAAATACCTAACATGTCTAAATAGTCGACAAACCATTTTTCCATTGCGTTGTAAGTTTCTCTTCAGTAGAGGTTTTGAGTCCGACAAGATTGACACCACACCATGGTAAATAAAGCCAACCTTTACATGTACATACAATCTTCCTTCTTAGCAATATTTATGGTAATAAGCATAATATATTATCAATCTATTTCATCTCAATGCCACACCTCAGCTTTAAGTGCGTCATTGTTTGTACTGATTGAATTTTGTGTCTTTTTCACTCTCGAGATAATCTG
The DNA here is from genome assembly GCA_028641055.1 of Alopecurus myosuroides. Lineage (NCBI taxonomy): Eukaryota > Viridiplantae > Streptophyta > Magnoliopsida > Poales > Poaceae > Alopecurus > Alopecurus myosuroides. Next base: position 243,698,000 of record CM054059.1, read on the forward strand.
GATATCTTATACCCTGGATTTCATATAAAACTCAGAAGTAATCTTTACTCCATCCTGAAAAGTGAGTCATAATTTTTTTTAGCATAATAAAATTATTGATGAAACATAGAGTGAAATATCAAACAAAATGAGATGAAGTGACAACCTGGAGTGACACAATTGGTTTGTAACCAAGTTGTTCAACAGCACTGTTGCAATTGAAGGTTCTATTCAGTGTCGCGTACTTAATGTTTGCTGAGGATAGCATGCCAGGTTTACGCAACCCGTAGAGATAGAATATATTATTGTAGCTCCAGTTTATCAGATATACTATCAGCATGAGAATAAATGAAGGTATTCTCAATCTTAATCGGCTGCGAACAAATATCATAAGTTAGCTACTACATCGTAGGTTCAATATTGCTCCAGATATAAGAACTAAATTAATATCACTACAAATTAGTATATTATTATTTAAATTTGTATGGTCAATATATGGTCTATTATTTTTGCATAATAAATATAAATAACAACTAAAAAAAATGACTACTTACTATGAAATAAATAGCCATTTACTATGCTAAAAACACAATATATTGTTGTAACTTGTTTCTAGATATAGTCGTTAATTATATATTGAAAGTCTTGGTTGTTATGAGTGCAATAGTGGACATGTAGGAGACACATATTGCACGTAAGACGACAATGCCTTTTCCACATGTGCATCTAGGAGCATGTTTGTTAACATCAATAGAAATTTTGAACCCATGACAACTATCACATATTACATTCATTTTATATTCCGCCAAGCATCTATGGTTATAATTTGGAGGACATAACATGGCACATACATGTTTTCACATATTAAAGTTGCTTGCGTTTACAATAGAAAATAGGTGAACGTGTGAACTAAAAAATTGATAAACTAAAATATCTGATGGAATAGGAATATATCACCTTTTGTATCCAAGGTGTTCCAAAATTGTATACATGAAGTTCCACATATTCACCGGCTCCATGTTAGTTATAAAATAGGCCTATAAAAGATATTAAAGATGTCAACAGAGAAATAACTTGAATAATATTTTCCTATCATGATGGATACATACTTTGCCTCCACTTCTATTTGCACCCTCTTTACTAGAAAGAGTTTTTTCGGCACATAGATGACCATGCACCACATTTTCAACATATACGAAATCATCCCAATTCTTTCCATCACCGATAATGAACTGTTCAACAATAAAAACAAGGTCATTTATTTCAAACTAGTATATAAATAAATTATTCTAGTGTTTAATGCATTTTTTTCGTCTAAAATAGTTGTATTTCGAGCAATCACTCAATATTACATATATAGCAAACTGAGATCATGTTTGACTGGGTGGTCCTAAAGTTTTGGGTTGGTATTTCAGTATCTTATTTCTGGAAACACGAAATAACTGAATTTGTAAGCTTTTCTACCTACTTTTCTTCATGGATAGACACAACAGTCCTATTCCACAATGCATTTGTCCAGATTCTTGAAATAAACATAGCTTGTGGGCTTATCTGACTGGTTACTACCTGTTTATGTGAGGTTAATGATCTTTCTCCAACAAATTCAGAAGGAAGTGAAAATTAGTTTTCCGTGCTGCCAACTTCCATTTTTGTCCTTGTCACTAGATATCTTGCAAAGCACCGAGCATTTACTAAGGAAAGTAGTTAATTTTAAACTATGTTTTCAATTCTATTATTGTATTATGTGTAATATGCATGTACTTACCATCGTTGCTCCATGAGAAAGTAATGTTGCCACCAACTTATCACCCGGACCAAAAATGCTTCCTGGACGTATACAACAAGTAACAAGCTCACGTATGTCATTGGCCCTCATAACTAGCTTTTCTGCTTCTGCCTTGGTCTGTGTGTATGCATCTGGAAACTAATAATACGAATACCATGTGGTTAGCACTATGAAAAATTAAGTTGTACTATATTATGTATAATTTAAATGTGCTAATAAAAAACTCTACAAAACTAAAGTTCCTCCTTTGACTTGAAAGATGCCAGACCAGCAATTTGACAGGCTAAAACAAATCATATTCAAAATACATTTAGATGTTGTTTATTATATTTATCTTATTCACCACCTAGGGTGGACAATAAGTTTTGTCGCACCCACTGTCTTGTTTAGACCGTTATATTCATATATTACGTATGGTATACAAATAATTACCCCCTCCGTCCGGAATTAAATGTCACAAAGTTTGACAAAAGTGGACGTATCTAACACTAAATTATATCTAGATACGTCCACTTTTGTCAAACTTTGTGACATTTAATTCCGGACGGAGGGAGTATTTGCAATCATGTAGGAGCACAAGTGCCAATTAAGCAGGAGTGATATATATAATAAATAATTCGCGTGCAGCGTGAGCCCGTGAGGTACTAACAAGAAGCTAAAAACTAGTTTACTGATGTACTTTGCTGGAAACTGAATAAATCAAAATAATATAAATAAATAATATGATATGGAGGCAGTAAAAAGCAAGCCAGAATGTTAAATTATGGGGTCAACCTTATCTGGATATGGTGTGGATTCATCTACGCCAAAGAGTCCATGAACCCCATCGAATACAACTCCACTCGAACTAGTGTATATTAGGGTTTTAACCTTGCATGTTCGACAAGCCTGAATGACATTCCTCGTCCCTGTGGTCCGGAAAAGCGAAAAAAATGTAATAAAATTTGTGGTCCAGGGAGATCTGGGTGAAGGACAGTTTGTTCAATTAATACTAACCCTCGACTGTAACCTTGTAATGGAGTTGGAAGTCGCTGTTGGTATGATCCGGCGCAGCAGCATGGAAAACAGTGTCTACCCCTTGGAAAGCTGCAGCAGTACATTGGCACATAGGAAAGAAAAAATATATAGACGTGTTCCGTTCAAGATACATCGAACATTCATAAATATATATTTGTCTCTAGTGTTATATATGTACTACCAATATTCCTACAAAATATTAGACGTTCTATGTAGGTATAGATGGTTAGAAGAAGACGACGAAGAAGATCGACTTTGGGAAGCTAGCTAGCTTGTATGTACGCTGGCAGAAGTACCTTGTGTAAGCTGGGGTAATTCGCAGACGTCGGCGGAGACGTAGACAGCACGGCCGTCGCGGAGGGCAGCGCCGAGGAGCCCATCATGCTCACTGGCTTCCAGGGTGGCCTCAGGGGCGAGGTCGGTGATACGCACGCGCCAATCTCCGGAGCGGATCAGGGCAAGTACCAGGTGCCTCGCCATGAATCCCCGTCCGCCGGTCACCGTGCACCACCGTGCTTCCATGCTAGGACTCACGAAAGAGTATTAGTCCTACCGGCCGGCAACCACCTGCCCGCGCTTCCTCCATATATATCATACATATATACACTACTCTGGGGTGGGGCCCTCCTGTAGGCTCTCACTCTATATATATTGTCTTTACCAGGCGCCTATGTTTTCCATCACTCACTCTTTATATCTTGCAGAGTGAGATAGCAGCCAGCTTAATTGGGTGCATTGTTGCTTGGAAACCAAACTTGGAGTTGAGGTATTCATGCTACATGCATCTTCGATCTGTTTAAAGTTAGTGTAGTGGAGTATAGCTCCGGAGATACATCGAGTTAATTAATAAGCTGTTTCTGTTTTATATGCCAGCCTTATTTGAACTTTCGGCACCAGCAAAAGAGTACTAAAAACTGGCAGATTCGAGCTCACACTTATGTTATTGCAGAGATCGAAACCATGGACATTACTTTGTGGTCCGGTGCCGTGGCTCTTCTTTTCCTCATCGTCGTCATTGTACTATCCTCCAAGATCCGAAGAGCAAGAATCACGATTCACCCAAGTAAACGTCCACCTCTGGTTGATGGGATTACTCTCCTAAGACTGCTACCTACCCTCTTGAAGGAAGGTCTTCCTGCTATGATGCATGTTCTCTATCTCAAGTACGGCAGTGTATTCATGGTGAGTCCCTTTGGACTGAATGTAACTCTCTTGATCGGGCCGGAGGTCACGGGTCATTTCTTTCAAGGCTTGGAGTCGGAGATTAGCCATGGAAAGCTGTTTGAGTTCACGGTGCCCATGTTCGGCAAATCGGTTTTTTATGGCCGAGACAGTGCTACTCGAGTTGAACAGACTCGCTTCCACATTGAAGCTCTCAAGCAATCAAGCTTGATCAGGCATGTTTCTCCCATGATACAAGAAGTGGAGGTGCGTACCTGTTGTTAGCAAATTATTCTTAGCTAAAACTTTGCCTGGTCGTTTCCTTCATAGAAACTCTGCGGTTATATATATACTAACTAACGCTGCTATATATATTTCCATGTACGCATGCAGAGTTACTTTGCCAAGTGGGGAAAGGAGGGTACAGTCAATCTAAAGTTTGAGTTCGAGCAGATACTCATGCTGATCTCAAGCCGATGTTTACTCGGAAAAGAGGTCCGAGAAAACATGTTCAACGAGGTCAGCAGACTGTTTCGTGAACTCGGAAACGGTGTGAGCTTGATTGGTTTCCTATACCCATATCTACCAACTCCAGCAAACCACCGGCGTGACAGAGCGCGAATCAGACTAACTGAAATGTTATCTGGTGTCGTGGAGTCCCGTAAGAGGTCCGGTAGAGTTGAGGATGACACGCTGCAGAGATTGATTGACTCCAAGTATAAAGATGGCCGATCCACAACGGTAGAAGAGGTAGCGGGGTTGATCATTGGCTTGCTATTTGCTGGGGAACATACAAGCTCTATCACAAGTACCTGGACTGGAGCTTGTCTACTCAGCCATCCAACCTTCTTAAGGGCCGCCATCGAGGAGCAAGAGCAAATCACAAACAAGTACAAGGACTTTCTGGACTACAATGTCCTTTTAGAGATGGACACGCTTCACTGCTGCATCAAAGAGGCCTTAAGGATGCACCCGCCGATACCACTGCTAGTTCGCAAGACACATAAGCACTTCACAGTGCAGACGAAAGAGGGCAAACAATATGAGATCCCCCAAGATCAGATTGTAGCAAGTCCTACTGTAGTGAACAATAGTATTCCATACATCTACAAAGACCCTCAGGTATATGACCCATACCGTTTTTGCCCAGAAAGGAAAGAGGACAAGTTAGGTGGCAAGTTCTCTTACACAACATTTGGTGGTGGTCGACATGTTTGCACTGGTGAGGCCTACGCTTACATGCAAATTAAAGTCATATGGAGCCATCTGCTAAGGAACTTCGAACTGGAATTGATCTCTCCTTTCCCTAAGACAGACTCAAGAAAGTTCTTGGCAGAGCCTCAAGGAAATATCTTTGTAAGATACAAGAGAATTTGATTTATGCAGTTACTTCATTGATAATAATTGTGTGCAACCTATATGCACATGTATCCATGTTTTCCTATTTGTAATACCCACTGTCATCGTGCCTGTACGTTGACATCAGTCTCTACTGAGAGATGGATGTCACAGTTAGTGTGGACGAGTTTTCGCCATGTTTATCCATTATTATGTTCCCATGAATTAAGCCGATCTGGTTTGTTAATTAGTTGTCCATAGTTTTTTGTAATTTCACTACTTCCCATTCAGCATCCGACCAGATTCATGACACCGACGGTTTTCCGTAGTTTTGTGTAATTTCTATCCTAGATACTAGTCTACGAAAACTTTTATTATGATGCCGATGGTTTTGAAAAGACTGCGTTATAATATTATTATCAATAGAAAACATTATTGGGTAATTATTTTGAGACAGATAGTTTTGGAGAGCTGGGATGAGTACTGTACACATATGAGTGTGTTACACAATTTTTTGTCAAGACAATACCCAACTAGCCTACATATTAGTAGTCAAGCGTTTTTCAAAGTATGACGTTTATTAGCCAATTGCTCGCGTATTCAACATAATTTATTGATAGGCTGCAATCCAATAATTGTGATGCACACGTTTGACAGATTTGACCGCAAAAATTCAAATATTAGTCATATGTGGAAAAAATAGAGAACAATACAAAGGTAGCGGGGACCTTTTCTATTTTTATTTACTTCATTTTTTGCTACATATCTAACCGTAGACTGAACCCAAAATCTTATTCTGACATAGACCACAAGTAATTTCCCTAGTAGTGATGAGCGCGCTTGCATATACCTCTTCCAATCCTATAAACTAGTCTAGGTATACTTTTATTATGATAGAGACCGTTTTCAATAGATTGTGGTATATTATTGGTATCAATAGGAAACATTATTGCAGAATTATTTCGAGAAAACAGTTTTGGAGATTTTGTATGAATACTCTACACACATGACTGCGCTACACTATTTTTTTTATCAACACAATACCCAACTAAACTAAAAATTAGTAGTCAAGCATTTTTCAAAGTATGACGTTTATGATTCATTTGCACACTTCTTCAACATAATGAATTGGAGGCTGCTATCTAATTTTTGCGATGTACACGTTTCCGAGTTTTGACCGCAAGGATGCAAACGTTAGACTTATGTGGAAAAATTAGTGAACAATACAAAGGCTGTTGGGATCTTTTGTTATTTCCTTCCATTTTTCTACATATCTAACCTTAGACATAACCCAAAATATTTTTTTAAGTGATACAAAAGTTAAGTTCCCTAGCACCGACGAATGCGCTTGCGTGTCCACCTTCCTTTCCTAGAAACTAGTCTATGAACACTTTTATCATGACGATGACAAATTTGAAAAGATGGGGCTATATTATTGGTAGCAATAGGTAACTTTATTGTTCAATTATATTGAGACCATTAGTTTTCGATAGTTGGTATGTATTCTTAACACACATGGATGAGCTACACTATTGTTTATCAACACAATACACAACTAAACTACACATTAGTAGTCATGCGTTCTTTCGAAAATGACGTTTATGATCCCACTGCTTGCTTGTTAAACATAATTAATTTTGAGGCTGCTATCTAATTATTGTGATGCACGCGTTTGAAAGTTTTGAACACAGAGATTCAAACGTTGGTCATATGTAGAAAATTTAAAGCACAATACGAATGCAGTGGAGATTTTTATATTTTTCTTTCATTCCTTTTTCTGCTACACATCTAACCCTAAACCGAACCCAAAATATTTTCCTGAGATATACTACAGGTAAGTTCCCTAGTACTGACGCACTTGCGTGTACCTCTTGCTATCCTAGAAACTAGTCTAGAAATTAGTAGTCAATCATTTTTCAAAGTATGACGTTTATGATCCAACTCCACACTTCTTCAACATAATTGATTGACAGGCTGCTATCTAATTATTGTGATGTACACATTTCAGAGTTTTGACTGCAAGGATTCAAATGTTTGTCCTATGTCGAAAAACTAGAGAACAATACAAAGGCTGTGGGGACTGCTTGTTATTTCCTACCTTTGTTTGTACATATCTAACCCTAGACAGAACCCAAAATCCTTTCCAAGAGATACAAAAGTTAAATTCCCTAGCACAGACGAATGTGCTTGCCTGTACCTCCTCCTTTCCTCAAAACTAGTCTATGAATACTTTTATCATGAGGATGGCAATCTCGAAAAGATCGGGATATATTATTGGTAGCAATAGGTAACATTATTGTTAAATTATATTGAGACAAATTGTTTGGGGGAGTTGGTATGAATACTTTCCACACATGGATGCGCTACACTACTGTTTATCAACACAATACACAACTAAACTACACATTGATAGTCGTGTGTTATTTAGAAAATGACGTTTATTATCCCATTGCTTGCTTCTTCAACATAATTAATTTTGAGGCTGCTATCTAATTATTGTGTTGCACACGTTTGAGATTTTTGACCGCAAACATTCCAACGTTTGTGATATGTAGAAAAATTAAAGCACAATACAAATGCAGTGGGGATCTTTTCTATTTCTCTATCTTTCCTTTTTTTTGCTACACATCTAATCATATACTGAATCCAAAATAATTTTATGAGGTATACTACAGGTAAGTTCCGTAGCACTAACGAACGCGCTTGCGTCTACCTCTTGCTACTGTAGAAATTAATCTAGGAATACTTTTATTTTGATACCGATAAATTTGAAAAGATTGTGCAATATTATTGGTATCAACAATAAACATTATTGGACAAATATTTTGAGACAAACCATTTTGGAGAGTTGGTATGAATACTCTACACATATGACATCTTACACTATTTTTTATAAACACAATACCCATCTAAAGTACATATTAGTAGTCAAGGGATTTTCGGAGTATGACGTTTATGATCATACTACTTGCTTCTGCAACATAATTAATTAACATGCTACTACCTAATTATTGTGATGCACAAGTTTGAGAGTTATGACCGCAAAGCTTCAAACGTTAGTCATATGTATGTATTCAAATTAGACACAATACACAGACAACGTGGATATTTTCTATTTTTCTTCCATTCCTTTTTTGATACATCTCAAACCCTAAAAGGAACACAAAATCTTTTTCTGGGAGATACAACGGGTAAATTCCCTAGCACTAACAAACACACTTGCGTGTACCACTTGCTATTCTAGAAACTAGTCTAGAAATAATTTTATTATGAGACCAACTGTTTTGAAAAGATTGTGCTATATTATTCGTATCAATAGTAACATTATTGGACACTTATTTTGTGACAAACAGTTTTGGAGAGTTGGTATGAATGCTCCCACACATGACTGCGCTCCGCAATTTTTTTGTCAAGACAATACCCAACTAAACTACGTATTAGAAATCAAGCGTTTTTCGGAGTATGACATTTATGATCCAAATGTTCTCTTCTTAAACATAATTAATTGTTCATCTACTATTTAGTTAATTCGATGCGCACATTTGAGAGGTTTGACCAGAAAGATTTGAACATTAGTCATATGTGAAAAAACTACAGCACGAAAGAAAGGAAAGTGGATCTTTTCTATTTTTCTTTTGTTCCTTTTTTTCGTTATATGTTTAAACCAAGACTAAACCAAAAAAAAATATCTGGGAGATACGGTTACAACGGGTAAGTTCCCTAGCACTGATGAATGCACTTGCGTGTATCACTTGCTATCCTAGATACTAGTCTACGGAAACTTTTATAATGGTGCCGAAAGTTTTGAAAAGATGTGCTATATTATTGTTATCAACGGGAAACATTATTGGACAATTATTTTGATACATACAGTTTTGGATAGTTGATATGAATACTAGACACATATGACTGTGCTGCAAAGTTTTTTGACAACCCAATATCCAAGTTAACTACATATTAGTAGTAAGCGTTTTTCAAAGTATACTGTTCATTATCCAACTTCTCGTGTAATCAACATAATTAACCGGTCAGGCTGCTACCCTATTATTGTGATGCACCTGTTTGATAGTTTTGACCACAAAAATTAAAATGTTAGTCATATGTGAAAAAAATAGAGAACAATATAAAGGTAGTGGGGATTTTTCTATTTTTATTTCCATTGTTTTTTTCCTACATAACTAACCGTAGACTGAACCGGAAATCTTATTCTGAGAGATACCACAAGTAAGTTCCCTACATTGACGAACGCACTTGCATGTACCTCTTGCTATCTACAAACTAGGTAGTCTAGGAATACTTTTACTACGATACCGACAATTTTCAAAAGATTGTGGTATAGTATTTGTAACATTATTGGACAATTATCTTGATATAGACAGTTTTGGAGAGTTGGTATGACTACTCTACTCACATGACTACGATACACTATTTTTTATCAACAAAATACCAAACAAAACAACATAATAGTAGTCAACCGCTTTTTAGACTATGACATTGTTGAGCCTATTGTTCGCTTCTTCAACATAATTAATTGGTAAACTGCTATCTGATTATTGCGATGCACAAGCTTGTGAGTTTTTATGGCAAACATTCAAACATTAGTCATATATGGAAAACTTAGGGCACAATAAAAAGGCAGTGGGGATCTTTTCTATTTTTCTTTTCTTCATTTTTTCCCCACAAATCTAGGCCTAGACTAAACCCAAAATATTTTTCCGAGAGATACAATAAGTAATATACCTAACACTGACGAACGAGCTTGCATGTACCTCTTGTTAAATCTATTTCTGATATATACAATAGTTAAGTTTCCTAGCATTTACAAAAACACTTGCGTATACCTCTTGCTATCCTATAAACTAGTCTAGGAAAATTTTTATTTGAGACCGACAGTTTTGAAACGATTGTGCTATATTATTGGTATCAAGGGGTAACATTATTTTGGTCAATTATTTGGAGTCTGACAGTTCTGGAGTACTCAACGAAACTACATATTAGTAGTATATCATTTTTTTAGTATGACATTTATGATTCAACTGCTCACTTCTTCGACACAATTAATTGGCAGACTGATATCCAATGGTTGTGATTCAAATGTTAGTCATTTGTGGAAGAATTATGACACACGGCATATGTGCAAATATTGAGAACCAAAATTGCAATTGAAAAATAAGAGTCACGTTTAACAAGGCTATTTTTGTAGGACTTACTACTTTGCGCAGATAGCATGCAAAATTTTGAACTTTAACTAGTAGTATGTTTATTTTTTATATTTTGGATATATATCTTGGTGAATGGGTCCTCTAGTACGTCATTGGTTTGTTCATTTGCTAGTTAGACGGAACTTATTTGTTTGTTTGTGCAGGTACGAGTTTTGATTGCCGTAGAGTTCTCAATCGTAGCGATGCACTAAAAAAAGGGGCATCCTTTCCAAGCTGAAGCCGTGTGTGTCATAATATAAGATCTGTTCATCCTTCCCATCATGGTCACATGATAGATATTGCCAACACGAAACCAAGAAATATTTATATTTTATTTATGCACAACTCCATATTTGAAGTGAAGCTACATATTTTTCAAAAAAAAGTAATTCACACTTTCATCCTTTTAAATATTTTATTTATGCACAACTCCACATTATCTATGCAGACAAGTGAGGCGACAATCATCCCTTATTGTTTTTCAGAGAACTGACCTTCCATGATCTAACTTCCACGTGTGGTCCGACGCGCCGGTGGCTTGTCCTCGTCGTAATCAGAACATTGTTGTTGGGAGACGTGGGGAGGTCTCTACTGCACATGTACCCCGGCGATTATATTTGAGTGGTTGTTTTGACGCTGGCTGGTCCATAAACTTGTAATAAGACTATACATTAAAAATGTTTTCGTTTTAATAAAGAAGTTGTGTGCATCCCTTCGATATGGAGTCTGGGGCTCAGCTCCCATTTTGAAAATTCAGCAGGGAGCATTCAAGACCTTTAATTTCTCAATAACGAGCCAAAAGGTTTACCTTTGCATTCCACTAATCGTCCTTAACCTCCATAGCTAACCGGTCAGCTATTGTGTTAAACACCATTTACCGACACTTAAATCTTCTAGTCAACATTATATAAGGACCTAGGGATCCCGGCCATTTACAGAATAATTCCCAGGGAAGTTGATTAGCTACTAATCTTGCCCAACGAATAGGAGGAAAGAAAATGAAAAAACTCAATAAATTTCAGAAAAGGGTTACTGAAAAATGTCCACTAAATAATTGAATATTCCCTAGACGTGGTTTCTACACATCTTTACAATGTTTGGTTTCATTTGAAAAAATGTTACCACATTTTCAAACTTTATATATTTTAATATTTTTTAGGTGTCTTTATGACTTAACGCTGCCACGACTGTCCTTCTATTTTTAGCTCCATTAGTGAGCAGAGAAACTCGTATTTAATACTGCCTTTCCAATATTAAAAACTTAAGTGTTAGAGCAAAACACAAAATAAATGGAACAACCTATTATTAGAAACAAACAAGAGTTATTCTCGGTATTTAACACGTCTTTGCGCCATATTAATTGCAATAATATTATATAACACCAAACTTAAACATTGACATTCATGTATTTCCAGACGTGTGTTGTTTACATTCGAAGTGATTGATGCGATGCATAAACATAATTAAATAGGAGGCTGCTAGCTAACCGTTTTGTTACACGCCTTTGAGAGTTTTGACCATAAACGTTCAGTTAATTTGATTCTACTGTCTCTATCGATTTTCCCAAAATTATGTTACTACAGCGGAAGGACCATCTCGGTGGCCTTAAAGTCATACATACATACAAGATTAAGAGACAGACTACTAGAATTTTGTATAACACCAAACCAGACTAGACCGATTGGCCATGGAGCATGAAGGTGTAAGGACGAATGAAAGGTGTACGGACGATTGTAACGTTGCCACGCGTGATTAATAATAACCAATATAGATTGCGTGTTGAGACCATATTGTTGTGACAAGGAAAAGTCAAACAACACAACAACATGCCAATAAAGCCGGCCTATTAATCAAATATATATATATATATATATATATATATATATATATATATATATATATGTGTAGCTCCATTAGTGAGAAGATCAAATCTAATTTAATACTTCCTTTGAAACGTTACAAACTAAAGTGTTAGTGCAACACACAAGTCAGATGGGATAACCTATCATTAGAAACGTCCAAGAGTTTGTCTCCGTATTCTAAACGTATTTGCGCTATATTATTTTTCATAATATTATACAAACAAAAATACTCATTAAGAATCATGTATTTCCATATGTGTAAAGGGTTACAATCCAAGTGATCGACGCACCAGCATAGTTATTTAGGAGGCTGCTAGCTAAATTTTTTTATGCACAACATCGAGTGTTTTGACAAGAAAATTTTCAAATTATATATTCTATGCTTTCTATCAATTTACCTGAGCTGGGAGCGCAGCAGGAGGACCGTCTTGGTACCCTTGAAGTAATACATATATACTAGAGGTAAGAGGCGCGCTACACTATGCACATTATAGCTATTTTTTTCATGTCTTTGTCACAGTGATATGGTCTCATAAACAATTTATTTCCTATTATTCAAAGTACAAATATTCTCTTACGTTCTTACAACATACATAAATCTTTATGTGTGTTTTTAATTATTTAATTTTTGTGTTTAGTTATTTAAAGACGGTGACAAACATGTCGTAACATCACATCTTATTTTTAGGTTAAATAGTGTTAACCTTTTGTTCTTTAACTTGTTGATTGTGTAATGTTCGTTCTGAAATCACATGTATTTATTAAAGGAAACCGTACTTTCATCCTTTTAAATATTCATTTCAAGACTTGTTTTCATAATGTTGAATGCGTACAATGTTTGCTACCAACCAATTTTATATTTTACGTAGCTGATAATCGTGTGATATTACAGTCGCTCAAGAGTATCGTTGCTAACTGAAAAATTGTGTCCGAAAAGCTTTGAATTAAAAGACATAAGATGATGGCGTGAACTACAAGTTTATATAACACAATACCAAACTAGACCGATGAGTCATAGAACATGAGGGTGCAAGGACGTTGCAATTTTTTTCTAATGCTCATCCACCGCGTCATCAATAATAAAGCAATACAGATTGCGTGCAAAGATCATATTGTTGTGACAAGGAAAGGTCAAATACAACAAAGAGCCAATGAAGCGGGCCTATTTTACTCTAATATATAGGTATGGCCTCAAGACTGCCACGGTTTTTCTTCTATTAATTAATAGCTCCATCGATGAGGTGGAGCAAATATAATTTAATACTCCCTTTAAAACAATAAAAACTAAAGTGTTAGTGCCACACACAAGTTAGATGAGACAAATTATCATTAGAAACAAACAAGAGTTAGTCTCGGTATTCTACACGTCTTTGCGCTATATTATTTCAAATAATATTATATAACACTAAACTACACATTGACATTTATATATTTTCTGATGTGTGTCGTTTCCGGCCCAAGTGTCAGGTCGGCATCGTAGTGGCCCTAGCCCTCTAACATCATCCCATCACCTCAACAGGGTAATGTTCGTGTTTGCGCCACGCTAGCCAAGTCAATTGGACGGCGATGTCGTGGCGCTTCCGGTCTCGAGCGACAAGCTCAGGCGGGGTCGCGCGGGCAATGTACAAATCCAATATGGTGCATGGGCGTTCAGCTTAACACCCATTTTTTTTTGGCAAAATACATACATAGTGAATATATGTATCACTTTTGGTATTTTTTACCATATATAGGGTCCGTTCAGATCCTCTCCACTCCACCAACCGCGCGCTCCGAACGCATCGAACTCCAAGGAGTCAAAAGAGTGGAGCGGAACAACAGTAGTTCATTTTGGTGGAGCGGCTCAAACCGAGCTCTGCGCTCCATAAATTCGGAAAAGCTGGACCGGAGTGGAGAGGATCCAAACTGTGCCATACACTGTGTTTCTTGTCCAACTCATGTTCAACCTTGAATTTTTACTTTTATTGGCGCGGAGACATAGACCATTTTCAGTTTTCTGTCCGATGGAATTTGCACATCCAAAATTAAATTTCTTGATCCGTCCCTGCCACGCGGAGACGGGGTGTGTAGGAGTTAGAGAGCTCATGTGGGTGGGGACACAGCCAAGGATGCGGGGGAGGAATCGTGTTGGGTGGACCGATTACAGAATTATTATAACCCCGAAAATTCATACAATACTGTGTCAATTCCAATTCTATGGTCAGGTTTAAAACATAATAAGAGATATAACGTGATTGGAGAAGCCAGCCTTCCTGCCTCCCTCGCGTCGTCTCCTCCCATGCGACTTGGGAGCAAATCTAAAAGAGAAAAAAACACTGGTAGTGCCACAATCGTCCGATCCAGGAGATCCATAGCTTGGATTTCCCCCACAGCATCCCGAGGGCAAAGGAGTTGATAACAACGATGATGTCTTTAACAAGGCAAAAATCAAATACGTTACAATTTCTCACCGACCGAACTCGAAGCTCGGTTCTCACAAGTCAGGCCTCTATTTGGACCACCATATTCCCACAACCGGGACATAGTATGGAATCCCTTGACCACAACAACAGATCAACCACCTCTGGTCCTCTGGAGGAGGAGGAGGATGCCTCCTCTATGTACAGAACCTCTGCCACGGTGCCCTCATATTGCGGTCCAGCAGCATGCCTAGGCTTGACGCGCATGATGGAGCCGCGGCTCGAAACAGATTTTTTTTTTTTTTGATAAAGGGCTTTATTACTCAAGAATTCAAGTATTACACCCGGCCTCTGCATCGTGAAATGCACACAGCCGAAATCCATAACTGAAAAAACATGACGACAATACTACAAAACATCTGCTGTAGACTGTCAATGCTATGGAGCCGCTATCCGTAGATCAAGCGGCCATCCATGTGGGATAAAAATATCCCTCGCTACCTGCTCCAGTCATGCACATGCCTCCGTAAAAAGGCCTCGTAACTCCCCTCGCTGTAATGTGGACCACGAATATGGCACGGTCCGGCTTATATGGGCCATGATCGGGCCCTCCCATAGACGATGCCGCAAACCCTGAATTCGTCACACAAAATGGTGTAGGCACCACCTCTCCCCCCCGAGATCAACGTCCGAGAGAGATCTCGCCGCCGGAGCTTTGCCCAGCGCAGCTACAAGCAGCGGCTAGGTGTGACTCGAGGAGGGATCCTCAAGGTGAGGATGGCGTGGCGGCGCTCCGCTGCAGCTCGCTGTGGCCGAACGGGACCTAGATTTTTCTTCCTTCAACATGATATCACCTCAACCACATATAATATATCAATGATATAATAAAGTAACCTCCGTTTCATACTTTGTACATACCCCATTTTGCTCATGTCATGCGAGAGGTCCACGGCTTACTCCCAATTGCGAAAATTTAATATATGTCATGTTGTGTAAATCTCTAAGGACTTACACATAAACCCTCAATAAATATTTTATGATGGGGACCACCAACAGAAACGGAAGCTTCGTCGATTGGACCTCGGAACCCACTGGAAATGAAGTCCACCAAGCTCCAAAATCAGAGATGAAGTTAGGCTGCCCGATGCAAATAACAACTCAAGTCAAAACCTCCAAACTGACGGCCCCTAAAAGTCCCCCACAAGAAAAACGTCCTCGTCACTGGGCCTAGAAAATCCGAAATGGCAAGCTACATGGACGTGAACCATTGACTGAGATAAGTATGATGATACCGAATGAATAGACCGATGAATATAAAAAGTGTCTCAAATCGGCGAAACACCTCTCCACAGGGAGAGAGAGAATGGAAACATTCGAGATGGAATGGACGTAAGATCACAACACAATTTCACTTTTTTTTTGAAACGTAAAGACCCAGCCTCTGCATCCAGGGGATGCACACAGCTTATTTATTAAAGTATCATCCAGTAGCGAAGTTTAATCCATCGTATTACAACTCAACGAAACTGCGACGTGGCCACAAAGATGAGCCACCAAAACAGATCAAATGAAAGGAGGACTACACATATTGTATCCTCCTAGCGTGCAGCCACCCACCCTGACTGAAGATAGCCCGCACGACCGCTATCAAGCGTGCACATCATGTATTCAAGCATCCACGCAACTCTTCTGGAGAGAGGAGTGACCACAAGTGGATCCAGTGAGTGGCTCTGTGTACAACCTGCCAAAAATGACCAACTTCCATCTTGTTAAAAATAACATAATTCCCGCAATTCCAAATTGCCCAAAGAAAATCACATACACCAATGCGTATACTAGCTTTAGTTTTTCTATCCATCCCAGTTAACCAACCCCCAAACAAATTGTTAATCGATAACGGTGGAGTAATACTAAAAGTAAAATGAATCAATCGCCAAATCTTTTTTGCAAATTCACAAGAGATAAATAAGTGTTCAATAGTCTCTTGGTTACCACAGAAAATACATTTTGAACAACCCGTCCAACTCCGTTTAGCTAGATTATCTTTTGTCAATAATTCCTTACGATAAAAGGAACCACATGAATATTTTTATCTTAAGTGGCACTTTCATTTTCCATATATATCTTCGTAGAAATCTAGTACCTTCATTCATTAGATCCTCATAATAGGACTTAACTGAGAAAATACCCGACGTTGTCAATTTCAACTTAAACGAATCTGGGCTATTAGAATTGGATATGTTCATTAAGCGTTCAACTAAATGCAACCATGCGTCCCATTTATCCCCAGTCAACGCTCTCCGGAACACTAGATTGGGATGATCATTCCACAATACATGTGAGACAAGAACATTTCCATGTCGCACCACATTATAAAGAGACGGATACTGGACAGCTAAAGTACTATCCCCTTGTCGGATATATACCAACTAGGGGTATATCAGATGGTAGTCTAAAGTGCCGGATTACCAGGGTGGCCTAAATGGTAATGGGCCATGGTCCGTTAGGCAGCCCAGTAAACTGACGCACAGAAGCCGGATTCTAGAAGAACCCGGATACGGCCCACGTGATCTGGCTTGGAGTAGATGGCGGATTCCTTACGTTCCAAGTTAAAGAGTTACCGTAGTCTTCTAGCTTTCCTACTCTGTATGCCCTAATCCGGCTATTATATAAAGTCGGACGGGAGATATGAAAGATAGACAAGAAGCTAAAGGCTAACTCGCCGAGAGGTTGATCCTTGACGAGCAGCTAATAGAACCTCACGTTGTACTCTGTATTCCCAGGTTTTAGTCCTGAATAGTGAGATTGCAGGAGTAGGAACGCCGCATTACTGCGTCGTACCGAACCTGGGTAAAAACCCTGTGTCATTGTCCTTCGCACAACCACGTCCCCCCACGTCTCTATCGGTAGTCTCATGGCACCCCCGTCTATGAAATCTACCACGATGTCTCGACAGTTGGCGCCCACCGTGGGGCCAGCGGCGTCAGGCGTTAAGTTTCGATCTGGGATACTCGGCGGGATCGGCACTTCCATAACTGTCGGAAGCTTGGAGTTCAACAACGATGTTGGACGCTTCCTCGACAACGGATCTTACATACCGGCGCAAAATCATCTGGTAAGTGCCTGCGTATTACCGATTGGATCTGCAAACATCTTTATCGGATTAACCGCAGAGGCCATGGGGTTTTGCGGTGGAAGTAAATTTATCCCACCCGCCCTATACCCAGTCGAAGATGACTACGATACCGTGTTCTGCTCAGATCGCCGACATACAAGTGAATCACACTTTATCGGCATGGTGCAATCCGAGATCGCCGAAAACACGGATGAAAGTAATCCCGTGCAAGAGGCAGAAAACAACACTCCCACAACAGAGGTGGAAGATCCGACATCCGTCAACATCACGACGCACTCGGAAGCTGACGCTGTACTAGCCGCCATTGAGGCGAGATTAGAGTCGGAAACCGGATCGGGTCACTTCGACACCGAAGACGAAGATGAAGACGCTTTCGAAAGAAAGGTCAAATCCTTCCAAGAGGGATTCCATGAAGTAGTGACGGCAAAACCGGCTGAAAACACGGATGCCGACAGTCAGGAAAGCCCTAGAACTCCTCCGCCAGAGGAAGAGAGAGAAGAAGGAGAAACCTCTCCAAAATTCCCCGATGTCAAAGAATTGACAGAGGAAGAACCAATCAAAAAGCCTCCCTCTTCCAAGAAAAAGCACAAGGCCGCTAAAAAGCTCCAGTACAAACTCCGGAAGAAGAAATCGGCCGATCTAGCCGATGAAAGCCCGGAAGTAGGAGGCGCAAGCGGAATAAAGCCCACGGAGAAGAAAACAAAAGAAATCCTTGTTCCGCCAATGACAAAACAAGAAGAACAGGAGTTACTGCAAACACTAGTGGGACTGCATGAACCGGCCCTGAAGTGCTAGAAGCCAGGAGACAAGCTCTCCAGAGGCAGCAGCAACATCTATTCAGAACTCGTGAACACCTCCAAAAAATCCAGGATGACATCAAGCTCATGAAGGAAGAAATCGAGGAATACGAGAGAAAGAATAGATCTGGAATTAAACCTACAAGGTTACCCGGAATCGTAAGACCGGAAGTACTGCCGCCAAAAGAAAGGTTTCACAACCAATCTTGGCAAAAGCAGGTAAACGGCAAAGAAGCCAGAGGCGAACCAATATACAAAACCGCAGCAGAGAATGCGGAAGCAGCGTTCGCCATCCTCAACAATGATTTGTACTCCAATGGCGAAAAACTTCAAGGGGTGTATGCTTTCTTAGGAAAAGCATTGCAACAGCAACATCGAGGGCAACAACGATCAGGGAAGTTGCATGACGACTCAGCCCTATGTAAAATAGCTACATGCGCCGCTGGAGCACCTGGACCGGAAGAGCCTAGAGATTCAAGCAATTCAAAAGAGAAGAAAGCAGATCCGAGAAAAGACAAGAAAAATCCCGACAACAAGGATGAAGCGTCTAGAACCGGATCCCATCTCCCGAAAGATGGACTTAATCCTCGCGATCGGGAAGAAAAACTCCGGAATGACAGAAAAGCAATGCCGCCTCCGAGACGCCCAGCTGAAAAAGCTGGAAGGCACGATATACCTCACAGACGTGAGAGATCCCGGACACCCCCCAGAAATAAGGAAAGAAACAGGAGTAGAACTCCACCTTATCCAAAGGGGCAAGATCTCGGAAGAAACAGAGAGAATCCCGGAAAAGCGCGTTCGCGCCACAATGGAAAAGAAAGGAGCAGATCCCCTTCTATCCATTCAGTCGGCAGGTACTCCGCACACATGGATAGAGCGGAAAGAGACGATTTATACTTTGGACCTAAGTGCTTCACAGATAGGATCCGAAGGATAACCCTTCATTCTGGCTTTGCCAAAGTTGGTCCAACATACCAAAAATATACCGGTAGTACAAACCCGGATACCTGGCTCTCAGACTACTATACAGCCGTCCAGATCAACAATGGGACAGACTTGGAAGCTGTAAAGTTTCTTCCCCTAATGTTGCTGGATGGAGCCAGAGATTGGATCAATGGATTACCCTCCAGAACTGTCGACGGCTGGGATGATATGGCTCGAGTATTCACTCAGCATTTCCGGGGAACGTATAAACGCCCGAATACCATCAACCAGCTAAACCGTTGCACCCAATTTGAGGACGAACCATACGTGGATTTCATCTCAAGATGGACGGCAATGAAGAATAGTTGCTCTGGAGTAACTGACGTTCAATCAATGCATGCTTTCGTCAATGGCCTAAAACCCGGACTTGTACCGTTCATGATTGGTTCCAAAAAGCACAAAGATCTCGGATCTATGCTTACAACTGCCAACGAACACGCTGCAGCCGAGGACGACATCAGGGCAAGAGGAGGCAATATCGATACACTGATACAGGCCAAAAAGAACCCTCGCCCTGAGAAAAAAGGAACTCCAGATGCAGCACAAAAACCCAAAGAGGTAAACATAGCCTTTGGAAGGGAAAATGGCAATAGGTGGAAAGGACGCAGTACCGAGCCGATAAACTACACCAAATAAGAGTGGGAGAAAATAAAGTCGGAAAACTGTGTCCACCACTCACAATTTAGGAACCCTACTCATACTAACGCACAATGCCGCTTGAACAAGCATATGAAAGGAAGTGCAGGATCGGAAACGAAGGGAAGAATTCCAAGAGGAAGTTTTCCAAGCAAAAGCCAGAAGCTGAGAAAGAAGACAGTGAATCGGACACTACCGAAAAAATCCAGGAACAGGAGCGAGAAGGTGAGCCTAAGTTTCCGAGATTTTATGGAGAATGCAACCTAACTTTCCTGGCAACTCCCTCAGCAAAGGTGGCAAAGAGAATGCTTCGAGAAATAAACGCGGTTGTCCCTGCAACCCCGAAATTCTTGAAGTACTCAAATACACCAATTATCTGGGATCAGTCTGATCATCCCGGGAATATCCCTAAACCCGGAACACAAGATCTAATCGTAAGTCCCATTGTTCAAAACATTAGGCTTAAAAGAGTGCTGATGGATGGAGGATCCAGCATTAACATAATGTACCTGGATACACTGAAGCATCTGAAGATCTCCGAGACCCAGCTCAATCACAGCAACATACGTTTTCACGGCATCGTCCCTGGAAGACAAGCATGATCCCTAGGAGAAATTTCCTTAGATGTAACCTTTGGAGACGAAGATCACTTCCGGCAGGAAAAAGTATCCTTCGAGGTTGTGCCGTTCGAAAGCGTGTATCACGCGATACTCGGACGTCCAGCTTTCGCCAAATTCATGGCAAGATCATGTTATATCTATAACAAGCTGAAGATGCCAGGACCCAAAGGAGGAGTAATCACCATATCTGGAGACTTCAAATTGGCAAACGAGCTGGGAAAAGAAAACGCCCTTTGCGCTGAGAAAGTCATAGCAAAGGAAGAGTTGAAAGAGCTGGCAAAAGAGGTATCGCCGACAGAAATGTCGGCAGGAAAAGAAAGCCGGAAGCCAGCAGATAGCTTCAAGGCTTCCGAGAATATAAGACAGGTAATCCTAGATCCCAAAGATCCGACAAAATTTGTCGTAGTGGGAACTGGGATGACCGACAAATAGGAAAGCGAGCTCATCAAGTTCCTCCGTGAGAACTGGGATATTTTCGCTTGGTGTCCAGCGGACAGGCCAGGCGTACCCAGGGAACTTGCTGAGCATCAACTCAAGGTGATTCCAGGATCGAAACCCTGTCAAACAAGGTCTCCGTCGATTTGACGGAAGAAGACGGAAGGCTATTGGCAAGGAGATTATCCGGCTTTTGGCAGCAGATTTTATCCGGGAAGTTATACATACTGAATGGTCTGCGAATCCAGTATTAGTCCCGAAGAAAGATACTACTGCCCTTAGAATGTGTATAGATTACACCGGTCTGAACAAACTATGTCCAAAAGATAGGTTTGCGTTACTGCGAATCGATCAAATAATAGATGCCACTGCATGCTCTGAGCTTTAATGCTTTTTGGATGCATATTCCGGGTATCATCAAATATGCATGAACAAGGAGGATCAAATCAAAACCTCGTTCATAACCCCTTATGGGACGTACTATTACATAATCATGCCATTTGGCCTGAAGAACACAGGTGCAACCTACCAGCGTTGCATGCAACGGTGTTTGCATAGTCAGATTGGCAAAAATGTCCACGTTTACGTGGACGACATTGCTGTCGTTACCAAGGAAAAAGAAACACTCCTTGAGGATTTGCGAGAAACCTTCGAAAATTTGCGCACTTATAAAATGAAGTTAAATCCTTTAAAGTGCGTATTCTGGGTTCCCTCAGGAAAACTTCTGGGTTTTATCGTTTCTCACAGAGGAATAGAAGTAAACCCGGAAAAGATCAAAGCAATCTTAAACATCTCCAAGCCTACGTGCGTAAAAGATGTGCAAAGATTGACGGGTTCCGCTGCAGCCGTCAGCAGGTTTATTAGCCGGCTGGGGGATAAAGCCTTGCCATTATACAAATTGTTGAAGAAATCCGACAAATTTGAGTGGACAGAGGAAGCAGATGCAGCGCTAACCCAGTTGAAGGAAACTTTGATGAAAGCTCCGATTTTGGCATCCCCAAAAGACGAAGAACCTATGTTATTGTACCTTATGGCTACAAATCGGGTTATTAGTGCAGTAATTGTTGTGGAAAGGAAGAAAGACGAACAGAGCATACCAGACCAGCATCCGGTATATTACATAAGTGAAGTTTTCTCCGAGTCCAAACAAAGGTATCCACACTATCAAAAACTGGCATATGGCGTATTTTTCGCATCTCGGAAACTTCGTCATTACTTCCAAGGACATTCCATAACAGTGGTATATAAAACACCGCTAGGGGATATAATAAACAATGCGGAAGCAACTGGCCGAGTAGCAAAATGGTGCATCGAGCTAGCAGCATTCGACATTAAGTACCAACCTAGGACGGCAATAAAATCCCAGGTTCTGGCAGATTTTGTCACCGACTGGACGGAAGCAATGGAAAAAACACCAATGCCGGAGTCCGACTACTGGATCATGCACTTTGACGGATCCAAGATGAAGGAGGGCACTGGAGCTGGTGTAGTTCTAAAATCCCCTAAAGGAGATACAATGGAGTATGTATTACAAATACACTTCAACGCCAGTAATAACCTGGCAGAATACGAAGCTCTGCTTCACGGCTTGCATATCGCAAAGGAAATAGGTGTCAAGCGCATCCTATGCTATGGCGGCTCAGATTTGGTACAACACCAGCTCAACCAAATTTGGGACGCCAAAATCCCTATAATGGCCGAATACCGGAGAACGGTGGACGAGTTTGCCATCTGTTTCTTTGGATTCGAAGTACTCCATATTAAAAGGGAGGAAAATTGGAACGCGGATGCATTAGCCCGCATGGGGTCAGAAAGGGTCAAAACCCTAGCACCAGGGGTTTTCGTCCAACATTTGTACGAACCATCGATAAAAGGTGGAGATGTTGATTATCCTCTGGCTTTCGAGTCAATTGAAGTCATGCTCGTTAACCCGGATTGGACAATCCCATATTTAAACTTCTTAGTTGATCAGAAGTACCCGAATGGAGCAGACGAAGTCTTGCAAAGACAGATTCAGCGTCGATGCAAAGGATACACGGTAATTAATAATTGCCTGTATAAACGCATCACTACCTGAATTTTTCTGCGATGTATTTCACCAGAGGAAGGACGATAAATCCTGCAAGAAATCCATGCCAGAGATTGCGGACATCATGCTCAATCAAAAAGCATAGTCAAAAAAGCATTCTGCGCCGGGTTTTTCTGGCTAACAGCCAAGACAGACGCTGAGCACATAGTAAACACATGTGCAGGTGTCAATATTACGCCAAGCAGACAAATATGCCGGCCCAAGCACTCAAAACTATCCCCATTACATGGCCGTTTGCGGTCTGGGGGCTAGATATGATGGGACCATTCAAAACTGCCAGAGGCGGACTTACGCATCTACTCGTTGCAGTGGATAAATATACCAAGTGGGTGGAGGCCAAACCCATCAAAAAACTTGACGGTGTAACTTCCAGAGATTTCATCATTGACGTAGTCATGAGATACGGCGTTCCATACAGCATAATAACCGACAACGGGACAAATTTCTCTATTGGAGAGTTGGCAAAATATTGCCGACAAACGGGAATTCGCCTAGATCTCGCATCTGTGGCACACCCGCAATCCAATGGCCAGGTTGAAAGAATGAATAGCTCAATCTTACAAGGAATACGCCCAGGACTCGAATCTCCTCTTCATAGAGCAGCTGGAGCATGGGTAGAAGAGTTACCTTCCGTGTTTTGGAGTACCCGAACAACACCAAACAGGTCAACTGGGCAAACCCCGTTTTTCCTAGTTTATGGTGCGGAAGCAATTCTCCAACGGACAAGATCCATGATAGCCAAAGAGTGCAAGATTTCGATGAATCAGATGCCGAAAACGCACGACAGGATGCCGTTGATCTCTTAGAAGAGGAACGAGAACTTGTGCTTCAAAGATCCGCCATCTACCAGCAAGGTTTACGACGTTATCATAGTCGGAAAATCAGGCATCGTTCTTTTAAAGAAGGTGACCTAGTGCTAAGATTGGTGCAGCAAAGAAAGCACAAACTGACCCTAGTATAGGAAGGACCATTTGTCATTAGTAAAGCCATGAAGAATGGATCATATTATCTTGTAGACATTCGCGATACGGAAGATGATCCCGAGAAGCCGAATCACAAAAGAAAGAGAAAGATAGATGATGAACTAGGAGAGACAAAGAGGCCCTGGAGTATCCAGCAGTTACGTTCCTTCTATACTTAGTTCAATTTCTATGTAAACATCTTTGAGATCATGAAATAAAGTTGTCGGAATTCTTACATCCATGTTTTTACAAGTTTATTATAGTACAAAGCATGATTCCGTCCCATCTATTTCCCAATGATCTTACAAAATACTCAATGTTAACCCGAATTGTGCCTGCGTGCTCGGCGTTTAAAAAACTGAATGATTTTCAGCCTACTAAAGGTTAAAGGAAACTCGGATTGTGCATGCGTGCCCGAGCTTCATTCAAAAAAAATTCCTTACTTTTCTCTAAGCGTTATCTGATTGTTTATGTGATGGGTCACTGGAGCTAGTAAGTGAAAATGCTTTTAGTATGATCCATGCTTCCAAGTTTAAACTGATCGGTTCTACCCAGTAACTTGGCGTGAAGATTACAGTACTACTGAGCCATTTCAAACGCTAAGGACATTAAAGCACACGAACCAGAGAACTTGGAAGATAAAGGAATATAAAACCCGGAAAACTTGCAAAGGATTTCATAAAAGTTAAACTGCAAAAGACGGAGTACTTGTTTATACAAAAGAATAGAAGCATTACAATATAAATTACATTGTAAAGTGCAGTAATGCTCCTAATTCCTATTTCCACCATCAAGGACAAGGATAATTTCTTCAAGCATCTGAGTCTTCCTCGCTGCTATCATCCTCTGGGGCTTCTGGAATTTCTTCTTCCGGATAGGTGATGGAGATGTTCACCATAGAGGCGATCTTGGTGGCGTGACCCTTGATCTCATCAAAGATGGTGGTCCGCTGGGTCTCCGTATATCCAACAGGGATACCGTACGCCACGCGCCAAGATTTGGCACTGGGATAATGCATACACATAAGGCCTAAGGCCATGCGTGCACCACCCCGTGCTGCGGAGCGCAAGGTGGATTCCTTGGATTCCGCCACCTCCAGAATAGCTTCCGAAAGTTTCTCAACTTCCGAGAACTCCCCAGTTCTTGCGGGAAGGTACTTGTTGACCAGTTGCATGCCTGCAGCTCAGATCGCAGTGAATATCTTCCCGAAAGCTCGGATTTTCTCAATCCGAGTAAGATCTGGGTCATCTCCTGTTTTTTCAAGACAAAATAACCAAAGAGTTAGCGGAAAAGCAGAGAAAAAAGTTAAGACATGGAAAATCCAGTAAAAGTTGATAACTTACCGAGAATCTTGTCCATCTCGGAGCCTTCCTCTAGGCGCAGGTTCAAGGTGTTCCCCAAATCTTGGATAGTGGCCTTGTCTTTGTCCGCTTGTTGGGAGGCCTTGGATTGAGCAATTCCAAGAGCCATATTGCTGGCCTCCAGATCTTTTCGAGCTTTCACAAGTTCCTTGTGAAGGTCCAAGTTCTCCCAGCGGAGATTCTCGGCATTGCCGGCATCTTCAGCTATTTGCTTGGCTTTCGCCAAGGCAGCTGAAAGCAAGGAAAAAATTCTGGGTTAAGAAAACTCGGAAAAAAGTACTTAGAAAAAATTATGGACAAGGAACTACAGAGAATTAAAAGTATACCTGTTGTTTCCTCCAGCCTTAGCTGAGAGGATGCCAGCTCCGTTTCCTTAACTTCAAGAATAGAAAGAAGACTTCTAACCTCCTTATTCTTGACAGTTAGCTTGTTGAAAACTTCCATGTTTATGGTTTCAGCGGTTTGCTGAAATAAGGAAACGAACCAAAACGCTTAAGTTAGAAACAAGCATGATAAAAATAAAAAGCATTAATTGAAAGTCATTCATTCGACTTATTGCTTGGGGGCTAGAGATAATACCTGGCTCATCCGCTGTAAACCTGCCAAGTTTTCAGTGAACTCTTTTGCGTAGTCGGCAAAAAGAGTCCCAACTGTGCTAAGGCCCTCGTTGATATCTTTGAATTCCTTATCAAAGGTGGGAATCTCCTCCTCAGTTATCCGAGAAGGACCTCCCACCTCAGGGACCGCCCTTTCCCTCGTGTCCGTTTCCGGCACAATGGGTCGGCTGGTCTGCTGGGACTCGGTGTTGGGGGCTACAGCATGCTCTTTTGTTGCTGCACTTGGTGTATCCGGAGCGGTAGCAGGAGAAGGGTGTGGGCCTCTGCTGGCCACAGCCTTGTGCCTCTTCAGCTTTTTCGGCTTCAGAGTAGAAGGAGGCAGGCTAAAAAGGAGAAAAAGCCGGAAAGTTAAACTCCGAGGTAAAGGAAGAAAATCCC
This sequence comes from Alopecurus myosuroides, assembly GCA_028641055.1. NCBI lineage: Eukaryota > Viridiplantae > Streptophyta > Magnoliopsida > Poales > Poaceae > Alopecurus > Alopecurus myosuroides. The sequence goes on from CM054059.1 coordinate 243,724,758, forward strand.
GACAAAGTAGAATAACCCAGATGTTCAAACCTGGAGGTGACGACGGGGATCCCTTCAAGATCAATGACTTCCTGGGAAGCGGAAATATTCTTGCGCTTATGTCGACCGGTGAAGGCGGCGCGCAATGCCTCCAGATCGGCATCGGAAGCAAGTTCCGACTCAGGAAGTTCGGCAATCTGTCAAGAAGGAAAAAACTGAGTTGAAAGCATGAAAACCGAGTAAACGACAAGTATTTAAACCCAAAAGGCGAAAATTGTACCTTGGGAGCCGAATTCGCGGCTGTATACATTGGCCGGATTTCTTCGTATTGGTCGCGGGATGCGACCAATTAATTTGCACGTTTTCGCAAATCCTTTGCCGATCAAACCTTGTCGGTTGTCCGTATAGCATCACCATCTCCCGAGTATTCGCAGAGGAGGCGAGCGCCGTGATTCGCTAAAGGCTGAATCCGCCTTTCTAACCAGCAAAGTACTGTGTCCATGCCGGTTAGAGGTGGATCAGAAGCGACGAGTTTCGCGATGCGCCGCTTGATCCTGAGAAGATCCGGCGGCAGGGTTTGAACTGCCTCAGTTCCCCAGATTTCTTGGGGAACAGCGGCGGTGTTCGAGAAAGGTGGAACCCCGGTTGTTTTCCCAGGAAAGGGAACGTTGGGATGATAAAAGAAGGAACCCGTCCAAAATTTGACGGATTATGATGTTTTAATCTTGGGGAACCAGTCCTCCATAATCTACAAAAAGTGAAGGAAATGGTCCCACAAGTTGGGAGTGCGCCCTCCGAAGAGTTCCGCTTAACCCCAAAACAATAAAGCCAGAAATCTAACCTAGGTGCTATACCTAGATAACCCTCGAAAAGGGCCTGAAATCCGGCTAAATAGAGGATGGAGTTGGGTGGCAGATTATGGGGTTGGATGTTATAGTGGGCTAGAATCTGGAGAAAAAAGGCGGACGGCGGCAGACCCATACCTCTCTGAATGTGGGAGGAGAGAAGGACACGTTCTCCGTCCTTCGGCATGGGCTCGGTCTCTTCCTCCGGGAGCCGCCATTTTCCCTTCAGCACGAGTCCCTCCTTCTCCATTGTCGGAAGGAGGGATGGCGGAATACTGCTGGCACTCCAGTTGCCGGCAGTTTCCGCCTCTTCTTCGGCTCCGGCGGCGGCGGCCGCGAGCTCGTCTCCAACGAGCGCGATTTCTCCTCCACCGTCTCGGGCGCGAACGGTGGGGGAGGCGCGGAAGAAGATCCCGCAAGATCCATGCAGGCGAGAGGGATTTCCTCGCCCTCCGCGCCTCCTGTGGCCTTCACCGGCTCGTCGCCGGAGGCTTGCACTGGCAAGTCCAGCTGCGGGTCCATCGTGGCGATTATCTTGTCTATGTCCTTAGCGACGGTGCGGGCCGGGGAAGATGACGGAGATGCCATCGAGGGGCAGCGCTCGTTCGCTCCGGTGAGGTCCTGGGTGCTTCGTGCGCTTGGGAAGGGCTCTGCGAGAACTTGGGCGCTGGAGTGGTGCTGGGAAGTGAGAGCGGAAGGTTTCCGAGGAGGACGAAGACGGCTATTCATAGCCGGAATCTCGTCACGATGCGTGCTAACGGCTCTTTTGACCGTTGGATGATCAACGCGTGTCACTCGCCGGAAATTCCGGGAAATGAAACGACGGGTGATTATTGCTATCGCCTCGTTTCCCGCGAGAATCTGTCAGAGATATGTTTCTAGGTTTCCCACCTGTAACCCAAACGTCCCTTACGTCAGCAAGGTTAAAGCGCTGACGTAGGAAGTTCCTTCTCCGCGAAGATTCGTGGAAGAAAAGCCGGATTTCCTAGATTCGAGTTTTGCGTTGTAACATCCTTTGAGGAGAAAAAGAAGAATGAAGACTGCAGGCCGATATTTCCTGGAAAATATGCATTCAGCGAAAGACGGCGAATCCGAGTCTTAATCCTTCTTGGGGGCTACTGTCGGATATATACCAATTAGGGGTATATCAGATGGTAGTCTAAAGTGCCGGATTACCAGGGTGGCCTAAATGGTAATGGGCCATGGTCCGTTAGGCGGCCCAGTAAGCTGACGCACAGAAGCCGGATTCTAGAAGAACCCGGATCACGGCCCACCTGATCTGGCTTGGAGTAGATGGCGGATTCCTTACGTTCTTAGTTAAAGAGTTACCGTAGTCTTCTAGGTTTCCTACTCTGTATGCCCTAATCCGGCTATTATATAAAGCCGGACGGGAGATATGAAAGATAGACAAGAAGCTAAAGGCTAACTCGGCGAGTGGTTGATCCTTGACGAGCAGCTAATAGAACCTCACGTTGTACTCTGTATTCCCAGGATTTAGTCCTGAATAGTGAGATTGCAGGAGTAGGAACGCCGCATTACCGCGTCGTACCAAACCTGGGTAAAAACCCTGTGTCATTGTCCTTCGCACAACCACGTCCCCCCACGTCTCTATCGGTAGTCTCATGGCACACCCGTGTATGAAATCTACCACGATGTCTCGACTGCTCTAACCAAAGATCCTCCAAAAAACTTACTGTTTGACCATCTCCCAACGAGTACGGAACCCGTTCAAAGAAATCCCCTTTGACCCGCATCAACCCTTTCCAAAAGGGTGAGTCTGTATGTTTTGCTTCCACCTACTGAAGTGGTAAAGCCCTAATATATTAATTATGAAGTATCTCAGACCACACCCCCTCTTCAGTAAGGAGTTCATAAAGCCACTTGCTAAGGAGACACTTATTTTGTATCTCTAGAACCTCAATCCCCAGACCCCCTTGATCTTTCGGTCGACAAATAATATTCCACCTAGTTAACCTATACTTTTTCTTCTTCTGACCGCTTTGCCAAAAAAAGCGAGATCTAAAGAAATCCAATTTTTTCCTTACCCCAATAGGTATCTCAAAGAAAGAGAGGAAAAACATAGGCAATCTTGAAAGAACCGAATTAATAAGAACCAACCTATCTCCATATGAGAGTAATTTTCCTATCCAAGTACTCAGCTTGTGTTCGAAACGGTCCTCAATTGGAAGCCATTCTTTATTTAAAAGTTTTCTATAGTGAATCAGGACACCCAAGTAATTAAAAAGGTAATTGTCCCACATCACATCCAAAAATGTGACGGTACTCATCCTGCGCCTCAACCGCAGCCCCAAAGCAAAATATTTCACTCTTATGAAAATTGATCTTTAAACCAGATATTTGTTCGAACAACGAAAGAATTAGTTTCATATTGACCGCTTTATTGAGATCGTGTTCAAGGAATAGGATTGTGTCATCAGCATAATGGAGAATCGAAACCCCACCTTCAACTAAATGAGGTACAAGACTCCCAACACTACCATCCTGTTTTGCCCTTGCAATTAGGACTGCTAACATATCAGCTACGAGATTAAAAAGAATAGGAGATAACGGGTCTCCCTGTCTTAATCCTTTTAATGTTTGGAAATAATGACCAATATCATCATTCACCCTGATGCCCACACTCCCTCCCTGAACAAATCTTGCCACCCAGTCACACCACTGCGGTGAAAACCCTTTCATTCTAAGCGTTTGTTGCAAGAAAGACCAACTAACATTGTCATAAGCCTTCTCAAAATCAATGTTAAATAAAACCCCATTCATTTTCTTAGTTTGAAGCTCATGGATTGTTTCATGTAGGACTACGACCGCCTCTAATATATTTCTACCGGGTAGAAATGCAGACTGAGTAGGTTTTATTATACGCTGCGCAATCGCAGTAACTCTATTGGTCCCAACCTTAGTAAATATTTTAAAGCTGACATTAAGTAGACAAATAGGCCTATACTGTTCAATTCTAGCTGCATCCTCCTTCTTAGGTAAGAGGATAATCACCCCAAAGTTCGATCCGCAGCATGTAACTGAGCAAATATAGCCATCATGTCAAACTTGATCACATCCCAAAACTTCTTATAGAACTCAGCCGGGAACCCATCTGGTCTCGGTGCTTTATTGAGTTCCATTTGAGTTATGGTGTCTAAAACCTCCTCTTCAGAAAAAAGGGCAGTTAAAAGAGTTTTTTCCTCGATTGAGACTTGAGGTAGATCAGCAATCCTACCCTCATCAAGTGTAATTGTTGTTTTTTCGGATGGCCCAAACAATTTCTTGTAATATTCAGAGATAAAAACCATGAGGTTCTGTTGACCAACAATAGTTCCCTCATCTTGCTCTAGCTGAAATATTTTTTCTTTCTATGTTCTCCATTAGCCATCAGGTGAAAATACTTTGTGTTATCCCCCCCTTCTTGAATATGTCACATCTTAGCACGTTGAGCCCACTTGGACTCTTCATCACGTCTAAATTTAGCTAAATACAAATCAGCCTCCCTTTTGGACTTTCTTTCATCATCAGAAAGGGGTTTCACATGTCTGTCCTCTTTAACTAAAGTGCTACCTCTCAAGAGATGTCAAGGCGGGATTAGTAGGGAAAATACGTTCTCCCACAATTTTTCCATAGGAGGAGAACGAAGAAGTGAGAAGAGGAGGAGTGTCCTTGTAAGGAGCCTCCACTTTCGTGTACAATGCTGCTGCAAGAATTCCGCTAGCAAGGACACCGCTCAACGTTGCTGCCATCTACAAATTAAGCTTCTAACTGTTTCCTGGTTACTTGTGAATTTAACGTCTGCCTCACAATGTAGCCAGTAGCCTATAAATTAATTATGTTCAAGCAGCAAGTATTTGGAGCTTAAACATTATCACATATTTGGAAAATATTTTGCTGTAAATTTTTATTACAGTGGTCTATTATATTAATCCAAATGATATAGCAAATCAATGTTTAGAATAATCAGATTGACTCTTGCTCTCAAAATTCCGTTGCACATAACTAGGAGTAGCGTGTTAAATAGATATGTGTAAGTAAGGAGATGCTAGTTAAGCTATTTCTTCAATATTAGCCATGTTAAAAATATTTCACTACAAATGGGTACTCCGTCCATTTCAAACTATAGTGCATATTAGATTTATGTAACTATAATTTTGTTGTAAGAGTTGAAAATATTAATTAAAAACATGAACATATATAAAACCTAACATCCAAAGTATGAAATGTCATGACAAATCTCATGGTATTGTAGATGTTGATAAATTTTTCTATCAAATCGGTCAAACATTACTATATTTGACTTAGTCAACAACTGATACTCACTATATATTAGGACAAAGCGAGTATCAACTTAGTCAAAGTTCTAGCAGCCTAACAATAAATTACACTCAAGCGGGGAGCATTTGGAACACAAATATCAGACTCAATAAACTATATTACTGTCAATATAGCCTAGTGACGTATGGATAATCAAGACTAACTCTTGAACTTTACAATGACTAGCACAATGCCCGTGCGTCGCAACGGAGCAAAACACCATTTGGCATGAGCCAGCCCATAATATAACTAAGTGAATCAAACATTAAAAAAAAACGATTAAGACACTACATATTTTTGTAAGGGTGTTAACTTGTTGAGGGAATTCCTTTGTTTTGGTGAAACATTTGATAGCCGTGTGTGGTGTAAATGATAAGTGCATATCTGTAAATGTGCAATGAAAAGGTGGGTTTTTTTGTAAAAGTGCCATAGATGGCTTTCTGTCCGTTAGATATAAATCGAACGATCGTGGATGAAAGATGGCAGGCACACCATCATCACCAACTGTGGTTTTTATAGGAGTAGAGATACGTTGTCTGGTCCAACTTGTGTGCTTTATCGGAACTATATTATTTATATCAATATAATACATCATTACAGTACACATTGATAGTCATATGTTGTCCAAATGTGTGGCGCTTAGGATCCATATAATCGTTGCACGAGTATTATTAATGTAATGGCTGCTAGCTAATCTTTTGAGAATTTTGACTAAAAGTTTGAATAATTGTCGGATAAAAAATTAGGATTGATTATGTACTCTAATCCTTTTATAATACTGTTCTCATAGAAACACATAAATATACCCATTTTCTCGAAGGTGGCAGGAACCGGTGGTGTATTATGCATAAGGCATAACTAAGACATGGATGGTGAGAGGAAAAGCAAGCAATGTAAGGTGGACGTCGAGTGTGCTATGTGAGATTACTCAACTTTCATCATGTCATATGTGCATTGTATGTGCAAAATTTGTATTTAATTTACATCATCCAAAGTATAATACTTACTTATGCATATTTTATATTGAACTTTTACGCATATGAAAGTTTCGATTCTCTGCCGAAAAGGTGTAACAAACAATGTTGATGGTGAAAATGTATAAACCAAATTCATAAATTGTGATTCCTTCCGTCCTTCTAGTTTATTTTAGAACCAACTTACCAAAATTTACTGTCAATTAAGTGTTGAACGTGGTTGCACCAATATATCAACCCATTTTTAGTTTGTACAATGGTGTCATAATTAAACATATAGATTGTGTTTGAGACCATATCACTGTGAAAAGGACATTATAACCATAGCTATAACAGAAGTAGCGCAGAGCTCCACTTACTCTAGTATATATGTAGACTTCAAGGCCATCTAAACGTTCATGATGTTGTCATCTTCATCAGTGACCTGATTTGGGCCCAATAAATTGGTAGAAAGAGTAGAATAGTTAATAATTAATTCTTAATGGTAAAAAAACTTAAATTTCTACATCACAAAATTCAGCTAGCAGCCTCCCAGTTAAGTATGATAGTGCCTCATTCACTTGTATCATAGAAGTCATGCAGATGGAAATAGATGAATATCAAAGTGTAGTTTATTGTTAGATAATATTATTTACATGTAGGAGGACAACTCTTGTTCATTTCTAATGACACACTAAGAGGAAAAAGGATACTAGAAGCGTGTCTAGGCTTCTTCCTTCATACTGACCGCGCTGCTGTCGGAGGAAGAGGACAGGCTAGTGTGATGGCTCGATTGAGGACTTGACTTTGGGAGAATTTTTGTCCCATCCGTTATGCCTTGGCCTCGACCAATCAGGTACAAGCACACGGATTGTGTGCTTGTTTGGGTCAATGGGAGCCATTGGATCTAGCATGTATGCAGGCTGATCGGTTGATTATATTAGCGAGGTGTACACAGTTAGATGGCTGCTTTCAATTTTTCTATCACGTCCGTGTCAGACGGCTGCTTGCAGCTGCTCCTTCGTTTTTCATACACACTTTCTAATCACTTCCTTAAACTGCTTTGCCTCATACGTACGAATTTATATAGGACATCTAATTTAGATAACGCCTAATTGTTAGAAAAAATAGACAAACTAACTAGTTGCAGCCACGCTTTTACTAACTGCTCGGTTACTAGCAGCCTGCTGTTATATAATATATATATATTACTAGCAAACTGCCCGTGCGTTGCAACGGGTCTAAAATAAATCGAGCAAATATTCTATTTTAGTTCTATCATTATTTCAGAATTCTTTCTTGTCATGCACGTTAGTGCAATCCTCAGAAAAGGAAAAAAACATCCACTTACCAACTTACTATCCACTCTTTGTTTGGAACATGGTTATCGAGGAGTAAGACGCATCATATATCATGGAGAAACTTATGAATTTACAATGGATTATTACATTTTTTTTTCTAAATTATAGCGAAGATCACTAAATAAATATTTTCTATCGTAGTAAGACTTGGGCACACATGGAAAATTTCCCGATTTCATTTTAAGGCTGCGAGGGAGGTTGTAGTTCGGGATTACTACAACATGTTGTAATTTGCATGATCAAACTGTTTTGCAACCAAACATCACCAAAAATTTATATAGTAGACACATGAAAAGTATACATATGCCCATCTTCTACCGCAGCATCTAGTCAGATACACCCTTGTCTTACCTGATAATGATCTTTTCTCTTATCATGATCGGGCCATGGCACTATTTCACTTAGCAGCATTGTCTGTCGTCACACACGAACTATCAGACCAGTACAGAATATATAAGAAAAAAAATCATTAAGATAGCATAACTAATTTTTCATCAAAACAAGGTGTAACCAGGGTGAGAAATATCTGGGAGAATGGACACACAAGGTTTCTAGTTGCCAACATTTAAGTCTGAAGGCGAGTTATTAGACATACACACTTGTGGACCCTAAACCTGCAATAATACGCTATGGTCATGTTCTCCCAATTTTAAGTAAGATGAGAACCCGTATATTCTACAGAAAGACTGCAATCGGCAAGTGTCTCAAGTACGGGGTCTAATCAAGTACATCCAGGAGCCATATTCTTTTATTCGTTCATGTATTACAGCTTCATAGTTTTTAATTGTAAAAAGAATAGAATGCATGCTTCGTTAATGAGCTCACAACTGTGGGTATCCCTGTCGTACTTGTGTATGAAGTATGTACTGGAATATTTGTTGGAACTGTAATTCAGAAAAAAATAACTTGCAGACTTGCAGTCCAATGCTTGAGATCGCACGGGTACTCGCTCTTCCGTCGCCTGTCCGCGTGGAGGCGGTACCCCTAGCCGGAGGATGTCTTGCTCTTCGAATGTCTTTCCTCGTGGAGGCCGTACCCCTCGTCGGGGCGCCTGCTCACCGGTGCTAGACGGCGTGGGCATCTCGTCCCATGTGGGCGCACTCGATCTGGGTATGTTTAGGTGTTGACAACGATGTGCCTAAGAGGATTCAAGAGCGTCGTTTCCACCAACACAGACTATCCTCATATGGAGACCCTTCTCCCTCCCATTCGGCCCCTCGCCTGGCAGCGCCACGTAGTCTGGAGCACACCCGGAGCAAACCAGACCTCCAGCGACTCCTTGTCCCGGCTGTTCTGCATGTGGAAGGCCCGGTCTCGTGTCGTCACCGTCACAGTAGGGAGGCATGTGGCGACGCGGATGATGCAGGGCCTGTGCGAGACGGCGGAGGCCGCTGCCACCGTTGTGCCATCGCGCCCTCCTGGAGCTCCTGTCGAGGAACGTTGGCGCCCCCAGCTAGATCTCGAACCAACTGAGCCAGACACGATGCAGACCTGTGCGAGACGGCCGCGGCGGCGGAGGCAGGGTTCTGCGTCCACGCCGGAGTGAGGTGGCACACCACGACCAGAAGGAGGCAAGGCACACAGCCTCGGGCGCTTGGCGACATCGGCATGCGTAGCTTCTGCTTGTCACCATCCTCCAAAGCGATATGGCAAGGGTCCCGGGCACGAAATCATTGGCCACTTCGGAATCAGACTGAATGATTAGCGTGTCTGCAGGTTTGTGTTCTTGGCAGCGACCATGTGCATCTTCGATCGGGGAGCCGTTGATAGTTTGGGGCGGCGATCGGCTCGATCGACTCCCAGTGCGCGTCTTCTGCGTTCATATTAGTTAAACATCAGCACCAAATCCGGGTACAGATCAGCACCAAACCCGGCACGTCTTGTATTTGTACTTTCCAAATTATGCACGATACGAAACAGCCTCGGACCAACGATCGCGAAACGTACGAAACCACGGAAACGACGGAGCGAAGCGCGACGTACCAACGAACGGACGAAGGAGAAACATAAGCCCTATTATATAGTAGAGATAACATGTAATGTAGCATATAGACTTGTAGAATACTGAGCACTCTTGTCTGATTATGATATGTCACATCTATGTTGTGTATTGCACTAACACTTAAGATTTTTATGATGGAAATGAAGTACTATAGTTGTGTATTATATTTAACGGAACGTACATGTAGAGTATCTCGTATAGGCTCTTGCTCTCAAAATTTCTTTTTTTTTTTGCACTTGCTCTCAAAATTTCTGTGCCCGTAACTAGGAGTATCGTGTTAAACATATACTCCCTCCGTTCAACATTAGATGACTTGCATTTGTCTATATATGGATGTATCTAAACGCTAAAACATGTACATCCATATTTAGATAAGTGGAAGTCATCTATTGTTGAACGGACGGAGTATGTGTAAGTAAGGAGAATTTAGTTTAGCTATCACTAGTGTAGAACTGAGCTTTAGGGCATTTACAACGGGGCGCTTAGCCAAGGCGCCTAGTGCTAAATCCCTGGCAGTTAAACCATAAATCGCGGCCGTTTCGTCCTGATCTTAGCAAAGCCCTGAAATCTGTCTTGCTTCGACGCAAAAGCTAGGGTCGGGCGCTAGACATTTTTTTCTTTCTCACTAGGACCGCAAAGTCTGATGTAGGAGCGCTCGTCCATTGCCTTCGCGTTGCGGCCAACGGCGCTAACGACGAATTTATTTTTTCTTCTTTTCTTAAGCATCTGCTAAAGCGTATGTGCGTTGTACTTGCACTTAGAGACTCCACAGGTACACGGGTCTCAGCCGGTTCCACCATCCGGCTTGAAGACAATGGACTCTAAAATTATTTGCACGGAAGGAACCAGGTGTAAAGACCATATCCCGCAACGGGCCAAAAATTAGAGCCGTCTCTATTGATAGAGGCGGCTTTGAATTGTGTCTGCTTGTGATAATTTCATGTTAGAGGCGGCGTTGAATTACGTCCGTCTGTAATAATTTTATTTGAGAGACGGCTATGAGTGGCTTCCGTCTTTTAAAAAAATTCTACATGCGGCTATCTTTTCTGACCGTTTACAATAATATTTCTTCGGAGGCGGCTATGTTTTATAGTCGTCTAGAATATTTTCTGACAGAGATGGTTTTAATTTTTAAGGAGGAGGTCGAATCGGGTCATCTTCTCCGTCACCGGCCGCCGGATGCCGCGGTCGATTCCGGTCGACCCCGGCGAGTCCTTGCTTCCCCGACCACCTCCTCGTGTTTCTGGTGAGCTGAAGAGCATCACGGTGCCTTTGCTTTGATCAATCGTTTCCATATTCGCCAAGTTCCATATGGTCCAATAACTATCACCCTCGCACTCGCCTAGAGCCCCTCTACCTGTTAGGAGCATCAGATTGAACCGATTCGAGCTATATCCACCGATTGCAACCTCACAGTACCAAACCCCTCCATGGATGACGTGGTCATGACGTCAGCATGATGTCATGAACATTTTTATTTTTCTTTTCTTTTATTTTTAATTAGAAATTAAACTGACAGGTGGGACCCACCTGTCAATTTGAATATTGGCAGAAAATTAATAAACCCTATTAATTCAATAACTTTTAATCTAATAATCAGAAAAATATAAATAAAATATGGAATTGTTTAGAAAATATAATCTAAATGATTATCCACTTTTTAAAAATATTTGATAAAGTTTAAAAATTAATATTTTCTTTAATTAATTAAATCATTAAAAATTGAGAAAAATAGGAAATAATTCATAAAATCAGAAAAAAAAACAAGTTATATACCAAAATGCTCCAAATAACAGATGCAACTCATATATGATGTTTTCATGGTCATTTGACTAAGTTTTCATGTGTGCAACATTAGTCTACTCATTTAATTCATTTAAAATTAATAAAATAATAACTTATTCAAATATTTTCAGAAACCTTCAAATGATATACCAAATTAAAGAGAAAAAGATTCTCAACTCAAATATATCAAACACAAAACATTTTGTATAATTTATAAAGTTGTTTATAAATATTTACGGGATCTGTTATATTTCATTCTAACAAGAAATAGCTGCCACAAATTATTTTCCTTATTAATAAAACCCTCATGTTTTCACATCTACTAAACCCATCATCACATGGCAATAGCAAGTTATGTGATGATATAATTGGTTGTATTAGTTACTCATTTTCCATTCAACCTTTGACATAAGCTCTACACTTTAAAAAATAAAATAAAATATGTCTGTTATCTTTTTAATAGTTGTTTTCCATGTGTTATTATTTTGTTATCTAATCAAGTAATAAACACTTCTACCTAAACATGATAACAATTGTTTCCTAAGTAAAGGTGAAACACATGTAAGTCTAAAAGAACTAATAACCACATCACCACAAGTAATGAAACCATTCACCTAAAACCTGTGTGATTAAGATACCATATCAAACGTGGTTTACACTTGTAAGTTAGGGTGTTTTCCAGGGTATTTCACGATGCATCTCATTACTATGCATGTATCATCTTGCCAATGTTTTCTGTAGTCCTTACCGGGACTACTTTGCTATCTTTCAGATGTCGGGATTTCCTACGAGACCCTTGAACCGAAGACATGAATTATTATGGTTATTTCAATCTCAGGCGAGTTCATCACTTGCTAATATCCTTTGCAGTACTTCATAACAAACTAATTGCAAAAACTCTATCGTATTACCACCTAGTCTCAAAAGAAAGCATGATCCTATTTTATAATAATATGACTAATTGAATGACTACCCGAGTGGTAGTGTTCTGTTTAGTGGGCGGATGGGACCATGGTAAGATGAATAGGTCAAAGGAAGGTTCCATCTGCACGGGAAAGTATTACCTAGGAATTAATCACAAATTCCGTCAGAACTCGGTGCGCCGTAAATACCGCGTTAACCATGGGTCTTCTATGGGGGGAGTAAGTCAGCTGTGATCTTTTCTCGTTCGCATGTCAACGGGCTGCCAGAGACGTACGCTGTAGGTTCTGCGGGACTACATGCACATGGGTGGGAGCCCTTACGTCCCTAAGATGTCGCACCCGGACTTCTAAAGGATACTCGCCGTTCCGTTGAACAGTAGTAGATTGGATTACGGGGCTTACCGGCACCCGCGTCCTCTTACGAGTAGGCCAACACACGTATGTGTGACAACCAACCCCTATCTGTTCAGCGTCGACGTAAACTATCCCATAGAAATCAGGATACTTCCATTGACGTACTTAAAAACATACACACATGGTACGTCAACGGCGTTTGAACAAGTGATATCACAACAGATCTCTACGACGCAAAAGATTGAAATAAGGTGCAAATAGCTCTCATTAGAGCAGAGATAGCAAATACAATTATTCAGAGGGCACATCCCCAACATAACATCATTACATCACAGCGGAAGCATCCAAAATGTCTGAGTACAGACAAGAACCAAATAGGCCTAAGAGGCCGGAAACGAAAAGACGGAGCCCATCCACGAAGTCTCGGATCCTGCCCGGGTCCGCTATCTACTCGTCAGCAGTCTGGTCATACTCCACGTAGTAGCCACCATGTAGATCCTTGGAAACGTCGTCTGCGGAAACCACAGCCCCAAAGGGGTCAGTACATAAACGTACTGGCAAGCAAGACTCACAGTTCACCAAAGTGTAACCCGCCAACACCAAGCACAGATGCTTTGGGTTCAACGGAAGGAAAGGGGATATAAAAGATGCTGCAACTGGCTGCGCTAACCAACTACAGAGAACTACAACTTCCAACTAACAGAAAGGGGATAAGATCGAGTATTGTAACCAACTGAAAGATAACTTCAAACAAACCCATCCTGGATCTCGCCCCTTATCCAAAGAAGCAATCAGAGGATAACTCACACAGTTGGATTAATGATGGTTCAGATTATTGTGTCAATAAGCCTATTACTAGTCAATTTGTTAATCATTGGGTGTAAGGTTGTTAATCCTTAGGTTTAAGTTGTCCTGAGTACTTGTTAGCCAGTACTTTCACCAAGTAGTCCATAACCGCGGAAAACACGGCTTCTCGAGAAGATTATCCCTGCAGGGTTGCACCAATTTGGCCGTACACGCATGAATAACCCGCCAGATGGAAAGGCCCTTCCACCAAGCGGGGCACTCAACACAACTCAACTCTTCTTCGCATCAAGCCCAAAGAACCTTGGGCGCACGGCTAATCGAGCCCAGAAGAAAATGGACCCTCATAGCACTCTAAGAACGTGTCCCCCTATATGCCGACTACAAAAGTTCCACCCGGGTACCAAGGGCTCGCAAGACATGCATGCAGCAAATGGAAAACCCGAACTAAATGAGGCGATTTGGACGAGATGCGAATCGAGTCAAGTTGAGGGGGGCGCCCATACTCGCTTCCCACATGCGGTTAGTGCGCTCATCATGGATCAGTAGACAAGACCCTTTTCCTATTAGGGTCGACACTAGCAGGCCTCAAAACCACAAGGGCCTCCTGCCGGTGCCTTATCATCAAATTATTATTTAATAATAACATTAGCATGATGGATTGATTAAACATCGAGCCCCCAGAACATAATGAAATGGTAACAGAAAGTAACGGGTAACAGACTCGAGCAAAACAACCTAAGCATGCCAGTAAGACACGGGCAACAAGCAATGGTTATAGGTATGGAGGTGAGGCAATATCAGGGTTCAGGGTATCATGTGATGGGTTCGTAACAGAAACAACTACTACTAAGGCTAGCAGAAAAGAACAACGGAAAGTATCGGTAACCAATGTTGAAAGGAACACAGTGGTTCATGTGAGTGATAACTTGCCTGCAAAACCCAGTAGCCTGGTACTGAGCTAACTCCTTAGAAGGGGTGTCGTAAGGATCGTCGGTCTCAACGTCGTCGTGTATCCGAGAAGAAGCAAACAAACAATGCAGAGGCAAACAATCAATATCATGGCATAGTGCACAAACATGGGATGATGCATGTCAAGTTAATGGTTGCATCAAAATAAACTAGCCAACATGATAACACAATTTAAATGGACCCATATGCAATTGGATTGCATATGGCAAGAGTCCATGAATTAAGTGGAAACAAATGATCTACAATTTAATTACCATGTGAAAGTGGATTACCATGATGCATGCATGATGATAACAACAAAATAACAACAAAAGATGCAAGTGGAAAAGGAATTTAACAAGGTTTGGAAATCATTTATTAAGTTTGGAAAATTTGGTTACTTAAAGATGTCACACAAACAATTGTTGTTTTCATCAAGTTAAAGTGTTCAAAACAAATAACAAAGTTTATATTTGAAAAGAACATCAAATTTTAGTTGTATTACATGTTTCAAATATTGAAATAGGGATTAGAATGAATTTATTATGACTTAAACAATATTAAACAAGTTTTAATTGAATTTAAAATAAGCATGAATTTTAATTGAATTTTATTTGTTCAAAACATAAATTCAAATTCACATTTGAAAAGTTCACACTCTGATGGCTTGCAAACATATTTTGCATGTTCAAAAATATTTTATTTTGAGCAAGTTATGATTTTAGCAATTTTAATTGAATTAAACAAGGTTTAAATGGTTTAGGCAATTTTAATTAGTCCAAACAGGAAACAAAAATTATATTTGAAATAGCATGGAAAACATATTTTATTTGCATTTATTGGATTAATAATGAATTAGTTATTGATTTTAGAAATTTGCATTTGAATTATTTGGATTCAAATTTAAGTTGCATTTGGAAAATTCAAAACAGTACACAATTTGATTATTTGAATAGACAATTAAATTTAGAGCAGCAAACATATTTAGAGTTTTTTATTTGGAGTCATATTTTAAAAGTTATTAACAAATTAAAACAGGGGACCAATCTGTTAAAAATAGGGACTAGTTTTTGTTTACAGAAATTCAGAAAAACAATTGTTACCGCACCCAGGGCTACCCCAGACACTGCCAGGGGGGGCCAGGGCCTCGCTGTGCTTGCGTGGACAGTGTGCGGCTGACAGGGGGCCCGCCCTGTCAGCGCTGCGGCAAAAAGTGGGGTTTTTTGCGGAGCCGAGGGATCGAACCCAGGATCTCTCGCTCGTGCACAGGGTCAGTTACCACTGCGGTGGCTTGCGTTCGTTTTTTAGATACAGATGCGCAACAAAGGTAATGTTCAGATGTGCAAGTTCCTGAAACTTTAACTGAACCAAAACCTGCGTTCGACAGAGAGACGACGGTGCTCATCGGCAGTGTGCCTTGGCTGTGCCGTGGTGGTGGATGCAGTATGGGTGCGGGAGGATGCTGTGGTGACGTGCACGGTGGTTGCGCACCGAGAGGAAAGGAGGAGGGAGACAGTGAGCTCACCGCGGTGGAGTCGTGGCGGAGGCCCGAGGCAGACGGCGTGGACGACGGCGTCGTGGACGGCGGCGGCGATCCCGTCGGTGTTGAGCTCGACGTCGGTGTCCAACAACGCGGGGAAGGGACGGTGGTTTCGTTCCCGTGGTTGGCGCGGATGGACGAGCACGGCAGCGACGGGGCATGGCCGGAATTCAGAGATGAGCTACCGTGGCCGTGGCAGAGAGGTTCAGAGGACGAGATCGTGTCGAGGGAGAGGGAAGCGGCGGCGGATCCCGAGGAAGGATGGAGTGGACAG
Source organism: Alopecurus myosuroides (assembly GCA_028641055.1). Classification (NCBI taxonomy): domain Eukaryota; kingdom Viridiplantae; phylum Streptophyta; class Magnoliopsida; order Poales; family Poaceae; genus Alopecurus; species Alopecurus myosuroides. The sequence goes on from CM054059.1 coordinate 243,740,846, forward strand.
GCTAGGGCGGCGCCAGGTGAGGTTAGGGTTGCTTTATAGGGTCTAGGGGTGGCGGATCGCCGTCGAGTGGTCACTTTGCTGCCGTGGCGTCCATGGATGCTCGGCCGTACAACTGAAGACGACGGGGGCGTCTTCTGAAGGGGTACCGGGCCATGCGTGCGCTTAGTTGGGCTGGGCCGGGGTAGGTAGGTTAGTTGCTGCGCGCCGTGTGTTTTCTTTCCATTTTTGTTTTGTTTTATTATTATTTTTTTGCATAAAACCAAATGGAAGAAAAGGATGGGGTTTTAAGTTAATAAAATTTAGGAAAATTTTTGGTTAGTGGAGTTTTTCAAATAGCCACTCAAAACTAATTTTTGTTTTCCAAAGTTTTCAAATTTAATTGTTGTTTGTTAATAAAACCAAAATTGGGTGAATTTTAATATTAATTGAACATTAATGTAAACAAACATTTTAATAGGGTGACCCCTATGGTTTAATTTGATTAAATGGGTAGGTTTGTTTGGTGATTTTCATAAACTCAAATTGGGTGCTGATTTGAAGATTTTATTTGAGTTTGAAATGATTTGGAATTAATTGATTGAATTAATTGTTTGATTAAAACCAACAAATTAATAAGTGATCATTATGGAATAAAATGAAAGCAATTTGGTTGTTTTTATTTGAACTCTCATTTTGGAAATTGTAACATCACAAGGATGAAACAAAAGGGTTGAATTTTGGTTTGAAATTCAAATAGAAAACAAAGGAAAACAAGGGAAAACAGTTGGAAAACAAATGGAAAACAAGCAAAACAAATGCAATCAACATGATGCCATGATGCAAAACATAAAATAACAGAGAGCAAACATTCTAAAGGCTATTTTTCAGACTTGGGATGTTACAAAACGCCCCCCCTTGAAGGAATCGCGCCCCGAGATTCCTACTGAGAAAAGAAAAGGTCCGGATACTTCTTGGGAAGATCCTCGTGAGCTGTGACACGTGAAACACATCGTGCACCTTGGATAGTTTTTCTGGAAGTTCAAAACGATAATTTGGAAACCATCGGAACATTTCAAGTAAAGGAAGAGGTTTTGTATTGAGGGTGTATAGCTGAATAGAATTTGATTCATTGGTAGAATAGATTATCTGGTTAGAATGGTGGAACAGAGTTATTGACATCAATCCAATACTAAGAATGACATCAATGTCAGAATTGCCAAGCATTATGAGAGAAGCAAGGAATGGCCTCCCATTAGAATTGGATTGTTCTTACTTATCTTGGAAGTCAACATTTGAGATCCCGGAGAGTGAACGGTGATTTGATTGCTTAGTGGAACCAGAATTAGGTTGTTTGTTGTTGCAAAGATTTTTGACACAAAGGAATGCGATGCTCCGGTATCAAATAACACCTTAGCTGGAATAGAGTTTTGCAGATGAACGGGGAAAGTTTCATTAGACGCCGGTAGAAGAATTGAAGTGGAAAACAAAAACAAGATTTCAACGGACGAAAGGTTTTAAAGGAACAGGATATTGAAGCAACATCGGGAAAACGAGACCAAACTCCTAAGTTACTACGGAAGAACCCAGAACACGTGAAAACCTAACTTGAAAGTTTAGATGAAAGGGAAAACAACGTTGCACTTCCTTACCAGAAAAGGGAGGGTGGGTGGGGAAAGAAGAAAAAGAACAGAATTCCTACTCTCACGTTTCATTTTTCCTATATAGCTACAAAATAGTTTCTAGACTCAACTGCGACCAGTAAAAAGGGATCCTACAGGCAGACAGGCTCTGATACCGTTTGTCGCACCCGGACTTCTAAAGGATACTCGCCGTTCCGTTGAACAGTAGTAGATTGGATTACGGGGCTTACCGGCACCCGTGTCCTCTTACGAGTAGGCCAACACACGTATGTGTGACAACCAACCCCTATCTGTTCAGCGTCGACGTAAACTATCCCATAGAAATCAGGATACTTCCATTGACGTACTTCAAAACATACACACATGGTACGTCAACGGCGTTTGAACAAGTGATATCACAACAGATCTCTACGACGCAAAAGATTGAAATAAGGTGCAAATAGCTCTCATTAGAGCAGAGATAGCAAATACAATCATTCAGAGGGCACATGCCCCAACATAACATCATTACATCACAGCGGAAGCATCCAAAATGTCTGAGTACAGACAAGAACCAAATAGGCCTAAGAGGCCGGAAACGAAAAGACGGAGCCCATCCACGAAGTCTCGGATCCTGCCCGGGTCCGCTATCTACTCGTCAGCAGTCTCGTCATACTCCACGTAGTAGCCACCATGTAGATCCTCGGAAACGTCGTCTGCGGAAACCACAGCCCCAAAGGGGTCAGTACATAAACGTACTGGCAAGCAAGACTCACAGTTCACCAAAGTGTAACCCGTCAACACCAAGCACAGATGCTTTGGGTTCAACGGAAGGAAAGGGGATATAAAGATGCTGCAACTGGCTGCGCTAACCAACTACAGAGAACTACAACTTCCAACTAACAGAAAGGGGATAAGATCGAGTATTGTAACCAACTGAAAGATAACTTCAAACAAACCCATCCTGGATCTCGCCCCTTATCCAAAGAAGCAATCCGAGGATAACTCACACAGTTGGATTAATGATGGTTCAGATTATTGTGTCAATAAGCCTATTACTAGTCAATTTGTTAATCATTGGGTGTAAGGTTGTTAATCCTTAGGTTTAAGTTGTCCTGAGTACTTGTTTGCCAGTACTTTCACCAAGTAGTCCATAACCGCGGAAAACACGGCTTCTCGAGAAGATTATCCCTGTAGGGTTGCACCAATTTGGCCGTACACGCATGAATAACCCGCCAGATGGAAAGGCCCTTCCACCAAGCGGGGCACTCAACACAACTCAACTCTTCTTCGCATCAAGCCCAAAGAACCTTGGGCGCACGGCTAATCGAGCCCAGAAGAAAATGGACCCTCATAGCACTCTAAGAACGTGTCCCCCTATATGCCGACTACAAAAGTTCCACCCGGGTACCAAGGGCTCGCAAGATCATGCATGCAGCAAATGGAAAACCCGAACTAAACGAGGCGATTTGGACGAGATGCGAATCGAGTCAAGTTGAGGGGGGCGCCCATACTCGCTTCCCACATGCGGTTAGTGCGCTCATCATGGATCAGTAGACAAGACCCTTTTCCTATTAGGGTCGACACTAGCAGGCCTCAAAACCACAAGGGCCTCCTGCCGGTGCCTTATCATCAAATTATTATTTAATAATAACATTAGCATGATGGATTGATTAAACATCGAGCCCCCAGAACATAATGAAATGGTAACAGAAAGTAACGGGTAACAGACTCGAGCAAAACAACCTAAGCATGCCAGTAAGACACGGGCAACAAGCAATGGTTATAGGTATGGAGGTGAGGCAATATCAGGGTTCAGGGTATCATGTGATGGGTTCGTAACAGAAACAACTACTACTAAGGCTAGCAGAAAAGAACAACGGAAAGTATCGGTAACCAATGTTGAAAGGAACACAGTGGTTCATGTGAGTGATAACTTGCCTGCAAAACCCAGTAGCCTGGTACTGAGCTAACTCCTTAGAAGGGGTGTCGTAAGGATCGTCGGTCTCAACGTCGTCGTGTATCCGAGAAGAAGCAAACAAACAATGCAGAGGCAAATAATCAATATCATGGCATAGTGCACAAACATGGGATGATGCATGTCAAGTTAATGGTTGCATCAAAATAAACTAGCCAACATGATAACACAATTTAAATGGACCCATATGCAATTGGATTGCATATGGCAAGAGTCCATGAATTAAGTGGAAACAAATGATCTACAATTTAATTACCATGTGAAAGTGGATTACCATGATGCATGCATGATGATAACAACAAAATAACAACAAAAGATGCAAGTGGAAAAGGAATTTAACAAGGTTTGGAAATCATTTATTAAGTTTGGAAAATTTGGTTACTTAAAGATGTCACACAAACAATTGTTGTTTTCATCAAGTTAAAGTGTTCAAAACAAATAACAAAGTTTATATTTGAAAAGAACATCAAATTTTAGTTGTATTACATGTTTCAAATATTGAAATAGGGATTAGGATGAATTTATTATGACTTAAACAATATTAAACAAGTTTTAATTGAATTTAAAATAAGCATGAATTTTAATTGAATTTTATTTGTTCAAAACATAAATTCAAATTCACATTTGAAAAGTTCACACTTTGATGGTTTGCAAACATATTTTGCATGTTCAAAAATATTTTATTTTGAGCAAGTTATGATTTTAGCAATTTTAATTGAATTAAACAAGGTTTAAATGGTTTAGGCAATTTTAATTAGTCCAAACAGGAAACAAAAATTATATTTGAAATAGCATGGAAAACATATTTTATTTGCATTTATTGGATTAATAATGAATTAGTTATTGATTTTAGAAATTTGCATTTGAATTATTTGGATTCAAATTTAAGTTGCATTTGGAAAATTCAAAACAGTACACAATTTGATTATTTGAATAGACAATTAAATTTAGAGCAGCAAACATATTTAGAGTTTTTTATTTGGAGTCATATTTTAAAAGTTATTAACAAATTAAAACAGGGGACCAATCTGTTAAAAACAGGGACTAGTTTTTGATTACAGAAATTCAGAAAAACAATTGTTACCGCACCCAGGGCTACCCCAGACACTGCCAGGGGGGCCCAGGGCCTCGCTGTGCTTGTGTGGACAGTGTGCGGCTGACAGGGGGCCCGCCCTGTCAGCGCTGCGGCAAAAAGTGGGGTTTTTTGCGGAGCCGAGGGATCGAGCCCAGGATCTCTCGCTCGTGCACAGGGTCAGTTACCACTGCGGTGGCTTGCGTTCGTTTGTTAGATACAGATGCGCAACAAAGGTAATGTTCAGATGTGCAAGTTCCTGAAACTTTAACTGAACCAAAACCTGCGTTCGACAGAGAGACGACGGTGCTCATCGGCGGTGTGCCTTGGCTGTGCCGTGGTGGTGGATGCAGTATGGGTGCGGGAGGATGCTGTGGTGACGTGCACGGTGGTTGCGCACCGAGAGGAAAGGAGGAGGGAGACAGTGAGCTCACCGCGGTGGAGTCGTGGCGGAGGCCCGAGGCAGACGGCGTGGACGACGGCGTCGCGGACGGCGGTGGCGATCCCGTCGGTGTTGAGCTCGACGTCGGTATCCAACAGCGCGGGGAACGGTGGTTTCGTTCCCGTGGTTGGCGCGGATGGACGAGCACGGCAGCGACGGGGCATGGCCGGAATTCAGAGATGAGCTACGGTGGCCGTGGCAGAGAGGTTCAGAGGACGAGATCGTGTCGAGGGAGAGGGAAGCGGCGGCGGATCCCGAGGGAGGATGGAGTGGACAGGCTAGGGCGGCGCCAGGTGAGGTTAGGGTTGCTTTATAGGGTCTAGGGGTGGCGGATCACCGTCGAGTGGTCACTGTGCTGCCGTGGCGTCCATGGATGCTCGGCCGTACAACTGAAGACGACGGGGGCGTCTTCTGAAGGGGTACCGGGCCATGCGTGCGCTTAGTTGGGCTGGGCCGGGGTAGGTAGGTTAGTTGCTGCGCGCCGTGTGTTTTCTTTCCATTTTTGTTTTGTTTTATTATTTTTTTTTGCATAAAACCAAATGGAAGAAAAGGATGGGGTTTTAAGTTAATAAAATTTAGGAAAATTTTTGGTTAGTTGAGTTTTTCAAATAGCCACTCAAAACTAATTTTTGTTTTCCAAAGTTTTCAAATTTAATTGTTGTTTGTTAATAAAACCAAAATTGGGTGAATTTTAATATTAATTGAACATTAATGTAAACAAACATTTTAATAGGGTGACCCCTATGGTTTAATTTGATTAAATGGGTAGGTTTGTTTGGTGATTTTCATAAACTCAAATTGGGTGCTGATTTGAAGATTTTATTTGAGTTTGAAATGATTTGGAATTAATTGATTGAATTAATTGTTTGATTAAAACCAACAAATTAATAAGTGATCATTATGGAATAAAATGAAAGCAATTTGGTTGTTTTTATTTGAACTCTCATTTTGGAAATTGTAACATCACAAGGATGAAACAAAAGGGTTGAATTTTGGTTTGAAATTCAAATAGAAAACAAAGGAAAACAAGGGAAAACAGTTGGAAAACAAATGGAAAACAAGCAAAACAAATGCAATCAACATGATGCCATGATGCAAAACATAAAATAACAGAGAGCAAACATTCTAAAGGCTATTTTTCAGACTTGGGATGTTACATAAGACTCTGGGGTCTATGAGTGTCTGCCAGGGGCGTGTAGATCTCCATCGTGAGGGGTGGAATCAGGCGTTCAACCTGCTGGCGGAAATGGGTGGGCATGCGTTGTGCGGAGAAGCACGGTTTGGCTTGGACCCAACAACCGGGCCCCACACCTAAGTGGGAGTGGACAGGTATTTACACCTGGTTGTGCAACGTGGTCTTGGTCGTCAATGGGTAAAGTAACGCACCTCTACAGAGTGTAAAAGGATGTGACATGTTACCCCTTGTTCCAGGAAGGAACTGTCAACGCTACAGGAAAGGCAACTCCATGAAGTTCTAGCTCCTGTGATGGTCTGGCGGGCTTTGTTTTCAGAAGTAAAACCAACCTTTTGAAGAAGGATTTAAAAAACCTTGCATTAGCTTATGACTCTTTCGAGTCTAAGGATGTAGTTAGTGCATCAAGCTATCCTCTATATATCATGAACTTGCTGAGTAACGCTCGTTACTCTTTCGTTCCCGTTTGACCCCCTGTTTAGAGTTGAAGCCTGAGGGAAGTCGTCATCGTGAAGCATCGTCACCAACAACGCTGATGGATGAAACACTATCAAGGTGTCGGTAGAATCCATTCTTGGAGTTAGTTGTTATAAGCCATAGATTAGGGCTGACATCAGCCGTAGTAGGTTAAGTTCTGAGCTTAAGTTCTTCTCCAGCTTGGATCTTCGAATTGCTTCTTCTGGTATTTCATTTGTAAGAGATCTTCTTGATTCATCGGTGAGATTCTCAAGATTTTGTAATGAAGTTTGTATCCTATAGTTTTGCCTGGACCCGCTGTGTTTCTGTTGTACTACTCGGAGGGATGTAATATTCACAGATAAGTCCTTCTGTGAGTATTATGTCATCGACTTGCGCACTACACATGCAGTGGTGTGTTGGGTCACCACAGATGGTATCAGAGCGAAGCGACCTTAGGTTTAAAACCTTTTAGGAAATCTGTAGATTGGTAAAGACTATAGGAAGCCATCTTATCTAAACCATATTTCCTACAACTATGATGATCATCCACTTGAGAATGACATGATCATACTTTTATAGAATATTCTGACTCAACTTGAGTGAATATACTTATCTATTTTCTTTATACCTAGGTATGATTAATTTGAAGTTTAGCATACATCAGTTTTATAGAGAAAATTGTTCTAACATGGTCAGAGATGATCAAGTCATTGTGATGATTACCCCATTCTATGAATGTATAGGATGGAGTAGAACATTGTATAGAGTAAGCATAGGAAGCGTCAATAATGTATGTTTAAGAATCATGAGAGTTATGAGACCATGGTAACCATGGGGTATATACTATATCCTTAGTTACCAAGCCTATAGGTGAATCATTATAGTATAGTATAGAACTAGGAGAAGGCATAACCATTGACGGAAGCTACATTACTACTCCCACGACGTGATCAACAACAGGAAGGACCAACAGATGCCATGAGAAGTTTATCGTAATCAAGATGAAGGAGTTCAGTTGTCATGGTATTTAGTCCCATATGTGTAAATAAGTTAAACAACAACTACTATAGGATCATTTTGTCTTGGTTTATTCTATTGCAGTAAGGCATGCAAGTGGAGTTCCTACCTGGGCAAAGAGTGGTTGTGTAGAATATGATTACAAGGTAATATATACCTACTTGTAGTGTATAGCATTTAAGAGCCTTGGTACTTGAGATGTTTTACTCAAAGTACTGTTATTTAACAGGCTTTTGATGCATGAGTGATAACTGCATTTGGGATTTATTGGATCTTATTTGGATCTTTGATTGACTATATCTGTACATTAAGAATGAACTTGATGTGCATATGCATGTGCCAAAACACTGAGTTCTTTCTTGATGTTACTTGTCTAGAGGGTATAGGATTAGCATGAGAGCGGTCTGAGTTATCAGCGGACTGATACAACCACAAAAGCTCTGGAAGATCAGGAAGTCAAGAAGGCAGAAGACAATGAAGCCACTGATGGGAATGGACCACATTCCACATCTTGTCTGGAGTTGGTGACATACTTCATCAACACAAGGAGATATACCACAAGTGATGCCAAGATGATAACATGAGTAGTATATCCTAGAAAGAAGTACATAGAAGGTCGATAAGTTAACTTATAGAGTCTTTCCGTAGAAGTCAAAACCCAAAGATATGGAAGGACCATAGGAAGTAACCAGTGGAATAGGTTATAGTCACCTATAGGAAAGAGTTAAAACTCGAGGAAACTCGAAGATATTTTCACTAATAATTGAGTCTAAGTCAATGTACACTACGTTGTACAAGTTTCTTTGAGTAGTATTCCTCTTGAGACCATTAGATTGAACCAAATGGAGTCCTAAACATAGACAATATCCAGTATACCAGAAGAATTTTTTTGGTTATTCATCACCTTGGTGGATAGACCAAATGTTATCCAGAAAGTTCTAAGAGGTAGGAAACCATACCTATTCATCGGAGAATGAAACTTGGTATCCACTATATGGTGGAAATACCACGTGTTCTTCGTAGGACCATTAGGAAGGCCTAGTAACAAAACAGAGTTGTCATAACAACAGGCTAAGTATTAGATCATTACGCAAGACAACGGAAGGTGAACAATCCAGACAAGAGGCTACACATGCCAAGGTCAACATAAGAAAACAGTTGTGAAGATTCAACAGTCTACAAAAGTTCTCTCTACCTATCTTTACGTGAGAGAGGTTGACCTTCGGGACGAAGTTCTTGTTAAGGGGGAGATACTGTAACATCCCGGTGTTTGGGAAGTTATAAGGATCTAAATATAATATGTGCATTTGCAATGCATGTATCTAAAAGTACGGGAAATTTTGGCGCGAAAGTTTAAACAAACCAAAGTGACCAATGTTTCACTTGACATGATGAAATAGGTTTAGATCATCTGGTTAGGAGTACATTTGGAGTGATCTTTATAACATAGTATCTCTACAAACTAGATCATTTGAAAAGACAAACCATAATTGGTTTTGACCAACACAAACTCTCAGCAACTTTAACCACAAGTCTTTAAGTGACTTGGGATAATTCATTAGATATCTACACCTTAAAGAGGGGTGAGTACCCAAATCACACAACTGATAACCATACTTCCATCAATGAGTAATACACAATTGAACCATCTCATTAATAGAGGTGTTATGTCCTCTCAAACAATACCTCTTTAAGATATCAATCATTCACACCACATCTTTTCAAATTATTTAGTAACTACTGAGTTAACCTTCACAAGTAAATAACAAAGGTTTAATAGAATACAAATGATAACCACAAGTCTTAACTCCAAACCCACAAGTGGAAAATGACATAATAATTGTATTAACATATTTATCGAATATGTACATATCTCATCAACCATAAAATAAGTACCTAAATGAAGAAATAAATCTTCTTAACCTACTGATTAAACCTTGATCATCACATATGAAATTTCCAAACCTCTATATCTGTATCATGTTTACAAAATAAGAATATAAAGTAAAATAAAGACACCTGAGAAAAACAACTAAGCAACCCTAACTTAAATCATTAAACCCCAATAGCCTTCACATTCTCATGGTTTCAATCATCTTATACAAGTGAGCATATGAAATCTCAACACCTCAATGCACCATTTGATCCACTTAATATTAAGTCATCATTCCATAAGCATTTCGCACCTCTACTCAAATCCAACAATTCTACAACTGAAGTATCCCTAGATACAAGTAATGAATAACAACAAGATATAACCTCTATTAGAGGAATTGGATTGAAAGATAAATAAAACCAATCATGTATGAACAAGTATCTATCTTTTGGGAAATAAAATAAGAAATATATAGAAGGATAATAAAGCATGAACTAACTCTTAATCTAGATCTTGTTATGTTGCTAGACCAATGTATCTTGTTTCTCCAATCTCCTCCAAGATATTCAGCAAGAGAAGAATCCACAAGAACAGAGGAACTACCACAAGAAGGTCTTAAGAAGGATTCTTTGGAGGATTCTAGAAGTGCTATTCCAATTTATGATAAGAGTGTTTGGAACACTTATATCCGAATATGATCTTATGAAATCCTCATGAAATAGTGTGATACTCCAGTGTTAGTGTTATACAGAAGTAGTTTGGTAACAAGCCTGTACACCTTGTTAACATATCACTTTTGTATACTCAAACAATTGAGTGTCATACACAAATAAACAGAAGGTTGAATAACCTAGTACATCTCAGTCTCTTGTATATGAAAAGTAATTTGGGGACAAGCCTTGCAAACTTGTCAACAAATTCTTCTTATATGCTTAAGGCTAACTGATATCATAAACTACACCTACACTCCTTTTTATCATCAACCAATAGAAAGATTAACACTAAGGAAAACAAGAAATCACAATATAATCATCTAAGTAAAATCTTTGCTTGGAATAACTGTTTGTTCTCACCACAAGGGTGAGATGGTTGAAGATTGAATCCAAGAGATGATAGTACTTGTAAGTGACACAAGGTGATAACAGAAGACTAGTTGCAACTAGAGAGAGGAACATCAAGCAAAAGAAGTCAACAAGGAGCAACACTGTCTCAGGAAGAATTTATTCAGTAAAGCATTAGGTAATGTTAGAAAATCCATAACATCTATGCCTGGTCAAGCTCAACAGAGATAAGGAACAAATAGTAACTCTATTAGATGGAAACAAGTATCCAATAAGAAATAACAACAAGGGTGTTGCATCCACATATCTTGATATGTGGAGGTAGATAAAAACAAGCTTAATACCTTGTTTTCCAGATCCTTTTCATACACAAGGCCAATAGATAACAACAAAGAATCATCTGTAGATAACCATGTAAATGATTACATGTTTTTAAACCAACATGGGATAACATCCATATTGGAACCTATGTGGAAAACAAGCAAATAAGATTTCAAAGCCACTCAAGTCTTCCATCTAATCAATTACTAAAAAAAAACAGCAACCTTTCCTACACACATCTAAATAAAATGTCTACCAGACATGATAAGAACCTTAGTTATGAAAATAACAAAGCCACCTAAAAGAAAACAAGTCCCTTCACCAATTAAAAATTATCTAGTATGACTTCATGTGATATTTCATAATTGGTGAATTTTCCATAACAGATAAAAACACTACTCACTAGTGCTACCAAACTATTTTCTATAAGCGATTATACCTAAAAGTGTCCAATTATGATACACCACCTTGGTATCCACAAGATAGAGTGTGTACTTTTATTAAACATGCTTTAGCATAATTTTAAAGCTATTAAATAAATTAAAAGAGGAGAAAACAACTAAATCACTTGATCTAGTACCCTAAACAAAAAATACAAATATTATTCAAATTCACCAAAACAAAACATGGTGAGATGTAAAATTTGATGAGGAATTCAAATATATTTTTTATTAATTTTTCTGCCTACCAATTGGCCTTGAAAACAAATGTTTTTGTTCAGTTTATAAGACAGGAGGACTTCTTAGTAATTTGTAAAAAATTCCAGGGGGTTTTCCGGAAAAATTTATTTCTTTTCTTTCTTCTCCGTTTCCGGCCAGAAAGCAGAGGAGATCGTCGTTCTCACGCCGTCGCGGCCACCTCCTGACTGCCGCTCTTCCGCGCGGATAAGAGGGAGGAGAAGCCCTCCAACTTGCTCACTCTCTCTCTCTCGCCTCGCTGGGTCTCTCTCTCTCTCCGTAATTGGACCGCAAACCCTAACCCTAACCCCACGGCCACCGGTCACCGCCATCAACCCCGGCCATCCCGGAGAACCTGAAGCCACCACGAGCTCCGGCTTGATGCCCTCTATCTCCCCTGTGAGTCTCGCTTGCTGGGAAGACCGGAGGAGGTCGAATCGGGTCATCTTCTCCGTCACCGGCCGCCGGATGCCGCGGTCGATTCCGGTCGATTCCAGCGAGTCCTTGCTTCCCCGACCACCTCCTCGTGTTTCTGGTGAGCTGAAGAGCATCACGGTGCCTTTGCTTTGATCAATCGTTTCCATATTCGCCAAGTTCATCAAGCACCGCCGTTGGCCGCCGCACAACTGCACGCCGGCGGGTCTCCGGCGACCATATGGTCCATTAAATACCACCCTCGCACTCGCCTAGAGCCCCTCTACCTATTAGGAGCATCAGATTGAACCAATTCGAGCTATATCCACCGATTGCAACCTCACAGTACCAATCCCCTCCATGGATGACGTGGTCATGACGTCAGCATGATGTCATGAACATTTTTCTTTTTCTTATCTTTTATTTTTAATTAGAAATTAAACTGACAGGTGGGACCCACCTGTCAATTTGAATATTGGCAGAAAATTAATAAACCCTATTAATTCAATAACTTTTAATCTAATAATCAGAAAAATATAAATAAAATATGGAATTGTTTAGAAAAATATAATCTGAATGATTATCAACTTTTTAATTTTTTTTGATAAAGTTTAAAAATTAATATTTTCTTTAATTAAATTAAATCATAAAAAATTGAGAAAAATAGGAAATAATTCATAAAATCAGAAAAAACAAGTTATATACCAAAATGCTCCAAATAACAGATGCAACTCATATATGATGTTTTCATGGTCATTTGACTAAGTTTTCATGTGTGCATCATTAGCCTACTCATTAAATTCATTTAAAATTAATAAAATAATAACTTATTCAAATATTTTCAGAAACCTTCAAATGGTATACCAAATTAAAGAGAAAAAGATTCTCAACTCAAATATATCAAACAGAAAACATTTTGTATAATTTATAAAGTTGTTTCTAAATATTTACGGGATCTGTTATATTTCATTCTAACAAGAAATAGCTGCCACAAATTATTTTCCTTATTAATAAAACCCTCATGTTTTCACAACGAATAAACCCATCATCACATGGCAATAGCAAGTTATGTGATGATATAATTGGTTGTATTAGTTACTCATTTTCCATTAAACCTTTGACATAAGCTCTACACTTTAAAATATAAAATAA